>JASFXZ010000051.1:536116-1736116 GCA_032209605.1 Mactromeris polynyma
AGACAGAAAATACCTTACATACCTCTTGTAGTCACCACTAAAGCACGAGGATACAGAAAATACCAGAAATACCTCTTGTAGTCATCACTTAAGCACGAGGAGACAGAAAATACCTTACATACCTCTTGTAGTCACCACTAAAGCACGAGGAGACAGAAAATACCTTACATACCTCTTGTAGTCACCACTAAAGCACGAGGAGACAGAAAATACCTTACATACCTCTTGTAGTCATCACAAAAGCACGAGGAGACAGAAAATACCAGACATACCTCTTGTAGTCATCACTAAAGCACGAGGAGACAGAAAATACCAGACATACCCCTTGTAGTCATCACAAAAGCACGAGGAGACAGAAAATACCAGACATACCTCTTGTAGTCATCACTTAAGCACGAGGAGACAGAAAATTCCAGAAATACCTCTTGTAGTCATCACTTAAGCACCAGGAGACAGAAAATACCAGAAATACCTCATGTAGTCATCACTTAAGCACGAGGAGACAGAAAATACCAGACATACCTCTTGTAGTCATCACTAAAGCACGAGGAGACAGAAAATACCAGACATACCTCTTGTAGTCATCACTAAAGCACGAGGAGACAGAAAATACCTTACATACCTCTTGTAGTCACCACTAAAGCACGAGGATACAGAAAATACCAGAAATACCTCTTGTAGTGATCACTTAAGCACGAGGAGACAGAAAATACCTTACATACCTCTTGTAGTCACCACTAAAGCACGAGGATACAGAAAATACCATACATACCTCTTGTAGTCATCACTTAAGCACGAGGAGACAGGAAATACCAGAAATACCTCTTGTAGTCATCACTTAAGCACGAGGAGACATTAAATACCATACATACCTCTTGTAGTCATCACTTAAGCACGAGGAGACAGGAAATACCAGAAATACCTCTTGTATTCATCACTTAAGCACGAGGAGACAGAAAATACCATACATACCTCTTGTAGTCATCACTTAAGCACGAGGAGACAGGAAATACCATACATACCTCTTGTAGTCATCACTTAAGCACGAGGAGACAGAAAATACCATACATACCTCTTGTAGTCATCACTTAAGCACGAGGAGACAGAAAATACCAGACATACCTCTTGTAGTCATCACTAAAGCACGAGGAGACAGAAAATACCAGACATACCTCTTGTAGTCATCACTAAAGCACGAGGAGACAGAAAATACCTTACATACCTCTTGTAGTCATCACTAAAGCACGAGGAGACAGAAAATACCAGACATACCTCTTGTAGTCATCACTAAAGCACGAGGAGACAGAAAATACCACACATACATCTTGTAGTCATCACAAAAGCACGAGGAGACAGAAAATACCAGACATACCTCTTGTAGTCATCACTAAAGCACGAGGAGACAGAAAATACCAGACATACCTCTTGTAGTCATCACTAAAGCACGAGGAGACAGAAAATACCTTACATACATCTTGTAGTCACCACTAAAGCACGAGGATACAGAAAATACCAGAAATACCTCTTGTAGTCATCACTTAAGCACGAGGAGACAGAAAATACCTTACATACCTCTTGTAGTCACCACTAAAGCACGAGGAGACAGAAAATACCAGACATACCTCTTGTAGTCATCACTAAAGCACGAGGAGACAGAAAATACCATACATACCTCTTGTAGTCATCACTAAATCACGAGGAGACAGAAAATACCAGAAATACCTCTTGTAGTCATCACTTAAGCACGAGGAGACAGAAAATACCATACATACCTCTTGTAGTCATCTCTAAAGCACAAGGAGACAGAAAATACCATACATACCTCTTGTAGTCATCACTTAAGCACGAGGAGACAGAAAATTCCAGAAATACCTCTTGTAGTCATCACGTAAGCACCAGGAGACAGAAAATACCAGAAATACCTCATGTAGTCATCACTTAAGCACGAGGAGACAGGAAATACCAGAAATACCTCTTGTAGTCATCACTTAAGCACGAGGAGACATTAAATACCATACATACCTCTTGTAGTCATCACTTAAGCACGAGGAGACAGGAAATACCAGAAATACCTCTTGTAGTCATCACTTAAGCACGAGGAGACAGAAAATACCATACATACCTCTTGTAGTCATCACTTAAGCACGAGGAGACAGGAAATACCATACATACCTCTTGTAGTCATCACTTAAGCACGAGGAGACAGAAAATACCATACATACCTCTTGTAGTCATCACTTAAGCACGAGGGGACAGGAAATACCACATACATCTCGTGCAGCCATCACTTAAGCACGAGGAGACAGGTAATCCCGCATACACCGAGTGCAGCCATCACTTAAGCACGAGGAGACAGGAAATACCACATACATCTCGTGCAGCCATCACTTAAGCACGAGGAGACAGGTAATACCGCATACATCTCGAGCAGCCATCACTTAAGCACGAGGAGACAGGTAATACCGCATACACCGAGTGCAGCCATCACTTAAGCACGAGGAGACAGGAAATACCGCATACACCGAGTGCAGCCATCACTTAAGCACGAGGAGACAGGAAATACCACATACATCTCGTGCAGCCATCACTTAAGCACGAGGAGACAGGAAATACCGCATACATCTCGTGCAGCCATCACTTAAGCACGAGGAGACAGGTAATACCGCATACATCTCGTGAAGCCAACATTTAAGCACGAGCAGACAGGAAATACCACATACATCTCGTGCAGCCATCACTTAGGCACGAGGAGACAGGAAATACCACATACATCTCGTGCAGCCATCACTTAGGCACGAGGAGACAGGAAATTCCAAATACATCTCGTGCAGCCATCACTTAAGCACGAGGAGACAGGAAATACCACATACATCTCGTGCAGCCATCACTTAAGCACGAGGAGACAGGAAATACCGCATACATCTCGTGCAGCCATCACTTAAGCACGAGGAGACAGGTAATACCGCATAAATCTCGTGAAGCCAACATTCAAGCACGAGGAGACAGGAAATACCACATACATCTCGTGCAGCCATCACTTAGGCACGAGGAGACAGGAAATACCACATACATCTCGTGCAGCCATCACTTAGGCACGAGGAGACAGGAAATTCCACATACATCTCGTGCAGCCATCACTTAAGCACGAGGAGACAGGTAATACCACATACATCTCGTGCAGCCACCACTTAAGCACGAGGACACAGGAAATACAACATACATCTCGTGCAGTCATCACTAAAGCACGAGGAGACAGAAAATACCATACATACCTCTTGTAGTCATCACTTAAGCACGAGGAGACAGGAAATACCTTACATACCTCTTGTAGTCACCACTAATGCACGAGGAGACAGAAAATACCATACATACCTCTTGTAGTCATCACTTAAGCACAAGGAGACAGAAAATACCAGAAATACCTCTTGTAGTCATCACTTAAGCACGAGGAGATAGAAAATACCAGACATACCTCTTGTAGTCATCACTAAATCACGAGGAGACAGGAAATACCATACATACCTCTTGTAGTCATCACTTAAGAACGAGGAGGCAGAAAATACCACATACATCTCGTGCAGCCATCACTTAGGCACGAGGAGACAGGAAATACCACATACATCTCGTGCAGCCATCACTTAGGCACGAGGAGACAGGAAATTCCAAATACATCTCGTGCAGCCATCACTTAAGCACGAGGAGACAGGAAATACCACATACATCTCGTGCAGCCATCACTTAAGCACGAGGAGACAGGAAATACCGCATACATCTCGTGCAGCCATCACTTAAGCACGAGAAGACAGGTAATACCGCATAAATCTCGTGAAGCCAACATTCAAGCACGAGGAGACAGGAAATACCACATACATCTCGTGCAGCCATCACTTAGGCACGAGGAGACAGGAAATACCATATACATCTCGTGCAGCCATCACTTAGGCACGAGGAGACAGGAAATTCCACATACATCTCGTGCAGCCATCACTTAAGCACGAGGAGACAGGTAATACCACATACATCTCGTGCAGCCATCACTTAAGCACGAGGAGACAGGTAATACCACATACATCTCGTGCAGCCATCACTTAGGCACGAGGAGACAGGTAATTCCACATACATATCGTGCAGCCATCGCTTAGGCATGAGGAGACAGGAAATTCCACATACATATCGTGCAGCCATCACTTAAGCACTAGGAGACAGGTAATACCACATACACCGAGTGCAGCCATCACTAAAGCACGAGGAGACAGGAAATACAACATACATCTCGTGCAGCCATCACTTAAGCACGAGGAGACAGGTAATACCACATACATCTCGTGCAGCCATCACTTAAGCACGAGGAGACAGGTAATACCACATACATCTCGTGCAGCCGTCACTTAAGCAC
The DNA here is from genome assembly GCA_032209605.1 of Mactromeris polynyma. Lineage (NCBI taxonomy): Eukaryota > Metazoa > Mollusca > Bivalvia > Venerida > Mactridae > Mactromeris > Mactromeris polynyma. Next base: position 540,513 of record JASFXZ010000051.1, read on the forward strand.
GAGGAGACAGGTAAAACCACATACATCTCGTGCAGCCATCACTTAAGCACGAGGAGACAGGTAATACCGCATACATCTCGTGCAGCCGTCACTTAAGCACGAGGAGACAGGAAATACCGCATACATCTCGTGCAGCCATCACTTAAGCACGAGGAGACAGGTAATACCGGATACATCTCGTGCAGCCACCACTTAAGCACGAGGAGACAGGTAATACCGCATACATCTCGTGCAGCCATCACTTAAGCACGAGGAGACAGGTAATACCACATACATCTCGTGCAGCCATCACTTAAGCACGAGGAGACAGGAAATACAACATACATCTCGTGCAGCCATCACTTAAGCACGAGGAGACTGGTAATACCACATACATCTCGTGCAGCCACCACTTAAGCACGAGGAGACAGGTAATACCACATACATCTCGTGCAGCCACCACTTAAGCACGAGGAGACAGGAAATACCACATACATCTCGTGCAGCCATCAGTTAAGCATGAGGAGACAGGTAATACCACATACATCTCGTGCAGCCATCACTTAAGCACGTGGAGACAGGAAATACCACATACGTCTCGTGCAGCCACCACTTAAGCACGTGGAGACAGGTTATACCACATACATCTCGTGCAGCCACCACTTAAGCACGTGGAGACAGGAAATACAACATACATCTCGTGCAGCCACCACTTAAGCACGTGGAGACAGGAAATACAACATACATCTCGTGCAGCCATCACTTAAGCACGTGGAGACAGGAAATGCCACATACATCTCGTGCAGCCACCACTTAAGCACGTGGAGACAGGAAATACAACATACATCTCGTGCAGCCATCACTTAAGCACGAGGAGACAGGAAATACAACATACATCTCGTGCAGCCATCTCTTAAGCACGAGGAGACAGGTATTACCACATACATCTCGTGCAGCCACCACTTAAGCACGAGGAGACAGGTAATACCACATACATCTCGTGCAGCCATCACTTAAGCACGAGGAGACAGGTAATACCACATACATCTCGTGCAGTCATCACTTAAGCACGAGGACACAGGAAATACCACATACATCTCGTGCAGCCACCACTTAAGCATGTGGAGACAGGAAATGCCACATACATCTCGTGCAGCCACCAATTAAGCACGTGGAGACAGGAAATACAACATACATCTCGTGCAGCCATCACTTAAGCACGAGGAGACAGGAAATACAACATATATCTCGTGCAGTCATCACTAAAGCACGAGGAGACAGGAAATAAAACATACATCTCGTGCAGCCATCACTTAAGCACGAGGAGACAGGAAATACAACATACATCTCGTGCAGCCATCACTTAAGCACGAGGAGACAGGAAATACAACATAAATCTCGTGCAGCCACCACTTAAGCACGAGGAGACAGGAAATACAACATACATCTCGTGCAGTCATCACTAAAGCACGAGGAGACAGGAAATACCACATACATCTCGTGCAGCCATCACTTAGGCACGAGGAGACAGGAAATTCCAAATACATCTCGTGCAGCCATCACTTAAGCACGAGGAGACAGGAAATACCACATACATCTCGTGCAGCCATCACTTAAGCACGAGGAGACAGGAAATACCGCATACATCTCGTGCAGCCATCACTTAAGCACGAGGAGACAGGTAATACCGCATAAATCTCGTGAAGCCAACATTCAAGCACGAGGAGACAGGAAATACCACATACATCTCGTGCAGCCATCACTTAGGCACGAGGAGACAGGAAATACCACATACATCTCGTGCAGCCATCACTTAGGCACGAGGAGACAGGAAATTCCACATACATCTCGTGCAGCCATCACTTAAGCACGAGGAGACAGGTAATACCACATACATCTCGTGCAGCCACCACTTAAGCACGAGGACACAGGAAATACAACATACATCTCGTGCAGTCATCACTAAAGCACGAGGAGACAGAAAATACCATACATACCTCTTGTAGTCATCACTTAAGCACGAGGAGACAGGAAATACCTTACATACCTCTTGTAGTCACCACTAATGCACGAGGAGACAGAAAATACCATACATACCTCTTGTAGTCATCACTTAAGCACAAGGAGACAGAAAATACCAGAAATACCTCTTGTAGTCATCACTTAAGCACGAGGAGATAGAAAATACCTGACATACCTCTTGTAGTCATCACTAAATCACGAGGAGACAGAAAATACCATACATACCTCTTGTAGTCATCACTTAAGCACGAGGAGACAGGAAATACCTTACATACCTCTTGTAGTCACCACTAATGCACGAGGAGACAGAAAATACCATACATACCTCTTGTAGTCATCACTTAAGCACAAGGAGACAGAAAATACCAGAAATACCTCTTGTAGTCATCACTTAAGCACGAGGAGATAGAAAATACCTGACATACCTCTTGTAGTCATCACTAAATCACGAGGAGACAGAAAATACCATACATACCTCTTGTAGTCATCACAAAAGCACGACGAGACAGAAAATACCAGACATACCTCTTGTAGTCATCACTAAAGCACGAGGAGACAGAAAATACCAGACATACCTCTTGTAGTCATCACTAAAGCACGAGGAGACAGAAAATACCAGACATACCTCTTGTAGTCATCACTAAAGCACGAGGAGACAGAAAATACCATACATACCTCTTGTAGTCATCACTAAATCACGAGGAGACAGAAAATACCAGAAATACCTCTTGTAGTCATCACTTAAGCACGAGGAGACAGAAAATACCATACATACCTCTTGTAGTCATCTCTAAAGCACAAGGAGACAGAAAATACCATACATACCTCTTGTAGTCATCACTTAAGCACGAGGAGACAGAAAATTCCAGAAATACCTCTTGTAGTCATCACGTAAGCACCAGGAGACAGAAAATACCAGAAATACCTCATGTAGTCATCACTTAAGCACGAGGAGACAGGAAATACCAGAAATACCTCTTGTAGTCATCACTTAAGCACGAGGAGACATTAAATACCATACATACCTCTTGTAGTCATCACTTAAGCACGAGGAGACAGGAAATACCAGAAATACCTCTTGTAGTCATCACTTAAGCACGAGGAGACAGAACATACCATACATACCTCTTGTAGTCATCACTTAAGCACGAGGAGACAGGAAATACCATACATACCTCTTGTAGTCATCACTTAAGCACGAGGAGACAGAAAATACCATACATACCTCTTGTAGTCATCACTTAAGCACGAGGGGACAGGAAATACCACATACATCTCGTGCAGCCATCACTTAAGCACGAGGAGACAGGTAATCCCGCATACACCGAGTGCAGCCATCACTTAAGCACGAGGAGACAGGAAATACCACATACATCTCGTGCAGCCATCACTTAAGCACGAGGAGACAGGTAATACCGCATACATCTCGAGCAGCCATCACTTAAGCACGAGGAGACAGGTAATACCGCATACACCGAGTGCAGCCATCACTTCAGCACGAGGAGACAGGAAATACCGCATACACCGAGTGCAGCCATCACTTAAGCACGAGGGGACAGGAAATACCACATACATCTCGTGCAGCCATCACTTAAGCACGAGGAGACAGGAAATACCGCATACATCTCGTGCAGCCATCACTTAAGCACGAGGAGACAGGTAATACCGCATACATCTCGTGAAGCCAACATTTAAGCACGAGGAGACAGGTAATACCGCATACATCTCGTGAAGCCAACATTTAAGCACGAGGAGACAGGAAATACCACATACATCTCGTGCAGCCATCACTTAGGCACGAGGAGACAGGAAATACCACATACATCTCGTGCAGCCATCACTTAGGCACGAGGAGACAGGAAATTCCAAATACATCTCGTGCAGCCATCACTTAAGCACGAGGAGACAGGAAATACCACATACATCTCGTGCAGCCATCACTTAAGCACGAGGAGACAGGAAATACCGCATACATCTCGTGCAGCCATCACTTAAGCACGAGGAGACAGGTAATACCGCATAAATCTCGTGAAGCCAACATTCAAGCACGAGGAGACAGGAAATACCACATACATCTCGTGCAGCCATCACTTAGGCACGAGGAGACAGGAAATACCACATACATCTCGTGCAGCCATCACTTAGGCACGAGGAGACAGGAAATTCCACATACATCTCGTGCAGCCATCACTTAAGCACGAGGAGACAGGTAATACCACATACATCTCGTGCAGCCACCACTTAAGCACGAGGACACAGGAAATACAACATACATCTCGTGCAGTCATCACTAAAGCACGAGGAGACAGAAAATACCATACATACCTCTTGTAGTCATCACTTAAGCACGAGGAGACAGGAAATACCTTACATACCTCTTGTAGTCACCACTAATGCACGAGGAGACAGAAAATACCATACATACCTCTTGTAGTCATCACTTAAGCACAAGGAGACAGAAAATACCAGAAATACCTCTTGTAGTCATCACTTAAGCACGAGGAGATAGAAAATACCAGACATACCTCTTGTAGTCATCACTAAATCACGAGGAGACAGGAAATACCATACATACCTCTTGTAGTCATCACTTAAGAACGAGGAGGCAGAAAATACCACATACATCTCGTGCAGCCATCACTTAGGCACGAGGAGACAGGAAATACCACATACATCTCGTGCAGCCATCACTTAGGCACGAGGAGACAGGAAATTCCAAATACATCTCGTGCAGCCATCACTTAAGCACGAGGAGACAGGAAATACCACATACATCTCGTGCAGCCATCACTTAAGCACGAGGAGACAGGAAATACCGCATACATCTCGTGCAGCCATCACTTAAGCACGAGAAGACAGGTAATACCGCATAAATCTCGTGAAGCCAACATTCAAGCACGAGGAGACAGGAAATACCACATACATCTCGTGCAGCCATCACTTAGGCACGAGCAGACAGGAAATACCATATACATCTCGTGCAGCCATCACTTAGGCACGAGGAGACAGGAAATTCCACATACATCTCGTGCAGCCATCACTTAAGCACGAGGAGACAGGTAATACCACATACATCTCGTGCAGCCATCACTTAAGCACGAGGAGACAGGTAATACCACATACATCTCGTGCAGCCATCACTTAGGCACGAGGAGACAGGTAATACCACATACATCTCGTGCAGCCATCGCTTAGGCACGAGGAGACAGGAAATTCCACATACATATCGTGCAGCCATCACTTAAGCACGAGGAGACAGGTAATACCACATACATCTCGTGCAGCCAGCACTTAAGCACTAGGAGACAGGTAATACCACATACACCGAGTGCAGCCATCACTAAAGCACGAGGAGACAGGAAATACAACATACATCTCGTGCAGCCATCACTTAAGCACGAGGAGACAGGTAATACCACATACATCTCGTGCAGCCATCACTTAAGCACGAGGAGACAGGTAATACCACATACATCTCGTGCAGCCGTCACTTAAGCACGAGGAGACAGGTAAAACCACATACATCTCGTGCAGCCGTCACTTAAGCACGAGGAGACAGGTAATACCGCATACATCTCGTGCAGCCGTCACTTAAGCACGAGGAGACAGGAAATACCGCATACATCTCGTGCAGCCATCACTTAAGCACGAGGAGACAGGTAATACCGGATACATCTCGTGCAGCCACCACTTAAGCACGAGGAGACAGGTAATACCGCATACATCTCGTGCAGCCATCACTTAAGCACGAGGAGACAGGTAATACCACATACATCTCGTGCAGCCATCACTTAAGCACGAGGAGACAGGAAATACAACATACATCTCGTGCAGCCATCACTTAAGCACGAGGAGACTGGTAATACCACATACATCTCGTGCAGCCACCACTTAAGCACGAGGAGACAGGTAATACCACATACATCTCGTGCAGCCACCACTTAAGCACGAGGAGACAGGAAATACCACATACATCTCGTGCAGCCATCAGTTAAGCATGAGGAGACAGGTAATACCACATACATCTCGTGCAGCCATCACTTAAGCACGTGGAGACAGGAAATACCACATACGTCTCGTGCAGCCACCACTTAAGCACGTGGAGACAGGTTATACCACATACATCTCGTGCAGCCACCACTTAAGCACGTGGAGACAGGAAATACAACATACATCTCGTGCAGCCACCACTTAAGCACGTGGAGACAGGAAATACAACATACATCTCGTGCAGCCATCACTTAAGCACGTGGAGACAGGAAATGCCACATACATCTCGTGCAGCCACCACTTAAGCACGTGGAGACAGGAAATACAACATACATCTCGTGCAGCCATCACTTAAGCACGAGGAGACAGGAAATACAACATACATCTCGTGCAGCCATCACTTAAGCACGAGGAGACAGGTATTACCACATACATCTCGTGCAGCCACCACTTAAGCACGAGGAGACAGGTAATACCACATACATCTCGTGCAGCCATCACTTAAGCACGAGGAGACAGGTAATACCACATACATCTCGTGCAGTCATCACTTAAGCACGAGGACACAGGAAATACCACATACATCTCGTGCAGCCACCACTTAAGCATGTGGAGACAGGAAATGCCACATACATCTCGTGCAGCCACCAATTAAGCACGTGGAGACAGGAAATACAACATACATCTCGTGCAGCCATCACTTAAGCACGAGGAGACAGGAAATACAACATATATCTCGTGCAGTCATCACTAAAGCACGAGGAGACAGGAAATAAAACATACATCTCGTGCAGCCATCACTTAAGCACGAGGAGACAGGAAATACAACATACATCTCGTGCAGCCATCACTTAAGCACGAGGAGACAGGAAATACAACATAAATCTCGTGCAGCCACCACTTAAGCACGAGGAGACAGGAAATACAACATACATCTCGTGCAGTCATCACTAAAGCACGAGGAGACAGGAAATACCACATACATCTCGTGCAGCCATCACTTAGGCACGAGGAGACAGGAAATTCCAAATACATCTCGTGCAGCCATCACTTAAGCACGAGGAGACAGGAAATACCACATACATCTCGTGCAGCCATCACTTAAGCACGAGGAGACAGGAAATACCGCATACATCTCGTGCAGCCATCACTTAAGCACGAGGAGACAGGTAATACCGCATAAATCTCGTGAAGCCAACATTCAAGCACGAGGAGACAGGAAATACCACATACATCTCGTGCAGCCATCACTTAGGCACGAGGAGACAGGAAATACCACATACATCTCGTGCAGCCATCACTTAGGCACGAGGAGACAGGAAATTCCACATACATCTCGTGCAGCCATCACTTAAGCTCGAGGAGACAGGTAATACCACATACATCTCGTGCAGCCACCACTTAAGCACGAGGACACAGGAAATACAACATACATCTCGTGCAGTCATCACTAAAGCACGAGGAGACAGAAAATACCATACATACCTCTTGTAGTCATCACTTAAGCACGAGGAGACAGGAAATACCTTACATACCTCTTGTAGTCACCACTAATGCACGAGGAGACAGAAAATACCATACATACCTCTTGTAGTCATCACTTAAGCACAAGGAGACAGAAAATACCAGAAATACCTCTTGTAGTCATCACTTAAGCACGAGGAGATAGAAAATACCTGACATACCTCTTGTAGTCATCACTAAATCACGAGGAGACAGGAAATACCATACATACCTCTTGTAGTCATCACTTAAGAACGAGGAGGCAGAAAATACCACATACATCTCGTGCAGCCATCACTTAGGCACGAGGAGACAGGAAATACCACATACATCTCGTGCAGCCATCACTTAGGCACGAGGAGACAGGAAATTCCAAATACATCTCGTGCAGCCATCACTTAAGCACGAGGAGACAGGAAATACCACATACATCTCGTGCAGCCATCACTTAAGCACGAGGAGACAGGAAATACCGCATACATCTCGTGCAGCCATCACTTAAGCACGAGAAGACAGGTAATACCGCATAAATCTCGTGAAGCCAACATTCAAGCACGAGGAGACAGGAAATACCACATACATCTCGTGCAGCCATCACTTAGGCACGAGGAGACAGGAAATACCACATACATCTCGTGCAGCCATCACTTAGGCACGAGGAGACAGGTAATACCACATACATCTCGTGCAGCCATCGCTTAGGCACGAGGAGACAGGAAATTCCACATACATATCGTGCAGCCATCACTTAAGCACGAGGAGACAGGTAATACCACATACATCTCGTGCAGCCAGCACTTAAGCACTAGGAGACAGGTAATACCACATACACCGAGTGCAGCCATCACTAAAGCACGAGGAGACAGGAAATACAACATACATCTCGTGCAGCCATCACTTAAGCACGAGGAGACAGGTAATACCACATACATCTCGTGCAGCCATCACTTAAGCACGAGGAGACAGGTAATACCACATACATCTCGTGCAGCCGTCACTTAAGCACGAGGAGACAGGTAAAACCACATACATCTCGTGCAGCCATCACTTAAGCACGAGGAGACAGGTAATACCGCATACATCTCGTGCAGCCGTCACTTAAGCACGAGGAGACAGGAAATACCGCATACATCTCGTGCAGCCATCACTTAAGCACGAGGAGACAGGTAATACCGCATACATCTCGTGCAGCCACCACTTAAGCACGAGGAGACAGGTAATACCGCATACATCTCGTGCAGCCATCACTTAAGCACGAGGAGGCAGGTAATACCACATACATCTCGTGCAGCCATCACTTAAGCACGAGGAGACAGGAAATACAACATACATCTCGTGCAGCCATCACTTAAGCACGAGGAGACTGGTAATACCACATACATCTCGTGCAGCCACCACTTAAGCACGAGGAGACAGGTAATACCACATACATCTCGTGCAGCCATCACTTAGGCACGAGGAGACAGGAAATACCACATACATCTCGTGCAGCCATCACTTAGGCACGAGGAGACAGGAAATTCCACATACATCTCGTGCAGCCATCACTTAAGCTCGAGGAGACAGGTAATACCACATACATCTCGTGCAGCCACCACTTAAGCACGAGGACACAGGAAATACAACATACATCTCGTGCAGTCATCACTAAAGCACGAGGAGACAGAAAATACCATACATACCTCTTGTAGTCACCACTAATGCACGAGGAGACAGAAAATACCATACATACCTCTTGTAGTCATCACTTAAGCACAAGGAGACAGAAAATACCAGAAATACCTCTTGTAGTCATCACTTAAGCACGAGGAGATAGAAAATACCTGACATACCTCTTGTAGTCATCACTAAATCACGAGGAGACAGGAAATACCATACATACCTCTTGTAGTCATCACTTAAGAACGAGGAGGCAGAAAATACCACATACATCTCGTGCAGCCATCACTTAGGCACGAGGAGACAGGAAATACCACATACATCTCGTGCAGCCATCACTTAGGCACGAGGAGACAGGAAATTCCAAATACATCTCGTGCAGCCATCACTTAAGCACGAGGAGACAGGAAATACCACATACATCTCGTGCAGCCATCACTTAAGCACGAGGAGACAGGAAATACCGCATACATCTCGTGCAGCCATCACTTAAGCACGAGAAGACAGGTAATACCGCATAAATCTCGTGAAGCCAACATTCAAGCACGAGGAGACAGGAAATACCACATACATCTCGTGCAGCCATCACTTAGGCACGAGGAGACAGGAAATACCACATACATCTCGTGCAGCCATCACTTAGGCACGAGGAGACAGGTAATACCACATACATCTCGTGCAGCCATCGCTTAGGCACGAGGAGACAGGAAATTCCACATACATATCGTGCAGCCATCACTTAAGCACGAGGAGACAGGTAATACCACATACATCTCGTGCAGCCAGCACTTAAGCACTAGGAGACAGGTAATACCACATACACCGAGTGCAGCCATCACTAAAGCACGAGGAGACAGGAAATACAACATACATCTCGTGCAGCCATCACTTAAGCACGAGGAGACAGGTAATACCACATACATCTCGTGCAGCCATCACTTAAGCACGAGGAGACAGGTAATACCACATACATCTCGTGCAGCCGTCACTTAAGCACGAGGAGACAGGTAAAACCACATACATCTCGTGCAGCCATCACTAAAGCACGAGGAGACAGAAAATACCATACATACCTCTTGTAGTCATCACTTAAGCACGAGGAGACAGGAAATACCTTACATACCTCTTGTAGTCACCACTAATGCACGAGGAGACAGAAAATACCATACATACCTCTTGTAGTCATCACTTAAGCACAAGGAGACAGAAAATACCAGAAATACCTCTTGTAGTCATCACTTAAGCACGAGGAGATAGAAAATACCTGACATACCTCTTGTAGTCATCACTAAATCACGAGGAGACAGGAAATACCATACATACCTCTTGTAGTCATCACTTAAGAACGAGGAGGCAGAAAATACCACATACATCTCGTGCAGCCATCACTTAGGCACGAGGAGACAGGAAATACCACATACATCTCGTGCAGTCATCACTTAGGCACGAGGAGACAGGAAATTCCAAATACATCTCGTGCAGCCATCACTTAAGCACGAGGAGACAGGAAATACCACATACATCTCGTGCAGCCATCACTTAAGCACGAGGAGACAGGAAATACCGCATACATCTCGTGCAGCCATCACTTAAGCACGAGAAGACAGGTAATACCGCATAAATCTCGTGAAGCCAACATTCAAGCACGAGGAGACAGGTAATACCACATACATCTCGTGCAGCCATCGCTTAGGCACGAGGAGACAGGAAATTCCACATACATATCGTGCAGCCATCACTTAAGCACGAGGAGACAGGTAATACCACATACATCTCGTGCAGCCAGCACTTAAGCACTAGGAGACAGGTAATACCACATACACCGAGTGCAGCCATCACTAAAGCACGAGGAGACAGGAAATACAACATACATCTCGTGCAGCCATCACTTAAGCACGAGGAGACAGGTAATACCACATACATCTCGTGCAGCCATCACTTAAGCACGAGGAGACAGGTAATACCACATACATCTCGTGCAGCCGTCACTTAAGCACGAGGAGACAGGTAAAACCACATACATCTCGTGCTGCCATCACTTAAGCACGAGGAGACAGGTAATACCGCATACATCTCGTGCAGCCGTCACTTAAGCACGAGGAGACAGGAAATACCGCATACATCTCGTGCAGCCATCACTTAAGCACGAGGAGACAGGTAATACCGCATACATCTCGTGCAGCCACCACTTAAGCACGAGGAGACAGGTAATACCGCATACATCTCGTGCAGCCATCACTTAAGCACGAGGAGACAGGTAATACCACATACATCTCGTGCAGCCATCACTTAAGCACGAGGAGACAGGAAATACAACATACATCTCGTGCAGCCATCACTTAAGCACGAGGAGACTGGTAATACCACATACATCTCGTGCAGCCACCACTTAAGCACGAGGAGACAGGTAATACCACATACATCTCGTGCAGCCACCACTTAAGCACGAGGAGACAGGAAATACCACATACATCTCGTGCAGCCATCAGTTAAGCATGAGGAGACAGGTAATACCACATACATCTCGTGCAGCCATCACTTAAGCAGGTGGAGACAGGAAATACCACATACGTCTCGTGCAGCCACCACTTAAGCACGTGGAGACAGGTTATGCCACATACATCTCGTGCAGCCACCACTTAAGCACGTGGAGACAGGAAATACAACATACATCTCGTGCAGCCACCACTTAAGCACGTGGAGACAGGAAATACAACATACATCTCGTGCAGCCATCACTTAAGCACGTGGAGACAGGAAATGCCACATACATCTCGTGCAGCCACCACTTAAGCACGTGGAGACAGGAAATACAACATACATCTCGTGCAGCCATCACTTAAGCACGAGGAGACAGGAAATACAACATTCATCTCGTGCAGCCATCACTTAAGCACGAGGAGACAGGTATTACCACATACATCTCGTGCAGCCACCACTTAAGCACGAGGAGACAGGTAATACCACATACATCTCGTGCAGCCATCACTTAAGCACGAGGAGACAGGTAATACCACATACATCTCGTGCAGTCATCACTTAAGCACGAGGACACAGGAAATACCACATACATCTCGTGCAGCCACCACTTAAGCATGTGGAGACAGGAAATGCCACATACATCTCGTGCAGCCACCAATTAAGCACGTGGAGACAGGAAATACAACATACATCTCGTGCAGCCATCACTTAAGCACGAGGAGACAGGAAATACAACATATATCTCGTGCAGTCATCACTAAAGCACGAGGAGACAGGAAATAAAACATACATCTCGTGCAGCCATCACTTAAGCACGAGGAGATAGGAAATACAACATACATCTCGTGCAGCCATCACTTAAGCACGAGGAGACAGGAAATACAACATAAATCTCGTGCAGCCACCACTTAAGCACGAGGAGACAGGAAATACAACATACATCTCGTGCAGTCATCACTAAAGCACGAGGAGACAGGAAATACAACATACATCTCGTGCAGCCACCACTAAATCACGAGGAGACAGGAAATACCATACATACCTCTTGTAGTCATCACTTAAGCACGAGGATACAGGAAATACCTTACATACCTCTTGTAGTCACCACTAAAGCAAGAGGAGACAGAAAATACCATACATACCTCTTGTAGTCATCACTTAAGCTCGAGGAGACAGAAAATACCTTACATACCTCTTGTAGTCATCACTAAAGCACGAGGAGACAGAAAATACCATACATACCTCTTGTAGTCATCACTAAAGCACGAGGAGACAGAAAATACCATACATACCTCTTGTAGTCATCACTTAAGCACGAGGAGACAGGAAATACCTTACATACCTCTTGTAGTCACCACTAATGCACGAGGAGACAGAAAATACCATACATACCTCTTGTAGTCATCACTTAAGCACAAGGAGACAGAAAATACCAGAGAAATACCTCTTGTAGTCATCACTTAAGCACGAGGAGATAGAAAATACCAGACATACCTTTTGTAGTCATCACTAAATCACGAGGAGACAGGAAATACCATACATACCTCTTGTAGTCATCACTTAAGAACGAGGAGGCAGAAAATACCTTACATACCTCTTGTAGTCATCACTAAATCACGAGGAGACAGAAAATACCTTACATACCTCTTGTAGTCACCACTAAAGCACGAGGAGACAGAAAATACCTTACATACCTCTTGTAGTCATCACTAAATCACGAGGAGACAGAAAATACCAGACATACCTCTTGTAGTCATCACTTAAGCACGAGGAGACAGAAAATACCAGAAACACCTCTTGTAGTCATCACTTAAGCACGAGGAGACAGAAAATACCTTACATACCTCTTGTAGTCATCACTTAATCACGAGGAGACAGAAAATACCTTACATACCTCTTGTAGTCATCACTAAAGCACGAGGAGACAGAAAATACCAGACATACCTCTTGTAGTCATCACTTAAGCACGAGGAGACAGGAAATACCTTACATACCTCTTGTAGTCACCACTAATGCACGAGGAGACAGAAAATACCATACATACCTCTTGTAGTCATCACTTAAGCACAAGGAGACAGAAAATACCAGAAATACCTCTTGTAGTCATCACTTAAGCACGAGGAGATAGAAAATACCAGACATACCTCTTGTAGTCATCACTAAATCACGAGGAGACAGGAAATACCATACATACCTCTTGTAGTCATCACTTAAGAACGAGGAGGCAGAAAATACCTTACATACCTCTTGTAGTCATCACTAAATCACGAGGAGACAGAAAATACCTTACATACCTCTTGTAGTCACCACTAAAGCACGAGGAGACAGAAAATACCTTACATACCTCTTGTAGTCATCACTAAATCACGAGGAGACAGAAAATACCAGACGTACCTCTTGTAGTCATCACTTAAGCACGAGGAGACAGAAAATACCAGAAACACCTCTTGTAGTCATCACTTAAGCACGAGGAGACAGAAAATACCAGACATACCTCTTGTAGTCACCACTAATGCACGAGGAGACAGGAAATACCTTACATACCTCTTGTAGTCATCACTAAATCACGAGGAGACAGAAAATACCATACATACCCCTTGTAGTCATCACTAAATCACGAGGAGACAGAAAATACCTTACATACCTCTTGTAGTCACCACTAAAGCACGAGGAGACAGAAAATACCTTACATACCTCTTGTAGTCATCACTAAAGCACGAGGAGACAGAAAATACCAGACATACCTCTTGTAGTCATCACTTAAGCACCAGGAGACATTAAATACCATACATACCTCTTGTAGTCATCACTTAAGCTCGAGGAGACAGAAAATACCAGAAATACCTCTTGTAGTCATCACTTAAGCACGAGGAGACAGAAAATACCAGAAATACCTCTTGTAGTCATCACTTAAGCACCGGGAGACAGAAAATACCATACATACCTCTTGTAGTCATCACTTAAGCACGAGGAGACATTAAATACCATACATACCTCTTGTAGTCATCACTTAAGCACGAGGAGACAGAAAATACCATACATACCTCTTGTAGTCATCACTTAAGCACGAGGAGACATTAAATACCAGAAATACCTCTTGTAGTCATCACTTAAGCACGAGGAGACATTAAATACCAGAAATACCTCTTGTAGTCATCACTTAAGCACGAGGAGACAGAAAATACCAGAAATACCTCTTGTAGTCATCACTTAATCACGAGGAGACAGAAAATACCAGAAATACCTCTTGTAGTCATCACTTAATCACGAGGAGACAGAAAATACCAGAAATACCTCTTGTAGTCATCACTTAAGCACGAGGAGACAGAAAATACCTTACATACCTCTTGTAGTCATCACTTAATCATGAGGAGACAGAAAATACCAGAAACATCTCTTGTAGTCATCACTAAATCACGAAGAGACAGAAAAGAACATAAACACCTCTTGTAGTCATCACTAAATCACGAAGAGACAGAAAAGAACATAAACACCTCTTGTAGTCATCACTAAATCACGAGGAGACAGAAAAGAACATAAACACCTCTTGTAGTCATCACTAAATCACGAGGAGACAGAAAAGAACATAAACACCTCTTGTAGTCATCACTAAATCACGAGGAGACAGAAAAGAACATACATACCTCTTGTAGTCATCACTAAATCACTGTATCTACTCTACAGCTAACATCCTCCTCACAGTGATACGACTGTATCGACTCTACAGCTAACATCCAACGGTTTATACTTCTCTTATTTTTATTAGAATGAGTACATATTACAAATGAAATATTTTAAATTTACATGTACCTTGTATGTATGTAACAGACAGTAAATTGTTCTCGCTCGATAAGAAAGGTTTCCTCTGGACAGTTTTCTACAACTATAAAATGTGATGTTTTGTTCCTGAACAGTAATTAAAAATCTTAATTTAGTGACACACTTCCTGATTTGGAAGCAGCAAAGGGGTCCCCCGACTTTCCATTTGAGCAATGTCTCCCACTGCCTTATGTGCCAAGGACGGTAGAAGGTCTGTGGTTAGATTGTGTAGATTTAAAATCAGTTCGAGCAACGTCTCCCACTGCCTTACGTGCCAAGGACGGTGGTAGGTCTGTGGTTAGATTGTGTAGATTTATAATCAGTTCGAGCAACGTCTCCCACTGCCTTACGTGCCAAGGACTGTAGTAGGTCTGTGGTTAGATTGTGTAGATTTATAATCAGTTCGAGCAACGTCTCCCACTGCCTTACGTGCCAAGGACGGTGGTAGGTCTGTGGTTAGATTGTGTAGATTTATAATCAGTTTGAGCAACGTCTCCCACTGACTGACGTGCCAAGGACGGTGGTAGGTCTGTGGTTAGATTGTGTAGATTTATAATCAGTTTGAGCATCGTCTCCCACTGACTGACGTGCCAAGGACGGTAGTAGGTCTGTGGTTAGATTGTGTAGATTTATAATCAGTTCGAGCAATGTCTCCAACTGACTGACGTGCCAAGGATGGTAGTAGGTCTGTGGTTAGATTGTGTAGATTTATAATCAGTTCCTATAACTGCTACTGTTGATTAACTTGTCACTGAATGTCCACTTTTGTTTGTTTCATTATCAGGCAGGGTAGTCACAGGGCATATTATGTTTGTCAAGTTGCACATTTTGACTTCGTCCTGTATTTGATTTATTTGCTTTCATTCAAAAGCATGAATTGTCTTCCTGTTAAATTCACCAATCATAGATAAACATACATGTATGTGTTGAAACTCAATGTTACAAGTACTAAAAATCAAGAAAAGTATTGCACTGAAATTCTGAATATAGGATAATGAACACATCATCATTGTCACATTACGACAAACATTGCAACCACTGCTGTAGTCCTTTATCATATGCCAAACATCGCAACCACTGCTGTAGTCCTTTATCATATGCCAAACATTGCAACCACTGCTGTAGTCCTTTATCATATGCCAAACATTGCAACCACTGCTGTAGTCCTTTATCATATGCCAAACATTGCAACCACTGCTGTAGTCCTTTATCATATGCCAAACATTGCAACCACTGCTGTAGTCCTTTATCATATGCCAAACATTGCAACCACTGCTGTAGTCCTTTATCATATGCCAAACATTGCAACCACTGCTGTAGTCCTTTATCATATGCCAAACATTGCAACCACTGCTGTAGTCCTTTATCATATGCCAACACATCGCAACCACTGCTGTAGTCCTTTATCATATGCCAAACATCGCAACCACTGCTGTAGTCCTTTATCATATGCCAAACATTGCAACCACTGCTGTAGTCCTTTATCATATGCCAAACATCGCAACCACTGCTGTAGTCCTTTATCATATGCCAACACATCGCAACCACTGCTGTAGTCCTTTATCATATGCCAAACATCGCAACCACTGCTGTAGTCCTTTATCATATGCCAAACATTGCAACCACTGCTGTAGTCCTTTATCATATGCCAAACATCGCAACCACTGCTGTAGTCCTTTATCATATGCCAAACATTGCAACCACTGCTGTAGTCCTTTATCATATGCCAAACATTGCAACCACTGCTGTAGTCCTTTATCATATGCCAAACATTGCAACCACTGCTGTAGTCCTTTATCATATGCCAACACATTGCAACCACTGCTGTAGTCCTTTATCATATGCCAAACATTGCAACCACTGCTGTAGTCCTTTATCATATGCCAAACATCGCAACCACTGCTGTAGTCCTTTATCATATGCCAAACATCGCAACCACTGCTGTAGTCCTTTATCATATGCCAAACATCGCAACCACTGCTGTAGTCCTTTATCATATGCCAAACATCGCAACCACTGCTGTAGTCCTTTATCATATGCCAACATATCGCAACCACTGCTGTAGTCCTTTATCATATGCCAACACATCGCAACCACTGCTGTAGTCCTTTATCATATGCCAACACATCGCAACCACTGCTGTAGTCCTTTATCATATGCCAACACATCGCAACCACTGCTGTAGTCCTTTATCATATGCCAACACATCGCAACCACTGCTGTAGTCCTTTATCATATGCCAACACATCGCAACCACTGCTGTAGTCCTTTATCATATGCCAAACATCTCATATGAAACATTGTGTGAAACTGTCTGATATTCAGCTACTTGACTTATCAGTATATCAAAATGACAATAGATTATCACTTAAATATCTGATAAACCATGTTCAAGTCTCCAAAGCGTCTCAATGAAATATCTCACCTTAAAATTAAGATTTTCCTCAAATCTGAGAATAAATCTCAGTGAATCTCAAAAAACAATTATCAAAAAGCTCACTTTTTATATTTATAATACTGATTTTGTTGAGGTAATCTTAAGGAGTTGAGAGAATATTTGATTCGAGATTGAGTATATGATACCTTGGTTACAGGACAGAAATAAAATGTAAATCAACAACACCATATTGAGTCAATCGTTGCATAGGTAAGATGTATGCTCTTTTTATTTACAAATATCTTCATATAAATCACATATCATAATTTCAGACTAGAGCCATATATCAATTTATACAGAATGCGAAACTGATATTCTGTTTGGATTTTACAATCCCATTTCCAGGATCTATTAAAAATCCAGACAACGTAGATTTGAGGGCTAAATATGAGGGCTAAATGCTCTTATTCATAAGGTGATCGTAATTTCGATGTGGTCATGAAAAAGCTTTTGCTGTACATATGTCTATTTTTCAAAAGAAATATGGAAAAACATTAAACAAGCAAAAAGGGCCACCCATCAAAACAGGGTCTAATGATGAAGTTACGGCCTCTCTTCACAACCAGCGAAGGAGCTGTGCTCCAACATTGGTAGGGGTTGTAATCTAGAGAAATGAAGTATCTGTTCAACAATTACCATCAAACAATTGTGTTCTAAGACAATGCCTACCAACCTGTCTTCACGAAGTTGGGCCGTCAGACAGCAAACATAGAATGTTTTAAATATGGCCAGAGATAAACCTTTATCACAAAGTTATCTCAAACAATAGCACTAACAGCCACATATCTGACGCATAACAGCTACATATCTGTCAGCACTAACAGCTACATATCTGTCAGCCACATATCTGACACTTAACAGCTACATATCTGCCAGCCACTAAAAACCACATATCTGTCAGTCACTAACAGCTACATATCTGTCAGCCAATAACAGCTACATATATGTCAGCCACTAATATCTACATGTCTGTCAGTCACTAATATGTCAGTCACTAACAGCTACATGTGTCAGCCACTAACAGCTACATATATGTTGCCACTAACAGCTACATATATGTTGCCACTAACAGCTACATATCTGTCAGCCACGAACAGCTACAGATCTGTCAGCTGGTGGATATTTTCCTGCAGTAACCTTTGTACTGAACTTGTCTACAATTTCACAGGAATTACTAGATACGCAAACTCTGGAATGTAGTCATACCAGATGTCAGAGTTTAGCCCAGAATTAGAGAAAATCCTCAATGCCCACTTAGTTTGTATTCATTTTTTTTCATTTTTAAGACCAATCTAGAGAGGTTTAAACCAAAAGCTTTGGAGCCAGTCCAGACATATGACAGACCTGTAATAGAACAAGAAATAGTCACCCATGCATGAACTGTGAAATTGTTTTATACAAAATATTTATGAACAAAAATCTTTAGTGCTTAACTGAACAACTCAATGTTTCTAGGCAATACAGACTCTTGATTGGCTATTTTGAGACATATTTGACAAATTTTAGGGGCCAGATTGGAGTGTTAATACCCACTGAGTATATGGTTACCTAGTCTACAAACAAGTCTACAACACCTTCTTACTTCATATAAAATCAGCATAAACTCAAGTTTTATTAATTGTTGCTAATTTCCTTCTATCTGAAGAAAACAGTTTGTAAATAGTCCAGCTTGGGGCTGATTTTTCCGTCTACAACAATCACATGACTACAACAATCACATGACTACAACAATCACATGACTACAACAATCACATGACTTTGTTAACTTTCACAAGTGTAGGAATCAGACTGATCATGGCAGTTATTCTCTAATTCAGGTAAACTTTCAGTTTTTATAACTGTTCTATTTAAATTGAAACCAATATCTGAACTATCTGATATCTCAGATTCACCATCATTGCCTGACGACAGGGAGGATTTGTCCACACCATCATTGCCTGACGACAGGGAGGATTTGTCCACACCATCATTGCCTGACGACAGGGAGGATTTGTCCACACCATCATTGCCTGACGACAGGGAGGATTTGTCCACACCATCATTGCCTGACGACAGGGAGGATTTGTCCACACCATCATTGCCTGACGACAGGGAGGATTTGTCCACACCATCATTGCCTGACGACAGGGAGGATTTGTCCACACCATCATTGCCTGACGACAGGGAGGATTTGTCCACACCATCATTGCCTGACGACAGGGAGGATTTGTCCACATCATTTCCTCGACTTATCTCAGTGAATCCTAATTGTACAATTCCATTCTTTGCATCATTGTTGGTGCTGCTAGCTATATTCATCTTGACCAACAACTCGTGGATAAGTTTATTGTATGAAAGATCGCTAACAGATGACTTTTTACATGGCACAACAGTTTTCGGTGACACCGACAGGCCGCAAGTGAAGTCTTTATCTAAATGTCGCGTTACATGATTCTCCAAGTCCCATTTACGGGTAAATTTTCTTTCACATATATCACATTGAAAAGGTTTTTCCTTAGTGTGTGTACGTAAATGTCGTTTCAAATCGTGTCTGTCACGAGTTTTCTGATGACATAGTGGACACTGGTAACGTCCACACACCATCTTACACGCATCAAGTAAAGCCGTCTCCCCAGAATTCTCATCAATGGTAACGGGCTTAAAACCTTTCTTTCTCGAGACATTCATATCACAGTTCTGAAAATAATAGAAATCATATTATACACTATGCTAACATCACCGGTTTATTGGTCATTCTAGATTTATAGTGAGTCAGACAAATTCCGTCAAATGTTACTTATGTTACTGACAATGGTCTTTGAACCCTTTCCAAGCAAAAATGTATACATTCTTATTGATTCATCATGCCTGAAACTAATGATATAACAGACATAGAACTGAAAACTAGTTGTAACCACAATGACGTGGCTCAAAGAACCTACAAAAATAACACAAGTGTTTGTCACAACAAACAAACCTGCTCTTTCTGTTTCTTTAATCCACTTTTTGCAGCATTGGATTTTTTATAAGCACATTTGGATAGACCATTGTCCACAAATGATGACGTCACCAAGGAATCTTCATAAATATCTTCATTGTAAGATATGTTTCTTTTGGTTGGTCGTAGTTCAGGAAATACAGGGTGGGGACATTGATCAGTAACCATGGAGATGGAATCGAAATTCGAAACACAGGCATCTGAAATAGCACTACATTGTTGTTCCATCTGACATGTAACGTCTGAAATGAGATTTTGAGTTGTGATACCATCAGATGAACTTTGAGGTATTCTGGTACTATCTTCATCATAGTCCACACTTTCTACATTTTCAATTTTGCATACAACAGGCTGAACATCGTCTGAGGTGATAAGAACACTTTCTTCAGTCGGCTGTTTCCCTGGTGTATCATCATAATCAGCTTGCAGTTCAGTATCACCAAGATAAGGGCCTCCATTCTCCTCATTGGCAACACTGATCTCGCCTTTAATTCCAACAAGGATTGCACACGTACTCTCAACCGGCAGTTTCTGTGGAGTTCTCTTACGTCTTGATTTAACTGAAAATATACAAATGTAAAATTATTAAAAAATACTAAAATACTAAACTATACGGAATATATGGGTATCAAATTCATAATAAATTTCTTGCAATTCTTCATTCGTATTTAAATAAAAAAAATTGGGAGTTGTGTAAGAAAACAAAGCTGTTTACACAATTTATTTTATATATGTAAAGTGTTTATTTATTATAGTGTCACCCCTATTTAAAGGGCCAGCCAATTTGACTTATGAGACACCTACTTTCTGAGCACATTCACTTCCCCGATTCCTATCCTTTTAATGCCAAGCACCAGGCAGGTGTTTGATTTCGTTAGGTAGGAATATCACGCTGCTGTTCAACAATATTTCAGTGATGTTCCGCAGCCAGTTGACCTAACCAGTGTTCCGTGAGTACCAACCAGTACAAACTTGTTCTTCCATAGGTTCAGGCACTGAGCAAACCTGGCATGCTATCATAGACATAGGTTCAGGCACTGAGCAAACCTGGCATTCTATCATAGACATAGGTTCAGGCACTGAGCAAACCTGGCATTCTATCATAGACATAGGTTCAGGCACTGAGCAAACCTGGCATTCTATCATAGACATAGGTTCAGGCACTGAGCAAACCTGGCATGCTATCATAGACACAGGTTCATGCACTGAGCAAACCTGGCATGCTATCATAGACATAGGTTCAAACACTGAGCAAACCAGGCATGCTATCATAGACATAGGTTCAAACACTGAGCAAACCAGGCATGCTATCATAGACATAGGTTCAATCACTGAGCAAACCAGGCATGCTATCATAGACATAGGTTCAAACACTGAGCAAACCAGGCATGCTATCATAGACATAGGTTCAAACACTGAGCAAACCAGGCATGCTATCATAGACAGAGGTTCAAACACTGAGCAAACCAGGCATGCTATCATAGACACAGGTTAAAACACTGAGCAAACCAGGCATGTTATCATAGACACAGGTTAAAACACTGAGCAAACCAGGCATGCTATCATAGACACAGGTTAAAACACTGAGCAAACCAGGCATGCTATCATAGACAGAGGTTCAAACACTGAGCAAACCAGGCATGCTATCATAGACACAGGTTAAAACACTGAGCAAACCAGGCATGCCATCATAGACACAGGTTAAAACACTGAGCAAACCAGGCATGCTATCATAGACACAGGTTAAAACACTGAGCAAACCAGGCATGCTATCATAGACATAGGTTCAAACACTGAGCAAACCAGGCATGCTATCATAGACAGAGGTTCAAACACTGAGCAAACCAGGCATGCTATCATAGACACAGGTTCAAACACTGAGCAAACCAGGCATGCTATTAAAGCACAGGTTCAAACACTGAGCAAACCAGGCATGCTATTATAGACACAGGTTCAATCACTGAGCAAACCAGGCATGCTATCATAGACATAGGTTCAGGCACTGAGCAAACCAGGCATGCTATCATAGACATAGGTTCAGGCACTGAGCAAACCAGGCATGCTATCATAGACACAGGTTCATGCACTGAGCAAACCTGGCATGCTATCATAGACATAGGTTAAAACACTGAGCAAACCAGGCATGCTATCATAGACAGAGGTTCAAACACTGAGCAAACCAGACATGCTATCATAGACACAGGTTAAAACACTGAGCAAACCAGGCATGCTATCATAGACACAGGTTAAAACACTGAGCAAACCAGGCATGCTATCATAGACACAGGTTAAAACACTGAGCAAACCAGGCATGCTATCATAGACACAGGTTCAAACACTGAGCAAACCAGGCATGCTATCATAGACCCAGGTTCAAACACTGAGCAAACCAGGCATGCTATCATAGACATAGGTTCAAACACTGAGCAAACCAGGCATGCTATCATAGACCCAGGTTCAAACACTGAGCAAACCAGGCATGCTATCATAGACCCAGGTTCTAACACTGAGCATACCTGGCATGCTATCATAGACCCAGGTTAAAACACTGAGCAAACCAGGCATGCTATCATAGACCCAGGTTCTAACACTGAGCATACCTGGCATGCTATCATAGACAGAGGTTCAAACACTGAGCAAACCAGGCATGCTATCATAGACACAGGTTCAAACACTGAGCAAACCAGGCATGCTATCATAGACCCAGGTTCAAACACTGAGCAAACCAGGCATGCTATCATAGACATAGGTTCAAACACTGAGCAAACCAGGCATGCTATCATAGACATAGGTTCAAACACTGAGCATACCTGGCATGCTATCATAGACATAGGTTCAAACACTGAGCAAACCAGGCATGCTATCATAGACCCAGGTTCAAACACTGAGCAAACCAGGCATGCTGTCATAGACGGAGGTTCAAACACTGAGCAAACCAGGCATGCTATCATAGACGGAGGTTCAAACACTGAGCAAACCAGGCATGCTATCATAGACAGAGGTTCAAACACTGAGCAAACCAGGCATGCTATCATAGACCCAGGTTAAAACACTGAGCAAACCAGGCATGCTATGATAGACACAGGTTAAAACACTGAGCAAACCAGGCATGCTATCATAGACACAGGTTAAAACACTGAGCAAACCAGGCATGCTATCATAGACACAGGTTCAAACACTGAGCAAACCAGGCATGCTATCATAGACCCAGGTTCAAACACTGAGCAAACCAGGCATGCTATCATAGACATAGGTTCAAACACTGAGCAAACCAGGCATGCTATCATAGACCCAGGTTCAAACACTGAGCAAACCAGGCATGCTATCATAGACCCAGGTTCAAACACTGAGCAAACCAGGCATGCTATCATAGACGGAGGTTCAAACACTGAGCAAACCAGGCATGCTATCATAGACCCAGGTTAAAACACTGAGCAAACCAGGCATGCTATCATAGACATAGGTTCAAACACTGAGCAAACCAGGCATGCTATCATAGACCCAGGTTCAAACACTGAGCAAACCAGGCATGCTATCATAGACGGAGGTTCAAACACTGAGCAAACCAGGCATGCTATCATAGACATAGGTTCAAACACTGAGCAAACCAGGCATGCTATCATAGACATAGGTTCAAACACTGAGCAAACCAGGCATGCTATCATAGACAGAGGTTCAAACACTGAGCAAACCAGGCATGCTATCATAGACACAGGTTCAAACACTGAGCATACCTGGCATGCTATCATAGACCCAGGTTCAATCACTGAGCAAACCAGGCATGCTATCATAGACCCAGGTTCAATCACTGAGCAAACCAGGCATGCTATCATAGACCCAGGTTCAATCACTGAGCAAACCAGGCATGCTATCATAGACCCAGGTTCAATCACTGAGCAAACCAGGCATGCTATCATAGACCCAGGTTCAATCACTGAGCAAACCAGGCATGCTATCATAGACACAGGTTAAAACACTGAGCAAACCAGGCATGCTATCATAGACCCAGGTTCAATCACTGAGCAAACCAGGCATGCTATCATAGACATAGGTTCAAACACTGAGCAAACCAGGCATGCTATCATAGACCCAGGTTCAATCACTGAGCAAACCAGGCATGCTATCATAGACCCAGGTTCAATCACTGAGCAAACCAGGCATGCTATCATAGACATAGGTTCAAACACTGAGCAAACCAGGCATGCTATCATAGACATATATTCAGGCGCTGAGCAAACCAGGCATGCTATCATAGACACAGGTTCAAACACTGAGCAAACCAGGCATGCTATTAAAGCACAGGTTCAAACACTGAGCAAACCAGGCATGCTATTATAGACACAGGTTCAATCACTGAGCAAACCAGGCATGCTATCATAGACATAGGTTCAGGCACTGAGCAAACCAGACATGCTATCATAGACATAGGTTCAGGCACTGAGCAAACCAGGCATGCTATCATAGACATTTAGGTTCAAACATACGGTAGAAATATTTACTTCGACAATATTTCTAAACTAAAACAATATTTTTATTTAAAAAAATTTCGATACAGCTCTAGGGATGACAATGGTTGTGGGTGAGGTATCAGTTACACTGGGCTCTAGGGATGACAATGGTTGTGGGTGAGGTATCAGTTACACTGGACTCTAGGGATGACAATGGTTGTGGGTGAGGTATCAGTTACACTGGACTCTAGGGATGACAATGGTTGTGGGTGAGGTATCAGTTACACAGGGCTCTAGGGATGACAATGGTTGTGGGTGAGGTATCAGTTACACCGGGCTCTAGGGATGACAATGGTTGTGGGTGAGGTATCAGTTACACTGGACTCTAGGGATGACAATGGTTGTGGGTGAGGTATCAGTTACACAGGGCTCTATGGATGACAATGGTTGTGGGTGAGGTATCAGTTACACTGGGCTCTAGGGATGACAATGGTTGTGGGTGAGGTATCAGTTACACCGGGCTCTATGGATGACAATGGTTGTGGGTGAGATATCAGTTACACTGGACTCTAGGGATGACAATGGTTGTGGGTGAGGTATCAGTTACACTGGACTCTAGGGATGACAATGGTTGTGGGTGAGGTATCAGTTACACCGGGCTCTATGGATGACAATGGTTGTGGGTGAGGTATCAGTTAGACCGGACTCTAGGGATGACAATGGTTGTGGGTGAGGTATCAGTTACACTGGACTCTAGGGATGACAATGGTTGTGGGTGAGGCATCAGTTACACCGGGCTCTAGGGATGACAATGGTTGTGGGTGAGGTATCAGTTACACCGGGCTCTAGGGATGACAATGGTTGTGGGTGAGGTATCAGTTACACAGGGCTCTATGGATGACAATGGTTGTGGGTGAGGTATTAGTTACACTGGGCTCTAGGGATGACAATGGTTGTGGGTGAGGTATCAGTTAGACCGGGCTCTAGGGATGACAATGGTTGTGGGTGAGGTATCAGTTACACCGGGCTCTAGGGATGACAATGGTTGTGGGTGAGGTATCAGTTACACTGGACTCTAGGGATGACAATGGTTGTGGGTGAGGTATCAGTTACACAGGGCTCTAGGGATGACAATGGTTGTGGGTGAGGTATCAGTTACACCGGGCTCTAGGGATGACAATGGTTGTGGGTGAGGTATCAGTTACACTGGACTCTAGGGATGACAATGGTTGTGGGTGAGGTATCAGTTACACAGGGCTCTATGGATGACAATGGTTGTGGGTGAGGTATCAATTACACCGGGCTCTAGGGATGACAATGGTTGTGGGTGAGGTATCAGTTACACTGGGCTCTATGGATGACAATGGTTGTGGGTGAGATATCAGTTACACTGGACTCCAGGGATGACAATGGTTGTGGGTGAGGTATCAGTTACACTGGACTCTAGGGATGACAATGGTTGTGGGTGAGGTATCAGTTACACCGGGCTCTATGGATGACAATGGTTGTGGGTGAGGTATCAGTTAGATCGGACTCTAGGGATGACAATGGTTGCGGGTGAGGTATCAGTTACACCGGGCTCTAGGGATGACAATGGTTGTGGGTGAGGTATCAGTTACACCGGGCTCTAGGGATGACAATGGTTGTGGGTGAGGTATCAGTTACACTGGACTCTAGGGATGACAATGGTTGTGGGTGAGGTATCAGTTACACAGGGCTCTATGGATGACAATGGTTGTGGATGAGGTATCAGTTACACAAGGCTCTAGGGATGACAATGGTTGTGGGTGAGGTATCAGTTACACAAGGCTCTAGGGATGACAATGGTTGTGGGTGAGGTATCAGTTACACCGGGCTCTATGGATGAGGATGGTTGTGGGTGAGGTATCAGTTACACCGGGCTCTAGGGATGACAATGGTTGTGGGTGAGGTATCAGTTACACTGGACTCTAGGGATGACAATGGTTGTGGGTGAGGTATCAGTTACACAGGGCTCTATGGATGACAATGGTTGTGGATGAGGTATCAGTTACACAAGGCTCTAGGGATGACAATGGTTGTGGGTGAGGTATCAGTTACACAAGGCTCTAGGGATGACAATGGTTGTGGGTGAGGTATCAGTTACACAGGGCTCTATGGATGAGGATGGTTGTGGGTGAGGTATCAGTTACACTGGACTCTAGGGATGACAATGGTTGTGGGTGAGGTATCAGTTACACAGGGCTCTATGGATGACAATGGTTGTGGGTGAGGTATCAGTTACACCGGGCTCTAGGGATGACAATGGTTGTGGGTGAGGTATCAGTTACACCGGGCTCTAGGGATGACAATGGTTGTGGGTGAGGTATCAGTTACACAAGGCTCTAGGGATGACAATGGTTGTGGGTGAGGTATCAGTTAGACCGGGCTCTAGGGATGACAATGGTTGTGGGTGAGGTATCAGTTACACTGGACTCTAGGGATGACAATGGTTGTGGGTGAGGTATCAGTTACACCGGGCTCTAGGGATGACAATGGTTGTGGGTGAGGTATCAGTTACACTGGGCTCTAGGGATGACAATGGTTGTGGGTGAGGTATCAGTTACACCGGGCTCTAGGGATGACAATGGTTGTGGGTGAGGTATCAGTTACACCGGGCTCTAGGGATGACAATGGTTGTGGGTGAGGTATCAGTTACAACGGGCTCTAGGGATGACAATGGTTGTGGGTGAGGTATCAGTTACACCGGGCTCTAGGGATGACAATGGTTGTGGGTGAGGTATCAGTTACACCGGGCTCTATGGATGACAATGGTTGTGGGTGAGGTATCAGTTAGATCGGACTCTAGGGATGACAATGGTTGTGGGAGAGGTATCAGTTACACCGGGCTCTAGGGATGACAATGGTTGTGGGTGAGGTATCAGTTACACCGGGCTCTAGGGATGACAATGGTTGTGGGTGAGGTATCAGTTACACTGGACTCTAGGGATGACAATGGTTGTGGGTGAGGTATCAGTTACACAGGGCTCTATGGATGACAATGGTTGTGGATGAGGTATCAGTTACACAAGGCTCTAGGGATGACAATGGTTGTGGGTGAGGTATCAGTTACACAAGGCTCTAGGGATGACAATGGTTGTGGGTGAGGTATCAGTTACACAGGGCTCTATGGATGAGGATGGTTGTGGGTGAGGTATCAGTTACACTGGACTCTAGGGATGACAATGGTTGTGGGTGAGGTATCAGTTACACAGGGCTCTAGGGATGACAATGGTTGTGGGTGAGGTATCAGTTACACAGGGCTCTATGGATGACAATGGTTGTGGGTGAGGTATCAGTTACACCGGGCTCTAGGGATGACAATGGTTGTGGGTGAGGTATCAGTTACACAGGGCTCTAGGGATGACAATGGTTGTGGGTGAGGTATCAGTTACACAGGGCTCTAGGGATGACAATGGTTGTGGGTGAGGTATCAGTTAGACCGGGCTCTAGGGATGACAATGGTTGTGGGTGAGGTATCAGTTACACCGGGCTCTAGGGATGACAATGGTATTGGGTGAGGTATCAGTTAGACCGGGCTCTAGGGATGACAATGGTTGTGGGTGAGGTATCAGTTACACAAGGCTCTATGGATGACAATGGTTGTGGGTGAGGTATCAGTTACACAAGGCTCTATGGATGACAATGGTTGTGGGTGAGGTATCAGTTACACAAGGCTCTATGGATGACAATGGTTGTGGGTGAGGTATCAGTTACACAAGGCTCTATGGATGACAATGGTTGTGGGTGAGGTATCAGTTACACAAGGCTCTATGGATGACAATGGTTGTGGGTGAGGTATCAGTTACACAAGGCTCTATGGATGAGGATGGTTGTGGGTGAGGTATCAGTTACACCGGGCTCTAGGGATGACAATGGTTGTGGGTGAGGTATCAGTTACACAGGGCTCTATGGATGACAATGGTTGTGGGTGAGGTATCAGTTACACCGGGCTCTAGGGATGACAATGGTTGTGGGTGAGGTATCAGTTACACAAGGCTCTAGGGATGACAATGGTTGTGGGTGAGGTATCAGTTACACCGGACTCTAGGGATGAGGATGGTTGTGGGTGAGGTATCAGTTACACAGGGCTCTATGGATGACAATGGTTGTGGGTGAGGTATCAGTTACACAAGGCTCTAGGGATGACAATGGTTGTGGGTGAGGTATCAGTTACACCGGACTCTAGGGATGAGGATGGTTGTGGGTGAGGTATCAGTTACACAAGGCTCTATGGATGACAATGGTTGTGGGTGAGGTATCAGTTACACAAGGCTCTATGGATGACAATGGTTGTGGGTGAGGTATCAGTTACACCGGACTCTAGGGATGAGGATGGTTGTGGGTGAGGTATCAGTTACACCGGACTCTATGGATGACAATGGTTGTGGGTGAGGTATCAGTTACACCGGACTCTAGGGATGAGGATGGTTGTGGGTGAGGTATCAGTTACACAAGACTCTAGGGATGAGGATGGTTGTGGGTGAGGTATCAGTTACACAAGGCTCTAGGGATGACAATGGTTGTGGGTGAGGTATCAGTTACACCGGGCTCTAGGGATGACAATGGTTGTGGGTGAGGTATCAGTTACACCGGGCTCTAGGGATGAGGATGGTTGTGGGTGAGGTATCAGTTACACTGGACTCTAGGGATGACAATGGTTGTGGGTGAGGTATCAGTTACACAAGGCTCTAGGGATGACAATGGTTGTGGGTGAGGTATCAGTTACACCGGACTCTAGGGATGACAATGGTTGTGGGTGAGGTATCAGTTACACAAGGCTCTAGGGATGACAATGGTTGTGGGTGAGGTATCAGTTACACCGGACTCTAGGGATGAGGATGGTTGTGGGTGAGGTATCAGTTACACCGGACTCTATGGATGACAATGGTTGTGGGTGAGGTATCAGTTACACCGGACTCTAGGGATGAGGATGGTTGTGGGTGAGGTATCAGTTACACAAGACTCTAGGGATGAGGATGGTTGTGGGTGAGGTATCAGTTACACAAGGCTCTAGGGATGACAATGGTTGTGGGTGAGGTATCAGTTACACCGGGCTCTAGGGATGACAATGGTTGTGGGTGAGGTATCAGTTACACCGGGCTCTAGGGATGACAATGGTTGTGGGTGAGGTATCAGTTACACCGGGCTCTAGGGATGACAATGGTTGTGGGTGAGGTATCAGTTACACAAGGCTCTAGGGATGACAATGGTTGTGGGTGAGGTATCAGTTAGACCGGGCTCTAGGGATGACAATGGTTGTGGGTGAGGTATCAGTTACACTGGACTCTAGGGATGACAATGGTTGTGGGTGAGGTATCAGTTACACCGGGCTCTAGGGATGACAATGGTTGTGGGTGAGGTATCAGTTACACTGGGCTCTAGGGATGACAATGGTTGTGGGTGAGGTATCAGTTACACCGGGCTCTAGGGATGACAATGGTTGTGGGTGAGGTATCAGTTACACCGGGCTCTAGGGATGACAATGGTTGTGGGTGAGGTATCAGTTACAACGGGCTCTAGGGATGACAATGGTTGTGGGTGAGGTATCAGTTACACCGGGCTCTAGGGATGACAATGGTTGTGGGTGAGGTATCAGTTACACCGGGCTCTATGGATGACAATGGTTGTGGGTGAGGTATCAGTTAGATCGGACTCTAGGGATGACAATGGTTGTGGGAGAGGTATCAGTTACACCGGGCTCTAGGGATGACAATGGTTGTGGGTGAGGTATCAGTTACACCGGGCTCTAGGGATGACAATGGTTGTGGGTGAGGTATCAGTTACACTGGACTCTAGGGATGACAATGGTTGTGGGTGAGGTATCAGTTACACAGGGCTCTATGGATGACAATGGTTGTGGATGAGGTATCAGTTACACAAGGCTCTAGGGATGACAATGGTTGTGGGTGAGGTATCAGTTACACAAGGCTCTAGGGATGACAATGGTTGTGGGTGAGGTATCAGTTACACAGGGCTCTATGGATGAGGATGGTTGTGGGTGAGGTATCAGTTACACTGGACTCTAGGGATGACAATGGTTGTGGGTGAGGTATCAGTTACACAGGGCTCTAGGGATGACAATGGTTGTGGGTGAGGTATCAGTTACACAGGGCTCTATGGATGACAATGGTTGTGGGTGAGGTATCAGTTACACCGGGCTCTAGGGATGACAATGGTTGTGGGTGAGGTATCAGTTACACAGGGCTCTAGGGATGACAATGGTTGTGGGTGAGGTATCAGTTACACAGGGCTCTAGGGATGACAATGGTTGTGGGTGAGGTATCAGTTAGACCGGGCTCTAGGGATGACAATGGTTGTGGGTGAGGTATCAGTTACACCGGGCTCTAGGGATGACAATGGTATTGGGTGAGGTATCAGTTAGACCGGGCTCTAGGGATGACAATGGTTGTGGGTGAGGTATCAGTTACACAAGGCTCTATGGATGACAATGGTTGTGGGTGAGGTATCAGTTACACAAGGCTCTATGGATGACAATGGTTGTGGGTGAGGTATCAGTTACACAAGGCTCTATGGATGACAATGGTTGTGGGTGAGGTATCAGTTACACAAGGCTCTATGGATGACAATGGTTGTGGGTGAGGTATCAGTTACACAAGGCTCTATGGATGACAATGGTTGTGGGTGAGGTATCAGTTACACAAGGCTCTATGGATGAGGATGGTTGTGGGTGAGGTATCAGTTACACCGGGCTCTAGGGATGACAATGGTTGTGGGTGAGGTATCAGTTACACAGGGCTCTATGGATGACAATGGTTGTGGGTGAGGTATCAGTTACACCGGGCTCTAGGGATGACAATGGTTGTGGGTGAGGTATCAGTTACACAAGGCTCTAGGGATGACAATGGTTGTGGGTGAGGTATCAGTTACACCGGACTCTAGGGATGAGGATGGTTGTGGGTGAGGTATCAGTTACACAGGGCTCTATGGATGACAATGGTTGTGGGTGAGGTATCAGTTACACAAGGCTCTAGGGATGACAATGGTTGTGGGTGAGGTATCAGTTACACCGGACTCTAGGGATGAGGATGGTTGTGGGTGAGGTATCAGTTACACAAGGCTCTATGGATGACAATGGTTGTGGGTGAGGTATCAGTTACACAAGGCTCTATGGATGACAATGGTTGTGGGTGAGGTATCAGTTACACCGGACTCTAGGGATGAGGATGGTTGTGGGTGAGGTATCAGTTACACCGGACTCTATGGATGACAATGGTTGTGGGTGAGGTATCAGTTACACCGGACTCTAGGGATGAGGATGGTTGTGGGTGAGGTATCAGTTACACAAGACTCTAGGGATGAGGATGGTTGTGGGTGAGGTATCAGTTACACAAGGCTCTAGGGATGACAATGGTTGTGGGTGAGGTATCAGTTACACCGGGCTCTAGGGATGACAATGGTTGTGGGTGAGGTATCAGTTACACCGGGCTCTAGGGATGAGGATGGTTGTGGGTGAGGTATCAGTTACACTGGACTCTAGGGATGACAATGGTTGTGGGTGAGGTATCAGTTACACAAGGCTCTAGGGATGACAATGGTTGTGGGTGAGGTATCAGTTACACCGGACTCTAGGGATGACAATGGTTGTGGGTGAGGTATCAGTTACACAAGGCTCTAGGGATGACAATGGTTGTGGGTGAGGTATCAGTTACACCGGACTCTAGGGATGAGGATGGTTGTGGGTGAGGTATCAGTTACACCGGACTCTATGGATGACAATGGTTGTGGGTGAGGTATCAGTTACACCGGACTCTAGGGATGAGGATGGTTGTGGGTGAGGTATCAGTTACACAAGACTCTAGGGATGAGGATGGTTGTGGGTGAGGTATCAGTTACACAAGGCTCTAGGGATGACAATGGTTGTGGGTGAGGTATCAGTTACACCGGGCTCTAGGGATGACAATGGTTGTGGGTGAGGTATCAGTTACACCGGGCTCTAGGGATGAGGATGGTTGTGGGTGAGGTATCAGTTACACTGGACTCTAGGGATGACAATGGTTGTGGGTGAGGTATCAGTTACACAAGGCTCTAGGGATGACAATGGTTGTGGGTGAGGTATCAGTTACACCGGACTCTAGGGATGACAATGGTTGTGGGTGAGGTATCAGTTACACAAGGCTCTAGGGATGACAATGGTTGTGGGTGAGGTATCAGTTACACTGGGCTCTAGGGATGACAATGGTTGTGGGTGAGGTATCAGTTACACTGGACTCTAGGGATGACAATGGTTGTGGGTGAGGTATCAGTTACACCGGGCTCTATGGATGACAATGGTTGTGGGTGAGGTATCAGTTACACCGGGCTCTATGGATGACAATGGTTGTGGGTGGGGTATCAGTTACACCGGGCTCTAGGGATGACAATGGTTGTTTAAAGCCCACTCCATCAAAGATTTTTTCTCTCTAGAATTTCACTTCAAATTGCCTTTCCATTGCAAGTTTATTGTTAATCCTATGTATATAAACTCCATTCCCGACTTTCCATGCAATGATTCAGTTTATCCCTATCAGTGAAATCCACAAGTATCCTACCAGGTTCAGAGTTAAGGCTGTTGTCACCTCTGATGGAACAAGTTATTTAGTGTCAGAATTTAAGGTTTTGGAAATCTTTCTATCCGTCTATCTATGTAGTACAGGCAAAATACAGCTTTTATATCAAAAACCTTGATGAAGTTTATTATACAAATATCAGACCCCATGGAGCATATAATGTTAACCAAAGGCATATAATGTCAACTGAGGTGTAAGCGAAAGTTGACATTCACAATTCGAGGGTTATCGGTATATGCTATCACCTTCCATTGGATCTGATATTTAATTTATTATACCGAACATATATTTTGATATTAAATATAAAACAATAAAGTCAATGTGAAACAATCAAGTACTCAGACAACGAAGCTAATCGTTTTGAAACCATTTTCGTGAAAGAACTGAATCTGTCAAAGCTGACAGATAATGTCTTTGCAAACATTACAAGTGCTTGATTGTTTACCTATTTAAATAAGCGCCTATCGACTTGGACTATGGGAATTTCCAGTTGTCTATTTTTAGACCCGCGCGAGGGTAAAAATGTTATGTCACAGGGTAAAAACATTATGTCACAGCGTAAAAACATTATGTCACAGCGTCACAGGGTAAAAACGTTATGTCAGAACGACACAGGGTGAAAACGTTATGTCACAGGGTAAAAGCGTTATGTCACAGCGTCACAGGGTAAAAACGTTATGTCAGAACGTCACAGGGTGAAAACGTTATGTCACAGGGTAAAAGCGTTATGTCACAGGGTAAAAACGTTATGTCACAGGGTAAAAGCGTTATGTCACAGCGTCACAGGGTAAAAACGTTATATCAGAACGTCACAGGGTGAAAACGTTATGTCACAGGGTAACTTTACAGATTTACTTATAGAGTGTATATATATGCAAATTTTGCATGGACAAATCACGTGAGGTATAATAATATAAAATAACGCACCTGGTTGATAAGTTTCCAGGGAAGGTCAAAAAGTAAATAAATTAAATTTTAGAATTATCTCATTAACAATGAACAGCAATCATACCAATTGATTGTAACTCTTTCAAATTGTCATGGTTTGTTCCAACGTCAAGGCCATTACGAC
Organism: Mactromeris polynyma; assembly: GCA_032209605.1. Classification (NCBI taxonomy): domain Eukaryota; kingdom Metazoa; phylum Mollusca; class Bivalvia; order Venerida; family Mactridae; genus Mactromeris; species Mactromeris polynyma. Next base: position 575,488 of record JASFXZ010000051.1, read on the forward strand.
AATAATTGGTGAAATGTCCCGTATCGTGATTGGATAAATCATCCATCTCTCCATTCACACAAAGCCGCGATAATTTAGTTGACTTCAAATAATCTCTTTTCCTACTCTTTCTTTTCATTCCTGAAAACAACATTATACTATAATTACCTTTTAGTGAGGTTGGTATGAGGATGATATAGACCCAGAACAAAGTGATACAGACCAAGGTATTAGCATGTATGAACATTTTCGTGCAAGTTAATATGTGCTTTTAGCTCTGCCTGTGAGTCAATGCAACATTTTATCATAAATCACGTGACTGAATTTAGACCAATGGAAATGACTATAACACAAGATTTAATAATCATTATATTTACAACATGCAATATAATAGACCTATTATGAATGCGTGCACACTTGTTGATGTAAATACGCTAAAACAATTGAGATCCTTTCCCTGATATGTCGATGAATTCCATAACACCGACTCAAGGCTAACCCACAATTCAAATCAAACAAATCAAACAAACCATACAAACCATACAAACCATACAAGTATATTTTGTGTGTAAACAGGGACAACAGATATTTTACATCAAGTTTAGCATTCACAAAATACATGAAATGTACGTACAGTGAAACCCACACATGACTCCCTTCACCCAATTTAGAACCAATAACAAACTTTTATACCTGCACTGAAACACTAAATTTCCATACAGTACTTAATAACTACTTCATGTATTATAACTATTTGGATTCATTGCATATATTTGTGTTTATTGTCGATGTTAGTCATTTTAGAATTTTGGAGGATACTGCATGATACAGAAGATGCCCGAGTTCCAGAAACACCCCTGGTTCTTTTACTGTGGCCGATGTTAAGCATCATACACAGAACATGGGTTTTTTAAAGTATCATCCTAAAGACTGTTAGTGGTGGAGCAGGAGATTTAAAGTGCGACCCCTGGATTACTAGTCCAGTGCGACCCCTGGATTACTAGTCCAGTGCGCTACCACTGAACCACATTTCTGCTACATTTCATCTTAAGGTGTCTCCCTTATATATACTTTTTACCTTGAACTAAGACTGGAGGAAGGAAAGATACACTCACCATGACGATGAGGATCTATTATAACTACAGGATCCTCGACTGGTCCTTCCAAAGTTAAATCATTTGAGGTCTCTTCAGACACTTGATTAAAACCTGCAAAATAATAAATATTGTTGTCAATGTTGAAATACAGATAATATACATTGTTTCATACCATGGCTGTCTCAGAGCAAGGCCATATTATATATATTGCTTAATTGCCGGAGAAAATTATCCCTGTACCCGTTTTAAGCCTAGATTCAATAATTAGGTAGAATTATTTGCACTAGCCTACCATGTATTACTACTATAAGAAGCAACTTCCCTGAAGCAGAATTCCTAATCAATTGATAGCAATGCCCTGCATGGAGGCCTTGTTTTTGTGGATGGGGCCGTTTCTGGGCAACCCTCTCTCACCTATATGACACAATGGAAGAGTCAACAAGAACAATGAAACAAATTACTTGACCAGGGGTGTGGAATTCCTATGCCCAACTTGTCCGTTATGGGCTTTTTGATGCCCAGACAAGTGTAATCTTTCATTTAACTCATGATGCCCAGACAAGTGTAATCTTTCATTTAACTCATGATGCCCAGACAAGTGTAATCTTTCATTTAACTCATCTGGGACAAGAAGAAACTTAGCACAGTCTAGACTGTTCCAAAAATGAAGTAATTATAAACAGCATACACACGAATAATAAATGTTCATGTTATATTTAGTTTAAAAGGGCAAATATATATCATAATTGTGAAAATAGTTTCCATTTGATGCATTTTTATCTGGTCAGTAGAACTATCTGCTTTTCATACATATTTTTGTTGTCGTAATAAATAATATCACAGCTCTTTTTTTAGATTTGACCAAGTGAATGTTGGATGTGGACAAGTGAATGTTCGAAGTGGACAAGTGAATGTTGGATGTGGACGACCGAGATTTTCAGGTTGTCCCTGGACAGGTTGAAATTTGGATATTTCCAAACGCTGACCAAGCAAACAAAACAATATTATGACAGATGCTTACATTATTTGTGAATGACCATTCAACGTTTATCTTAATTCACAAATTAAGTCCTGAGGATATGTTTTCCTGTTACCAATCTTGTTGACGTATAGAGGTCAAAGTCACTCTTCAAATAATTAAAGAAACTGGGGAAGTGACACATTGAACATGGAATAAAATCATCTCACTTCCCAAGAAGCAAATCACATTCCCTATGAAATTCACATACTTTTAAATAGTAAAATATTTAATGTGAATACTCAGTAATCATTGTTGAAATCATATAAAGCTGTAAAAAGTCTATGTCATGAGGAAAATGTAATTTCTTGTATGATTTGCAGACATAAACTTAAAGCCATTCACATCATATCTACATGTGTGAAGCTTTGTCTGAGATTTGCAAACAGACGTTTTATTAAATATGAACATTAATGTATTGTAACTTAAATTTTATGATAAACAAAACCTTACAGACTTGATTTCCACTTACCTCGGCAGTATGCAAGAAATTCTTCTTTCAAATGACTGCAGTCTGGAATAGAGAGAAATCCGAGTCCTATATTAGATCCTAGTTCAGTCAGGCTGCCGTCCATTACACTTACAGATAGAACCAATGTCTCTTCACCGATACAAGACAGTCGCGATAACTGGAAAACAATTTACATAAAAGTTAGGTGAGAAAATCACATGGAAGACTTACACAATCTTTAGAAATATTTATGTTCTTTTTTAAAAGAAAATAGTGACAGAGCCCTTATAGAGGGGAAATAGTGACAGAGCCCTTAGAGAGGGGAAATAGTGACAAATCCCTTAGACTAGAGGGGAAATAGTGACAGAGCCCTTAGAGAGGGGAAATAGTGACAAATCCCTTAGACTAGAGGGGAAACAGTGACAGATCCCTTAGAGATGGGAGATAGTGACAGAGCCCTTAGAGAGGAGAAATAGTGACAGAGCCCTTGTAGAGGGGAAAAAGTGACAGAACCATTAGAGAGGGGAAATGGTGACAGAACCCTTAGAGAGGGGAAATAGTGACAGAGCCCTTAGAGAGGGGGAAATAGTGACAAATCCCTTAGAGAGGGGAAATAGTGACAGAGCCCTTAGAGAGGAGAAATAGTGACAGAGCCCTTGTAGAGGGGAAAAAGTGACAGAACCATTAGAGAGGGGAAATAGTGACAAATCCCTTAGAGAGGGGAAATAGTGACAGAGCCCTTAGAGAGGGGAAATAGTGACAGAGCCTTAGAGAGAGGAAATAGTGACATAGCCCTTAGAGAGGGGAAATAGTGACAGAGCCCTTAGAGAGGGGAAATAGTGACAAATCCCTTAGACTAGAGGGGAAACAGTGACACATCCCTTAGAGAGGGGAAATAGTGACAGAGCCCTTAGAGAGGGGAAATAGTAGCAGAGCCCTAAGAGAGTGGAAATAAGAATTTATATAAGAGAAATATATGAGGAACTAATTTTCATCATGAAGTATACACTATAATATATATTCATGAACTAGCAACACATGTTTTAAACTCCCAAAACATACAATCAATACACAACTCGGAAAAAATCTTGAAATTGTACCATGGTAATTACATGCATTTAAACAAACAAGATATGACATGTACACATGTGTATACTAATAGGAAAGTAGAAATGTGACTGACACTATAAACATCATGCAAACAAATACAAACTTTATATTTGAAAAGTGTTTCTTAACGAAATATGCATAGATAACTTGCATGTCGGCACATATTTTAAAAATATATACAGTTGACTGTCGTTATGACGAACTTGCTTTTACAAGACGAATTTTCCGTTACCTTGAAGTTTTTCATTTTATCCTTCTTTCTCTATATGAAATTCTATCGGTTAAGACAAAATGTTCGTCTCAAAATTTTCCATTATGTTGAAGTTTTTTCGAAGTCTCGCTTAAAAAGTTTGCACCTTAAATCTATTGTTTAACACAAAGTCAGATCGTATCCTGCTGGCAACAAATGTTTTCACCGTCACAGAGACGAAACTGATGATTTACCTGTTTTTTCGCACATTCAATTATCAATTATTTACACAATGGAAGGATTTGTACATGTTTGCAGAGATCAGTGGTGGAGGACAAATGACTTTGGAAGCATTATCTTCAGTCACAATGTCATGGAACAACATATGCCTCACCAGGGTTTTTAACCAATGACCAGTAGATTAGCAGTCGAGCCCTCTAGCGATTAGGCTAACTCTTTTAACGTGCATAAGAAGTGAAATGAAATAGTTGCAAAGTGAGACTGTTGGCATGTTAAGACAATCTAAGTCATGATTTCATCAAAACACTGAGATTTTATGTAACACTTTAAATATATACAACAGAGAACTCTGCTCAAGTAAACTAAAGTTAACAATCACCAGATGCTGTATCTCCCATTTTATGACAGATCTTAGTGAGGCGATGTTTGAATCATTTCTGAAGTCCACATCCACACTCATCACTGCCTCTTTTAACTGTCCAGGTATTTCTCAATATGTTGTCATCCACCAATTAGAAGCGGTTCATTTCTGAAATAAACATTGCTTCAAATGAACTTAACAAAACATGACCTTTAGAAACTGCTGGCTTAATAGGGGTTTCATTTGACCCAAGAGTTGACCCTATGACCACTGGAATTTCCAAAAGTCCACATTTTGACCCATTGGAATCTGGCTGCAGCGTCAATTTTTCTCTTAATTATAATTTATAGTTATTTTGGATACAAAATGGTAAAATCCAGTCAAAATGACCCTCTAGATTCAGCACCTAGTGGAACCCCTGGGCTTCGGTTATTCAAACTAGAGTTGGTTGACAACGATACAACTGAAAGATTCTGGTTTATTAACAAAGCCGTAGTTACCAGACTTTATGCCCAATTTGTATTTAATTGTCATCAATTCTCCATGCAGTGCAAAGTTATGCTGGTCCGGTCTGTCTAGTTCATATGATTGAAGTGCTGCGGGGTAAGATGGCTACCTGGTTAGCTCAGTTGGTACAGCGCTGTCATAGTATGTATAGGGTCATATGTTAGAGGCCCACATAAGACAAACTTCTTCCCATTCATTTACTTCAATGGTGGCAGTTGTGTTAGACAGCCCATGTTGGTTGAGCCTAAAATGTAAATTAGGGGAGGAGCGTAGAGGTGTGGGGTTAGACAATCACTATTTCCCTTTGATTTACTTTAGGATGGATCTTGCTTAAACGTTGAGTTACACAAATTAAACTGTCTTCCAATTTCTAGTGAATGTTGTTGGCTACTATTTGTATGTGTTTAGTTACTTGAAGTTGAACATGTTGAAACTGAAGTCCAGGGAACCTTTACACATTCTACAAATCCGCTATTCAAGTGGATGGTTAAAATATAGAAGCTCTTATCGATAAAATATACAACAAAGGTTACAAATCGTTAAAATTCATAGAAAAAAGATCAAAAATATTACAAAGTTTCTTGTTCAGCAGCCTGACTCAACCTCCATAATGAAGAGTTAAAAACATGGGACGTAACAAATCACGTACAAATCAAATCTACTACCCAGTGGTCTCCCTTGACGAAGTGGAGATTGTGGTCTAGGCTGTGATTTCCGGAGGTTACACAAACATGTGTGAGGTTCAGAGGCCGTGAGACCGGGAATATGATTGAAAACCGTGATAATCGGCAGTATTTTTGCAACGGTATCGGGACAACTCGACCGCTGAATAATTCGACCCCCGCTAATAAACCGAGTCAACTCGACCCCTGTACAACTCGACCCCTATTTTCCGATTATTCGGCAAGTCAACTCGACCCCTAAAATACTATGAAAATATTTCCGATTATTCGAACTCGACTCCCCAAATGCTATGAAAATGTTTCCGATTATTCGGCAAGTCAACTCTACCCAAAAATTCTATGAAAATATTTCCGATTATTCGGCAAGTCAACTCGACCTTAATTATTGTATATACATATATTATTATGAAATTTTAATAAAAAATCATGATTTATAATAGTAGGAAATAATGTTGTAATATAAACTCGAAATAAAAGTATATAAACATGAATAGACTAAGCGGGCAAAAGGCAAAAACTGGACAGGTTTATTCCCCGGCGCCTGCCTGAATATTGTACAAATTAAGATTGAAAACACGGCTTCCCCTATTGACTTTTTTGCCAGATGTTAATATATTTGATATCAAATTAAAGGTCTTATTCTATACTTTTAGATTATTTAAACAAATTTGCAATCGATGAAGTATTTAAATATTTACACATTTTCAGTTTTTCTCCTCAGATATTTTTGTGTTCGAAAAACATGGCGCCCCCTATTAACTTTTTTATTATTCATTAAATATTTTCAAAATGTATACAAATGTATCAGTAGAAACGTTATCCTATATTGTTGTTATATATGCCAACGATTTAAATTAGACTCAATTTTGTATAATTTTCTCGTGTGAGGGTATCTGCTCGGAAAACACGGCACCCCTACTTATTTTTTAATACGTATTTAAATCTTCTAACAATTTACACGGTTTTAAAGTTTAAAGTTAAGAGTTGTACGGGGTCTAACTATATTATGTAATTTAATTGATATTAATCGATGATCAACATGAAATTTTTGATACACTGTATGCTTATGAAACCTTGTATTTAACTTTTAAACGATCATAATCAAGTTAGTTGTGTTAGTTTTCAAGTATATATGATAAAATCACTTTGTACTTGGGAGAAATCTCCATTGCGCCGGTGGAAAAATCTCTAACCAATATATAAGCACCTAAAATCGTTGTATGTATTTGTTTACTGTAGATCTATCATAACATATTAATTAACTATATCTAGACATTAATATATCACACTTTGTCGATTATAAGACATATTTGAAGTAAAAATCGCTGTAAATTGAATTTTCTTCTACATTGCGCCCATTGCGCACACGAATCTACATTGCGCACTTTAGTCATACCCGTCAATTTATGTCATTTTGTATATTGATAATAATTTACATGAACACCGTCTGCCACGCTGGAGGCGGCCATCTTGGAAACAACAAACCGGCATATTGGCGTTTCCATCACAAAACAGAACATATTTTTACTTTCGGTTGCTAAATACAGCCGATATTCAGTCATGGAGTTAATTTACTCTTGCTTATTTCTTCTATCGTCATTAGTTATGGTAACTCATGCTGGTGAACTGACATTTGAGTTGCCAGATAATGAAAAACAATGTTTTTTCGAGGAGATTGATAAAGATGTAGAAAGTACGCTCGAGTTTCAGGTAAGGACACGTCATTGTTATGCATTGAATCATTTGTTTCTTAAATTTACCCAAAGGTGTGTTATTTCTCCATTCAAAATCCTTCTCTTTACATTTCAAATCTAATAAATTATTGCCCACTGTGCCATTAAAATGATTAATTAGCACAATTGTCTTATAAGTTATATCTAAGTCGTTACAAACATTTTCAGGGCTAGCACTGGCTTTTTTTTTCTTGAGCCAATTTCGAAACTGGTCGGTTTCAGTAATTTGCGGGCTATATTACAGCGCGCAATCGACAAATAGGTAGTGCAGTTTGTCGTCTCAACCCCCCCCTAATATTCCATGGCATAGGACTTTGTTAAGTGTTTCTTTGTAATTGCTTTAGTCTACAAATCATTTCTAATAGAGCTTGTACTTGTAGGATGATTCACTGTAGCAGTTATTTTATTTCTTGTTTATTTTATTCTCGTAATTAAAGTTTAAACAATACATCTCATTATCAAGTATTCATTAATGCACCAGTCAATTGTAACCACGGCCCCCCCAGGTCCGGGGAATAGCGGGGACTTTGACTTTCGGTGCAGCCAATCCCAGGTAAAATCCCCGCCCTGCGGGGACAAACTGCTGGTAAAATCCCCGCCAAATGCCCCCCGCACCCCGGGGACATCCTAGGTAAGGCCCATTCCCCGCTTTTTTCGGTGCGAAAACAAAACCACCGCATTCACTCGGCACTGCGGGGCCACCTGGAAGGTAAAAACACGGCCCATTTCCCCTGCTATCCCCGGTATACCCCCGGACCTGGGGGGGCCGTGGTTACAATTGACTGGTGCATAATCAAATTGAAAAAAAAAGACAATGTATACTCCCAAACACAAGTCACAGTCACGTGCAAGAAGCAATATATTTTTAAAACACTCAGCTGTACATAAAAACTATGCCACAAATGAAACATAAACTAAACATACAGTGATGTAAATTATATGTGAATAGTCATAGCACAGAGTATGAGACATAAATCATCAGTTTATGCAGGCAAAAATAATAGTTATCTGAATTTATCATAATAATTTTCATTCCTCGTAAAATTCGGAGCGGGCGGCATTACAGACCGTACGGTACCGATTTTATCGTATACTAGACACGAAAACGAAAGTGATTGCATGGTTATCACAGACATTGAGAACCGGTCTCGGCCGCTTTTATCATCAAAATTGAGTGGAATAAAACATTCGCCAACGGTATATTTAGAAATACATACTTTTCGTTGTGACAGCTTTTCGACTATTTGATTTTTCTTCAGTCATTTTCCGAAAATAAACGGTGCTGACTGAAATTTTTCATCGGACAATTTGTTGGACAGAAATTCCATCGGTCAAAATGAAAATATACCGGACATGTCCGACGGTCATTCGCATTGACTGGTCTAATCAATCGTTATTTCGGCGTATTCGTGTTTGACCAATTTAGTTATCTGGAGTGTTGTTATTATTATGCGCTTCACATGTCTATCACGTGTCGGGTTTGCGGGACGTGATTTGATTGGTTGAAAGGAGATTTTGTGACAGGCGACAAGCTCCACCTCCGATTGTTTTTGGTAAACGTGTGTGTAGTTATGTCATTATACACGAACGTGTCATAGACAGGATATCAATTGGGGCCCTTTAATATGTACGCGAGTTTATACACAGACATTGAGAACTGGTCTCAGCAGCTTTTAACCGCATTTATCATCGAAATTGAGTGGAATATAACATTCGCCAACAGTAAATTTGGAAAGTCATACTTTTCGACGATTTGAGCCAATTTGATTTTTCTTGAGCCAATTTTTGTTTTCTTGAGCCAATGGCTCAATTGGCGAATGCCAGTGCGAGCCCTGATTTTGTTGCCTAGGACAATTAGGTCGTTCAGTAATGGCCCAGCTTATGATTTTCCTGTCTTGTGGTATTCACCAATTTTACCAGACATTGGTTGTCTATGAAAATTTAATTAATGGTAGGCTGGTTGTCCAGTTACAGGAAACCTGATGGGTAGCTAGTCCTACAAATATAACTCCTAGCATTTGTATTCTTCATGTTTTACCTTCATTTTTATGATATTTTACGTTTTCTGTCAAATGCAAATATATGGGATATCGTCATTTTCCCATAGCCTTTTTTATATAGGTCATTAGGTGCCAATCAAAATTTGGTCGGGACAATTTTATGCATATAAAATCAAATATTTCATCAATAAAACTTATGACACATTAATAAATAATCAATTATGGTACAGTTGCAACAAAAACTATGAATGAAACACTCGCCTTGATAATACAAATTGAGTTTAAATCCGATGGGTAGTTGAGTAAACAGCTCTATGTAATGGCAGACGTTGACATACAGTGTGTTGTTTACATCGTGATAATTACCACTTTTTTGCGGTTTTCATTGGTGTTATGCATGCAACTAAATCAGATTTTGGCAGCATTTGACATATCTATCCAAAAAACGTGGTAAAACAATATAATCCAAGTGTTTAAATTTGAGCTGAGACTGACTGCTACACGGTTTTGATGAGATGCTTTTTGACAATGAAGGTAAAATATGAAAGATAAAAAACAAAAAATACTGAAATTAAAGCAATAATTTGAAATAAGTGATGTATATATGCATTGTTGTGTATTATTATAATATTAAGAAGGCAGTCAGGTAAGGGTCCGTACCCCTAGAACCGGAGTTTAGGACAGGCTACCTACGGGTATGGGAGTTTGACAAATATATATTTCAGGTTAAATAATCGCAAGATAATGAAACAAATATCAGTGTGTACGCTATGTAACTGTTTATATTATTTTTGTCGTCAATAGTGCGACGAAACTGCCATTTTGGTTGATACTAAAACAAATGTCACAAAATATCGTAGTCACGTTTTGTATAAGGAATTGTGTGCAATAGGAAATGTTTAATTCTGTCTATGAAATTAAATTGAAAGAGTATCAACACGAAGGTCGAGCCAATTTTACTTCTCAAATTTCACAGGCGGCAAGGTTTTTTTCCAATTTTATTTTTCTTATATTTCTCAAAATTTTACTGACACAGGGAAAAAGCTAGGCTCAAATTTTTGGGAGAAGTCACTCCTCCCTTCAGCTGAGATAGAGGGAAGTGGGGACGTGTGTGGCAAACCGACATAGACGACAAGTTAAGCCTGTCATAAATTGATCAGACGGATGACCCGTGAAAGGTGCCATACTGCAATGAGATTTTTCACCGTAAACGCTGTCTAGATTTTTATTGAATATTCCTACTTTCGTTTTCAATATTGACTCGCATTTGTTTACGTCGGTCGCGTCATGCGGTGTTTTTTTCATACTTGATTAAAAAAACATCAGTTATACTTCTGATTTGCATTAAATTTCATTGGTTAACATTTCATTATTGCATAATTTGATGATTTTTAGTGAAACATTAAGCTGTAAGGCTAGTTTCTCATTTATAAGGTTTGAAGGTAAACATGTCATAATATGTAAGATGATAAGTTTATGGAGTAAAGATTTATATTTTACTTTGAGATTTTGGTTGATATATGGCTTAAAACGAAGGCTTATCGTATGCACACTATAATTTATTCAATGTGTGACTTAAGAAACATGCTTTCTTATTATTGAGGAGATTTGTAAAACATAAACGGATAGGAAGCTTTACACTTTTTGTTAATTTGTATGTTTCACAACTATCAAACATTAATTATTAAGAGATCCAGTGTCATGAAGAAAAAACAAAATCAATGATGTGGACGCGCCATCTCCACTTCTCCCTAATTTCTCCCCACTTCTCCCTATCTCAGCTGAAGGGAGAAGTGACTTCTCCCAAAAAATTGAGCCTAGCTTGTTCCCTGGTTACCTACTTTCGGTTTTGTTGTCAATTCATACCAATGTGTTTAATGTTTCTCGAATTATCTATCGATAAAAATTAAAAAACATGAATTATTTTGTCTTAAAGTATTTAACATGTTTAGATAATATGATTCACGAATCGACGATCTTATAGTGGACAAATCTGGTACTTGGATTGCTGGCCTTGTGTGAACTATTTTAATACATTGCTCTCAAGTTTCAATAAATATTATATAATGTGTATATTGTACATATTTTTAATGATAACTGGACAGTTAGCCAAACAACATAGAACAGGTTACCCGTCCAGTTTCCAAATGTCTAGCCCGCTGGCTAGCCCATGCCAGTAAGGTATTTTTTATGAAACTTGTATCCCTGTGTAGCCAAGTTTTATCTGTGATATATGTGCTAAAAATGGACCTCAGGACGAGTTCCATTTGATCCTGGAATTGACCCTTGCAGGCCTTTTTCTGCCTTTTTTGGGGAAAATACCCTAGATAAAATGGGAATCAGATATGTTATTTACTTGAAATCAACAACGAAACCAAGAGTACACGAATACATGTTCTTGATGTTTATTTCGTGGCTCCAGTTGACGATTTTCCATAGGTGCTTCTGATTGGGAATTTTTTCTGATCGACAAAAAAAGTTATATTTGCCTAAAGTGGGAAATGGTTCGATAATCTGACCTGTAGGAACTATAGAGAAAGGCCTGTTTTGACCCCAGGCGGTTCTGACTGAAGGGTCATGTTTCTCTAAATTATAGGTAATTAGGCTATAAATTGGTCAAATCCGGTAAAAATTATCAAAATGACCGTTGAGGTTGAGCAGCTTGTGGAACCCCGTTGAGGTTGAGCAGCTTGTGGAACCCTGTTGAGGTTGAGCAGCTTGTGGAACCCCGTTGAGGTTGAGCAGCTTGTGGAACCCCGTTGAGGTTGAGCAGCTTGTGGAACCCCATTGAGGTTGAGCAGCTTGTGGAACCCCGTTGAGGTTGAGCAGCTTGTGGAACCCCGTTGAGGTTGAGCAGCTTGTGGAACCCCGTTGAGGTTGAGCAGCTTGTGGAACCCCGTTGAGGTTGAGCACCTTGTGGAACCCCGTTGAGGTTGAGCAGCTTGTGGAACCCCGTTGAGGTTGAGCAGCTTGTGGAATGACCGTTGAGGTTGAGCACCTTGTGGAACCCCGTTGAGGTTGAGCACCTTGTGGAACCCCGTTGAGGTTGAGCACCTTGTGGAACCCCGTTGAGGTTGAGCAGCTTGTGGAATGACCGTTGAGGTTGAGCAGCTTGTGGAACCCCGTTGAGGTTGAGCAGCTTGTGGAACCCCATTGAGGTTGAGCAGCTTGTGGAACCCCGTTGAGGTTGAGCAGCTTGTGGAACCCCATTGAGGTTGAGCACCTTGTGGAACCCCGTTGAGGTTGAGCAGCTTGTGGAACCCCATTGAGGTTGAGCAGCTTGTGGAACCCCATTGAGGTTGAGCAGCTTGTGGAACCCCATTGAGGTTGAGCAGCTTGTGGAACCCCATTGAGGTTGAGCACCTTGTGGAATGACCGTTGAGGTTGAGCAGCTTGTGGAACCCCGTTGAGGTTGAGCAGCTTGTGGAACCCCATTGAGGTTGAGCACCTTGTGGAATGACCGTTGAGGTTGAGCACCTTGTGGAATCCCTGGACCTAATGGAGAATCAAGACTGTACTACTCCCCTTGCACATCCATTCTATTTACAATACAGACATAAAATATGTCACATTTAAACCACCTGTGTGCATTTAGAAACAAATGTGTAACTTTTATACTTTAAGGTGATAACTGGAGGACATTATGATGTTGACATGGAATTGACAGCACCTAATGGGAAGGTTTTATATAAAGATGTCAAAAAGCAATATGATAGTGTGACCTGGACTGCAGAGGAGAAAGGAATTCACAAATTCTGTTTTAGCAATGAATTCTCAACATTTACTCACAAAGTAGTTTACTTTGACCTTGAAGTTGGTGATGATGATCCTTTACTCAAAACTGGTGATGCTCAGCAAAAAGCTATGACTCTGGTAAGTAAACCAAGACTAATTGTTTATACAAACATGTATTTGTAAAGCAAGCTTCTCATCCTAATTAGAATTTTACTTGCATAAATTTGAACACAATTTTATCAGCTGTCTTGTGCAGTGCTTTTTATCAGATTTTTTCTGTACTTGATTTATTGAATGGCCAACAAAATGGTATAACACAGGGTCATTTATGGTACACTGTATTCAAAGTATGCTCATTGAGACCTAGTTCTCAATAGTTTTCCTGTTGTTAAATGGTTGGATAGGAAGACACAGACAGTACTTGATACTCTATAAATTTAATTTGCCAATACTTTTCAAGTTAACAAGCATTCATCATGTTAATATTAAATACATGGAGTCAGTCTGTGCCTCTGTTGCATATTCACAATAGCACAAACTGAAACAGAAATTGAACACATTTGTAGCAGTTCTTATGGGTTAAGAAATAATAAAAACAGAAGTGAAGTACAAACTGGTACAAAACTTTCTCAGAAGTTAACACTTCTTCACACTTAAGTTTGTCAACCAAGATGGCCAGGTTGTTGTATATATACATTTTTCCATATTGGTATATTGTTATCCTGCATGTCTCTGTGTGGTGGTTTTCTTCATATAGCTTTATGTGGTAAAGGCGATTGTGGCTTGGTATACATGTACGTATATAGATTTTCTGTACAATTTCAGTTGTAGGAATATATTTGTTCTTCTTTATACATAAATTCCAAATTTTCCTTCCTATGTCTGTAATTTTGATGTGCAATGTACTTTGCTGCAATGTTCAATAAAGAGGTGAGCAGAAGTCCTACAACTCAGCAAGGTCAACTGGTAAAGAACACAAATGCCTGGATCCACTTCCAATTGTAAAATAAACTTGACTCAATTTTGTATGATTTAAACGTTTACAAGATGTATTTGAGATTGCCAATAGTTTCTTGGCCAAAATATTATTTCCTTCTTATGAGAAGGAATGAGATTTTACCAGCCATACAATATACTGTTGGATGATAGGACACATTTGGCAAACTGCTGGAAAAATCATGTCTCAAATCTTCACTCTGATCTTGTGCCTCATGGTCAGTGACTTTTCATTCAGGTAACTAATTAAATCTGATGAAGAATTCAGCATACAAAATGACGAATGTCGTTTACAATGGCCAAAATTGTCTGTTTTTTCATTTGGTTGTCCACCTCACTGTTCGTCTCAACCTCATGGGTGTCACACCTAAACAAGTTGTATGGTATATATGCAGTATCATATTGATTGACAAGTCATAAGCCCTCCAGCTTGGGCTGATGTTGGGAAGTTGTCCAGGACTTGCAGGAGAACATACTGGATGGTATCCCAGGGGATTTAAATAGATCAACAAAACTTGTTCATGTATTACATTTACAAGTGTTACGTTGAGAAACAATGCAAGTCACAAATCAACATACAAATCTTACATAATGCAAGTAAAGTGAATTATGAATTGCACTGACAGCTTTGTACAGATCAATAGGTGATGAGACTGCTCAAGAATTCTCTTAAATTATCCCTTTTCAGCTTTTACTTGCCCAAATAATTCTTCACAATGAAATGAACATATTTCACTCTTGACCATAATCTGATGAGACCTTCGGGTATCTGTTTTGTTTCGGACAGCTCATTAACTTACTTGATTGGTAAATTAGATGTTTTCCTATTCCAATCTTTACTGGTCTGATTGTGACAACCTATTTGGAAAAAATCTCTGTCCTTTACAGTTTCTTTGCTTTGTACAAAGACATGATGGTTGTAAAAACCTGGTAGTAACTTGCATACTCATTCTCTTATATATATATTATGTGTTTACTGTTTTCATTCTTACATTCACTTCTGTTACCTCTTGGTGTCCCTTAGAAGCTGAATGGATTGAGGATTGTCTCTGTTACCTCTTGGTGTCCCTTAGAAGCTGAATGGATTGAGGATTGTCTCTGTTACCTCTTGGTGTCCCTTAGAAGCTGAATGGATTGAGGATTGTCTCTGTTACCTCTTGGTGTCCCTTAGAAGCTGAATGGATTGAGGATTGTCTCTGTTACCTCTTGGTGTCCCTTAGAAGCTGAATGGATTGAGGATTGTCTCTGTTACCTCTTGGTGTCCCTTAGAAGCTGAATGGATTGAGGATTGTCTCTGTTACCTCTTGGTGTCCCTTAGAAGCTGAATGGATTGAGGATTGTCTCTGTTACCTCTTGGTGTCCCTTAGAAGCTGAATGGATTGAGGATTGTCTCTGTTACCTCTTGGTGTCCCTTAGAAGCTGAATGGATTGAGGATTGTCTCTGTTACCTCTTGGTGTCCCTTAGAAGCTGAATGGATTAAGGATTGTCTCTGTTACCTCTTGGTGTCCCTTAGAAGCTGAATGGATTGAGGATTGTCTCTGTTACCTCTTGGTGTCCCTTAGAAACTGAATGGATTGAGGATTGTCTCTGTTACCTCTTGGTGTCCCTTAGAAGCTGAATGGATTAAGGATTGTCTCTGTTACCTCTTGGTGTCCCTTAGAAGCTAAATGGATTGAGGATTGTCTCTGTTACCTCTTGGTGTCCCTTAGAAGCTGAATGGATTGAGGATTGTCTCTGTTACCTCTTGGTGTCCCTTAGAAGCTGAATGGATTGAGGATTGTCTCTGTTACCTCTTGGTGTCCCTTAAAAGCTAAATGGATTGAGGATTGTCTCTGATACCTCTTGGTGTCCCTTAGAAGCTAAATGGATTGAGGATTGTCTCTGTTACCTCTTGGTGTCCCTTAGAAGCTGAATGGATTGAGGATTGTCTCTGTTACCAGATGTAGCAGTGATATTCACTTGGTCACTGTTTCTCATAATTACTGTGTATAATTAAGGAAACGCATTTGGTCCTCCGTACAAAAGTAGTATGACTATGAAGAAACTGCGGTAGATCTGTATTATATTTTTGTTTGTGTATACATACAGATACCACCATACAAAGACATGCACTTGATTAACACAGTGTAGTTGTTCCTTTAAATTAATAGCATTTGTAGGGTTTTCATTGTTGATAGCTGATTGCTACTTGGTCAAAAATACCAAAATATCTGCACACTACTGGAATTAAGTCATTTAAAATGTGACACACAATATTGACCCTGCTTTATATTTTTGTTATTTTTTAGCAAGTTTATGCATTGTATGCAATATTTTCTAAATTGATGAATTTGTCTATTTAGTTACATTCTTCTTAATGATAATGGTCTACTGATTTTGTCTGAATTAAGAGCATGTATCACATAGAGCTTAGATTTGGTATGTACTACATGGTACTCTTCCCTTTGGGTAGGGATGTTTTACCATTCCCCATTACTCTATAAAATCCCCTTTACTCATTGGTTACCTGTATATGTCCCCTTGTGTTATACATCACCTTTGAACCTCTCCCTGTTTTCTCTGCCATTATTATTCTGTCTCTTTCTATCCAACTTGTAAATATTCTGTGAAGACTTTTCTGAAAATGGTACATCTAAACTTATTTGTTGTCCATTGGAAGAAAGTCAGTAGTAATGTGCAGAAGAAAATGTTCTTACTGGTTGGTATCCCAGGAGCACTGGTAAGGTCAACTGATTGCCATGTATGTCTAAAATACTGTGAGAAATGGCAAACTAATTATTAAATTAAATAAATTAAATTATATCAAATAATTTCTGAATGTCTGACAAGCCATTGTTGTGACACACAGTGCTGAGATATAAGGCATGAACTTGTAATGATATATTTCTGTTACTTTGTACTGTTAAACGTTCTAGTTCTGCTCTATCACACAACAAACAGACTTTCTAGAGCATCTATATCTTCTATCAAGTTCATGATGTCCTCTCTCATTCTGTATAATACTATCTTCTATCAAGTTCATGCTATCCTACTCTCTCATTCTGTATAATACTATCTTCTATCAAGTTCATGCTATCCTACTCTCTCATTCTGTATAATACTATCTTCTATCAAGTTCATGCTGTCCTCTCTCATTCTGTATAATACTATCTTCTATCAAGTTCATGCTATCCTACTCTCTCATTCTGTATAATACTATCTTCTATCAAGTTCATGCTGTCCTACTCTCTCATTCTGTATAATACTATCTTCTATCAAGTTCATGCTGTCCTACTCTCTCATTCTGTATAATACTATCTTCTATCAAGTTCATGCTGTCCTACTCTCTCATTCTTTATAATACTATCTTCTATCAAGTTCATGCTATCCTACTCTCTCATTCTGTATAATACTATCTTCTATCAAGTTCATGCTGTCCTACTCTCTCATTCTTTATAATACTATCTTCTATCAAGTTCATGCTGTCCTACTCTCTCATTCTTTATAATACTATCTTCTATCAAGTTCATGCTGTCCTACTCTCTCATTCTGTATAATACTATCTTCTATCAAGTTCATGCTGTCCTACTCTCTCATTCTTTATAATACTATCTTCTATCAAGTTCATGCTATCCTACTCTCTCATTCTGTATAATACTATCTTCTATCAAGTTCATGCTGTCCTACTCTCTCATTCTGTATAATACTATCTTCTATCAAGTTCATGCTGTCCTCTCTCATTCTGTATAATACTATCTTCTATCAAGTTCATGCTATCCTACTCTCTCATTCTGTATAATACTATCTTCTATCAAGTTCATGCTATCCTACTCTCTCATTCTGTATAATACTATCTTCTATCAAGTTCATGCTGTCCTACTCTCTCATTCTGTATAATACTATCTTCTATCAAGTTCATGCTATCCTACTCTCTCATTCTGTATAATACTATCTTCTATCAAGTTCATGCTATCCTATTCTCTCATTCTGTATAATACTATCTTCTATCAAGTTCATGCTATCCTACTCTCTCATTCTGTATAATACTATCTTCTATCAAGTTCATGCTATCCTACTCTCTCATTCTGTATAATACTATCTTCTATCAAGTTCATGCTGTCCTACTCTCTCATTCTGTATAATACTATCTTCTATCAAGTTCATGCTGTCCTACTCTCTCATTCTGTATAATACTATCTTCTATCAAGTTCATGCTATCCTACTCTCTCATTCTGTATAATACTATCTTCTATCAAGTTCATGCTGTCCTACTCTCTCATTCTGTATAATACTATCTTCTATCAAGTTCATGCTGTCCTACTCTCTCATTCTGTATAATACTATCTTCTATCAAGTTCATGCTGTCCTACTCTCTCATTCTGTATAATACTATCTTCTATCAAGTTCATGCTGTCCTACCCTCTCATTCTGTATAATACTATCTTCTATCAAGTTCATGCTGTCCTACTCTCTCATTCTGTATAATACTATCTTCTATCAAGTTCATGCTGTCCTACTCTCTCATTCTGTATAATACTATCTTCTATCAAGTTCATGCTGTCCTACTCTCTCATTCTGTATAATACTATCTTCTATCAAGTTCTTGCTATCCTACTCTCTCATTCTTTATAATACTATCTTCTATCAAGTTCATGCTGTCCTACTCTCTCATTCTGTATAATACTATCTTCTATCAAGTTCATGCTGTCCTACTCTCTCATTCTGTATAATACTATCTTCTACCAAGTTCATGCTGTCCTACTCTCTCATTCTGTATAATACTATCTTCTATCAAGTTCATGCTATCCTACTCTCTCATTCTGTATAATACTATCTTCTATCAAGTTCATGCTGTCCTACTCTCTCATTCTGTATAATACTATCTTCTATCAAGTTCATGCTGTCCTACTCTCTCATTCTGTATAATACTATCTTCTATCAAGTTCATGCTATCCTACTCTCTCATTCTGTATAATACTATCTTCTATCAAGTTCATGCTGTCCTACTCTCTCATTCTGTATAATACTATCTTCTATCAAGTTCATGCTGTCCTACTCTCTCATTCTGTATAATACTATCTTCTATCAAGTTCATGCTGTCCTACTCTCTCATTCTGTATAATACTATCTTCTATCAAGTTCATGCTGTCCTACTCTCTCATTCTGTATAATACTATCTTCTATCAAGTTCATGCTATCCTACTCTCTCATTCTGTATAATACTATCTTCTATCAAGTTCATGCTGTCCTACTCTCTCATTCTGTATAATACTATCTTCTATCAAGTTCATGCTGTCCTACTCTCTCATTCTGTATAATACTATCTTCTATCAAGTTCATGCTGTCCTACTCTCTCATTCTGTATAATACTATCTTCTACCAAGTTCATGCTGTCCTACTCTCTCATTCTGTATAATACTATCTTCTATCAAGTTCATGCTGTCCTACTCTCTCATTCTGTATAATACTATCTTCTATCAAGTTCATGCTGTCCTACTCTCTCATTCTTTATAATACTATCTTCTATCAAGTTCATGCTGTCCTACTCTCTCATTCTGTATAATACTATCTTCTATCAAGTTCATGCTGTCCTACTCTCTCATTCTGTATAATACTATCTTCTATCAAGTTCATGCTATCCTACTCTCTCATTCTGTATAATACTATCTTCTATCAAGTTCATGCTATCCTACTCTCTCATTCTGTATAATACTATCTTCTATCAAGTTCATGCTGTCCTACTCTCTCATTCTGTATAATACTATCTTCTATCAAGTTCATGCTGTCCTACTCTCTCATTCTGTATAATACTATCTTCTATCAAGTTCATGCTGTCCTACTCTCTCATTCTGTATAATACTATCTTCTATCAAGTTCATGCTGTCCTACTCTCTCATTCTGTATAATACTATCTTCTATCAAGTTCATGCTGTCCTACTCTCTCATTCTGTATAATACTATCTTCTATCAAGTTCATGCTGTCCTACTCTCTCATTCTGTATAATACTATCTTCTATCAAGTTCATGCTGTCCTACCCTCTCATTCTGTATAATACTATCTTCTATCAAGTTTAACAATGTATTTTCTTCTCTGGAATTATTAGATACATACCTACAATCTATTATGCATTACATTGACTTTGTTTGACTTGAGTGAATGCTGTATTATTGGTTCAAGACACAGAAACATAAATGTTGTATATTGTAGCTGGAGACAAGTGCTGTGAACACGCATGATTCCTTATCAGAAATCCTCGACTTCCAGACTCATCATAAACTTAGAGAAGCTACTGGACGTGTTCATGCTGAAAACTTAAACGAGAGAGTTTTAATGTGGTCAATTGGACAAACTGTTGTGTTACTTTTAATTGGTATCGGACAGGTTTTAGTATTGAGGAGTTTTTTCACCGATAAGAGAAGAGGTCCTTGAAACAATAAGGGGTATTCCCTTTATTGTCTTTTGTCTTACAAACTCTTAAGATGTTACAGTTAGGATTTTTAAATTTAGATGGAATGAAATTATCAAGAACCAGACCCCAGTCTTATTATGTATTGGTCTGATTTGGGAAAACCTGCACAAATAGGATTGTTTTGGATTGACATAAACAGCTGTATTGCAGACTATGATTGCTTTGGATTAACATAAACAGCTGTATTGCAGACTATGATTGTTTTGGATTGACATAAACAGCTGTATTGCAGACTATGATTAATGTGGTGTTGTTGGTAGTGTTATACATTGTATGATATGAATCAGTAGGGTAACATCAGCAAGTTGAAGCAAAGAGCCTACAGTATTTTATTTGTGTAATGTTGACATGCCTACTTGATGAGAACCGTGATTGTGCCTGCAGAGACTTAGGAAAGTTAATGAATGCCAGGTCAATAGTTTCACTTATACTTTAAAGACAGTTTTTTACACAGATGTTGCAGCGTACACTTAGTGTGAAATAGGTTAGAATTTGAAGTCTACATTGTTCAGTGTTTCGGAACCAGTTTATGATTTAGTCCTTCACAAATTAAAGCAGAGCTATATTTGATGTCCATTTTTAAAATGTTATAAACAGCACATGTTTTTATGTCAGCCTTTAAATTGATCTTTAAAAGTTCTGATAGCTCAAAAAGTGCTGCAATCAGGTAACCTTTGAACTTTGAAAATAGGATCAGATGAAGATGGTGAAATTAGGTTAAATGTTATAGATTTTTTTGTGTCTGATTTGATTATTTGTGTTAAAATATATGAATAGTACAAATGTAGTGTTTTCTTTCTTATTGTCTGTCATAGATTGCCTATGTGGTGTTATTTTATTTTACTACAATGTGACTCATTTTGTTTACAGTTGCCAATTTAAAAGTATAATTATATGTATTATGAAATAATTGAGTTGTTTTTAGTTTAATATGTAAATGTGCATTTAACATCCACAGCATTCATTTCCATTGTTATGAATTATTTTTATTGGCTTTATGTAATTATTTAATTTCTCAATCAGTCGTTTGTTTGCTTAATTGTAAAACCTGTAATTTGTTATGAACTGATTCAAGGAATTGGTAACAGACTTAAGTTTGTTGCCTTACGTTGTAAGTTTTATTTATATTTTGGTAGCACATTTATCAGCTGTGAATCATAGTAGTAACATATGCTTAATGTGCTTGTATATATATGTTGGTTGTACTGGAAGTCAGCGATGTGGACACACACGGGGATGGCTTGTACAGTATCAATATATACACTGTTGGAACTAAGCATTCCTGCTTGATATCACTTTCAGTTATTAACTTGCTTATATCTTGTCTGTGATTGAAAGTCCAATTAGGCTTGAGGTAATTGATTTTCATCCCTTTGTAATTGTGTTGCAACGATTTATTTATTTAAATCTTTTTTGTATTATTGTTAATTGAGTCTATTACTTCACTATTTTTTAAATATTGAAGTTAGTTACTTTTGTCATGCTACAATGTATTTGTTTGTGTGATTTGCCGTTCCTTATTTGTTCAAACCTGAATACGAAGTGCTTATGGTGGGCTGTGAAGGTTGTTGGATGTTTGATGTCCCCTAATGCTGGTCTTAATTCTGGTCAGAATGTTTGCCTCAACTAAATATTGGACAAGTTCGAAACTAGTAAAAATGACATAAATTAGTCGAATCATTCAAACTATGCTAACATTCCCAGGAGGTCATTGTATACATGATGTGCAGGGAGCCTGTCAGTGTGTGTGTGTTAATGCAATCTGAATAAAGTTTGTTACTGCTTCATTCATCTGGGGGGGGGGGTCTAGGTGTTCAATCAAATCATATCGAAAAACAGCAATAATGATTGTCCTGACAAATGGCATGAATGCCAAATAAAAATATTCTCAGGTACATAGGTGAGCAATGCAGGGCCACCTCAGCCCTTTCGTTTCATCATTTTCTTTTAGAAAATCTGGTAAGGACTCAAGGGCATGGTTTCACAAATATGAATCCAGTATTCATGCTATATTTAATGTATGCAATTGCATTTATGAACTTTATGCAAAACATATCTATTATGGTTCTGAAGCCTTGGCAATGAAATAGGTGATTGTAAGGTTCTGTTGCCATAGTGATAGGTGATTGTAAGGTTCTGTTGCCATAGTGATATGGGATAATTTCATGGTCAGGTCACCTTAGTGTGTAAAAGCTAGTAAACTTTGTTCTTTGTGGTAATAGTAATTTGTTGTCAACAACACCATTTCACTAACCATGGCCAAGTATTATATTAATATATATTATACATAAAATTTGACTTGAGTCAAAGTTGTTTAATCGTTATTATTAATTAAACGCTGACTGATCGGATTAATGTTTGTGAAATTAAGCTTAGACTGATACATGGAACTAGAAGTATGGTTTTAATTTTTATGGATTATTCAATCTTTTTTCATGTGCAAGTCTTATTTTTTATGGATTATTCAATCTTTTTTCATGTGCAAGTCTTAAAGTGTCAAATCTTTTCTCAGTTACAATTCACAATATGTCAGATTTGTTAAACTTTTTGTCATATACACTTCTTAGATGTTAAACTTGTTAAAGCTTATTTAATAATTTAAGAGTAAAAAGAAACATTTGCTGTGGTAACTGTACAAACAGGTGAATTGTTAATTATGTACTGCATCAATACATGTATGTAATGCTAGTACTGCATCAATACATGTATGTAATGCTAGTACTGCATCAATACATGTATGTAATGCTAGTACTGCATCAATACATGTATGTAATGCTAGGATTGTTTGAAGGTTTGTAGGTGGAAATATTTGAATTGATTTTGCAACAACTTATTTATACATTCTGTGTAAACATGCAGAAAACTTTCCTTTTGAAAAAGAATAACTTTGCATTTATTATGCAAATGAAGTCACTGCAATTCTGAGGTTTGGTTTTTGCTTTGATGCCTGTCAGTTCATCATTCCATCTGTCCTTTAGCTTATCCAGGCTTATTCTGTGTAAACTATGGGTGGATTTCAATGAAACTTTTAATGAGTGCTTGGTGTGATTTACAGTGAAGTTCTGCAAATTCCCCGCCCATTATTTATTGCTGAGTTATGGCCCTTTAAAATGTTTTCGATTTGGGAGGCACGAATTTGTACAAAGAATAAAAGCAAGCCTCATTTTGTATTACTAGTCTAGGGCATATTTTAGCATCATTCTGATTTAATGATTTTTTCTCTTTTGTTTTTATGCATTAAGGCTGCATCGAAATTCCAGAACTTGTCTCCAACACCGCTAGACAGATTGTGATGAAACTTCATGGGAGTGACTTTCATGTCTCATTCTGTGCTTATACAATTAGTGGAGACTTGTTTTGATATTGTAATGTAAACACAAGTGTATGCAATCATCAACTTGAGATATCAACTTGTTCAGTTACCATATTTTGTCTTGAAGGTGCTAGGTTTTGTAGTGACAAATATAACGTGTCGATCTGTGGTATTCATATTTAAGAGAAAATTATCATTTTTATGTTTTCTTGTGTAAATATGTAAGTATCGTATTTATAACTTGTACATGTAAATATATTTGGTAATTACCATTTAACACATTATCATCCTTATAAATATAACATGTACATTATGTACAGGTCTATGTAGTCTACAGCAAGCAAGATCCTACCTATGATTATCCTTAAATATGGCTTTTATAAATGTAATGTGCTTGTAAGTAAAATGACAAGAAAGTAGTGAGACATTCCCACTAAAACATGATCTAGTTATCTACTGTACACATGAATGAGTCAAACTGTGCAAACATAAATACTTTTTAAACTTTCTTATTATTGTCTTTCTATTTCAGGATTTTCTATATATACTCTGTGTAAATGTATTGTCTGCTATCCTATTAGCTGTTTGACTGTGCTTGCTGTCTTGCATGATGTACTTTGAATGTATATGTTTCACATTTTGTTTCCTTGAGAAATAAACATTTTACACTGATATGTTATGATTTTTTCTTGAAGAATTATAGGAATGATTTGTCATGTGTAAGATAGGTCCAAAGTTTACAGCGACTGATGTGGTGCAGTTTCACTTGCTTACATGATAAGCTAAAATGATGTTTTCTGATAACTGGTATACTTGTGTTCTCAGTCTCCTACACAGTGATCTCCCATTGCAGGGTACACTGGTATACTTGTGTTCTCAGTCTCCTACACAGTGATCTCCCATTGCAGGGTACACTGGTATACTTGTGTTCTCAGTCTCCTACACAGTGATCTCCCATTGCAGGGTACACTGGTATACTTGTGTTCTCAGTCTCATACACAGTGATCTCCCATTGCAGGGTACACAGGTATACTTGTGTTCTCAGTCTCATACACAGTGATCTCCCATTGCAGGGTACACTGGTATACTTGTGTTCTCAGTCTCCTACACAGTTATCTCCCATTGCAGGGTACACAGGTATACTTGTGTTCTCAGTCTCATACACAGTGATCTCCCATTGCAGGGTACACTGGTATACTTGTGTTCTCAGGCTCCTACACAGTGATCTCCCATTGCAGGGTACACTGGTAAACTTGTGTTCTCAATCTCCTACACAGTGATCTCCCATTGCAGGGTACACTGGTATAATTGTGTTCTCAGTCTCCTACACAGTGATCTCCCATTGCAGGGTACACTGGTATACTTGTGTTCTCATTCTCCTACACAGTGATCTCCCATTGCCAGGTACACTGGTATACTTGTGTTCTAAGTCTCATACACAGTGATCTCCCATTGCAGGGTACACTGGTATACTTGTGTTCTCAGTCTCCTACACAGTGATCTCCCATTGCAGGGTACACTGGTATACTTGTGTTCTCAGTCTCCTACACTGTGATCTCCCATTGCAGGGTACACTGGTATACTTGTGTTCTCAGTCTCCTACACAGTGATCTCCCATTGCAGGGTACACTGGTATACTTGTGTTCTCAGTCTCCTACACAGTGATCTCCCATTGCAGGGTACACTGGTAAACTTGTGTTCTCAGTCTCATACACAGTGATCTCCCATTACAGGGTACAATGGTATACTTGTGTTCTCAGTCTCCTACACAGTGATCTCCCATTGCAGGGTACACTGGTATACTTGTGTTCTCAGTCTCCTACACAGTGATCTCCCATTGCAGGGTACACTGGTAAACTTGTGTTCTCAGTCTCCTACACAGTGATCTCCCATTGCAGGGTACACTGGTATACTTGTGTTCTCAGTCTCCTACACAGTGATCTCCCATTGCAGGGTACACTGGTATACTTGTGTTCTCAGTCTCCTACACAGTGATCTCCCATTGCAGGGTACACTGGTATACTTGTGTTCTCAGTCTCATACACAGTGATCTCCCATTGCAGGGTACACTGGTATACTTGTGTTCTCAGTCTCCTACACAGTGATCTCCCATTGCCGGGTACACTGGTATACTTGTGTTCTCAGTCTCATACACAGTGATCTCCCATTGCAGGGTACACTGGTATAATTGTGTTCTCAGTCTCATACACAGTGATCTCCCATTGCAGAGTACACTGGTATACTTGTGTTCTTAGTCTCCTACACAGTGATCTCCCATTGCAGGGTACACTGGTAAACTTGTGTTCCCAGTCTCCTACACAGTGATCTCCCATTGCAGGGTACACTGGTATACTTGTGTTCTCAGTCTCCTACACAGTGATCTCCCATTGCAGGGTACACTGGTATACTTGTGTTCTCAGGCTCCTACACAGTGATCTCCCATTGCAGGGTACACTGGTATACTTGTGTTCTCAGTCTCCTACACAGTGATCTCCCATTGCAGGGTACACTGGTATACTTGTGTTCTCAGTCTCCTACACAGTGATCTCCCATTGCAGGGTACACTGGTATACTTGTGTTCTCAGTCTCCTACACAGTGATCTCCCATTGCCGGGTACACTGGTAAACTTGTGTTCTCAGTCTCCTACACAACAATCTACCATTGCAGGGTACACTGGTATACTTGGGTTCTCAGCCTCCTACACTGTGATCTCCCATTGCCGGGTACACTGGTATACTTGTGTTCTCATTCTCCTACACAGTGATCTCCCATTGCAGGGTACACTGGTATACTTGTGTTCTCAGTCTCCTACACTGTGATCTCCCATTGCCGGGTACACTGGTATACTTGTGTTCTCAGTCTCCTACACAACAATCTACCATTGCAGGGTACACTGGTATACTTGTGTTCTCAGTCTCCTACACAGTGATCTCCCATTGCAGGGTACACTGGTATACTTGTGTTCTCAGTCTCCTACACAGTGATCTCCCATTGCAGGGTACACTGGTATACTTGGGTTCTCAGCCTCCTACACAGTGATCTCCCATTGCAGGGTACACTGGTATACTTGTGTTCTCAGTCTCCTACACTGTGATCTCCCATTGCCGGGTACACTGGTATACTTGTGTTCTCAGTCTCCTACACAACAATCTACCATTGCAGCGTACACTGGTATACTTGTGTTCTCAGTCTCCTACACAGTGATCTCCCATTGCAGGGTACACTGGTATACTTGTGTTCTCAGTCTCCTACACAGTGATCTCCCATTGCAGGGTACACTGGTATACTTGTGTTCTCAGTCTCCTACACAGTGATCTCCCATTGCAGGGTACACTGGTAAACTTGTGTTCTCAATCTCCTACACAGTGATCTCCCATTGCAGGGTACACTGGTATACTTGTGTTCTCAGTCTCCTACACAGTGATCTCCCATTGCAGGGTACACTGGTAAACTTGTGTTCTCAGTCTCCTACACAGTGATCTCCCTTTGCAGGGTACACTGGTATACTTGTGTTCTCAGTCTCATACACAGTGATCTCCCATTGCTGTCCTACACAGTGATCTCCCATTGCAGGGTACACTGGTAAACTTGTGTTCTCAGTCTCCTACACAGTGATCTCCCATTGCAGGGTACACTGGTATACTTGTGTTCTCAGTCTCATACACAGTGATCTCCCATTGCTGTCCTACACAGTGATCTCCCATTGCAGGGTACACTGGTATACTTGTGTTCTCAGTCTCCTACACAGTGATCTCCCATTGCAGGGTTCACTGGTATACTTGTGTTCTCAGTCTCCTACACAGTGATCTCCCATTGCAGGGTACACTGGTATACTTGTGTTCTCAGTCTCCTACACAGTGATCTCCCATTGCCGGGTACACTGGTATAATTGTGTTCTCAGTCTCATACACAGTGATCTCCCATTGCCGGGTACACTGGTATACTTGTGTTCTCAGTCTCCTACACAACAATCTACCATTGCAGGGTACACTGGTAAACTTGTGTTCTCAGTCTCCTACACAACAATCTACCATTGCAGGGTACACTGGTATACTTGGGTTCTCAGCCTCCTACACTGTGATCTCCCATTGCCGGGTACACTGGTATACTTGTGTTCTCAGTCTCCTACACTGTGATCTCCCATTGCTGGGTACACTGGTATACTTGTGTTCTCAGCCTCCTACACTGTGATCTCCCATTGCCGGGTACACTGGTATACTTGTGTTCTCAGCCTCCTACACTGTGATCTCCCATTGCCGGGTACACTGGTATACTTGTGTTCTCAGTCTCCTACACAACAATCTACCATTGCAGGGTACACTGGTATACTTGTGTTCTCAGTCTCCTACACAGTGATCTCCCATTGCAGGGTACACTGGTATACTTGTGTTCTCAGTCTCCTACACAGTGATCTCCCATTGCAGGGTACACTGGTATACTTGTGTTCTCAGTCTCATACACAGTGATCTCCCATTGCAGGGTACACTGGTATACTTGTGTTCTCAGTCTCCTACACAGTGATCTCCCATTGCAGGGTACACTGGTATACTTGTGTTCTCAGTCTCATACACAGTGATCTCCCATTGCTGTCCTACACAGTGATCTCCCATTGCAGGGTACACTGGTATACTTGTGTTCTCAGTCTCCTGCACTAATGATATCACATACACTGGGAAGACTTGGAAGCAAAGGTGGAAGGACTTTGAAGAAAGCCAGTATTAGCTTTTGTTGTTGTTTGTTTTTTCATTTAACAAAGCTGAGTGGATTTGTTACAAAGCGTTAGACTAATCTAGTTGAACTCTATTGTATTGATTGAGGTTGTGGTGTGTAAACGTATGAAACGGTGGAACGGGCCTTGTATATAACCACTGTATTACATTTGTTTCCCACAGATTATCAGCGTAATAGTTCTAAGTCCACGCGTGTAAATAGTTTATATTTTCTCTGTTCGTTTGAATAAATCTATAGATTTTGTCCACTGATAGTTTTTACACTACTGCTATGCTGTACATAATGTGTCCTTCGTCTTTTTTGCACAGCACGTGCATTTCGTGTTGTGCATACGTAATACAGTAATAATCCCAGTATGTGTGTTGAACTTATGAATAACGTGTTATAATGAGGGTTCGTTTTAGAGTGGTGAATACAAGCGTCATGTAGTAAGTTGTAATATAACTACGTATAACACTATGCCCTGAGCAGACATTTTGTTTAACTCCCATGTGCATATTTATGTTTTATACATTTTTTACTCAATGATCTTTAGTTTAAACCAACATTTTACCTAACAGAGCGTGGACTTGGAACGTTTGACATACATGTACAGATACAAAACATCACAGACTCGGTGACAGTACGGATTTTCAACACAATGAAAATAATAGCATCCGAGTCGCCATTCTTTCTAGAACATGAAAACTGTGGTGAATTTCTGAGTTTTGTGTTTTTCAGATGGAAACTGCTGGACAGAATGTACATGATAGTCTTAACGACATACTCGACGATCAAACTTACTTCAAACTTCACGAGGCACAAGGACGAGCTTTTGCCGAGGATCTTAACCATCATGTTATGCTGTGGTCAATTAGTGAATCTGTCATTGTTTTGTTAATTGGTATAGGACAGGTGCTCGTACTTAGAAGCTTTTTTACTGATAAGAAATCATCCGGTTTACCTAATATTCATTAGCTGAAAAAATACCAATTTTTAATGAGCTGAAAAAACATAAATTTACCAAAATACGTGTATTCATTAGCTGAAAAAATACGTTGAAATTGTGTGCATTTTTATCAGTTTAACTAACGCGTAATTGATACAGCTGTAATTATTTACTGGATAAACGTACATTAACTCCTCACCTGTCTAATCATGTTCGATTCTGATTGTTTTACTATAGAACATTAATTATAAACCGGACATATTTGACTACATTGTATTATACAGCACACTGACCTGAAGTGGACGAGTTAAGATAAAAATCTGCGCATTACTGATGTTCTGTTTGTACATTGTTTTCTCATTTCTTGTTCAGTTCGGTACTTTTAATTATGAAAATAGCGCTGTAATTGTGAATGAGATTCTATATGACGTGTTTAATTCTTGATGTATTAATTGTTTACTCCGGTTAATATATTGGGTTTTACTGGAAATTTATAAATATTTTACATAATTGAAACAGGTCAGAGGGCATAAACGTCAACATGAACATTTAAATACTTGCTAACACATTGATCATTGAGAAGTTTCAATGCTAACGTTAATTTTATTAAATTGTGTTTTACTTTCATCGTGCTAAGCTCTGATGCATGTAATAATAAATATACATGTAGTAGTATGTGAATAATGCAAATCAAAGGTATGATTAAGTTGTGTGAGAATGCATAATAATTTATTTTGTATTTTATTTGAAATCGGTTCCACTATATTCAGTGAATGTTTCTGTCAGTTGAAAGTGAGTTTGTGTATAAGTGTTGGAATGAATATATGTTTAGGATACTAAATAATTATTTTGTTGAACATGTTTCTATGGTCAGCCTACATGTATGCTTCCTGGTCCGAGACTAAAACGTAGTTTTGCAACCAATCTCACTAAGCAGCCTTTTTTATTGGTCCATTTGACGTCTGCACTGGATGCGTGCGTTTTACTCGGAGTTTCTTTAATAAAAAAAAATGTTTTGGCAAACATCGAAATTTTCTGTTGGCCGAGACGTTCAGATTGAATAAAATTTCCATCCGTATCTGAGATTTTAAACAGCTCTGAGAATTAAACTATGGGGTATGGGTATTATTTAATTTCACTGATTTTTAATTGTTATGATATATTGCTCTATTCACATATATAACCGTATGATGTCTGATGGAAATCATTTTGTTCTTTGTCGTGTGATAGAATGGTTTTATTTTACCAAATTTTATACTCATTATATGTGTTCATTTTACCAAATTTATTTATTAAATGCCAGCGGAATATTAATATAGTTGCCCTTAGGGGCGATTATATTCAGATCTATACCGTCACAATGGAGATTATTAGGAAAATGTCATTTTTCTAATTTCCATTTTTCCAGCGGTGTATCTTAAATTTTAATATTAAGTTCTGACATTATTCAAGATATGTCTTACAAGCATGTGATTCTTGTTATCCAGTTAAAATATTGAAAGACAAAACTCATTTATAAATACAATTGGGCCAAACTGTTAGTTTAAAGCCATTTAGTTTTCATTAACTGTAACACAAGATGTTACAACATATATCATTCTCACTGACAGCTTCCAGGAAGCGGGATACGAACCCACGACCATTGAATCAGAAGTCAGGCTCTCTACCCCTCGCCCACTAGGCATTACTGTTAATGAGCACTTATTAGGGTTTTATCTATATTAATCAATTTCATTACATCCAACTCCCCACGATGGTTATCTCCCTCATCAGTCACATTTAAACTACCCCCACCAGAGAATTCAAGTCCAGATTCGGATAATTTTTGTTTTTAGCGAGTTTTCAATTTAGTGAACTTAACAAAATTGTATGGCGCAAGCCATATTTGAACAAATTATGACCCACAGTAAGTTTTTCTGTGTGGACAGTAGTTAAAGATGTCCGTAGTGAACATAGGGAATGTGGTGGGTGTAGAATGTGTTGTTGTGTACATTAAACAATTTGGACACGGCTGGTAATTTATATCAAGTCATTCGGAATGCTTTAGGCATAACCTGTCTTGATATGACAAGACTTGACATACATTAATCATCACTCAGACAATATCTTATTGCGCCACCTTGACCCGTCATGTGACATTTATATATATATAACATATATATATTTTTTAACAGCCATCTACCAGTCATGATGTCATATGTTTGTACTTCTAATCTAGGAATGACTGGCAATGTTAGAAACCTTACTGACGCGTGATAATTACATGAAAAACGGGCTAATTGTTAGAGTGTCGACATGTACGTGAACAATCTGGTCAGATATATAATGTTAGTACTTTCACTATTATGTATTCATATTTCTTACAAAAATACAGCGATTACAAGATCATACCTGTGTGTTTATGTTGTTTGTCCTCGGTTACTATGACAACATACACCACTGATTGTTGTCATGCGTTGACCCCGGTTCCACGATAGAAGAACTTTGACAACATTTTACGGCGTACTACCATCAAACTTACAATTGCAATTTGCAAATATTGATGATTACAATATACTTGTTTTACCTCGAATGTCGAAATCAGTCGACTGTATCTACAACGGACACAAATATCGAGATTTGATCAAATGCTTTTCTACGATGAAGCCAAACAGCTGGCTTACATGAGGTCTGCCATTGTACCAACTTGTCAGTCTGGGATATTCCTCCACCACAATTGCTGGAATGGTCCCTATATACAGGGCTGTCTGTCAGTGTACCAACTTGTCAGTCTGGGGTATTCCTCCGCCACAATTGCTGGAATGGTCCCTATATACAGGGCTGTCTGTCAGTGTACCAACTTGTCAGGCTGGGGTAATCCTCCACCGCAACTGCTGGAATAGTCCCTACATACAGGGCTGTCTGTCCGTGTACCAACTTGTCAGTCTGGGGTATTCCTCCACCACAATTGCAGCAATGGTCCCTATATACAGGACTGTCTGTCAGTGTACCAACTTGTCAGTCTGGGGTATTCCTCCACCACAATTGCAGCAATGGTCCCTATATACAGGACTGTCTGTCCGTGTACCAACTTGTCAGTCTGGGGTATTCCTCCACCACAATTGCTGGAATGGTCCCTATATACAGGGCTGTCTGTCAGTGTACCAACTTGTCAGTCTGGGGTATTCCGCCACCACAATTGCTGGAATGGTCCCTACATACAGGGCTGTCTGTCAGTGTACCAACTTGTCAGTCTGGGGTATTCCTCCACCACAATTGCAGCAATGGTCCCTATATACAGGGCTGTCTGTCAGTGTACCAACTTGACAGTCTGGAGTATTCCGCCACCACAATTGCTGGAATGGTCCCTATATACAGGACTGTCTGTCATTGTACCAACTTGTCAGTCTGGGGTATTCCGCCACCACAATTGCTGGAATGGTCCCTACATACAGGGCTGTCTGTCAGTGTACCAACTTGTCAGTCTGGGGTATTCCTCCACCACAATTGCAGCAATGGTCCCTATATACAGGACTGTCTGTCAGTGTACCAACTTGTCAGTCTGGGGTATTCCTCCACCACAATTGCTGGAATGGTCCCTGTATACAGGGTCCTGGCTGTTTATGTGACTTAAAGCCCCAATAGAAAACACAAAGTTCTGCTTGTAAAGATTCCTATCAAAATTGACATCAGCCTAAACGTAGGGTGACCAATTAGAAACGTACGATCATTGCAGCAGACTTGTAATAATAATTGTTATTAGAAACGGCAAACATAATGCATTATCAAAGAATACCCAAATAACCAGTTCGTATTTATTTGTCGAAAGAAGAAGTTTGTAATATCGTCGCCTTAATTCTACACTGACGTAAGTAGCATTTTATTAGTTTTGAGAAATAAACGTTTACAGATTGAAGAGTCAATAACGTTTTCGTCTTACGTCTTTGTGGATTTGGAGTTTAGTCTTTTTAGAACTGTTCTACAGGGTAACAAATCTCGCCATCATTTAGAACTCAAAGAGACGAACAAAATGATACCAAACACCCAATATTGCCAAAAATATTTGTGCATTTATACATGATAAAACAAGATTTTTGAATAGGTAGTACATTGCAATTGTTCGTATTATAGATGTCTTGTCCAATGTGGTAACAACACTTGATGAAGCCCGTACAAATATTATACATGCATATGGGCCAGGTACGTTCTTAAATTCAATTTTAAAATAAAATAAGATTTGTTTTCTTTAATATAGAATTATTTATAGTATACATACGATGTATTCAGAAGATACTTTGGACAGTAAGAAATGAGAAACAGTAATCTTTCACCGAAACCTGAAACTTTTATCTGCAACGTTGGTTTTTCTGCAATAAATAAAACGCTAGCAGTACACAGTAAAATATCATTATTTAAAGCCCATCTAGTTAGCTGGTTAGAACGCTAGGGTGTCACCTAGGAGGTCCATGTTCGATTCCCAGGCTGGACCGGTCAAGTCCTTCTGTAACATTCGGCTACGGTCATTTGTCCTCCACTCTGTGTACTAAAATATCAAATACGACTCTACATCACAAGATAACATTGTCATTAGAAATATAAAAAAGTTTAATAATCCTATAAATACAATTAACAGCAAAAGAATGAACAATGAGTAACAGTATCAAAAAATAGTAAAATATATAAATGCATATATACAAACAATATGAGGGTTGGGCCTCTAATGTAATCACGAAATTTTTGAGACTATGGTAGGAGCATCTATTTATAACTGAATCTATTTTTTTATTAAGGGTTAAACTGCAGTAAATATTACACGTTACTTTTTGTATTTTTATGATTTAGAAATAAAATATTTTTAATGCATTTGTATTGTCGAATAAATGTCTTTTACAAAGTTAAAACGATATGTTTATGATAAATACTTGCTGATCCCCGAAAAATAGGACGATTCTACATAAACAGCATGTGTGTTAGGTGTCGAAGATAAAATAATAAAAAATTAATTATAAAAATCTTCATTTTCACTTTCAAATTACTTAAATCAATATTAACACAGTGGTACTTGTAACGTGGATATTCATGCAAGTTACCGTGTTAAAAAGGAAATACACACCAATGATAGTGTGAAAATGGACTATTCCAAAACGGACGATTCTACATAAACAGCATGTGTGTTAGGTGTCGAAGATAAAATAAAAAATAATTAATTATAACAAACTTTTTCAATTCACTTATATCAATATTAACACATTGGTACTTGTAACGTGGATATTTATGCAGGTTACTGTGTTTAAAATGAAATATACGCCAATGATAGTATGAAAATGGACTATTCCAAAACATTTTTCCGCCATTACGCTATTCCAAAACATTGTGCCGCCATTAGACACGCTTGAAAGGAACGCAAGCATGGTAAGAGGGTTTTTTGGTAATTTTCATCACGGTTGTGTGCTATGTTGTTAGTTATTTCTTATAGCACCAGTTTTGCGGCGCCCTTGAATGCTTTGCATCAATGCATTTATTGTATAATATTGTAAGCATTAATCATAATGACCAAGCTGCACTCTGTGTACTAAAATATCAAATACGACTCTACAACACAAGTAACATTGTCAATAAAAATATAAAAAGTTTTAATAATCCTATAAATAAAATTAACAGCTAAAGAATGAACAATAAGTAACAGTATCAAAAAAAAGTAAAATATATAATTGCATATAATTATACAAACAATATGGAAAGTGAAAGTATATTATATAATGTATGTAATTTATATAGGCAGTCACATATTATAATAAGTAACATATCAAACAAGTTTTATGTACACGTATATATACAGAACAAAACTTCTAACGCAATATTAGTGTCTCTATTACCATAAGGCAAAACGTCCAAGTGACAACATAGAATTATCTTCAAAATGACCGTTTATTGTTTGCTCATATAGACAGTATGGACTTGGCAATTTAATCTGCGACTCATGTTCTTTACACTGTATTCGTGTATTGGAAATTCAGTATATATTGTTTTACATATTTTAAAAAATTTGTGATTTACTGAAAAAAATGAATCATTCATTAATTGTTATGACTAAATCAGAAATGGACATGGTTATGGACTTTGTGTGAATACAGGGCCTCAATATATTGCTTTACTCTATCATTATCTGATTTGCTTCGTTCCAAACATTTTATTATCACTAACAGTATGGAACAAACTAGTAGTGACTTGTCCATTCGCGATATGTGCAACATTGTAAACTCCAGAGAAGAAATCTGAAAATCTCCAATTCAAAAACAAAATTAAAAGAAATGGGATTACATGTACATTGCTTTAAAAACACTAGATTACTATGTATACGCTTCTACGCTTGATTTATGTTTTTTTCAAATAATCGGGAAAGGCCGATTAATATCATTTGTAGATAAGCAAACATAATTGATAAGTTTTATTTGAAAGACTTAGTACATATTAACAATGAAATGAAAAAAAATCAGGACTATTTTATACGCGAGAAATAGTTGGCTGTTCTCAGGCGTTCGTAACTACTCGGCTGTATCCGGCAGAGCTCGGAATACAAATGCTTTATGCCAATAATCGCAGAGGTGTTCCGAATGATTCAGAAAGCCACTTGTTACGCAATAGTTGACACGACGATGCCTATAGCCGGGCTAACGCCAAAGAGCCTGCTAAAAATCAGATTTGATAATCTATTAACTCAGGAACACTTAACAAATATACTGAATTTTATTTTTTGTTTAAACAAGACTTGTCAGACGAATATGGTAGGATATGTGGTGGGATGAAACGTGCAGGAACATCCGTGACCTTGATATGTTAGTCTGACAATATTTATCTTATACTCAAGTTAAATGTTTTAATAGACATACGAACAATAGCACGTGTCTACACGACGAGAACGGCGAATTTGTGTGTCAGTTCTATGGTAATAATGATAATATTCTTTATTTTTGGAAGGTAACGTTAAAAGTGTACACTATATATAATTATATGTGTGGCTACTTAAAGTTATATTATGCTCATTTCAATAAATTATTTACATAAACAAACATGAAAACTGTACTTCATACAATAAACATCAATACGCAGGCATTATCAGAGACTACACTAATAATGTATAACCTTGTATTTATCATAAAGAAAGTTTGTTAAATATATACAAATCTGTAAGTTTTGGTCATGTGTAACATTAAAAAACAATTGTTTATAATACATGAATGTGAGATATGTACATAGGCATAGCTAATAAACAATTTGAATATATGATATAAGATATATTCACTTGAATGTAAAAAATGTTTTTGCAATTTTCTGCGAATGTTAGGAATGTCATGACTTCCTTAACGTTAGCAGGTATTTCAATAATTATATTTGGGTTTTCTTACATGGTCTATATATAAAACAAATATTCCGTTACTAACTTCAACAAACTGTGAATCGAATATTTACTTAAATGCACACTTGTCACAGAATCGCCATACAATCTTTAAAATCAAAGCATACCATAATTTCACTTGCAAAACATTCTTTTTTATAAACTCTCTTTCATGAACAAATCGTATTGCAGGCCATGCATGCGATGTTGTTTTCGCGAAACACTAAAACGAGATTTTCGGTTACCTTTCATAATCAGATTATACATGTTTCATTGCAGGCGCAGTATTTCATCGTGATGTATACTTTGTAAATAGCCTCATTTGTCTCATAAATCATTTTTCACACGTTATGTTTTTATTTGGACACAGTTCTAAGAATGTCTCCATTATCTTTCACATACGTTCACTGTTGGCTGCTCGCGATCTTGTGTGATTTCAACTGACATTGTACAATAAATGCAACATTTTATAATCGTTACAGTCTCATTGTTGTATGTACAGTGACATTCTATATTGAAATGGTAGCATTATATTAGCACCCATAGTGTTTATATTAAAGATACATTTTATTGAGATTTATTTCACAGCAGTTTTCAAGATGAGGGACAGAACTAATTATAGTTGTGTCTGACATTGCAACATGTGACTTGTTTGATAGATCCGTTACGTTGTGTGACAATCTATCTCCCATCTACATACCAACATTTGTGTACGTGCTAAACTTCTCCATTTGTGCAGCCACGCATTCATGTAAAAATTTCAACTGTTCCTGTAATGTAATAATCATTTGTTATCGTCATGAAAATAAGTAAAACAAATTGACTTCAGAGAACTGGACAATAGAATATTGAAACCAACAGATTAAATATAGAAACTAACCTCCGGATGTGGATTTTTTTAATCTTAGTGTTTCGTGTAAAGTTAAATAGTTTCAAAATGATATATAATGGAAAAGAGGTCTAGGGAATTTGAGGACCAGGCTTCTGATTGGTTTGATGACTCTACAGGTTAAATTGACCAATGGCAAGGTTGCATGTGTGAGACTGGTCTCCGAACTTGGTACAATAGTATTGGAAGTAACGGAATGATAAAAAACTCGAAATAATAGAAGGGATTTAACTGATTTATAACAAAGGTTTCAATGAAGTCGGTTCCAAATGTTTATTTTGACATTCAACATTTGGACCACTTAGGTAGGAGTATGCGGCCATATATAAATCGTATATACAAGTCTTACCTTGTTACACACCACATTGGGTCTTCGCAACCGAAGATGTCTCAGTGTGTTTGCAACACTTATTTGACGTAATAAATCTGCTTTCTCTAACAATAAGGACACAGCACAGAAAAGTCCGCTCTTCTCACCTCCCGTCCTAAATGATATAAGTGTGTGGTAATACATGTATATACTCAACAACATTAGATACACTACGCATACTTTTCAAATAATGATGCGTTTTTATACACAATATATACATCTAAAGAGTGTACGTATACACAGTAACAAATAGACATGAACTATTTGCATAGCGTAATACAAAAATAACTAATTTTACTCCACTTGTTCGCACAAATATACTTTTATTATGACCTTAGTATGTGTATTCCTTCCATTGCACATGTACACAGAAACGGTAATCACGCTTTTATATTGAGGCGAATATTATTATAGTGTATACATGTACAAATTGACGGAAATTATACAATCATGTACACATTGACGGAAAACATACAATCATGTACACATTGACGGAAATTATACAATCATGTACACATTGACGGAAAACATACAATCATGTACACATTGATGGAAATTATACAATCATGTACACATTGATGGAAATTATACAATCATGTACAAATTGACGGAAATTATACATGTACACATTGATGGAAAGTATACATGTACACATTGATGGAAAGTATACATGTACACATTGATGGAAAGTATACATGTACACATTGATGGAAAGTATACATGTACACATTGACGGAAATTATACATGTACACATTGATGGAAAGTATACATGTACACATTGACGGAAATTATACATGTACACATTGAAGGAAAGTATACATGTACACATTGATGGAAATTATACATGTACATTGATGGAAATTATACATGTACACATTGATGGAAAGTATACATGTACACATTGACGGAAATTATACATGTACACATTGAAGGAAAGTATACATGTACACATTGATGGAAAGTATACATGTACATTGACGTAAATTATACATGTACACATGGTCATTTTCATCAATATTTCGATGCAATATTTCTAATATATTTCTGCTTCACATACAGTGATTCAAATATTAAAACGTGAAATAACATACAAACAATGTATCAGTATTGGAGATAACTCTTGATCCGGTTTAGCACATTTCAGAGAAACTTCCTGCACAAATTGAGCAAACTCTGCAACATCTGAGGGCGTCTTCTCCCCTGCCTTCCAGTTTGTGTACTGGTAATGATGGATTGTTCTTTCTCCAGATGATTGCTGAAATGGAATAATTGCCCCTAAGTCATTTACAATCGGTCATACATGTTACTGCTAGGTAATACATTATATGAGGGGACCTCCATGGCCTAGAGGTGATGGTCGCTGACTTCAACATGCTCCCTCACTGCTGCCGGTATGAATCATACAGGGATGTAGACTATGTATGTGAGGAAGCTGCCTGTATGAATCATACAGGGATGTAGACTATGTAAGTGAGGAAGCTGCCGGTATGAATCATACAGGGATGTAGACTATGTAAGTGAGGAAGCTGACTTCAACATGCTCCCTCACTGCTGCCGGTATGAATCATACAGGGATGTAGACTATGTATGTGAGGAAGCTGCCTGTATGAATCATACAGGGATGTAGACTATGTAAGTGAGGAAGCTGCCGGTATGAATCATACAGGGATGTAGACTATGTATGTGAGGAAGCTACTGGTATGAATCATACAGGGATGTAGACTATGTAAGTGAGGAAGCTGCCGGTATGAATCATACAGGGATGTAGACTATGTATGTGAGGTAGCTGACTTCAACATGCTCCCTCACTGCTGAAGGTATGAATCATACAGGGATGTAGACTATGTATGTGAGGAAGCTGACTTCAACATGCTCCCTCACTGCTGAAGGTATGAATCATACAGGGATGTAGACTTTGTATGTGAGTTAGCTGACTTCAACATGCTCCCTCACTGCTGAAGGTATGAATCATACAGGGATGTAGACTATGTATGTGAGGTAGCTGACTTCAACATGCTCCCTCACTGCTGCCGGTATGAATCATACAGGGATGTAGACTATGTATGTGAGGTAGCTGACTTCAACATGCTCCCTCACTGCTGCCGGTATGAACCATACAGGGATGTAGACTATGTATGGGAGGAAGCTGACTTCAACATGCTCCCTCACTGCTGCCGGTATGAATCATACAGGGATGTAGACTATGTATGGGAGGTAGCTGACTTCAACATGCTCCCTCACTGCTGCCGGTATGAATCATACAGGGATGTAGACTATGTATGTGAGGAAGCTGACTTCAACATGCTCCCTCACTGCTGTCGGTATGAAACATACAGGGATGTAGACTATGTATGGGAGGTAGCTGCCGGTATGAATCATACAGGGATGTAGACTATGTATGGGAGGTAGCTACTGGTATGAATCATACAGGGATGTAGACTTTGTTTGTGAGGTAGCTGACTTCATCATCCTCCTCACTGCTGCCGGTATGAACCATACAGGGATGTACACTATGTATGGGAGGTAGCTGACTTCAACATGCTCCCTCACTGCTGCCGGTATGAATCATACAGGGATGTAGACTATGTATGTGAGGAAGCTGACTTCAACATGCTCCCTCACTGCTGCCGGTATGAATCATACAGGGATGTAGACTATGTAAGTGAGGTAGCTGACTTCAACATGCTCCCTCACTGCTGCCGGTATGAATCATACAGGGATGTACACTATGTATGTGAGGAAGCTGACTTCAACATGCTCCCTCACTGCTGCCGGTATGAACCATACAGGGATGTACACTATGTATGTGAGGAAGCTGACTTCAACATGCTCCCTCACTGCTGCCGGTATGAATCATACAGGGATGTAGACTATGTATGTGAGGTAGCTGACTTCAACATGCTCCCTCACTGCTGCCGGTATGAACCATACAGGGATGTAGACTATGCATGGGAGGTAGCTGACTTCAACATGCTCCCTCACTGCTGCCGGTATGAATCATACAGGGATGTAGACTATGTATGGGAGGTAGCTGACTTCAACATGCTCCCTCACTGCTGCCGGTATGAATCATACAGGGATGTAGACTATGTATGTGAGGAAGCTGACTTCAACATGCTCCCTCACTGCTGCCGGTATGAACCATACAGGGATGTAGACTATGTATGTGAGGAAGCTGACTTCAACATGCTCCCTCACTGCTGTCGGTATGAAACATACAGGGATGTAGACTATGTATGGGAGGTAGCTGCCGGTATGAATCATACAGGGATGTAGACTATGTATGGGAGGTAGCTACTGGTATGAATCATACAGGGATGTAGACTTTGTTTGTGAGGTAGCTGACTTCATCATCCTCCTCACTGCTGCCGGTATGAACCATACAGGGATGTACACTATGTATGGGAGGTAGCTGACTTCAACATGCTCCCTCACTGCTGCCGGTATGAATCATACAGGGATGTAGACTATGTATGTGAGGAAGCTGACTTCAACATGCTCCCTCACTGCTGCCGGTATGAATCATACAGGGATGTAGACTATGTAAGTGAGGTAGCTGACTTCAACATGCTCCCTCACTGCTGCCGGTATGAATCATACAGGGATGTAGACTATGTATGTGAGGAAGCTGACTTCAACATGCTCCCTCACTGCTGCCGGTATGAACCATACAGGGATGTACACTATGTATGTGAGGAAGCTGACTTCAACATGCTCCCTCACTGCTGCCGGTATGAATCATACAGGGATGTAGACTATGTATGTGAGGAAGCTGCCTGTATGAATCATACAGGGATGTAGACTATGTAAGTGAGGAAGCTGCCGGTATGAATCATACAGGGATGTAGACTATGTAAGTGAGGAAGCTGACTTCAACATGCTCCCTCACTGCTGCCGGTATGAATCATACAGGGATGTAGACTATGTATGTGAGGAAGCTGCCTGTATGAATCATACAGGGATGTAGACTATGTAAGTGAGGAAGCTGCCGGTATGAATCATACAGGGATGTAGACTATGTATGTGAGGAAGCTACTGGTATGAATCATACAGGGATGTAGACTATGTAAGTGAGGAAGCTGCCGGTATGAATCATACAGGGATGTAGACTATGTATGTGAGGTAGCTGACTTCAACATGCTCCCTCACTGCTGAAGGTATGAATCATACAGGGATGTAGACTATGTATGTGAGGAAGCTGACTTCAACATGCTCCCTCACTGCTGAAGGTATGAATCATACAGGGATGTATACTATGTATGTGAGGTAGCTGACTTCAACATGCTCCCTCACTGCTGAAGGTATGAATCATACAGGGATGTAGACTATGTATGTGAGGTAGCTGACTTCAACATGCTCCCTCACTGCTGCCGGTATGAATCATACAGGGATGTAGACTATGTATGTGAGGTAGCTGACTTCAACATGCTCCCTCACTGCTGCCGGTATGAACCATACAGGGATGTAGACTATGTATGGGAGGTAGCTGACTTCAACATGCTCCCTCACTGCTGCCGGTATGAATCATACAGGGATGTAGACTATGTATGGGAGGTAGCTGACTTCAACATGCTCCCTCACTGCTGCCGGTATGAATCATACAGGGATGTAGACTATGTATGTGAGGAAGCTGACTTCAACATGCTCCCTCACTGCTGCCGGTATGAACCATACAGGGATGTAGACTATGTATGTGAGGAAGCTGACTTCAACATGCTCCCTCACTGC
The DNA here is from genome assembly GCA_032209605.1 of Mactromeris polynyma. Classification (NCBI taxonomy): domain Eukaryota; kingdom Metazoa; phylum Mollusca; class Bivalvia; order Venerida; family Mactridae; genus Mactromeris; species Mactromeris polynyma. The sequence goes on from JASFXZ010000051.1 coordinate 618,374, forward strand.
TGTCGGTATGAAACATACAGGGATGTAGACTATGTATGGGAGGTAGCTGCCGGTATGAATCATACAGGGATGTAGACTATGTATGGGAGGTAGCTACTGGTATGAATCATACAGGGATGTAGACTTTGTTTGTGAGGTAGCTGACTTCATCATCCTCCTCACTGCTGCCGGTATGAACCATACAGGGATGTACACTATGTATGGGAGGTAGCTGACTTCAACATGCTCCCTCACTGCTGCCGGTATGAATCATACAGGGATGTAGACTATGTATGTGAGGAAGCTGACTTCAACATGCTCCCTCACTGCTGCCGGTATGAATCATACAGGGATGTAGACTATGTAAGTGAGGTAGCTGACTTCAACATGCTCCCTCACTGCTGCCGGTATGAATCATACAGGGATGTACACTATGTATGTGAGGAAGCTGACTTCAACATGCTCCCTCACTGCTGCCGGTATGAACCATACAGGGATGTACACTATGTATGTGAGGAAGCTGACTTCAACATGCTCCCTCACTGCTGCCGGTATGAATCATACAGGGATGTAGACTATGTATGGGAGGTAGCTGACTTCAACATGCTCCCTCACTGCTGCCGGTATGAATCATACAGGGATGTAGACTATGTATGTGAGGAAGCTGACTTCAACATGCTCCCTCACTGCTGCCGGTATGAACCATACAGGGATGTAGACTATGTATGTGAGGAAGCTGACTTCAACATGCTCCCTCACTGCTGTCGGTATGAAACATACAGGGATGTAGACTATGTATGGGAGGTAGCTGCCGGTATGAATCATACAGGGATGTAGACTATGTATGGGAGGTAGCTACTGGTATGAATCATACAGGGATGTAGACTTTGTTTGTGAGGTAGCTGACTTCATCATCCTCCTCACTGCTGCCGGTATGAACCATACAGGGATGTACACTATGTATGGGAGGTAGCTGACTTCAACATGCTCCCTCACTGCTGCCGGTATGAATCATACAGGGATGTAGACTATGTATGTGAGGAAGCTGACTTCAACATGCTCCCTCACTGCTGCCGGTATGAATCATACAGGGATGTAGACTATGTAAGTGAGGTAGCTGACTTCAACATGCTCCCTCACTGCTGCCGGTATGAATCATACAGGGATGTAGACTATGTATGTGAGGAAGCTGACTTCAACATGCTCCCTCACTGCTGCCGGTATGAACCATACAGGGATGTACACTATGTATGTGAGGAAGCTGACTTCAACATGCTCCCTCACTGCTGCCGGTATGAATCATACAGGGATGTAGACTATGTATGTGAGGAAGCTGCCTGTATGAATCATACAGGGATGTAGACTATGTAAGGGAGGAAGCTGCCGGTATGAATCATACAGGGATGTAGACTATGTAAGTGAGGAAGCTGACTTCAACATGCTCCCTCACTGCTGCCGGTATGAATCATACAGGGATGTAGACTATGTATGTGAGGAAGCTGCCTGTATGAATCATACAGGGATGTAGACTATGTAAGTGAGGAAGCTGCCGGTATGAATCATACAGGGATGTAGACTATGTATGTGAGGAAGCTACTGGTATGAATCATACAGGGATGTAGACTATGTAAGTGAGGAAGCTGCCGGTATGAATCATACAGGGATGTAGACTATGTATGTGAGGTAGCTGACTTCAACATGCTCCCTCACTGCTGAAGGTATGAATCATACAGGGATGTAGACTATGTATGTGAGGAAGCTGACTTCAACATGCTCCCTCACTGCTGAAGGTATGAATCATACAGGGATGTATACTATGTATGTGAGGTAGCTGACTTCAACATGCTCCCTCACTGCTGAAGGTATGAATCATACAGGGATGTAGACTATGTATGTGAGGTAGCTGACTTCAACATGCTCCCTCACTGCTGCCGGTATGAATCATACAGGGATGTAGACTATGTATGTGAGGTAGCTGACTTCAACATGCTCCCTCACTGCTGCCGGTATGAACCATACAGGGATGTAGACTATGTATGGGAGGTAGCTGACTTCAACATGCTCCCTCACTGCTGCCGGTATGAATCATACAGGGATGTAGACTATGTATGGGAGGTAGCTGACTTCAACATGCTCCCTCACTGCTGCCGGTATGAATCATACAGGGATGTAGACTATGTATGTGAGGAAGCTGACTTCAACATGCTCCCTCACTGCTGCCGGTATGAACCATACAGGGATGTAGACTATGTATGTGAGGAAGCTGACTTCAACATGCTCCCTCACTGCTGTCGGTATGAAACATACAGGGATGTAGACTATGTATGGGAGGTAGCTGCCGGTATGAATCATACAGGGATGTAGACTATGTATGGGAGGTAGCTACTGGTATGAATCATACAGGGATGTAGACTTTGTTTGTGAGGTAGCTGACTTCATCATCCTCCTCACTGCTGCCGGTATGAACCATACAGGGATGTACACTATGTATGGGAGGTAGCTGACTTCAACATGCTCCCTCACTGCTGCCGGTATGAATCATACAGGGATGTAGACTATGTATGTGAGGAAGCTGACTTCAACATGCTCCCTCACTGCTGCCGGTATGAATCATACAGGGATGTAGACTATGTAAGTGAGGTAGCTGACTTCAACATGCTCCCTCACTGCTGCCGGTATGAATCATACAGGGATGTAGACTATGTATGTGAGGAAGCTGACTTCAACATGCTCCCTCACTGCTGCCGGTATGAACCATACAGGGATGTACACTATGTATGTGAGGAAGCTGACTTCAACATGCTCCCTCACTGCTGCCGGTATGAATCATACAGGGATGTAGACTATGTATGTGAGGAAGCTGCCTGTATGAATCATACAGGGATGTAGACTATGTAAGTGAGGAAGCTGCCGGTATGAATCATACAGGGATGTAGACTATGTATGTGAGGTAGCTGGCTTCAACATGCTCCCTCACTGCTGCCGGTATGAACCATACAGGGATGTAGACTATGTATGTGAGGTAGCTGACTTCAACATGCTCCCTCACTGCTGTCAGTATGAATCATACAGGGATGTAGACTATGTATGTGAGGTAGCTGACTTCAACATGCTCCCTCACTGCTGTCAGTATGAATCATACAGGGATGTAGACTATGTATGTGAGGTAGCTGACTTCAACATGCTCCCTCACTGCTGAAGGTATGAATCATACAGGGATGTAGACTATGTATGTGAGGTAGCTGACTTCAACATGCTCCCTCACTGCTGAAGGTATGAATCATACAGGGATGTAGACTATGTATGTGAGGTAGCTGACTTCAACATGCTCCCTCACTGCTGAAGGTATGAATCATACAGGGATGTAGACTATGTATGTGAGGTAGCTGACTTCAACATGCTCCCTCACTGCTGCCAGTATGAACCATACAGGGATGTAGACTATGTATGTGAGGTAGCTGACTTCAACATGCTCCCTCACTGCTGCCGGTATGAACCATACAGGGATGTAGACTATGTATGGGAGGTAGCTGACTTCAACATGCTCCCTCACTGCTGAAGGTATGAATCATACAGGGATGTAGACTATGTATGTGAGGAAGCTGACTTCAACATGCTCCCTCACTGCTGCCGGTATGAATCATACAGGGATGTAGACTATGTATGTGAGGAAGCTGACTTCAACATGCTCCCTCACTGCTGCCGGTATGAATCATACAGGGATGTAGACTATGTATGTGAGGAAGCTGACTTCAACATGCTCCCTCACTGCTGCCGGTATGAACCATACAGGGATGTAGACTATGTATGTGAGGAAGCTGACTTCAACATGCTCCCTCACTGCTGCCGGTATGAATCATACAGGGATGTAGACTATGTATGTGAGGAAGCTGCCTTCAACATGCTCCCTCACTGCTGCCGGTATGAATCATACAGGGATGTAGACTATGTATGTGAGGAAGCTTACTTCAACATGCTCCCTCACTGCTGCCGGTATGAATCATACAGGGATGTAGACTATGTATGTGAGGAAGCTGCCTGTATGTATCATACAGGGATGTAGACTATGTAAGTGAGGAAGCTGCCGGTATGAATCATACAGGGATGTAGACTATGTATGTGAGGAAGCTACTGGTATGAATCATACAGGGATGTAGACTATGTAAGTGAGGAAGCTGCCGGTATGAATCATACAGGGATGTAGACTATGTAAGTGAGGAAGCTACTGGTATGAATCATACAGGGATGTAGACTATGTATGTGAGGAAGCTGCCGGTATGAATCATACAGGGATGTAGACTATGTATGTGAGGAAGCTACTGGTATGAATCATACAGGGATGTAGACTATGTAAGTGAGGAAGCTGCCGGTATGAATCATACAGGGATGTAGACTATGTATGTGAGGAAGCTACTGGTATGAACCATACAGGGATGTAGACTATGTATGTGAGGAAGCTACTGGTATGAATCATACAGGGATGTAGACTATGTATGTGAGGAAGCTACTGGTATGAATCATACAGGGATGTAGACTATGTATGTGAGGAAGCTACTGGTATGAATCATACAGGGATGTAGACTATTTAAGTGAGGAAGCTGCCGGTATGAATCATACAGGGATGTAGACTATGTATGTGAGGAAGCTACTGGTATGAATCATACAGGGATGTAGACTATTTAAGTGAGGAAGCTGCCGGTATGAATCATACAGGGATGTAGACTATGTAAGTGAGGAAGCTGCTGGTATGAATCATACAGGGATGTACACTATGTATGTGAGGAAGCTGCCGGTATGAATCATACAGGGATGTAGACTATGTAAGTGAGGAAGCTGCTGGTATGAATCATACAGGGATGTAGACTATGTATGTGAGGAAGCTACTGGTATGAATCATACAGGGATGTAGACTATGTATGTGAGGAAGCTACTGGTATGAATCATACAGGGATGTAGACTATTTAAGTGAGGAAGCTGCCGGTATGAATCATACAGGGATGTAGACTATGTATGTGAGGAAGCTACTGGTATGAATCATACAGGGATGTAGACTATTTAAGTGAGGAAGCTGCCGGTATGAATCATACAGGGATGTAGACTATGTAAGTGAGGAAGCTGCTGGTATGAATCATACAGGGATGTACACTATGTATGTGAGGAAGCTGCCGGCATGAATCATACAGGGATGTAGACTATGTATTTGTTGGCTTACAGAAGGTTGGTAGTTCTACCCAGGTACCTCCCTATATCCACAATAATGCTAGATAGGACACATTGGAACGTCTTCCACCCAACCCAGGTACCTCCCTATATCCACAATAATGCTAGATAGGACACATTGGAATGTCTTCCACCCTACCCAGGTACCTCCCTATATCCACAATAATGCTAGATAGGACACATTGGAACGTCTTCCACCCAACCCAGGTACCTCCCTATATCCACAATAATGCTAGATAGGACACATTGGAACGTCTTCCACCCTACCCAGGTACCTCCCTATATCCACAATAATGCTAGATAGGACACATTGGAACGTCTTCCACCCTACCCAGGTACCTCCCTATATCCACAATAATGCTAGATAGGACACATTGGAATGTCTTCCACCCTACCCAGGTACCTCCCTATATACACAATAATGCTAGATAGGACACATTGGAATGTCTTCCACCCTACCCAGGTACCTCCCTATATACACAATACTGATAGATAGGACACATTGGAACGTCTTCCACCCAACCCAGGTACCTCCCTATATCCACAATAATGCTAGATAGGACACATTGGAACGTCTTCCACCCTACCCAGGTACCTCCCTATATCCACAATAATGCTAGATAGGACACATTGGAACGTCTTCCACCCTACCCAGGTACCTCCCTATATCCACAATAATGCTAGATAGGACACATTGGAACGTCTTCCACCCTACCCAGGTACCTCCCTATATCCACAATAATGCTAGATAGGACACATTGGAACATCTTCCACCTTACCAAGGTACCTCCCTATATCCACAATAATGCTAGATAGGACACATTGGAACATCTTCAACCTTACCAAGGTACCTCCCTATATCCACAATAATGCTAGATAGGACACATTGGAACATCTTCCACCCTACCCAGGTACCTCCCTATATCCACAATAATGCTAGATAGGACACATTGGAACATCTTCCACCTTACCAAGGTACCTCCCTATATCCACAATTATGCTAGATAGGACACATTGGAACGTCTTCCACCCAACCCAGGTACCTCCCTATATCCACAATAATGCTAGATAGGACACATTGGAACGTCTTCCACCCTACCCAGGTACCTCCCTATATCCACAATAATGCTAGATAGGACACATTGGAACGTCTTCCACCCTACCCAGGTACCTCCCTATATCCACAATAATGCTAGATAGGACACATTGGAACGTCTTCCACCCTACCCAGGTACCTCCCTATATCCACAATAATGCTAGATAGGACACATTGGAACATCTTCCACCTTACCAAGGTACCTCCCTATATCCACAATAATGCTAGATAGGACACATTGGAACATCTTCAACCTTACCAAGGTACCTCCCTATATCCACAATAATGCTAGATAGGACACATTGGAACATCTTCCACCTTACCAAGGTACCTCCCTATATCCACAATTATGCTAGATAGGACACATTGGAACGTCTTCCACCCAACCCAGGTACCTCCCTATATCCACAATAATGCTAGATAGGACACATTGGAACGTCTTCCACCCTACCCAGGTACCTCCCTATATCCACAATAATGATAGATAGGACACATTGGATCGTCTTCCACCCTAATAGCAGGAAAAGGCACTACATGACCCTTGCTATTTATTTAGTTAATGCCCCATCACGTTACAGTATGTCACGTGACTGAAAGCCCCATCACGTTACATTATGCATCGTGACTTTTATTCTGTTTGTAATTTTAAAATGTGTAGTTGAACAGAACAATAATTCGCGTGGATTTATATTGCTCATTTTAAAATAATCACAAATCGGATAAATAATATTTGTAGCTCCCTTGATTAGCTCAGTTAGTACAGCACTGTGCCATCACCCACGAGGTCCGGGTTCAATTAGCGGGCAGGGCATGTATGACATTCGGCCAGGCTCATTTGTCCTCCATTTCTCTAATTCATGTGAGGTAGATGTCAGCTGATGATTCCAGGTAAGTAGTACTGGTTAGTTATCATTTCCAGGAAATCTGATTTGGTTAACTTAACATCATGTGTAACTGAGCAGATGATGCAAAATGATGTTAAACTTTAGCACAACAATAAAAGTTAACAAACCTTTCCTGTATTTTCTATCTTTAATTTCCTCAACTGATGATTGTATTTATGTTGACATTTTGTACTGGATACAAGAAATGAGCCATACGTTAGTGTCTGATTGTCAGCTGGAATGTAAGCACCCACATCCTGAAATAAATCTAGCGTTCAAACAACCGTCCGTAGCTACTGGTCTCCTAAGCAGTGGTCTCCCTTTACAAACAAATTAATGCTGTATATTGGTGTTCACCATTGACTTATTTACGGTTAAATGTAAATCAACAGCGAACTTTCCTCCCTGTGATCACGTAGGTCCTCTATAGACATAATACAACAACAATTATCTTGGTATACCAGACATATAACATACCTCACTGTGATCACCTAGGTCCTCTATAGACACAATACAGCAACAATTATCTTGGTATACCAGACATATAACATACCTCCCTGTGATCACCTAGGTCCTCTATAGACACAATACAGCAACAATTATCTTGGTATACCAGACATATAACATACCTCCCTGTGATCACCTAGGTCCTCTATAGACACAATACAGCAACAATTATCTTGGTATATCAGGCATATAACATACCACCCTGTGATCACCTAGGTCCTCCATAGACACAATACAGCAACAATTATCTTGGTATACCAGACATATAACATACCTCACTGTGATCACCTAGGTCCTCCATAGACACAATACAGCAACAATTATCTTGGTATACCAGGCATATATCATACCTCCCTGTGATCACCTAGGTCCTCTATAGACACAATGCAACAACAATTATCTTGGTATACCAGACATATAACATACCTCCCTGTGATCACCTAGGTCCTCCATAGACACAATACAGCAACAATTATCTTGGTATACCAGACATATAACATACCTCACTGTGATCACCTAGGTCCTCCATAGACACAATACAACAACAATTATCTTGGTATACCAGACATATAACATACCACCCTGTGATCACCTAGGTCCTCTATAGACACAATACAACAACAATTATCTTGGTATACCAGACATATAACATACCACCCTGTGATCACCTAGGTCCTCTATAGACACAATACAACAACAATTATCTTGGTATACCAGGCATATAACATACCTCCCTGTGATCACCTAGGTCCTCCATAGACACGATACAACAACAATTATCTTGGTATAGCAGACATATAACATACCTCCCTGTGATCACCTAGGTCCTCCATAGACACAATACAGCAACAATTATCTTGGTATACCAGACATATAACATACCTCCCTGTGATCACCTAGGTCCTCTATAGACACAATACAGCAACAATTATCTTGGTATACCAGACATATGACATACCTCCCTGTGATCACGTAGGTCCTCTATAGACACAATACAACAACAATTATCTTGGTATACCAGACATATAACATACCTCCCTGTGATCACCTAGGTCCTCCATAGACACAATACAGCAACAATTATCTTGGTATACCAGACATATAACATACCTCCCTGTGATCACCTAGGTCCTCCATAGACACAATACAACAACAATTATCTTGGTATACCAGACATATAACATACCTCCCTGTGATCACCTAGGTCCTCCATAGACACAATACAACAACAATTATCTTGGTAAACCAGGCATATAACATACCTCCCTGTGATCACCTAGGTCCTCCATAGACACAATACAGCAACAATTATCTTGGTATACCAGACATATAACATACCTCCCTGTGATCACCTAGGTCCTCTATAGACACAATACAGCAACAATTATCTTGGTATACCAGACATATAACATACCTCCCTGTGATCACCTAGGTCCTCTATAGACACAATACAACAACAATTATCTTGGTATACCAGACATATAACATACCTCACTGTGATCACCTAGGTCCTCTATAGACACAATACAACAACACTTATCTTGGTATAGCAGACATATGACATACCTCCCTGTGATCACCTAGGTCCTCTATAGACACAATACAACAACACTTATCTTGGTATAGCAGACATATGACATACCTCCCTGTGATCACCTAGGTCCTCTATAGACACAATACAGCAACAATTATCTTGGTATACCAGACATATAACATACCTCACTGTGATCACCCAGGTTCTCTATAGACACAATACAACAACAATTATCTTGGTATACCAGACATATAACATACCTCTCTGTGATCACCTAGGTCCTCTATAGACACAATACAACAACAATTATCTTGGTATACCAGACATATAACATACCTCTCTGTGATCACCTAGGTCCTCTATAGACACAATACAGCAACAATTATCTTGGTATAGCAGACATATAACATACCTCCCTGTGATCACCTAGGTCCTCTATAGACACAATGCAACAACAATTATCTTGGTATACCAGACATATAACATACCTCTCTGTGATCACCTAGGTCCTCTATAGACACAATACAACAACAATTATCTTGGTATACCAGACATATAACATACCTCCCTGTGATCACCTAGGTCCTCTATAGACACAATACAACAACAATTATCTTGGTATACCAGACATATAACATACCTCCCTGTGATCACCTAGGTCCTCTATAGACATAATACAACAACAATTATCTTGGTATAGCAGACATATAACATACCTCACTGTGATCACCTAGGTCCTCTATAGACACAATACAACAACAATTATCTTGGTATACCAGACATATAACATACCTCCCTGTGATCACCTAGGTCCTCTATAGACACAATACAACAACAATTATCTTGGTAAACCAGACATATAACATACCTCCCTGTGATCACCTAGGTCCTCTATAGACACAATACAACTACAATTATCTTGGTATAGCAGACATATAACATACCTCCCTGTGATCACCTAGGTCCTCTATAGACACAATACAACAACAATTATCTTGGTATACCAGACATATAACATACCTCCCTGTGATCACCCAGGTCCTCTATAGACACAATACAGCAACAATTATCTTGGTATACCAGACATATAACATACCTCCCTGTGATCACCTAGGTCCTCTATAGACACAATACAACAACAATTATCTTGGTATACCAGACATATAACATACCTCCCTGTGATCACCTAGGTCCTCTATAGACACAATACAACAACAATTATCTTGGTATACCAGACATATAACATACCTCCCTGTGATCACCCAGGTCCTCTATAGACACAATACAGCAACAATTATCTTGGTATACCAGACATATAACATACCTCCCTGTGATCACCCAGGTCCTCTATAGACACAATACAGCAACAATTATCTTGGTATACCAGACATATAACATACCTCCCTGTGATCACCTAGGTCCTCTATAGACACAATACAGCAACAATTATCTTGGTATAGCAGACATATAACATACCTCCCTGTGATCACCCAGGTCCTCTATAGACACAATACAGCAACAATTATCTTGGTATAGCAGACATATAACATACCTCCCTGTGATCACCTAGGTCCTCTATAGACACAATACAGCAACAATTATCTTGGTATACCAGACATATAACATACCTCCCTGTGATCACCTAGGTCCTCTATAGACACAATACAGCAACAATTATCTTGGTATACCAGACATATAACATACCTCCCTGTGATCACCTAGGTCCTCTATAGACACAATACAGCAACAATTATCTTGATATGCTAGACATATAACATACCTCACTGTGATCACCTAGGTCCTCTATAGACACAATACAACAACAATTATCTTGGTATAGCAGACATATAACATACCTCCCTGTGATCACCTAGGTCCTCTATAGACACAATACAACAACAATTATCTTGGTATACCAGACATATAACATACCTCCCTGTGATCACCTAGGTCCTCTATAGACACAATACAACAACAATTATCTTGGTATACCAGACATATAACATACCTCCCTGTGATCACCTAGGTCCTCTATAGACATAATACAGCAACAATTATCTTGGTATACCAGACATATAACATACCTCCCTGTGATCACCTAGGTCCTCTATAGACACAATACAACAACAATTATCTTGATATGCTAGACATATAACATACCTCACTGTGATCACCTATGTCCTCTATAGACACAATACAGCAACAATTATCTTGGTATACCAGACATATAACATACCTCCCTGTGATCACCTAGGTCCTCTATAGACACAATACAACAACAATTATCTTGATATGCTAGACATATAACATACCTCACTGTGATCTCCTAGGTCCTCTATAGACACAATACAGCAACAATTATCTTGATATGCCAGACATATAAAATCTGCAACAGTTGTTGGTAATGGTGTCTGAGCTAGAATAAATTGATTTCTTGTCTTGAAGCTCTGCAAAATATTGTCATAATATGTAATGTTCAGAGAAAATACCAGATCCAACATAATCAACCATTGTTGCTGTAGAGTAATGTTTCACGCGTACATTGTACTATGATCATATGCCCATTTATCAAGGTAAACACGTGGTAGCGCACTATTTGACTGTCGTACACTTAAATCATGTTTAAATATTCAATCTCGCAAATACATTGTACACTTCTGCGCATTACTCCATGAACAGATAAAGCGTAAAATAATGTTTATACTTGAAACATGACAACAAGAAATGCAAATGTTTTACAAATAGAAAAATGTTTGCAAATTCAACTGAAATGTATAAAGTTAGCGTCAATGTTGTCTACAGATGAGCAACTAAAATGGTTGAATACATGTCCTAATGTTTCACTATCGCAATATAAAATACCAAAATACAACGGGACCTCTCTAGAGCGACCTTCTCGTCAGCAACAGCCTCTCTTTAAGAACATGACCCATTTCTATTAGAAAACATTATCCATGACTTTGACCTCTCTAGAGCAACAAACCTCACAGGGTGTTGTATGGAGAGGTTGTACTGTATAATGATGTTATATTGACTCAATCAAATGGTATATGTTCACTTACATTGATATACATAGCGTTAATATAACTTGATTCATTGAAACTGCGATTCAAATACAGTCTTGGCCTGTTGTGATCACCTACAAATATAACATAGACAATATTGTATATGATTGAGTTAAACAATGTAAGTTAGGAGAGACTAACAGAATATGAAACGGTATTAGTCTGAGCAACAAGTGAACATAAGCTAGTGTCCAGAATCATATATATCAAATAAAACTGCTAAAATCTGACCAAAAATTGGCAATGAAAGTAACCTTCTGGGACCAATATATTTGTATAGGTATCATAATCGATTCTTTACAAGAAATAACAAAATAAATGTGTCTGTGTCCTAGTTTATTGGCTTCAATAAAAACACATATACAACATGTCTTACTGGCTCCGTGAACTTTTCCAACTTCTCATCAGACACGGCGGTCATGCATGTATACGAGAATGGCACTGTAGTTTAGACTTATTTATTCTATCGATTGTGAAGTTCTTACAGCGTTTTGTAAATCTCTCTCGGCGACTGCTTCCTGGAGTACCAACCAGTACTCGCGACACATTCACGAATTGTGACATTTGTTATCACACCCGTTAAGCGGGACTCGAACTCGCGATCTTCCGGTCGGGAGTTAAACGGTCTACCCCTCGACCACCTCTCGAAAATGATAATTTAGTCAGTGACTTAATTAGCTGTCATTTGAAAAAACAATTTTTTTCACTGGCAATATCACCGTTTTGATAATGTGGAAAATACACATTGCCATGTAAGCATACGTTACACAGGTGGATAATACTGTTAAAGCTCAATAATTAAACAACCATACGGTCACAGTGTAGAGCTGGTCTGATCTTTAAGTTAAAATACGATAGAAAAAATGGTCCATGATAATATATTTTTATTAACGAGAAGGTCTTATTGTTGTGTCGGTCATGGTGTGGGGTTTTACTTTGTGACATTGTGAACAATCCCGAATCATTATATAGCTTCAGTAATAATTAATCTATTATTTAAATGCTTTAATTGAATAACGCACTTGTTTCCATCACACATTACTAGCACCAAAAATCGCTGTCTGACAATCACGATAACTGTTTTAGTTGAACTTACTGAATTACAATAATAAGATAGTTATATAACGTTTATACCCGGTATATCACTTCCTGGTCGATTCTTGTTGGTGAAAGAAGCGTTTGTTGACACTGATGTTCTTTCTTCCGAATTTTCTTGTTCAATAATCGTCTCCAATTTCTGTCAGACAAGCAACAGACATAGACAAGCAACAGACACACATGTTTATATACTATATACACTGATGACAGCGTTGTGTAAACCGATCAATCGAACAACGTTTGTAACCTCGACACGGATTGGTTGACTTTTTGTTAAGGCGTATATATTTATTTTGTATAACGATGCGTTGGGAATGTATGATAATTTATTTACATGTATGCATGCCGACAAACAATGGTTTCCGACAGCGTGACGGACAATATCCACATCAATTGGAATAATGATGAAAAATTGGGAATGTTGTTTAAAGTGTGCCGATGAAAACTACAGCTGAAGAAAATACTTGTATTAAATACTAGAATAAAACCGGAGCACACATGACTGTTTGCACGTGACTGTTTGCACGTGACTGTTTGTTGGTATGACATCAAGCAATCATGAATAATGGAACTTTTATAGCGATCAAGGGGAACTACTATTATTGCGTCAGAAAATGTGTATACATGTATAGTACTTACCTTGAACATGGAGTTATACACCGCTTCGCTCATAGATAGAACGTACTCATTAAATGTTTCCGCCGGTATATTGTCTATATCAAACGTCAGAGTATGCACGATAGCTCGATGTACGTACACGTATTGATCCTGAAAAAATACATACTCAAATTGTATTAATATTCAGGATAACATCAATGACAGTTTGACCAGTATATATTTTTTTCCTTCAGTTTTATAATTAATGCCAGACCGGATATTTCATCATTTTATTCTTCTAGTATAATGAGGTTTGTCTCGTGTTGTAGGTCGATAACGATCAAAATAATTGGAACGTCATTTTTATCTAGCATGCTTCAAGTATCACTTCCGTACGAAGTAAGCGGCGGCCTTATATCATGGTTCGAGCACGAGGTGGATATAACATTTTCTACACAGTTTATAAACTTTCTTCAAAATCTGTTTTTAATATCATATTCATTTTTCATTTAAATAATTCCCAAAAATCCTATCACACAAGCATAAACACAATGACACATTAAAATACATATTATATTGGTGGAAATGTTTCTAGCTACAAAGCGCGTTTTCATACAGGCACCGTCAGTTGACGTCAACGTTCGACCTTATATTTGTTATAAGTATCATCTAAATAGATCTAGTCCAATATGTCGCAAAACTGTAAAGACATCAAAGTGTTACATTTTACAGCCTGAATGAGAACTATACTAAGACACGTACCGTGGTTTGCACCATTTTACAGCCTGAAGGAGAACTATACTAAGACACGTACCGTGGTTTGTACCATTTTACAGCCTGAAGGAGAACTATACTAAGACACGTACCGTGGTTTGTACCATTTTACAGCCTGAAGGAGAACTATACTAAGACACGTACCGTGGTTTGTACCATTTTACAGCCTGAAGGAGAACTATACTAAGACACGTACCGTGGTTTGCACCATTTTACAGCCTGAATGAGAACTATACTAAGACACGTACCGTGGTTTGCACCATTTTACAGCCTGAAGGAGAACTATACTAAGACACGTACCGTGGTTTGCACCATTTTACAGCCTGAAGGAGAACTATACTAAGACACGTACCGTGGTTTGCACCATTTTACAGCCTGAAGGAGAACTATACTAAGACACGTACCGTGGTTTGCACCATTTTACAGCCTGAAGGAGAACTATACTAAGACACGTACCGTGGTATGCACCATTTTACAGCCTGAAGGAGAACTATACTAACACACGTACCGTGGTTTGCACCATTTTACAGCCTGAAGGAGAACTATACTGAGACACGTACCGTGGTTTGCACCATTTTACAGCCTGAAGGAGAACTATACTAAGACACGTACCGTGGTTTGCACCATTTTACAGCCTGAAGGAGAACTATACTAAGACACGTACCGTGGTTTGCACAATTTTACAGCCTGAAGGAGAACTATACTAAGACACGTACCGTGCTTTGCACCATTTTACAGCCTGAAGGAGAACTATACTAAGACACGTACCGTGGTATGCACCATTTTACAGCCTGAAGGAGAACTATACTAAGACACGTACCGTGGTTTGCACCATTTTACAGCCTGAAGGAGAACTATACTAAGACACGTACCGTGGTTTGCACCATTTTACAGCCTGAAGGAGAACTATACTAAGACACGTACCGTGGTTTGCACCATTTTACAGCCTGAAGGAGAACTATACTAAGACACGTACCGTGGTATGCACCATTTTACAGCCTGAAGGAGAACTATACTAAGACACGTACCGTGGTTTGCACCATTTTACAGCCTGAAGGAGAACTATACTAAGACACGTACCGTGGTATGCACCATTTTACAGCCTGAAGGAGAACTATACTAAGACACGTACCGTGGTTTGCACCATTTTACAGCCTGAAGGAGAACTATACTAACACACGTACCGTGGTTTGCACCATTTTACAGCCTGAAGGAGAACTATACTAAGACACGTACCGTGGTTTGCACCATTTTACAGCCTGAAGGAGAACTATACTAAGACACGTACCGTGGTTTGCACCATTTTACAGCCTGAAGGAGAACTATACTAAGACACGTACCGTGGTATGCACCATTTTACAGCCTGAAGGAGAACTATACTAACACACGTACCGTGGTTTGCACCATTTTACAGCCTGAAGGAGAACTATACTAAGACACGTACCGTGGTTTGCACCATTTTACAGCCTGAAGGAGAACTATACTAAGACACGTACCGTGCTTTGTACCATTTTACAGCCTGAAGGAGAACTATACTAAGACACGTACCGTGGTTTGCACCATTTTACAGCCTGAAGGAGAACTATACTAAGACACGTACCGTGGTTTGCACCATTTTACAGCCTGACGGAGAACTATACTAAGACACGTACCGTGGTATGCACCATTTTACAGCCTGAAGGAGAACTATACTAACACACGTACCGTGGTTTGCACCATGTTACAGCCTGAAGGAGAACTATACTAACACACGTACCGTGGTTTGCACCATTTTACAGCCTGAAGGAGAACTATACTAAGACACGTACCGTGGTATGCACCATTTTACAGCCTGAAGGAGAACTATACTAAGACACGTACCGTGGTTTGCACCATTTTACAGCCTGAAGGAGAACTATACTAAGACACGTACCGTGGTTTGCACCATTTTACAGCCTGACGGAGAACTATACTAAGACACGTACCGTGGTATGCACCATTTTACAGCCTGAAGGAGAACTATACTAACACACGTACCGTGGTTTGCACCATGTTACAGCCTGAAGGAGAACTATACTAACACACGTACCGTGGTTTGCACCATTTTACAGCCTGAAGGAGAACTATACTAAGACACGTACCGTGGTATGCACCATTTTACAGCCTGAAGGAGAACTATACTAAGACACGTACCGTGGTTTGCACCATTTTACAGCCTGAATGAGAACTATACTAAGACACGTACCGTGGTATGCACCATTTTACAGCCTAAAGGAGAACTATACTAAGACACGTACCGTGGTATGCACAATTTTACAGCCTGAAGGAGAACTATACTAAGACACGTACCGTGGTTTGCACCATTTTACAGCCTGAAGGAGAACTATACTAAGACACGTACCGTGGTTTGCACCATTTTACAGCCTGAAGGAGAACTATACTAACACACGTACCGTGGTTTGCACCATTTTACAGCCTGAAGGAGAACTATACTAAGACACGTACCGTGGTTTGCACCATTTTACAGCCTGAAGGAGAACTATACTAAGACACGTACCGTGGTTTGCACCATTTTACAGCCTGAAGGAGAACTATACTAACACACGTACCGTGGTTTGCACCATGTTGACTCGCTGTTCACGCAGGTTACGGACACAGTCAAACACATTGACACCTCCCTCAGTTTCACCTTCTTCTGTTAACAGATCTATGGCGATGTACGTCCCTGTTCTCCCAACACCGGCGCTAGGATGATACAGAATCAAAGTACTGAGAGTACTATCAGCAAAGAAAGTAGTAGTCATGTGACCAAATATCGGCGTATTAATATTACTACGACTCGCAATTTATACAACAACTACGTATTTTACTACAGTTCAAAGGTTACATTGTCGCTATGTTGCTATGCTTTTCTCCATGATAAAATGGCTGAACAGTATACATTATATATATTGTATAGTCCCTCCCAAACTCTTCATTAATAGTTTGTGTTATTGTGATTCCTTCTCATATGTTATTACGTTCTGTAACATAAATATCTGTGAGTGAGGGGGGGGGGGCATGTATGTTATGTTCGGAGCACTGTTGTTTTGACCTGTATATAAAGATGTATGTTATGTTCGGAGCACTGTTGTTTTGACCTGTATATAAAGATGTATATTTTGTTCGGAGCACTGTTGTTTTGACCTGTATATAAAGATGTACGTTATGTTCGGAGCACTGTTGTTTTGACCTGTATATAAAGATGTACGTTATGTTCGGAGCACAGCTGTTTTGACCTGTATATAAAGATGTACGTTATGTTCGGAGCACTGCTGTTTTGACCAGTATATAAAGATGTACGTTATGTTCGGAGCACTGCTGTTTTGACCAGTATATAAAGATGTATGTTTTGTTCGGAGCACTGTTGTTTTGACCTGTATATAAAGATGTACGTTATGTTCGGAGCACTGTTGTTTTGACCTGTATATAAAGATGTACGTTATGTTCGGAGCACAGCTGTTTTGACCTGTATATAAAGATGTACGTTATGTTCGGAGCACTGCTGTTTTGACCTGTATCTAAAGATGTACGTTATGTTCGGCGCACAGCTGTTTTGACCTGTATATAAAGAATTACGTTATGTTCGGAGCACAGCTGTTTTGACCTGTATATAAAGATGTACGTTATGTTCGGAGCACTGCTGTTTTGACCAGTATATAAAGATGTACGTTATGTTCGGAGCACAGCTGTTTTGACCTGTATATAAAGATGTACGTTATGTTCGGAGCACTGCTGTTTTGACCAGTATATAAAGATGTACGTAATGTTCGGAATACAGCTGTTTTGACCTGTATATAAAGATGTACGTTATGTTCGGAGCACTGTTGTTTTGACCTGTATATAAAGATGTACGTTATGTTCGGAGCACAGCTGTTTTGACCTGTATATAAAGATGTACGTTATGTTCGGAGCACTGTTGTTTTGACCTGTATATAAAGATGTACGTTATGTTCGGAGCACAGCTGTTTTGACCTGTATATAAAGATGTACGTTATGTTCGGAGCACAGCTGTTTTGACCTGTATATAAAGATGTACGTTATGTTCGGAGCACAGCTGTTTTGACCTGTATATAAAGATGTACGTTATGTTCGGAGCACTGTTGTTTTGACCTGTATATAAAGATGTACGTTATGTTCGGAGCACAGCTGTTTTGACCTGTATATAAAGATGTACGTTATGTTCGGAGCACTGCTGTTTTGACCTGTATATAAAGATGTACGTTATGTTCGGAGCACTGCTGTTTTGACCTGTATATAAAGATGTACGTTATGTTCGGAGCACTGCTGTTTTGACCTGTATATAAAGATGTACGTTATGTTCGGAGCACTGCTGTTTTGACCAGTATATAAAGATGTACGTTATGTTCGGAGCACTGCTGTTTTGACCTGTATATAAAGATGTACGTTATGTTCGGAGCACTGCTGTTTTGACCTGTATATAAAGATGTACGTTATGTTCGGAGCACTGTTGTTTTGACCAGTATATAAAGATGTACGTTATGTTCGGAGCACCTGCTGCTCTGTCTGGAGACATGCTTATAATAATTGCAAACTGCCGTGTTACATACCTGCAGTGTACGATGATCGGTCCTTGTGACAGTGTGGATGTAGATTTCACCCTCTGTCTGAATTCAATCATACTTGTAACATTATCTGGGACACCTTTATCTGGCCAGGCCGTGAAATGTAGCTGGTTCACAGTGCGTCTGTCTTTGTTCTAAGCGTCGAGTACATAAACATTTAAAATGAATAAAACATACAATTTTGGATAAAACATTTGAATGTGTGGTTAATAATCTTTTACACATATTATTTTAATAATTTAATATGTATCTTAAAGGAACAGCATTCACATTAAAGCCATTTCATTTAGAATTCAAACATCCAACACGCGTCTCATGTCAAGCCTCAGAACAATGGCACGTGATCTGACTTCGAGCTGGACCATTGAGTTAAATGGTATCGGTAAATAATACCCAGTGGAATAAACTGTTTTCATTTACGAATGTTTATTAGGAGGCCCCAGACTGGGTAATTTAGAACTGAGCTTTGGGATCCAGTATAGACACCCAATCATCTGATTGTCTCAAGGCCGAATATTAAAATTGACCAAGGTTTATATCTGAGACTGGCTTCAAAACTCTGATTTAACTATAACCTCTGGTCCGTGTTAGTTTATCATGTAGAACATTCCAACAAACATGCATGCCTTAAATCAGTGACAGTGAAAACAACTGAACATAATATACAGAAAAATAACGGCACACAGAGACACGTATTTCATACAATATATATAATGGCATATAAAGTCATTTAGCTGTATATTCATTTCAACTACACACATTTTATGTCCAAAACTATACAATCAACATTGCACCATTGTTGGAACGAATGAAACAATATATAGGAAACTTGACCTTTGTAAACGTGAACGTCCGGACAGTATACTCCGAGTATTCTTCCACACTGTCACACTTAAGTTCGAGTCTCGGAAATGTCAGACTTTTTCCAAGTTCAGGCCAGTACTTTTCACATTTCATTCCCTACAACATGAATGGTAATATAATATACCAGGAACATAATATACCGGAAACATATGCTTACAATACACCAGGAACATAATATACCGGAAACATATGCTTACAATATACCAGGAACATAATATACCGGAAACATATGCTTACAATATACCAGGAACATAATATACCGGAAACATATGCTTACAATATACCATGAACATAATATACATGAAAAAATATGCTTACAATATACCAGGAACATAATATACCGGAAACATATGCTTACAATATACCAGGAACATAATATACCGGAAACATATGCTTACAATATACCAGGAACATAATATACCGGAAACATATGCTTACAATATACCAGGAACATAATATACCGGAAACATATGCTTACAATATACCAGGAACATAATATACCGGAAACATATGCTTACAATATACCAGGAACATAATATACCGGTAACATATGCTTACAATATACCAGGAACATAATATACCGGAAACATATGCTTACAATATACCAGGAACATAATATACCGGAAACATATGCTTACAATATACCAGGAACATAATATACCGGAAACATATGCTTACAATATACCAGGAACATAATATACCGGTAACATATGCTTACAATATACCAGGAACATAATATACCGGTAACATATGCTTACAATATACCGGTAACATGCGCTAACAATATACCGGTAACATAGGCTAACAATATACCGGTAACATACCTAACAATATACTGGTAACATACCTAACAATATACTGGTAACATTCCTAACAATATACCGGTAACATACCTAACAATATACTGGTAACATTCCTAACAATATACTGGTAACATACCTAACAATATACTGGTAACATACCTAACAATATACTGGTAACATACCTAACAATATACCGGTAACATACCTAACAATATACTGGTAACATACCTAACAATATACCGGTAACATACCTAACAATATACTGGTAACATACCTAACAATATACCGGTAACATACCTAACAATATACCGGTAACATACCTAACAATATACCGGTAACATACCTAACAATATACCGGTAACATACCTAACAATATACCGGTAACATACCTAACAATATACTGGTAACATACCTAACAATATACTGGTAACATACCTAACAATATACCGGTAACATACCTAACAATATACTGGTAACATACCTAACAATATACTGGTAGCATACCTAACAATATACTGGTAACATACCTAACAATATACTGGTAACATACCTAACAATATACTGGTAACATACCTAACAATATACTGGTAACATTCCTAACAATATACTGGTAACATACCTAACAATATACTGGTAACATACCTAACAATATACTGGTAACATACCTAACAATATACTGGTAACATACCTAACAATATACTGGCAACATTCCTAACAATATACTGGTAACATACCTAACAATATACTGGTAACATACCTAACAATATACTGGTAACATACCTAACAATATACCGGTAACATACCTAACAATATACTGGTAACATTCCTAACAATATACTGGTAACATACCTAACAATATACTGGTAACATACCTAACAATATACTGGTAACATACCTAACAATATACCGGTAACATACCTAACAATATACTGGTAACATACCTAACAATATACTGGTAACATTCCTAACAATATACTGGTAACATACCTAACAATATACTGGTAACATACCTAACAATATACTGGTAACATACCTAACAATATACTGGTAACATACCTAACAATATACTGGTAACATACCTAACAATATACTGGTAACATACCTAACAATATACCGGTAACATACCTAACAATATACTGGTAACATACCTAACAATATACTGGTAACATACCTAACAATATACTGGTAACATACCTAACAATATACTGGTAACATACCTAACAATATACTGGTAACATACCTAACAATATACTGGTAACATACCTAACAATATACTGGTAGCATACCTAACAATATACTGGTAACATACCTAACAATATACTGGTAACATACCTAACAATATACTGGTAACATACCTAACAATATACTGGTAACATACCTAACAATATACCGGTAACATACCTAACAATATACCGGTAACATACCTAACAATATACTGGTAACATACCTAACAATATACTGGTAACATTCCTAACAATATACTGGTAACATACCTAACAATATACTGGTAACATACCTAACAATATACTGGTAGCATACCTAACAATATACTGGTAACATACCTAACAATATACTGGTAACATACCTAACAATATACTGGTAACATTCCTAACAATATACTGGTAACATATTTACTTTTTTAGTCACAGTAAGGTTTGCAAGAAGTTCGCAGGACTTCGCGGCTAGCGGTGAAGTTACTGCGACTTTGCTGCAAATTCGCAGAAAGTTCGCGGCTAGCCGCAACTTTGCAAGAAGTTTGCGGCAAACTTGAATAAAATAATTTGTGTTGCAAGAAGTTCGCAAGAATCTTTAATGCAAAAAATCATGTTGCAAGAAGTTTGCGGGAAACATTGGCATTTCAACTATTTTTTTATGTGTGCAAATACAGTAGTGTTTAATATTACATCTTTGTAACAATTATAACACGAAAACTAGTTTTTATTATTGTGGAAAAAATATATATCAGGGCCGTAAATTACATGGAGGCATGTAGGCAGTTGCCTCCTATTGCGGGCTGATTTTTTGTCTAAAAAGGGTCCAAATTTTTTTCCAGGGGAGGCAATTTACGGCCCTGTATATGTTATCATCGGTCCAATGTTGGCCAGAGTTAAATCAAAACAAATGTCAGCCCAATATCTGCTCTTCCATTATTTGTTTGACATTTTTTCTTTTGTTAGTTTGACACTTTGTAGCAATGTTATTTTAATGCCAAACTAATCCATTTGCCAAGTCTAATTGCAATGTAATGGAAAAATATTGATACACGTTTTTTAACATCTAAGCACGTATATATTTTTAACTTATCCGCACTGTAAACGTGCTTAAATTGTATCCGTGAGATAAACGCGCCAATTAAGCGTCATGCAAGCGTCTGCCAGGAACGAGGGCGCCAAGGGAAAGTAAAGTCGCTTTTAGCAAGAATTTGAAGGTAATATTTTAATATATGTTTCCTTATCACGATTTATGCTAGTTTACATTTTTTTCCTTCCAATTCATGTATTTTTTGGTTGTATAGTCGCCATCACTGTTCTCGCGGTATCACTATTCTCGCGGTAATTGCGTAACTCCGCCCATCGGTGCTTATCAACAAAAGCGGGTGACCTACTTTTTATCGCAAATAAAAAACAGTCGTATCCATCAGTATGAATCGTCTTTTGGTGAGTATTTGCTATAAAATCCTTATAAAAATGATTTTCTACCCAAACAGTATGAAATCCCCAATAAATAATGTGTATTAAATAAAAAAATACCTTAAGTTTCATGTTCGTCTGCTTTTCTCCCCCCCCCCCACCAATTATAGGCTTCAGACCACTAAATTATTTCTCAAATGCGACCATGTTCATATGTTATCGTCCCTTGTTACTGTTTTTTTTGGTAATTTTCGACCTCACACTAATAAAAAAAATCTATTTTTGTGTCATCTTCGATCTTACACTAATCAAGCATTTCCATTTTGTAGAAACATGTGACTCACAGGGAGAAAAGGCCCTATGATAAAGACAAATTAAAAAGAGCCTATGATGCAACCTTGTCTGGCATATCTGTTTACAGGGCATCTAGATTATATGGTGTCCCTGAGTCTACACTGAGAGACAGGACAAGGCAAAATGTCACTATTGATTGTAGGTCTGGTCCTTCAAGGTTATTTTCCAATGATGAGGAAAAGAATCTTGTGGAGCATATTGTTTATATGGCAAATATAGGTTATGGTTATTCCATATGTGATATTCAATACATGGCAGCGGACTATGCCAGATCTTTAGGGAAGGATGTTAAAGCTAAAGATGGACTGAGTCAATGTTGGTTTTACGCCTTTGTCGATCGCTGGGAGCAACTAAAGGTAGTTACCCCACAGAAGCTAGGAATGGCTCGTGCCAAATGTACTTCACATGAAGTTATTACTGCATATTTTGCAGAACTTAAATTAATAATGGAAACCAATGACTTAATAAATGCACCTGAAAGAATATACAATATCGATGAGTCAGGTTTTTCTACAGAGCATTTGCCTCCAAACATTATATGTGATAAAAACACAAATCCCCAGGCTGTAACATCTCCAAGAACAAAGAATGTTACAGTGGTCGGTGGGGCTAATGCCATAGGAAATCATATTCCTCCTTTTTATATATTTCCTGGGAAGCGATGGTCCGACAACCTACTAGATGGAGCTGCAGCAGGTTCAGTTGGCCGAATGTCCGAGAGTGGATGGATAAATCGTGGACTATTTGAAAATGATGTTACTTCACATTTTGGAAAATATGCAGGCATTGTCAAAGATTCAAATAGACCTGCAACCCTCATTCTATATGATGGACATAAATCGCATATTTCCCTTACACTGACCACCTGGGCAAAAGAGCACAACATCATACTATTTGTACTCCCCCCACATTCTAGTCATCTAACTCAGCCATTAGATGTGGGCGTGTTTGGGCCTATGAAAAGGTACTTTTACATGGAGTGTAAATCATATATGCACAGCAACCCAGGAATAGCCATAACCAGATATGAGGTGGCAAGACTTACTGCCAAACCATATGCCAGAGCATTCTCTCCAGATAATGTAATATCTGCATTTAAAAAAGCAGGAATTTATCCTTTTGATAGTGAGATGATATCTGTAACAAAAACGCTTCCCGCTTCTATATATCATGCCCAGCAAAGCACGAATACTTATGATGAACCGGCCGAAAACAAGACAATGGAAAGTCAAACTGACGTAGAAATACAAAAAGATCAAACAAATTTCTTAGACAGTATTAAAATAACCCAAGTTGTCCAGAGACCACGGAAAAAATTTGTCCCACCTAAAAAAATTATTGGTAACTTACTTGCTCAAAACAACATAGAAACTATAACCGAAATGGAACAAAAAAGACAGTCTGTTGGCATAAAGAAAAGAGAATGCAATTCATGTCAACATATAAAAATCGGTAAAACATACCAAACAGCCAAAGCATATCCAAAGCCATCAACATCGGGTCTATCAAAAAAAAGTGGTGCCCCTCTAGATTTGGATGATTCTGACAGTGATATTGATGAAGATAATGACCCCTGTTGTGTTTGCAACAAAAACTTTCCTCCCCAACTTAGAGGATGCATGTCAGTGACCATTGTAAAATGGGGTCAATGTGATTTTTGTGAACATTGGGTCCACTTAACACACTGCTCTAACGTCAATGTGTTGAGGAGGGGTAGTGTATTCAGATGTGTCCACTGTCCAGAATAATAATATATTGACAGTGTTTAACAAAATGTGTTCAAGTTTATCACTTAAATTGTTTAAAGTTTATATTTACATTTGATTTACATTGTAAACGACAGTTGTGCAGAATACAGATCAATTTAGTAATCTGACGCCTATACTTCATCTATTTTTAGAACATTATTGAAATACCGCGAGAATAGTGATGACGTCAGCCATTAAATATGGCGGTGACCCCATGTACATTTTTAACATTTTTTACGAATTTGTGACATTTTAACAATAATATTTTGCTGTTTGGTGTTTGGATATGATTGCAATTCATGATAGTGTGCAGATTTTTGATGGTAAGTTAACTATTTCTTATTTATTCTTCATTATTCATTAAGTACCGCGAGAATACAGATATGCACTGTATATATGACTTGGTGTGAATTTCGTTGTAAAATGGGTGGGTGGGGAGTGGTGATCGAATATTTAGAATTGCTAAATTGCATTAACATGCTTAAAGGCATAGTTTAATCTTCCTATAAGGTTTCTTCTACAAAATAACCCATCCATAATAAATCCAAATTCATTATTACTGACGTTGTTTCACTGTCCTGACCCGTATACGGATGGCACTAAATATCGGTGCACACTGTCACTGAACCGGTGGAAACCGAAAATGTCCGATTACTATGCTAGTTTGGTCGCACATTTTTTACATCATATAGTATTAAGCATTTTTTAGTTTGTCCAGTCGAAAATGAGTTGTATTTGAAAACAAGATAAAAGTTCAGTAGACCTTTACCTCTTTTTCTGTGGTAT
The DNA here is from genome assembly GCA_032209605.1 of Mactromeris polynyma. NCBI lineage: Eukaryota > Metazoa > Mollusca > Bivalvia > Venerida > Mactridae > Mactromeris > Mactromeris polynyma. The sequence continues at coordinate 644,917 of JASFXZ010000051.1, forward strand.
GTGTAAGTTTTTTAAGCACCTTTGCTTATATTGCGATTTTGAATCATACAGTTTCACACGGTCACAAAGTAACTTGATCATGATTTTACATACTTCTTTCATGTGGTTAAATCCTTAACAACATCTATGTATGTCAACCTTTCATTGCTTACTTGTTGCAGCTTAGAGGAGGATATTATGGGAGCAGCGAACATACATCGGGTCTGATGCGGATGTGGGTTTTTCCAACATTATTGAAAAAAAAAACTTTCATGGGCAACAAGAAGTTTGTAAGTATGACAGCCTAATGGGATACATACATTGATTGTCAACACTGGTTTTGTCTGAGATTATGTTAATAAATTAATGTTCTTAATATAAAATATCACTTGTATAACTTATACTAACTGAGTATCATTGTGAAATAATATTCTGTACAGAAAAAGGAAAGTTTTAATACTGCTATCATTACTAGTTACCCGAGTCCCATGATTACTTACATACAAGTTGGTTTCTTAGCATGATCGATCTGTATACATATTTATATTTAAAGAAAGTTCTTAAAAAGGTTTAAAATTCATTTAGTGATTTATATTGGATTTAAGTCATAGATATATTGGAGAGAAATAATTGTTTGAGACAAGTCGTGACATAGTCTTGAAAAGTTGATCTTTGAGACCTGTGGGTAGCGGTTGCTACTGTCAAGGCCCACTATGAACCTTCACTATTTTTCAGACTGAGAAAGAGTTCTTCCTTATGAGGCCTTCGCTGTCCAGTGCCTTTATCTCAGGCAACTGGGCCAGTTCCCTGTACAAACTTTGTGAACTATTGGAGTTCTCACTCTCACCCTGTCTCCCAACCTGTCACACCCCACTCTGACCATCTCCCTACCTGTCACACCCACTCTCAACTGTCTCATGCCACTCTCACTGTCTCCCTACCTGTAACACCCCTGTCTCACTACCTGTAAGTTGTCACACCCCACTCTAACCCTGTCTCCCAACCTGTCACATCCCAACCTCATCCTGTCTCCCTACCTAACACAACTCACTGTCTCCCTACCCGTCACACCCCACTCTAACTGTAACACCCCACTCTAACCCCGTCTCCCAACCTGTCACATACCACTGTCTCCCTACCTGTCCCAATCTACTCTCACAGTCTCCCTACCTGTCGCGCCCCACTCTGACCATCTCCCTACCTGTCACACCCACTCTCAACTGTCACACCCCACTCTCACTGTCTCCCTACCTGTCACACCCCACTCTCGGTCTCCCTACCTGTCACACCCCACTCTGACTGTCTCCTACCTGTCACACCCCACTCTGACTGTCTCCTACCTGTCACACCCCACTCTGACTGTCTCCTACCTATCTTTCCCCACTCTCATCCTCTCCCAATCTGTCACAACCCACTCTTACTGTCTCCAAACATGTCACACGCCAATCTCACTGTCTACCAACCTGTCACACCCCACCCTCAGCCTCTCCCAACCTGTCACACCCCACTCTCACACTGTCACTCACTCATTAACCCAATTCCTGTATTTACCATAGACATTTAAAAGGTATTTTGATCACTTAGTCTTTAAATAAAAGATGTTAAAGGTTTTCTTGTAATTGTTACAGCGGTCAGCCTATGCAGTGGAAGTACTTAAGATGGATAAAAGCTGAATTGTGAAGGCGTTCACACCCTCCTGAGAGTACAGAAAAAATGGAACAGCTGATCTACCATTCCAAGACACAATGTCGAAACTTTAGTAGTCATACAATAATTATGGACTTATTCAGAACTGATCCAGAGGTGGAGAAAGTTATTATGGGCCTGAGACCAAGTCAGACAATGATCTTTCAAGTAAAGGGTGACATGATTTACATGTAATAGTGCAGATCATGAGACTGAGCCTGGGGTGCAGCAGGCAATCAAAATGGTCGTGTTAGTGCCCTCTGAGACCATCTCCATTATTCTGAACAACCAGTAGATTATTGCCATTATTCTGTATGATACAGGATCATTGATTTATAGACAGACTGAAGAAGACATTTGTTGTTGGTTTAATCTTAGTGTTTTGAATTTATTGTAAAATATAAGTTTTGTGTTAATTGATGTTTTATTCTTTTAATGAGTACAGGCGTTTATGCAGTATTGTCAAATTAAGTTATTAAGATAAACCAAGATGGACATAGGTAAAAAAGTAGTATTTTATTAATAAATTGCAAAGACAGATGAATTAATAACAAGACTAGTGTTGAAATTAAAATTATCAAGTACAGTCAATCCACATGTATTATGCGGCCATATGCAGTAAACGTCATCTTTGAAAAATTCCCGACAATTTTCACTATATCTTTGTTTTGCTAAGTGACTTTTGTTTAACGTAACTGGTCGTCACTCAAAGTTTTTTCAGTCATTTTTTTCCTTTCTTTAAACGACCGCTAATTCATAATAGACAGATTATATAAGATTTCATAAGATCTGGTGAATATTTTTTTATTACAAATAAAAGAATAAAACTGTTTGTTTTGTACATTGTATTTTTAACATGTTGAAGCACATTTTAAATACAAATGTATGTTTAGTAGCAGACTAGAAAATATTGAAACCTGATATCTTATCTGGATCCAAGCTTTGTATTAAAAGTCTGTTTCATTAAGAGACCACTTTTTGTCTGACCCTTCGGTGGTCTCTTAATACAAGATTGACTGTATCTAATATAACGTCTTTTAAATTTTAAAGAAATAATTATTCACATATTACTAAAAATGCAAATATATTATTTTTCAATGCATATTATGTGTTCTTTTTGTGCACATTGTTTTTTTAGCTCACGAGAGCTAAAGTCGTGCTATTGTGATCGCCCTGTGTCCGTCATGTGTTATGAACAATATGTTTCAAACAACTTCTCCTAAACCTCTTGATGGATTTTGACTAAACTTCCTTAGAATCCACCTTAACAACCATGACTCTTCTTAGCAACCATGTACATGTGCTTCCATAGTAACTAATGAGTTTTATAACTCGCCTGTTATGCATATGATAGTCATTACACTCCGGTGAGTGTGATCTAGTGCCATCTTGTTGTTTGATTATTATAAATCATATTTCTACTTCATTGACTTGTATGAAAATAATTTGTGATCAAACCATTTTGAACTTGATAATGACAACTAATTCATATCTTGTTGCCTCTCTTACCTGCTAGTTATATTCCAGTTGTTAAATATTTTTCTGTGTGAGTTCAAAATCTAGGTTAATCTTGACAGTTATATTGATCATAATAAATGTTTCTGTTAATTTGAATAAATTGTTATTGTGTTACATTGTTTAGTAAATGTCTGTATATTGTGGAAGTTTGCGGTAACTTCGCAGGAAGTTTGCGGCAACTTCGCAGGAAGTTTGCGGTAACTTTGCAGGAAGATCGCGGTAACTTTGCAGGAAGTTCGCAGTAGGCGGAGTCCTGTTATAGTTGCTGTGAACTTCCTGCAACAAAATTGTTTGCAGCAAATTTGCAGCAAACTTTTACCATGCAAATGAGGTTTGCTGCAAATTTGCTGCAAACTTAATTTGCATAATTTTGGTTGCAGCAAATTTGCAGCAAACCTCATTTGCATGATAAAAGTTTGCAACAAAACAGTTTGCGGCAAATTTGCTGCAACTTTGCTGCAAATTCGCAAGAAAGTTTGCAGGAGGCTTGTTTTTTTCATAAGGGATATACCTAACAATATACTGGTAACATACCTAACAATATACTGGTAACATACCTAACAATATACCGGTAACATACCTAACAATATACTGGTAACATACCTAACAATATACTGGTAACATACCTAACAATATACCGGTAACATACCTAACAATATACTGGTAGCATACCTAACAATATACTGGTAACATACCTAACAATATACTGGTAACATACCTAACAATATACTGGTAACATACCTAACAATATACTGGTAACATACCTAACAATATACTGGTAACATACCTAACAATATACTGGTAACATACCTAACAATATACTGGTAACATACCTAACAATATACTGGTAACATACCTAACAATATACTGGTAACATACCTAACAATATACTGGTAACATACCTAACAATATACTGGTAACATACCTAACAATATACTGGTAACATACCTAACAATATACTGGTAACATACCTAACAATATACTGGTAACATACCTAACAATATACTGGTAACATACCTAACAATATACTGGTAACATACCTAACAATATACCTGTAACATACCTAACAATATACTGGTAACATACCTAACAATATACCGGTAAAATACCTAACAATATACTGGTAACATACCTAACAATATACTGGTAACATACCTAACAATATACCGGTAACATACCTAACAATATACTGGTAACATTCCTAACAATATACCGGTAACATACCTAACAATATACTGGTAACATTCCTAACAATATACTGGTAACATAGGCTAACAATACACAATGTTCCAGTAACATACTATAACAATATACCGAAAACATAGGCTAACAATAGGATCAACCTCGGGTAGTAATATTTTCTTTGTGCTGATAAACTGCAGTGTTGATTCTACTGTATTACTGCGATAATTAACATTCATATAACTGATACCATAAATTTCAGTATTGATTAAAGTAATTAATATAACCGCTTATGTTGTATCACATAGGCAACAAACAACATTTATTTGCAACATTTAAAGGAGAAAAATCATGTTCACACTAACCGTAGCTTCATGCAGATTGGTCAACATAACGATGACGTCAGATTTCTCATGCCATACCATTCTCCAGAACGAGGCATAGTTGTCGGTAGTCGCTTCCGTTGGGCCTACAAAATAAGTCAATACTAGTATAAAATGTATGATTTGTTGTTTCATTATTATAAATATTAACAATAAATGAAAAATAATATCAACGTGAAAATACACGTATTTAAGTATACCTCAATATATCATTCCAATTAATTTTAATGCGAGATGTCACTATTGTTAACAGGACGGACAACCCGTCCGGGTAGCTTGGTGGGTAGAACACTACCAAGCTGTCAGTTGCTACTGGAAGGACAGTGTGATACAGGTTTTTGGCGACACAGGAACACTGGTGTGGAAGGACAGTATAATACAGGTTTTTGGCAACTCAGGAATACTGGTGTGGAAGGACAGTGTAATACAGGTTGTTGGTGACCCAGGAACACTGCATGGTGTGGAAGGACAGTATAATACAGGTTGTTGGTGACCCAGGAACACTGCATGGTGTGGAAGGACAGTGTGATACAGGTTGTTGATGACCCGGGAACACTGCATGGTGTGGAAGGACAGTGTGATACAGGTTGTTGGTGACCCAGGAACACTGCATGGTGTGGAAGGACAGTGTAATACAGGTTGTTGGTGACCCAGGAACACTGCATGGTGTGGAAGGACAGTGTGATACAGGTTGTTGATGACCCGGGAACACTGCATGGTGTGGAAGGACAGTGTGATACAGGTTGTTGGTGACCCAGGAACATTGCATGGTGTGGAAGGACAGTGTGATACAGGTTGTTGGTGACCCAGGAACACTGCATGGTGTGGATGGACAGTGTAATACAGGTTGCTGGTGACCCAGGAACACTGCATGGTGTGGAAGGACAGTGTGATACAGGTTGCTGGTGACCCGGGAACACTGCATGGTGTGGAAGGACAGTGTAATACAGGTTGCTGGTGACCCGGGAACACTGCATGGTGTGGAAGGACAGTGTAATACAGGTTGCTGGCGACCCGGGAACTCTGCATGGTGTTGAAGGACAGTGTGATACAGGTTGTTAGTGACCCGGGAACACTGCATGGTGTGGAAGGACAGTGTAATACAGGTTGTTGGTGACCCGGGAACACTGCATGGTGTGGAAGGACAGTGTAATACAGGTTGTTGGTGACCCGGGAACACTGCATGGTGTGGAAGGACAGTGTAATACAGGTTGTTGGTGACCCAAGAACACTGGTGTGGAAGGACAGTGTTTTACAGGTTGTCGGTGACCCTGGATCACTGCATGGTGTGGAAGGACAGTGTGATACAGGTTGTTGGTGACCCAGGAACACTGTTCAGGCCAATTAATTGTTTGTGGGACTGGAATACAGTTGAAAAATGATGTAAAATTCAGTCTATCAACATAATATAAACATTACCTAACGAAGCTATGTAAGCCCTTTCCTTCCTATAACCCTGCAACATATAAATGATCGGTTAATTACTTCATAATATAATACGGCGTAACTAAATTGTATCACATAGGACTCCATTGTTCTGTCATAAGTTAAAATCTCCATGTTTCGAAAACAAGCTTAAGTCGAGCGCTGTCATGTAAACAGTTGACTTGTTGCCTTATACATATGTATATTTTCCTTCATTTTAACAAATAGCCTAAATCGTTCGTCACTAAAACCTCGTCATAAATTTAACCATGAAATTTCCAATTTCAGACGCAGCATTATGTTATAAAATGCGAGGTAAGGAATTCATTGACTGAACAGGATATGTTGGAAAACGAGCCGATGGCTCAGTGGATGAGCATTACCTTCGGGTGAGGAAGGTCGCGTGTTCGAGCCTTTGTACCAATAGCCCGCTTACCTTCGCTTGAAATTATGAGGGTTGTACATACAAATACAATCATGTTTGTCAAACTAATATCGAGAAAATATCGAGTAATAGACAATAAATGGATAACACGTAATGACCCCAGTGTCAGATGATTAGTTATCATTAGCAGATAACTAGATAACATGTGTATTATTAGTTAACTGTATACATTTATTATTATCTATATGTATTGTTAGTTATCTATATGTATTGTTAGTTATCTATATGTATTGTTAGTTATCTATATGTATTGTTAGTTATCTATATGTATTGTTAGTTATCTATATGTATTGTTAGTTATCTACATGTATTGTTAGTTATCTATATGTATTGTTAGTTATCTATATGTAGTGTCAGTTATCTATATGTAGTGTTAGTTATCTATATGTATTGTTAGTTATCTATATGTATTGTTAGTTATCTCTATGTATTGTTAGTTATCTATATGTATTGTTAGTTATCTATATGTATTGTCAGTTATCTATATGTATTGTTAGTTATCTATACGTATTGTTAGTTATATATATGTATTGTTAGTTATCTATATGTATTGTTAGTTATCTATATGTATTGTTAGTTATCTATATGTATTGTTAGTTATATATATGTATTGTTAGTTATCCGGTAAAATGTTTGCGAAAAAGTAAACGAGTTTAACCTACATTTATATAACAAGCGTTAATAAAGAAGCTTTTGTCCTCGGCAATTGTCACTCTCGAATGATCGTCTGAAACAGAAAAATGAGAAAATTTAAGAGAGAATAACTATATTTTTATTGATACTAAATACAGATTTCACACATGGAAACCTAGGTATGGCACTAAGTATTGCATAATGCTATTAGATTGAATTTAACTTATCCTTCAACATCGGACAACAGTACTTCGAAACTGCCGTGTAATAATTGTTTATTTATTACTGTCCAAATATCTATGTATATATCTATATGTATCAATAAAAGTCGTAGACAAAAATAGCAAAATTATGGTGGCATATTACTGCCACCAGTTAGCATGATAGCGTTCGCGAATTAATTCGTGTTAACCACTTAATTATTACGATAATTATCTAGCTATCTAGTTAATATTTGTGATAAATTTTCGGTAAGATAAATATCATAAAACTAGAAACAGGCTTGAAAGTGCCCAGAACTGCCACCTCTTACCTTTTTATGATGTAATACACTAAATTTAAGTGGTAACACGAATCTTATCTAGATGACCACTTATTATGTTACTTAGTAACTCAAATTCGCGAATTTCACTTAAGATTCGTGTTACCACTTATTTATAAATACATTTTTGGCTTCTAGATGTAAACGGTAACACGAATCTTAAGTGAAATTCGCGAATTTGAGTTATTAAGTAACATATTAAGTGGTCAACTAGATAAGATTCGTGTTACCACTTACATGTAGAAGCGAAAAATGAAGAAGTGGTAACACGAATCTTATGTGAAATTCGCGAATTTGAGTTATTAAGTAACATAATAAGTAGTCAACTAGATAATATTCGTGTTACTACATGTAGAAGCCAAAAATGAAGAAGTGGTAACACGAATCTTAAGTGAAATTCGCGATTTGAGTTAATAAGTAACATAATAAGTAGTCAACTAGATAAGATTCGTGTTACCACTTACATCTAGAAGCCAAAAATGAAGAAGTGGTAACACGAATCTTAAGTGAAATTCGCGAATTTGAGTTACTAAGTAACATAATAAGTGGACAACTAGATAAGATTCGTGTTACCACTTAAATCTAGTGTAATACATCATAAAAAGGTAAGAGGTGGCAGTTCTGTGCACTTTCAAGCGTGTTTCTAGTTGTATGATATTTATCTTACCGAAAATTTATCACGAATATTAACTAGATAGCTAGATAATTATCGTAATATTTAAGTGGTTAACACGAATTTATTCGCGAACGCTATCATGCTAACTGGTGGCAGTAATATGCCACCATACAAAATACCACCACCAACGCTTCCCCTGCTACTATAACCATTACACCAACTACTACTATCTCAACTCAAATACCGTTATAACTACAATCACAACACTATTTGACACTACTGAAATCACCACACATCCCAACTACCGCATTCCCTACTTATACCGCAACCACTACAATCATTTTTACCATTATCACTAAAACCACCATCATTATCACTTCAAACATAACCACGATCATCACAACTATTACCAAATGCATCACCACTAATCAAACAACTCATTACAACATTCACAACTATCACGACCAGCACTACTACCACCACAACTACCACCACTACTACCACCACAACTACCACCACTAATACCACCACTACTACCACAACTACTACCACCACTACTACCACAACCATTACCACCATTACTACCAACACTACTACCACCACTACTACCACCACTACTACAACCACTACTACCACAAATACTGCAACCACTACTACAACCACTACTACTACCACCACTACCACCATAACTACCACCACTAATACCACCACTACTACAACCACTACTACCACCACTACTACAACCACTACTACAACCACTACTACTACCACCACTACCACAACTACTACCACCACAACTACCACCACTAATACCACCACTACTACCACCACTACCACAACTACTACCATCACAACTACCACCACTAATACCACCACAACTACCACCACTACTACCACCACATCTACCACAAATACTACCATCACTACTACCAGTAATACTACCACCACTACTACTACCACTACTACCACCACTACTGTAACCACAACTACCACCACTACTACCACCACTACTACCACCACTACTACCAATACTACTACCACAACTACTACCACCACTACAGTAACCACTGCTACCACCACTACTACCACAACTACTACCTCAACTATTACCCCAACTACTACCACCACTACTGTAACCACTGCTACCACCACTACTACCACCACTACTACCACCACTACTACCACCACTACTACCACCACTACTACCACCACTACTACAACCACTACTACTACCACCACTACAACCACCACTACTACCACCACTACTACAACCACTACTACTACCACTACTCCCACCATCATTATCACTTCAAACATAACCACGACCATCAAAACTACCACCACTACTACCACCACATCTACCACAAATACTACCATCACTACTACCAGTAATACTACCACCACTACTACTACCACTACTACCACCACTACTGTAACCACAACTACCACCACTACTACCACCACTACTACCACCACTACCACAACTACTACCACCACAACTACCACCACTAATACCACCACTACTTCCACCACTACCACAACTACTACCACCACAACTACCACCACTAATACCACCACTACTACCACCACAACTACCACCACTACTACCACCACTACTACCACCACTACAACCACCAATACTACCACCACTACTACCACCACTACTACCACCACTACTACAACCACTACTACCTCCACTACTACAACCACTACTACTACCACCACTACCACCACTACTACCACCACTACTACCACCACTACAACCACAACTACTACCACCACTACTACCACCACTACCACAACTACTACCACCACAACTACCACCACTAATACCACCACTACTACCACCACTACCACAACTACTACCACCACAACTACCACCACTAATACCACCACTACTTTCACCACTACCACAACTACTACCACCACAACTACCATAACTACCACCACTAATACCACCACTACTACAACCACTACTACCACCACTACTACAACCACTACTACAACCACTACTACTACCACCACTACCACAACTACTACCACCACAACTACCACCACTACTACCACCACTACTACCACCACTTCAACCACCACTACTACCACCACTACTACCACCACTACTACCACCACTACTACAACCACTACTACCTCCACTACTACAACCACTACTACTACCACCACTACCACCACTACTACCACCACTACTACCACCACTACTACCACAACTACTACCACCACTACTACCACCACTACCACGACTACTACCACCACCACTACCACCACTAATACCACCACTACTACCACCACTACCACCACTAATACCACCACTACTACCACCACTACCACAACTACTACCACCACAACTACCACCACTAATACCACCACTACTTCCACCACTACTACAACCACTACTACTACCACCACTACCACCACTACTACCACCACTACTACCACCACTACTACCACCACTACAACCACAACTACTACCACCACTACTACCACTACTACCACCACTACCACCACTACTACCACCACAACTACCACCACTAATACCACCACTACTACCACCACTACCACAACTACTACCACCACAACTACCACCACTAATACCACCACAACTACCACCACTAATACCACCACTACTACCACCACTACCACAACTACTACCATCACAACTACTACCACTAATACCACCACTACTTCCACCACTACCACAACTACTACCACCACAACTACCACCACCACTACCACAACTACTACCACCACTATCACCACTAATACCACCACAACTACCACCACTAATACCACCACTACTTCCACCACTACCACAACTACTACCACCACAACTACCATAACTACCACCACTAATACCACCACTACTACAACCACTACTACCACCACTACAACCACCACTACTACCACCACTACTACAACCACTACTACTACCACTACTCCCACCATCATTATCACTTCAAACATAACCACGACCATCAAAACTACCACCACTACTACCACCACATCTACCACAAATACTACCATCACTACTACCAGTAATACTACCACCACTACTACTACCACTACTACCACCACTACTGTAACCACAACTACCACCACTACTACCACCACTACTACCACCACTACCACAACTACTACCACCACAACTACCACCACTAATACCACCACTACTTCCACCACTACCACAACTACTACCACCACAACTACCACCACTAATACCACCACTACTACCACCACAACTACCACCACTACTACCACCACTACTACCACCACTACAACCACCAATACTACCACCACTACTACCACCACTACTACCACCACTACTACCACCACAACTACCACCACTAATACCACCACTACTTTCACCACTACCACAACTACTACCACCACAACTACCATAACTACCACCACTAATACCACCACTACTACAACCACTACTACCTCCACTACTACAACCACTACTACTACCACCACTACCACCACTACTACCACCACTACTACCACCACTACTACCACAACTACTACCACCACTACTACCACCACTACCACAACTACTACCACCACAACTACCACCACTAATACCACCACTACTACCACCACTACCACAACTACTACCACCACAACTACCACCACTAATACCACCACTACTTTCACCACTACCACAACTACTACCACCACAACTACCATAACTACCACCACTAATACCACCACTACTACAACCACTACTACCACCACTACTACAACCACTACTACAACCACTACTACTACCACCACTACCACAACTACTACCACCACAACTACCACCACTACTACCACCACTACTACCACCACTTCAACCACCACTACTACCACCACTACTACCACCACTACTACCACCACTACTACAACCACTACTACCTCCACTACTACAACCACTACTACTACCACCACTACCACCACTACTACCACCACTACTACCACCACTACTACCACCACCACTACCACCACTAATACCACCACTACTACCACCACTACCACAACTACTACCACCACAACTACCACCACTAATACCACCACTACTACCACCACTACCACAACTACTACCACCACAACTACCACCACTAATACCACCACTACTTCCACCACTACTACAACCACTACTACTACCACCACTACCACCACTACTACCACCACTACTACCACCAATACTACCACCACTACAACCACAACTACTACCACCACTACTACCACCACTACCACCACTACTACCACCACAACTACCACCACTAATACCACCACTACTACCACCACTACCACAACTACTACCACCACAACTACCACCACTAATACCACCACAACTACCACCACTAATACCACCACTACTACCACCACTACCACAACTACTACCATCACAACTACCACCACTAATACCACCACTACTTCCACCACTACCACAACTACTACCACCACAACTACCACCACCACTACCACAACTACTACCACCACTATCACCACTAATACCACCACAACTACCACCACTAATACCACCACTACTTCCACCACTACCACAACTACTACCACCACAACTACCATAACTACCACCACTAATACCACCACTACTACAACCACTACTACCACCACTACTACAACCACTACTACAACCACTACTACTACCACCACTACCACAACTACTACCACCACAACTACCACCACAACTACCACAACTACTACCACCACAACTACCATAACTACCACCACTAATACCACCACTACTACAACCACTACTACCACCACTACTACAACCACTACTACAACCACTACTACTACCACCACTACCACAACTACTACCACCACAACTACCACCACTACTACCACCACTACTACCACCACTTCAACCACCACTACTACCACCACTACTACCACCACTACTACCACCACTACCACAACTACTACCACCACAACTACCACCACTAATACCACCACTACTTCCACCACTACCACAACTACTACCACCACAACTACCACCACCACTACCACAACTACTACCACCACTACCAACACTAATACCACCACTACTTCCACCACTACCACAACTACTACCACCACAACTACCACCACTAATACCACCACTACTTCCACCACTACCACAACTACTACCACCACAACTACCATAACTACCACCACTAATACCACCACTACTACAACCACTACTACCACCACTACTACAACCACTACTACAACCACTACTACTACCACCACTACCACAACTACTACCACCACAACTACCACCACTACTACCACCACTACTACCACCACTTCAACCACCACTACTACCACCACTACTACCACCACTACTACCACCACTACTACAACCACTACTACAACCACTACTACTACCACCACTACCACAACTACTACCACCACAACTACCACCACTACTACCACCACTACTACCACCACTTCAACCACCACTACTACCACCACTACTACCACCACTACTACCACCACTACCACAACTACTACCACCACAACTACCACCACTAATACCACCACTACTTCCACCACTACCACAACTACTACCACCACAACTACCACCACCACTACCACAACTACTACCACCACTACCACCACTAATACCACCACTACTTCCACCACTACCACAACTACTACCACCACAACTACCACCACTAATTCCACCACTACTTCCACCACTACCACAACTACTACCACCACAACTACCATAACTACCACCACTAATACCACCACTACTACAACCGCTACTACCACCACTACTACAACCACTACTACAGCCACTACTACTACCACCACTACCACAACTACTACCACCACAACTACCACCACTACTACCACCACTACTACCACCACTTCAACCACCACTACTACCACCACTACCACAACTACTACCACCACAACTACCACCACTAATACCACCACTACTACCACCACTACCACGACTACTACCACCACAACTACCACTACTACCACCACAACTACCACCACCACTACCACAACTACTACCACCACTACCACCACTAATACCACCACTACTTCCACCACTACCACAACTACTACCACCACAACTACCAACACTAATACCACCACTACTTCCACCACTACCACAACTACTACCACCACAACTACCATAACTACCACCACTAATACCACCACTACTACAACCACTACTACCACCACTACTACAACCACTACTACAACCACTACTACTACCACCACTACCACAACTACTACCACCACAACTACCACCACTACTACCACCACTACTACCACCACTTCAACCACCACTACTACCACCACTACTACCACCACTACTACCACCACTACTACAACCACTACTACCTCCACTACTACCACCACTACTACAACCACTACTACCTCCACTACTACAACCACTACTACTACCACCACTACCACCACTACTACCACCACTACTACCACCACTACTACCACCACTACTACCACAACTACTACCACCACTACTACCACCACTACCACGACTACTACCACCACAACTACCACCACTAATACCACCACTACTACCACCACTACCACAACTACTACCACCACAACTACCACCACTAATACCACCACTACTACCACCACTACCACAACTACTACCACCACAACTACCACCACTAATACCACCACTACTTCCACCACTACTACAACCACTACTACTACCACCACTACCACCACTACTACCACCACTACTACCACCACTACTTCCACCACTACTACAACCACTACTACTACCACCACTACCACCACTACTACCACCACTACTACCACCACTACTACCACCACTACTACCACAACTACTACCACCACTACTACCACCACTACCACCACTACTACCACCACAACTACCACCACTAATACCACCACTACTACCACCACTACCACAACTACTACCACCACAACTACCACCACTAATACCACCACTACTACCACCACTACCACAACTACTACCACCACAACTACCACCACTAATACCACCACTACTTCCACCACTACCACAACAACTACCACCACAACTACTACCACCACTACCACAACTACTACCACCACAACTACCACCACTAATACCACCACAACTACCACCACTAATACCACCACTACTACCACCACTACCACAACTACTACCACCACAACTACCACCACTAATACCACCACTACTTCCACCACTACCACAACTACTACCACCACTACCACAACTACTACCACCACAACTACCACCACTAATACCACCACAACTACCACCACTAATACCACCACTACTTCCACCACTACCACAACTACTACCACCACAACTACCACCACCACTACCACAACTACTACCACCACTATCACCACTAATACCACCACAACTACCACCACTAATACCACCACTACTTCCACCACTACCACAACTACTACCACCACAACTACCATAACTACCACCACTAATACCACCACTACTACAACCACTACTACCACCACTACAACCACCACTACTACCACCACTACTACAACCACTACTACTACCACTACTCCCACCATCATTATCACTTCAAACATAACCACGACCATCAAAACTACCACCACTACTACCACCACATCTACCACAAATACTACCATCACTACTACCAGTAATACTACCACCACTACTACTACCACTACTACCACCACTACTGTAACCACAACTACCACCACTACTACCACCACTACTACCACCACTACCACAACTACTACCACCACAACTACCACCACTAATACCACCACTACTTCCACCACTACCACAACTACTACCACCACAACTACCACCACTAATACCACCACTACTACCACCACAACTACCACCACTACTACCACCACTACTACCACCACTACAACCACCAATACTACCACCACTACTACCACCACTACTACCACCACTACTACCACCACAACTACCACCACTAATACCACCACTACTTTCACCACTACCACAACTACTACCACCACAACTACCATAACTACCACCACTAATACCACCACTACTACAACCACTACTACCTCCACTACTACAACCACTACTACTACCACCACTACCACCACTACTACCACCACTACTACCACCACTACTACCACAACTACTACCACCACTACTACCACCACTACCACAACTACTACCACCACAACTACCACCACTAATACCACCACTACTACCACCACTACCACAACTACTACCACCACAACTACCACCACTAATACCACCACTACTTTCACCACTACCACAACTACTACCACCACAACTACCATAACTACCACCACTAATACCACCACTACTACAACCACTACTACCACCACTACTACAACCACTACTACAACCACTACTACTACCACCACTACCACAACTACTACCACCACAACTACCACCACTACTACCACCACTACTACCACCACTTCAACCACCACTACTACCACCACTACTACCACCACTACTACCACCACTACTACAACCACTACTACCTCCACTACTACAACCACTACTACTACCACCACTACCACCACTACTACCACCACTACTACCACCACTACTACCACCACTACTACCACAACTACTACCACCACTACTACCACCACTACCACGACTACTCCCACCACCACTACCACCACTAATACCACCACTACTACCACCACTACCACAACTACTACCACCACAACTACCACCACTAATACCACCACTACTACCACCACTACCACAACTACTACCACCACAACTACCACCACTAATACCACCACTACTTCCACCACTACTACAACCACTACTACTACCACCACTACCACCACTACTACCACCACTACTACCACCAATACTACCACCACTACAACCACAACTACTACCACCACTACTACCACCACTACCACCACTACTACCACCACAACTACCACCACTAATACCACCACTACTACCACCACTACCACAACTACTACCACCACAACTACCACCAATAATACCACCACAACTACCACCACTAATACCACCACTACTACCACCACTACCACAACTACTACCATCACAACTACCACCACTAATACCACCACTACTTCCACCACTACCACAACTACTACCACCACAACTACCACCACCACTACCACAACTACTACCACCACTATCACCACTAATACCACCACAACTACCACCACTAATACCACCACTACTTCCACCACTACCACAACTACTACCACCACAACTACCATAACTACCACCACTAATACCACCACTACTACAACCACTACTACCACCACTACTACAACCACTACTACAACCACTACTACTACCACCACTACCACAACTACTACCACCACAACTACCACCACAACTACCACAACTACTACCACCACAACTACCATAACTACCACCACTAATACCACCACTACTACAACCACTACTACCACCACTACTACAACCACTACTACAACCACTACTACTACCACCACTACCACAACTACTACCACCACAACTACCACCACTACTACCACCACTACTACCACCACTTCAACCACCACTACTACCACCACTACTACCACCACTACTACCACCACTACCACAACTACTACCACCACAACTACCACCACTAATACCACCACTACTTCCACCACTACCACAACTACTACCACCACAACTACCACCACCACTACCACAACTACTACCACCACTACCAACACTAATACCACCACTACTTCCACCACTACCACAACTACTACCACCACAACTACCACCACTAATACCACCACTACTTCCACCACTACCACAACTACTACCACCACAACTACCATAACTACCACCACTAATACCACCACTACTACAACCACTACTACCACCACTACTACAACCACTACTACAACCACTACTACTACCACCACTACCACAACTACTACCACCACAACTACCACCACTACTACCACCACTACTACCACCACTTCAACCACCACTACTACCACCACTACTACCACCACTACTACCACCACTACTACAACCACTACTACCACCACTACTACAACCACTACTACAACCACTACTACTACCACCACTACCACAACTACTACCACCACAACTACCACCACTACTACCACCACTACTACCACCACTTCAACCACCACTACTACCACCACTACTACCACCACTACTACCACCACTACCACAACTACTACCACCACAACTACCACCACTAATACCACCACTACTTCCACCACTACCACAACTACTACCACCACAACTACCACCACCACTACCACAACTACTACCACCACTACCACCACTAATACCACCACTACTTCCACCACTACCACAACTACTACCACCACAACTACCACCACTAATACCACCACTACTTCCACCACTACCACAACTACTACCACCACAACTACCATAACTACCACCACTAATACCACCACTACTACAACCGCTACTACCACCACTACTACAACCACTACTACAACCACTACTACTACCACCACTACCACAACTACTACCACCACAACTACCACCACTACTACCACCACTACTACCACCACTTCAACCACCACTACTACCACCACTACCACAACTACTACCACCACAACTACCACCACTAATACCACCACTACTACCACCACTACCACAACTACTACCACCACAACTACCACTACTACCACCACAACTACCACCACCACTACCACAACTACTACCACCACTACCACCACTAATACCACCACTACTTCCACCACTACCACAACTACTACCACCACAACTACCACCACTAATACCACCACTACTTCCACCACTACCACAACTACTACCACCACAACTACCATAACTACCACCACTAATACCACCACTACTACAACCACTACTACCACCACTACTACAACCACTACTACAACCACTACTACTACCACCACTACCACAACTACTACCACCACAACTACCACCACTACTACCACCACTACTACCACCACTTCAACCACCACTACTACCACCACTACTACCACCACTACTACCACCACTACTACAACCACTACTACCTCCACTACTACAACCACTACTACTACCACCACTACCACCACTACTACCACCACTACTACCACCACTACTACCACCACTACTACCACAACTACTACCACCACTACTACCACCACTACCACCACTACTACCACCACAACTACCATAACTACCACCACTAATACCACCACTACTACAACCACTACTACAACCACTACTACTACCACCACTACCACAACTACTACCACCACTACTACCACAACTACTACCACCACAACTACCACCACTACTACCACCACTACTACCACCACTTCAACCACCACTACTACCACCACTACTACCACCACTACTACCACCACTACTACAACCACTACTACCTCCACTACTACAACCACTACTACTACCACCACTACCACCACTACTACCACCACTACTACCACCACTACTACCACCACTACTACCACAACTACTACCACCACTACTACCACCACTACCACGACTACTACCACCACAACTACCACCACTAATACCACCACTACTACCACCACTACCACAACTACTACCACCACAACTACCACCACTAATACCACCACTACTACCACCACTACCACAACTACTACCACCACAACTACCACCACTAATACCACCACTACTACCACCACTACCACAACTACTACCACCACAACTACCACCACTAATACCACCACTACTTCCACCACTACTACAACCACTACTACTACCACCACTACCACCACTACTACCACCACTACTACCACCACTACTTCCACCACTACTACAACCACTACTACTACCACCACTACCACCACTACTACCACCACTACTACCACCACTACTACCACCACTACTACCACAACTACTACCACCACTACTACCACCACTACCACCACTACTACCACCACAACTACCACCACTAATACCACCACTACTACCACCACTACCACAACTACTACCACCACAACTACCACCACTAATACCACCACTACTACCACCACTACCACAACTACTACCACCACAACTACCACCACTAATACCACCACTACTTCCACCACTACCACAACAACTACCACCACAACTACTACCACCACTACCACAACTACTACCACCACAACTACCACCACTAATACCACCACAACTACCACCACTAATACCACCACTACTACCACCACTACCACAACTACTACCACCACAACTACCACCACTAATACCACCACTACTTCCACCACTACCACAACTACTACCACCACTACCACAACTACTACCACCACAACTACCACCACTAATACCACCACAACTACCACCACTAATACCACCACTACTACCACCACTACCACAACTACTACCACCACAACTACCACCACTAATACCACCACTACTTCCACCACTACCAGAACTACTACCACCACAACTACCACCACCACTACCACAACTACTACCACCACTACCACCACTAATACCACCACTACTTCAACCACTACCACAACTACTACCACCACAACTACCACCACTAATACCACCACTAATACCACCACTACCACAACTACTACCACCACAACTACCACCACTAATACCACCACTACTTCCACCACTACCACAACTACTACCACCACAACTACCACCACTAATACCACCACTACTACCACCACAACTACCACCACTAATACCACCACTACTACCACCACTACTACCACCACTACAACCACCACTACTACCACCACTACTACAACCACTACTACTACCACTACTCCCACCATCATTATCACTTCAAACATAACCACGACCATCAAAACTACCACCACTACTACCACCACATCTACCACAAATACTACCATCACTACTACCAGTAATACTACCACCACTACTACTACCACTTCTACCACCACTACTGTAACCACAACTACCACCACTACTACCACCACTACTACCACCACTACTACCAATACTACTACCACAACTACTACCACCACTACAGTAACCACTGCTACCACCACTACTACCACAACTACTACCTCAACTATTACCCCAACTACTACCACCACTATTGTAACCACTGCTACCACCACTACTACCACAACTACTACCACCACTACTACCACCACTACTACCACAACTACTACCACAACTACTACCACCACTACTACCACAACTACTACCACCACTACTACCACCACTACTACCACAACTACTACCACCACTGCTACCACCACTGCTACCACCACTACTACCACAACTACTACCACTACTGCTACCACCACCACTACTGTAACCACTGCTACCACCACTACTACCACAACTACTACCACCACTACTGTAACCACTGCTACCACCACTACTACCACAACTACTACCACCACTACTGTAACCACTGCTACCACCACTACTACCACAACTACTACCACCACTACTGTAACCACTGCTACCATCACTACTATAACTACTACTAATTTATCAACTTAAATAATGCTACAACTACAACCAGGACCTCATTCCCTACTTCCACAATCACGACTATTAATACCGACACAACCACTTCTACGACAACAATGAATTCCACTGCTTCTACCAGCGCCACCATTAATTCAAGTACCGTTACCTCAATACAACCCAAATACAACCATCACTACAGGTATTACCACAAATATCTATGTCATACTTACATGGATAGATACCATTATATCGGTTCTTGGAAATATTTTCACTCTTCTTCGCAAACGTACACGGCTGTGTCAGTGACTTGGGGAGTTTCTGTATATAAGACATCAATCAATTAGGCGACAAGAAAACAAAAAATGTCATAATATTCCTTTTTTGAGGGTTGGAACAAATATGGAAGTCGCATCGGGGCGTATTGAACATTGTGGGGATTACCTGGGATGTTTGTGGTAAGTAAGAAAACAAACTGATCGTGCTTTATATTTGCAAAGTCATGAAAGCGTACTATAAAATAATTAGAAATAATAAGTGAATGCAGATTTACCTGGAATTCGTCGGAAAAATATTCACGTGCTTTGTTTGAAACATAATGATACAAGTCGACTATATTGATTCTGTTACTGAATTGGTAGTAGTCAGTGTTTTCCTCTTCTTCCGGTTCACCATTAGCAACATCCGGAATGTCATGAAATTCTGTATTGTTTGAAGATTTCTTCTTCTCACTATTTCGTTTATGTTTATTTGTTGCCTCTAGAATGTTTAATAAAGCAATGTACTAATTTTAAAAGAATTATAAAGCATTCACATTTAGAATACATGTAGGCCTACATCTTTGTTTTGATAAAGCTTCTTATGCAAATGTCATGATGGTGATTCGTACGTCATACCTACTGTTTACACAACACATATAATTATGACAGTATTTGCATCCACTAAAGATGTTCTTTTAAAAAATATTGATGTATCTTCTCCGCCTTCCCTTGAAGATCTAAATAAGCCTTGAACAGTCAGACATATTATTGAATCCAAATACAAAATTTCATAGAAAAGCAGTAATAGTACTATATGCGGTGCTGTTTGTGTTGCTTTGTTACAAAGAAAAGGACAAAAGAGAAAATCGTTAAACAAAACTGATCCCTAAGAGATAAATCATCTATTCAAAAGTGTTAGTGTACAAAACACCCCAATAAATACCGTCGTCTTTGACATGTGCATTTTCGTAGATGGATTTGTCTTCTTCCTGTTTCGCCGTACTTGGAATGTATGGATCTCTGCTGTTTTGTTGTGATCTCCTACAAACATATTTAAATATGTCTACACAAAACTATCATTTACATTTCTAAACTTTCATAATATGTGCTGTATAGGTTAACACGTCGCTGATTGAGCAATTATGATAATTTTCATTTAAGTTAATGTGGTCAACTGGGAGGCTTAACACAAATATAAGACTGCTTGCAAAAATCTTACATATTCCTCTAAGAATGGAACTTATCATTGAGGCTTTTACTTACACACACATTACATAGAACCAAGACTCGGCGTGCTATCTGAGATCACTGGTTACAGATTGGTGATACATTACTTATCTTCTGTAGAAGAACCAGACACCAAGCAGGACGAGAACAACAACAACGAGGCCACCAACTGTCCCGCCCACCGCCGCTCCTACAGGACTTGGTTACAGATTGGTAATACATTACTTACCTTCTGTAGAAGAACCAGACACCAAGCAGGACGAGAACAACAACAACGAGTCCACCAACTGTCCCGCCCACCGCCGCTCCTACAGGACTTGGTTACAGATTGGTAATACATTACTTACCTTCTGTAGAAGAACCAGACACCAAGCAGGACGAGAACAACAACAACGAGGCCACCAACTGTCCCGCCCACCGCCGCTCCTACAGGACTTGGTTACAGATTGGTAATACATTACTTACCTTCTGTAGAAGAACCAGACACCAAGCAGGACGAGAACAACAACAACGAGGCCACCAACTGTCCCGCCCACCGCCGCTCCTACAGGACTTGGTTACAGATTGGTAATACATTACTTACCTTCTGTAGAAGAACCAGACACCAAGCAGGACGAGAACAACAACAACGAGGCCACCAACTGTCCCGCCCACCGCCGCTCCTACAGGACTTGGTTACAGATTGGTAATACATTACTTACCTTCTGTAGAAGAACCAGACACCAAGCAGGACGAGAACAACAACAACGAGTCCACCAACTGTCCCGCCCACCGCCGCTCCTATAGGACTTGATTACAGATTGGTAATACATTACTTACCTTCTGTAGAAGAACCAGACACCAAGCAGGACGAGAACAACAACAACGAGTCCACCAACTGTCCCGCCCACCGCCGCTCCTATAGGACTTGGTTACAGATTGGTAATACATTACTTACCTTCTGTAGAAGAACCAGACACCAAGCAGGACGAGAACAACAACAACGAGTCCACCAACTGTCCCGCCCACCGCCGCTCCTATAGGACTTGGTTACAGATTGGTAATACATTACTTACCTTCTGTAGAAGAACCAGACACCAAGCAGGACGAGAACAACAACAACGAGGCCACCAACTGTCCCGCCCACCGCCGCTCCTATAGGACTTGGTTACAGATTGGTAATACATTACTTACCTTCTGTAGAAGAACCAGACACCAAGCAGGACGAGAACAACAACAACGAGTCCACCAACTGTCCCGCCCACCGCCGCTCCTATAGGACTTGATTACAGATTGGTAATACATTACTTACCTTCTGTAGAAGAACCAGACACCAAGCAGGACGAGAACAACAACAACGAGGCCACCAACTGTCCCGCCCACCGCCGCTCCTACAGGACTTGGTTACAGATTGGTGATACATTACTTACCTTCTGTAGAAGAACCAGACACCAAGCAGGACGAGAACAACAACAACGAGTCCACCAACTGTCCCGCCCACCGCCGCTCCTATAGGACTTGATTACAGATTGGTAATACATTACTTACCTTCTGTAGAAGAACCAGACACCAAGCAGGACGAGAACAACAACAACGAGGCCACCAACTGTCCCGCCCACCGCCGCTCCTACAGGACTTGATTACAGATTGATGATACATTTCTTACCTTCTGTAGAAGAACCAGACACCAAGCAGGACGAGAACAACAACAACGAGTCCACCAACTGTCCCGCCCACCGCCGCTCCTACAGGACTTGGTTACAGATTGGATATACATTACTTACCTTCTGTAGAAGAACCAGACACCAAGCAGGACGAGAACAACAACAACGAGGCCACCAACTGTCCCGCCCACCGCCGCTCCTACAGGACTTGGTTACAGATTGGTAATACATTACTTACCTTCTGTAGAAGAACCAGACACCAAGCAGGACGAGAACAACAACAACGAGTCCACCAACTGTCCCGCCCACCGCCGCTCCTACAGGAGTGGGGGCCACTATAGCTACACAAATAAAGACAAGTTTGAACTAATGGCTAGATAACTCACACAATGCTTTCATAATGCTGATACGTATTATGCATAGAGGAATGAAAGCAAAACTAAGTTATCTGCATATAAATATATATAGGAGGTACAGTAACACCTCGACCTGTGTTAGTTCTGAACAAAGCCAGTCTTAGTTGTGAGATGATGACTGTCTGATAACGGAGTTAAATATGGAAGGAAAATGGTCTATGCAAATAAGGTCTCGTTACTGAGGTGGTCTTAATTTCGAGGTTGTCTATAACTGAGGGTTTGTTGTACATGTGCTTCGTGAAAAGACCGGTAATGTACGATACGCTGGCGGACATTGATATATTCAGCGCAATAGCCGTGTTATATAGCCATGCATATATAGTCAGGATCAGGTTATATATAAAACTATTTTGATTAAAAACTTAATAAATGTATAAACTCAACAACGTCTCTAAATCCACATCTTGATTAGTGGTGATGACTCTGTATAATGTTAACAAGTTTCAATAAAAACTTGGACAAAGTATTGAAGAATACTTCTATTTTCACAAATATAACAGCAGCAACAATCGGACTTAAATTCATTAAACAATGTAACAGCACAATGAGTGCTTTGATACCGAGTGAAGCTTACATTTGCTCACCTTTACGTGCTATGAGCTTGGCTATTGTGTGAGAACCTGGCAAACTTAAAAAGGCACATTATATACCTAACGTATAACATTACAGTGACGCTGGTTATGGTATATTCGCTAAATAGACCTAAATTATAAGACTCGAAATGCCGGATATTTTAATTGAATGACTTATCAATGTCTTTTAGGAACTTAACCCTGGACCATTCCCACAAAACCACACCTGCTGTAACTCGACGCATGACATCATGAACCGTTAATTTTTAAGTTTTTTTCTATCCGAGATTTTATTTGTGTCGAGTTGGTAGAGTCATCACGTGAATGTACATGTATACATATACATAGAAATACACGAGGAACTCAGATCAGATTAAACACGATGTAATTGACACAAATTATTGAAATTTATTACCTACATGTATATAGTATCAAATAAGCAGACAAAGTTATATCACAATTTTGATGTGCAACAAAAAATATTTAAAACTTAAGTGTGGAGTTAGAAAAGTTGCAAAGTATAGACACCTTCTGATGAAACAAACACTAATACAGGCAGATATTCTGTACTGACCTTGTGTGCAGCTGCTCCAGTCAGAGTTCCCATTGTCACACCCATACATACATACTCCGGTCTCCTGCTTGCACGTGTCATTTATACAGCTTTGTGCACAGGCGAGATCACATAACAGACCATGGTACCCCACAATGCAATAGTCACATTTACCGCCATCTTGATCACATATTTTGTCAACACAATTGTCAGAACATGTTTTGTTACAAGTGCCTCCATGGTAACCGATCTTGCATGAAATACATTGGCCAGTTTGTTGAGTACATTCAGAGTCGAGGCAATTTGTAGGACAAGTTTGTGTACACTTATTGCCATGGGAACCTGTCTTACATGATGTACAATTGCCCGATAGTTTATCACAACTGTCGGCACACTTTCCTGGACATGTTTGTTCACAAGAATTACCATAGAAACCAGTTTTACACTCGGAACAAGTAGATACAGTGTCGCATATCTCACATTTGTTGTTTGTTACACAACATTTGTCCCCTGAATATCCACTCACGCAGCCCTGTGTACATGTAGCATTGTATCGATAACATGCGCGGTTCTTACATCCACTTGAACACGTGGTATTACAATACTGACTGTAATAACCAGTAGAACAGTCATCACAAATACCAGTATTTTTGTCACATTGTCCATTTAGGCAGCTCGTACACCTGTTCTCACAGTTCTCTCCATAATACATAGGTTTACAATCCTCACACTTACTCCCGGCAAAGTTCCCTATACAGCCATAGGTACACGTACCTTCAGTTCTATCACACATATCACTGAGGCAATTATCTGGACAACTTTTATCACAATTTTCACCATATTTTCCTGTTTGACATTGATCACACTGCGCACCTGTGAACCGTGAATCTTTACATCCATTCGTGCACGATCCATCATTTACATCACAAATATCATCCTTACAATAATCAGAACAAGGTTCACATTGCCCGCCGTAATATCCACGAGCACACCTCTCACACTTGTTCCCTGTCCACTTGTTACTCGTACATCCATTGAGACAATGTCCAGTAGTCTTGTCACATTGATTGTTCGCACAGTTTACAGGACAAGATGTTGAACAATCTGTGACACCTGTACCATTATAGTAACCATCAGCACACAGATAACATTTCTTATAATCATTCGACCTGGTTGCACTAAATTCATGAGCACATCGTGTACAATATTCCGGACACAAATTGTAACATCTCCCTCCATAATAACCATCATCCTTACAACCATATTTACATCTGTTGTTGTCCCTGGATGGACAGATATCACTGAGGCTCCTGGTACCATCAGCTGCACTAGCACAACATGCGCAGTCTGTCTTACAATGCTCAGCACCCGCTGCTGTAACTGAATTTGAAACATAAATTGAGTATTATAATACAAATATAAAACCACCTTTCTCTAAAATTATACTGTACATGTCTATGTTACATAATACGCTTGCTGTGAGTTTTATAAAATAGTGAACTTTCATAATTTGGTAGAAACAAAGACTTTCAGTTTTTGAGCAACACTGACAGTTGATGCTTTGTAATAGTGTCACTAAATGTTTTCAAATAAAATTGTAGGTTTGTGAATTATTTTTGAGAAAATAAATAAAACTGATTTTAATGTTTGATTTTGAATATGAAGGGTTATGTGTTAAAACGGAGCGTTTAACATAATTATGTTGGACACCCGAAATGACTTGATTCCATACCTCGCGCATAATATAATTAAGCAGCCGACATGAACCAAAGGTGGAGACCAATTGACTTGCCCTGTCCGGGAATCAAACCCGACCCTCTCGAGTGACAGCCCAGCACTCTACCTACTGAGCTAACCGGGCAGACTTGATGTACACTAAAAACATTTCCTTAATTAAAAGGTCATGTGATAATTGTTGGCGAAAGATACAGTTGATATTCATTCATTTCAGTTATATATATTGTTTCCATTTAATTCGATCATTTAGTAAAGTACAACGTATAGTAGTACTATTTACTTATTCCTTTGTTTATATTATCATACAGTATTGTATACATGCTCCTTTATGCTTCACACATTTGTTAGAATACTTCAATTACGATACACACGTTACTAAATGACGAACGTTTAGTTTTTCTGCTTTAAATGTGTCAAATATATAAGACATTAGATACAGCCGGACTCGTTCATTTGAATTTATCGGGCCTGAAATTTTATTTCGAATAATACATCGTTTCCAATAGCCTATTTCAATTCGACTTGCCTAAGATACATCGGGACCTGATATTTATTTCGGATGATAACAAGTATTCGGATAGAAGGTTGTCGAATAAACCCACTGTAAACAAATTACAGATTAAGTATAAACCAAACTCCATACAATGACATTTCTACCATTTCAATTATCGTTTATATTTGTGTTTTCTCATACTAACATTTAACATTCAAACTGGTATACATTAATGCCTATTAGTGTCTGATTTTAAATATGCAACCGAAATACAAATATAAAAACATAAGTTGTTAATAAATCACTCTTAAAACGTCTATATAACAGCGTTACAATCTTGCAAACCATACATTCTGAGTTCAATTAACAACCCCTGTTCAATAACATCAATTTTAAGGCGATAAAATATTTACAACAAATATAACCCCCTTAAAACAAAAACATCAAAACAACAGGGGAAATGTGGGACTCCTACAGGGCGTTGATTTGTAGAGATGGCACTGTACTTACCTTCACTGATACCACACACAATCAATGTAAGCAGCGTAATCCAACCTGGCTTCATTCTTCCTTCGTAATGGTATTTGTCGTCCAAATCGTTGAAAAGTTTCCAGCAATGTGAGGTTTGATATTATTGTTTCCGTATGACACTTATACCTCCCGGAATTCACGCTAAGTCACTCGACAACACATCGAACACCAATGAATTCACAAATATTCTCTTAAACAAAATCTTGAGAAGCAAACTAAGATACGTTCGTACAACCCGGAAGATTTAAAACCAGTCGACCATTTACTGAGATCAAATATGGATACAACTATATTTAAAAGGTTAAGCAAATAGTTTGTACTTCTATACATTAATAGCTTAACACAGTATAGAATACGTGTATATTGCTATTCAAAATACACCAAGCGTGGAAATAGTGTAATGTACGTGGTTTCCCTATACGTACTGTATAAAACAGATGGTTAGGTTTATGAAATAAACGAAGTGTTGGTACATTTTGACTGGTTGGTTTTTCTGGTTAAGTAAAAGTGAAACGCACAAACGCGTTTATAAGATTCTCATTGAGATAAATAGAATATCGTGATTGTGTACAGTATGTCTATAGGACAATATTTTCTGAAACACAGTTTTTATTGTCTGACCGGATTCTGGTCAACTCGTACCTTAATCGACACGTACCCGAATTTGATAATCTTGTACTTTTGTCAACTCGTACCTTAGTCAACTCGTCCCTACCTTTTTTAAAACCATTAACAACAGGGTTAATCTTTTTGAAAGTTTGTTTGTCTTGTACTGTGTTTATGGTTACTTAATGAGCGATAGCTAATTTAGTATATACGTTTGTTTTCGTTATAGTAAGTGACGAATTGTATCAAGAAACGCAATCAACGGACGATACATTGGTGCAGGGGTAAAATCTTGAACTCCCATGTAAGATAGTGTAGGTTCGCATCTACCCTATAACGTTTCTTTTACTATATTTCAAAGAAATAATTAAGTAAGCCTATTGTATCGCTATTTGTATCGTATTTATTTTAGTTTATTATTATTTGTGTAAGTTAACGACTTATTATTACTACATATATAATTATGTTTGTTCATGTTTATTTTTAATTTATCGTCTGTAACTTCATCACGGATCTATTAAAAGCCCAGTCACACCGGGCCTGCGACCAGGTTACGGTCTAGCTGTGATCGAAAACAAATTGGAATCGCGTGAAAATCGTAGAAAGAGCGCACGACTGGTCGCAGAGTCGTGTGTGATCGCCAGAGCGAAATCAGTCGCAGCAAGGTAGATGATCATGTTCAAAACTTCTGACCTCCAGACAGGTCTTACACTGTCGTACCTCCAATCGTGCATGATCGTGGGTCAAGTAGTCGCACGATTGATCGTGCTACTGGTCCTGTCACCGGGCGATTGGTGGTGCCATCTATCGTGCGACCTCTCAATCGGTAGTACGACCAGTCCCGACCTGTCTCGTTTGGTTGCACTACCTTACAATACCAGTATATTCGAAGTGGCTTCTGGGGTTCTGCGAAGTGTACATCTTGATAGCTAGGTGACTACTGAAACTGACAAACGATCGTGAGCTGAACGAGTGATCCATCTCACGATTTGCTGCGACTGGTTGCGATCGATCGCGCGAGCGGTCATCTTTTGTTCGTACGATCGGTCGCTAATCGCCACCACTAGTCGCATGATTACATATGAATGATCTTGTGAGCGATCTTCTCCAATTATTGGTGATCGCAAGACCACGCGCACCAACGATCGTACGATGGCCTACCACCAGTCTAAAGAGCAGTCGTAGTTTCGATCGCAAATGGAGATCGTAGCAAAGAATGCCGATTGGTCGTACCTCGGCCAAATTGCCATCAATCGCACGATCCAGAAAACGTACGATCCGGTGTGACTGAGGCAAAATAGTAGACAAAAATGAACAATTCATGTATACATGTACGTAAAGATGTACTCATATTCAACTCTGTCTATCATGTTTCCTTACTTTAAAATGTTGGCACTTAATTATCATATCATGATATCTAGTCAGTTTGTGTGGTTATCCTGTTGTATAGTTTCTATAACCCTTTTCAGCTTCATACTGATATCATAATATACATTTTTATTTGCTCGCTCGAATAAAAGACAGTTTGAATAAATTATATATATATTTTTTTTTCGCTCGCCCCATTGGTGTGGCCGTACAACAAGATAACTCAACACCTATAGCAAGCTAGTGATATCATAACTTTATGCCTGATTTTACTCTTAAGTTCGTGCTGATATAATTTAATATGTCATTTTATAATTAAATATTCACAAACTTTACATAAAGGGTCTGATATCTTTGTATTTCATTTATTTACAATCGTGACAAACATTTCACTTGTTTTACAATTATAAGGTTCTACCATTATTTCTGACCATTTTTCTTTATCTTGGTTTGAAAATCTAGCATTTCTAGGACAAGTCTTATGTTTTAGTTTTGTTTCATATTCCATGCAAACCATCTTACCTATTTACACAAACTTTGATATTATTGGCGCCGCGAATCACGAATTTTTTGAGACAATGGTAGGAGCATCTATTTATAACTGGATCTATTTCTTTATTAAGGGTTAAACTGCAGTAAATGTTTCACGTTACTTTTTGTATTTTTATGATTTAGAAATAATTGTTTAATGCATTTGTATTGTCGAATAAATGTCTTTTACAAAGTTAAAACGATATGTTTATGATAAATACATGCTTATCCCCGAAAAATAGGACGATTCTACATAAACAGCATGTGTGTTAGGTGTCGAAGATAAAATAATAACAAAATAATAATAAAAATCTTCATTTTCACTTTACTTAAATCAATATTAACACATTGGTACTTGTAACGTGGATATTTATGCAAGTAACGGTGTTAAAAAGGAAATACACGCCAATGATAGTGTGAAAATGGACTATTCCAAAACATTTCCCCGCCATTACGCTATTCCAAAACATTGTACACCAGTTTTGCGGCGCCCTTGGATGCTTTGCATCAATGCATTTCTTGTAAAACTGTCTAGTTACAAAACGAAAACTTGTATGCAACGAGTTGCCAGCTTGACTACAGAGACGAGTGGTACCGTCCCACAGCACTTTTGTGCTTTGATTATCCATGTTATCTTGAATATATCTTTATTTCGATTCCAGGCAGCTATGGTTGCAAGCATGTTAACTATGGAGCAGTTGTTCATAAGCTGTGAAATATGCCGTTATTCTGCGGGATACCCGGTAAAGTCCAGATAACGACATACAATGTAATTATATTCCGAACCAAATAGACAAGTTTGAAAAGTTTATTTACAAATTCTGCATTAGGCCCGAATACATTTTTACATACATTGAATACAGAGTGTCACGTGACAAAAGGGAAACACGACTATATATAATACATACACGTACATTCATATACGCAGTAGCAACAATACAATCGCAGCAACAGAAATAAACAAGACATATTCAGATAATAGTTCATAATAAGAACATTACACATACAAATATTTAACATCGTTTTTCATTAAAATAGTCAGTCATTGTTTAATTATTTAAAGTGGTGCATTGTTTTCTGGCAGAATAATGCAATGTTAGTCAATTCCTTTTTGCCGTCTGTTCTAATAAGATCAATTAATTTCATGGTATTTTGTCCAATGTAGTAATATTGTTTGATATATTTAGTTCTAAAGAATGTAACATTTGGAAAAACAACTACGATATGACCAGAAACGTCCGATTTTCGTGCTTACAAATTTTATTCGTACATTTTATATTAGAAATGTAAACATATGTAAACAATTTACTCTAACCTAAGTAAAACGAAATCGGTCGCAAGTTTCCCTAATTCGAAGACGAGCATTGTTTCTTTGTACCATCGTGTTTGCACGTGCACGTCTGGCTTATCGGTTCAGTGATAGTGTATCAAGTAACATGAATGTTTGGTCACGTGCACGCCTGGCTTATCGGTTCAGTGATAGTGTATCAAGTAACTTGAATGTTTGGTCACGTGCACGGCTGGCTTATCGGTTCAGTGATAGTGTATCAAGTAACATGAATGTTTGGTCACGTGCACGCCTGGCTTATCGGTTCAGTGATAGTGTATCAAGTAACTTGAATGTTTGGTCACGTGCACGCCTGGCTTATCGGTTCAGTGATAGTGTATCAAGTAACATGAATGTTTGGTCACGTGCACGCCTGGCTTATCGGTTCAGTGATAGTGTATCAAGTAACTTGAATGTTTGGTCACGTGCACGCCTGGCTTATCGGTTCAGTGATAGTGTATCAAGTAACTTGAATGTTTGGTCACGTGCACGCCTGGCTTATCGGTTCAGTGATAGTGTAGTTAAATATTATAACTAAACTGTTTACTTCATATGCAGCTTAATTGCAAAAACAATGTTTTATAGTATATACATGAAACCAGGTCAAAGCATTCAAGCTTTGTTTTAAAAGAAACTCTTTTGAGTTCAATCTGTAAAAAAATGTTGAAAGTATGTTGAAAGTATGTTAGACCAGTTCTATTAAAAGTTGAAAGTAGATTGGGGACACAGCATAGGGCTATCCAAGGAACATTTTTACCAGGTTTGGTTTAAACTGGTCTAGCAGCTTTAGATATAATCTCCAAAATGTGTCAGCGAATCAGATGTTGGATGTAATTTTGGTACATTACGATCATGTGCCATGTTCAAAGCAAATCAGCCAAAGGGTAAATAGATTTTTTAAGAAAAAATGTCTGGGAATCAGAAGCCCTAGTGACTATTTTGGAATTTGAGTGGGGCTGAGTGGGACTGTGTGATACAATATTTGAGAACAATCCTTTAATGAACAAATCTACCAAATTTGATTCAAAATTGCCCAAGTGGTTTTGGAAATGTAAACGTTTACGACAATGCTGTCGCAGTGGGCAACAGATGGTAAGTGATGGCAATAGGTAACTTGGTTCAGGTGAGCAAAAGACATGGAATTCAGCTTACACTTCTGCAAGGTACAATTAAATATTCAAACAGATTTGTCTGATAAGTGTTACTAAATCAATATTCTACTAATAAAAGACATGTACATTGATACAGAAAAAACATAGACTTACATGTGCACTATAATACTTAATTCAACAAAAACATTGTTCCATTTCTTACATATACACATAAATGTATAATTGAATATGCAGTGTTAAACGGAGAAATGAAGCCTTAATGAGGTTCATATTAATATGAAGAACATTACTGAGATATTGCAATATACATGATAATATTTCAATTGGGATAGTGATATGTCGAAAGTAGTCATGATTTGTCTGCGGGGGGGGGGGGGGGGTCATTTCGAATGAGTTAAATAATAAAAAATATCAAAGTGAAACAAACAGCTATAAAACACCGGAAGACTGAGACAAGACATGAATATTGCAAAAGCACATTAACACATTAATCCTAAGACTAGATATCTTACAAACTATCTATATTCAACATATTCAAGTAAGAGGCCCAAGCAAAATCTAAATCAAAATAAGGGAGGGCTGGGTTTTTGTTTTTTAACTTTGAGTGCAAAATGTTTTTTTTACATGTGGTATCTTGTCATACCGTGATTAAGGTCTTGGATGTTGTTGAAAGGGAAACATCATTTCTGTAGGTGTTTGTAACACTGTCTGTTATGACGAGTCTCCAGGTTGAAAGGTTTCATTCACACATTTGCAACATAAGGCCACCTAACATTAGTTTGTTGCATCTTCAAAATATGTTGTCTTTATTTTGACATTCTCAGTACTTCACATACAGCTTCTTCCTGCAATAAAAGGTAAATCAATAAAATACTGCATTAGACTTTCCAATGGATAATGATGAATTTTGCCTTTCATCTCAATTAATGTTTTAAAACAGCCATTAATTTGCTGATCGTGTATCTGAAGACATCAATTTGAAGTTGTCATCAGACAATTATCTTAATTTAGATGCTCCATCTATCATTGGCAGTGTTTTCCGTGGACTTTTAAACTTGCAATTTCATATCCGAGGGTCATTTCCAAATATCGGAGGTCATACAGGAATATGCTAAATCGAGTCGACGCTTGTGTACTTAATCAATGACACATTCAGTATGCATGTAATAATGAAAGTGAAAGTTGAAACTGATACATTGTTGGAAAATAGCTGTAAGGTTAGAACATGTGATCGGTGTATTTAATATAACCTGAGAATTTAAACGTTTACATGTTAATTATCACGTATGTTTTAACGAAACATGGCTTATTAATGAGGGATAATACTGCAAAATATTAAACAGAGCTCAGAGACGAATGCTGGCTGCATCATAACAACACAGGTGGCCGATGCGTAGCCATGACATTTAAAACCCGCATTGAAAAATATTATTTTTCAATCCGTTCTTATAGTAAGACACGGACCTATGGTATATAGGTCCGTGAGTAAGATAAAGGTGTCCAACTTCATACGTATTTACAATGAAAATATATACACACATTTGCTTTGACGTACTTTTCGAAGCCATTTCTCAACCGATTTTTATCACTGATGTCTTAAAATACACACAATGGATTTATGTCGACAGTGTATATACTCAAAAAATATTCACAAACAGAATAGACTGTTTTTTTTAACGTCAAACATCAAGAGTGGCTAGGTCGGACAACTTCCTACCGTTAGACCGAGTCGGTATTTTCAGAACAAAACTACTATAAATCGCTATTCACCGGACGAACGACTTCAGATTTCAATAAGAAACATTTAAAAAAGTATATTTCAATATCAAACAACTTACAAATCAACACACAGACGCGGTCAACTTTCGTTTTACGCGAACGCAGCCATTTTGAAAGGTGGTACTCGGCTCTGAATAAGAACATATTTCGGAAGCCGAAAACCAAAAATCTTGGTTTTCGGCTTACAAATGTGTTCCTACGCAGAGCCGGGTACCACCTGTCAAAAAGGCAACATTCGCGTAAAAGGAAAATTACGAGTGAAAAATAACGATCTTCGCGTCTGTATGTCGATTTGTAAGGTTTTTTTTCAATGCGGGTTTTAAATGTCATGGCTACGCACCGGCCACCTGTGCATAACAATAGACTAACAAATAAAATGTAGGTCAACCACGCTATGGGTCAACCACAACGTTGAAACGATAAAATTCAATAATTATGAAGTTGAAAAGATTAGTTAATGACATAAAGCATAATATACAACAAAATCACATACCTTAATTTAGCTTTTGTAGCTTACAACAGCAATAATTACGTTACAACGCACAATCGTTCGTTTCTCCACATAGATTCCCGCCGGTCTGCGCATGCGTACAATAGGCTCTGTTCGATTTTTGTTCCCATTTATTTCAAAACCGAGTCCATTGCAAAACGACGCTAACAGAACTCAATATGCACGGCGTTGACACGCCGTGCAATAAGTGGGTATATAAGTGGGTATAGCGGAAGCTGATACGAATGCAGCACGACATGCAGTTACGTTTCAACCCGAAACCCATGCGTATTTACAAAGGGTTGGCTGTCGTATAAGTCTAGACTTGAACCCTATAGAATATGTGTAGGGCACGTGCGTGTACGTATCTAATGTAGACGTAACTTTGAAGAGACATCATATTCGTTGATTCAGACATGGAATTGATATTTCACTAGAAACAACCAACACATAGTGGAACATTCAATGCCATTCCGGTGTCTGATAGATTTAACATCACATTCGTTGATTCAGACATGGCATTGATATTTCACTAGAAACAACCAACACATAGTGGAACATTCAATGCCATTCCGGTGTCTGATAGATTTAACATCACATTCGTTGATTCAGACATGGAATTGATATTTCACTAGAAACAACCAACACATAGTGGAACATTCAATGCCATTCCGGTGTCTGATAGATTTAACATCACATTCGTTGATTCAGACATGGCATTGATATTTCACTAGAAACAACCAACACATAGTGGAACATTCAATGCCATTCCGGTGTCTGATAGATTTAACACCACATTCGTTGATTCAGACATGGAATTGATATTTCACTGGAAACAACCAACACATAGTGGAACATTCAATGCCATTCCGGTGTCTGATAGATTTAACATCACATCCGTTGATTCAGACATGGAATTGATATTTCACTAGAAACAACCAACACATAGTGGAACATTCAATGCCATTCCGGTGTCTGATAGATTTAACATCACATCCGTTGATTCAGACATGGAATTGATATTTCACTAGAAACAACCAACACATAGTGGAACATTCAATGCCATTCCGGTGTCTGATAGATTTAACATCACATCCGTTGATTCAGACATGGAATTGATATTTCACTAGAAACAACCAACACATAGTGGAACATTCAATGCCATTCCGGTGTCTGATAGATTTAACATCACATCCGTTGATTCAGACATGGAATTGATATTTCACTAGAAACAACCAACACATAGTGGAACATTCAATGCCATTCCGGTGTCTGATAGATTTAACATCACATTCGTTGATTCAGACATGGAATTGATATTTCACTAGGAACAACCAACACATAGTGGAACATTCAATGCCATTCCGGTGTCGGATAGATTTAACATCATATTCGTTGATTCAGACATGGCATTGATATTTCACTAGAAACAACCAACACATAGTGGAACATTCAATGCCATTCCTGTGTCTGATAGATTTAACATCACATCCGTTGATTCAGACATGGCATTGATATTTCACTAGAAACAACCAACACATAGTGGAACATTCAATGCCATTCCGGTGTCTGATAGATTTAACATCACATCCGTTGATTCAGACATGGCATTGATATTTCACTAGAAACAACCAACAGATAGTGGAACATTCAATGCCATTCCGGTGTCTGATAGATTTAACATCTCATTCGTTGATTCAGACATGGCATTGATATTTCACTAGAAACAACCAACACATAGTGGAACATTCAATGCCATTCCGGTGTCTGATAGATTTAACATCACATCCGTTGATTCAGACATGGCATTGATATTTCACTAGAAACAACCAACACATAGTGGAACATTCAATGCAATTCCGGTGTCTGATAGATTTAACATCACATCCGTTGATTCAGACATGGAATTGATATTTCACTAGAAACAACCAACACATAGTGGAACATTCAATGCCATTCCGTGGTCTGATAGATTTAACATCACATTCGTTGATTCAGACATGGAATTGATATTTCACTGGAAACAACCAACACATAGTGGAACATTCAATGCCATTCCGTGGTCTGATAGATTTAACTGTACAATATAATGTACAATATTGACACTAGACTGCATAGATGTTCTATCATTTGAAATAATGAATTGTACATTTAAATCCTTTATTTCACATCGATTTATTATGCATTGAAGAAAACGAATGTATATTACCATTTTTCATCTATACATTAGCAAAATGAGTTTTTTCATTACTATCCGTTTAAAGTTCCGAAGTTCCTAAAGATTTCCAAATTCCGTAGATCTATCCGTTTAAAGTTCCGAAGTTCCTAAAGATTTCCAAAGTCCGTAGATCTTTCCGTTTAAAGTTCCGAAGTTCCTAAAGATTTCCAAGGTCCGTAGATCTATCCGTTTAAAGTTCCGACGTTCCGAAAGATTTCCAAAGTCCGTAGATCTATCCGTTTAAAGTTCCGAAGTTCCTAAAGATTTCCAAGGTCCGTAGATCTATCCGTTTAAAGTTCCGACGTTCCTAAAGATTTCCAAAGTCCGTAGATCTATCCGTTTAAAGTTCCGAAGTTCCTAAAGATTTCCAAGTTCCGTAGATCTATCCGTTTAAAGTTCCGAAGTTCCTAAAGATTTCCAAGGTCCGTAGATCTATCCGTTTAAAGTTCCGAAGTTCCTAAAGATTTCCAAAGTCCGTAGATCTATCCGTTTCAAATTTGAAGTTCCTACAATTCTCGAAGGAGGTCAGATCCAAAAGGCTGGAGGTTTTAAATTCTCCCGGGTTTTATACTTATCAGATGCGTAATAATACTTATAGTCCAGTCATTCTACGTCAAAAAAGGCCAAACCTTCAAATAATTGCAACAGAAATGATTTTCACTGTTTATGAAAGTTAAATCTATGTAGAACAACATATCAAAAGTCTGACAAAATCTAAGTTGCGGAAGTACTTCAAATTCGTCCGTTTTAACACCACGTGATTTTGACTAAAACTTTTTTTGAGTCATATAAAATAAGACAAGATGTACATTTGTGGAATGAAATACACCTGAAAACTTCTCCACAGCAGAAGATGTATACGCAAACTTGATTTATGGTGTATTTATGAAGAACAATGCCTAATTAGAACGAAAAAAAAGTTATATTTGTATAATTTAAGTGATAGAAATTACCCCACCCACTAAGATATACAAGCTTCAATTAAATGAAGTCGCTAGAAATATTCTTTCAATTAACTCCAAACATTATTAACCGTATTTTAAGTAAAAAAGATAATCGAAAGTATATAAGATATTTATGTATTCAAATATGATAAACATCTTATTGGATTGACATTACTACAAAAGTAGTCTATCAACATAAATGTACATAAATCTAAATTTTACGAACACATAAGGCCTACTGATGAAATCTTGTAATAACAGTGAAGTATAACCAACCATAACAATCACAGGAATTTACATGCAACACCATTTCGAATCTGTCATAAAATGCCACTGTAATGTCTTTATTTGCTCCAAGGTTTACACTACATTGATGAATGGTGATCATGAACACATCTTAACCTATACAACACCTGGGGGCGTTTCATCAACGGTCGCATCGCAAATCGCAGCTGATAATCGCAAAATCGCACACAAAAATCGCAAATCGCGTTTCATTAAACATCGCAAAGTTGCGAGCACCTGTTAGCCTGTATAGAATCGCAAATATTAGCGACTGGGTTCTACCACTCGCAAACCAATGTATTCATTACAAAAATGACTGATGTTTTATGAACTGTTGTTTTCCCGGTCTTATGTATGTGGCGTTCCCTGTCGACACTTACGCTCTTTTGTAATATGACCACATTTTATATGTTATGCGGTTAGTTATCTTTAGACAATTACACATGATTGTGATGTACGTGTAAACATGCCCTACATTTGTTTTTATATAATTGTGTAAGTTTCTCATTCATCATTTATATACATGTTGATCGAACTGAAATAGTTCTATTGCAGAAACATGTAAGTAATAGTAATAATATAAAATTATGTATTTTTGTTTTCCCCAAGTAAGCCGTATATTTTCATTTCTCCAATGTATAATTAAGACGTGAATTATGACATTGCATAACTAATGATAAAATACTTTACTTGAATTGGAATTACACTACAATTGTTAATGTTAAAGATGCCTTTACCAATGTAGCAACAATACATGAAATACGGTCAGTTCTAATATTTAACGTGCAGGTGGACCAATGCATCTTTAATAAACATAAGGTGGCTGATCTAGGAGTTAAACTTTACGGGCCGTCTTTATATGTTTGTGTTATAACAGTATATATATAGATACAAAGTGAATGATGAAGTCGAGCATAAGGTTTAAATCTTAACCTCTATTTGACATTTACAATTGATTTTAAATTTTGACTTTGGCCTATCTAGAAACAAATCTTTCTAAGCATTGTCAAGAGATAGTCATGAAAGCTATTAAGTGATATGACAAACATCTCAGTCAACCCGGATTCTTGTTAAAAATAAATTACATATAAATAGTAAATACTTGAATGCTTTGATAAATTCCCTCTGATAAACATGCTTGTATCCTGTAGATAACTCATGTTCATGCTGATACAATCTACACAGTATGGCTTTGAAAGTGGTATTGATTGCAATCTGTATCTGGTGTAAATTGAAATTTAATTAATTCGGAAATCAGCTTAGTATTACAAATGCTTACGTGGTTATATCGTACATTAATCAGAATAACAGGAAACAGATTCGATCTGACCTGGTCTAGTTACAGAAATCTCCTCCATATTACTTAGTAAAATCCTTTTATTAGCGATTATAGCAGTTATGTTACATGTTTAATATGTAAAATTATTATGAGTGTATTTTGCTTTTGAATTAGGTGCATGCGTTCATGTTTTAATGTGCTTTTTGAATGGATGTGCACTTTGTATGTGTCTATTCATACTCGAGTTATTTATTCATTGTTATATACATTGCGTCAGCAGTGATGCACAGTAACGACAGTTCGGATACTGCGCCTCATATCCATCACATACCTTGCAACAGTTCTTTACATATGCTAAGCTTCGTAAATATTTATGCCAAACAAACTAGTAATACTTATACAGGGCATTAACCTAAGCAAACAAACTTAGGCTACTAACTTGTCCTACAGGTATGGATATAAACGCGAAGCTTAGCTCAAACATTCTTTCGCATATTCGCAGCTAGCACAAAAGTGTACGACATAAATCATATTAAGAATACCTAAACATTCATACAGGCTTGAAAGCTATTAAAAACACACCACTCTTTACTGCAATAAAACATTTGCACTAATTGTCTTGTAAGAAATATAGTGTCCACGAGTTGATGGTGACTAGTGAAGCTAGTATGGTATAATAAAAAAGACACACACGTTGTTCTCGGAAAGAGTTGCGTTCCCCTCCATAAATTCAGAAGCTCTCTAGAGAAAGGAATACAGAATAGCAAAACGCGTTAAAGGGTGAGATTTTTTTATTGCAAAATGCGTTGAACATAAATCACGTCTAAATGTTATCTAACGTGGGTTATATGTGTCTGACATATAGGCTCCTGTCGCCGAGTGGTTTAGGCATCCACCTTGGGAGCGGGAGGTCGAAGGTTCAAATCCCGTTAGGGGTCCGTTCTGATATGGCCGGTTGGTGAGCCGCCAGCTAGTTCAATAATGGTTACCATGAGCCTACCTGCCCGACCAGCCAATGAGTTATGTCTGTCCCTTTCGATATTTTCTCACTGGAAACACACTTTAAGCATTCTTACCACAAGACAAACAATGTATGTTAAACTCAAATGGCATGACACAATCGAACTAGATATAGTGGAGACTCACATATTTTAATAGAGTCTTTGCGATTGTCTTCTTTATTTCATTCGGATTGCAATAAATGCGTCTACATTCTTTATGTAAATTTACCCTGGTTTTGTAGTTATAGTGTCATTTCTAAATTTACACCAGAACTTCCCTTGGCTCGGAATTATACGCAGTTTTTGTCGTCATCGAGTGCCGACTGGCAGATACAAAATATCTTGCACATACACCACATCAGTATTTTATTACATGATACGAGATTGGTATATTTTGTGCCTAACAATGATTATAAATTAATTATATCATGGTTCAGATAAACATATATCGGAAAACTGAAATTTCCAAACTTCCACCAATTGTTCCAAATGTTTGGCACATACCCGCTTCTGTAGGAAAATAATTTGACAAAGTAGAATTCAAGGTCACAAAATTAATTTTGTTCTTAACCGTTAAAATGGCACATATTTGCGATTTATGTATTGAATTTATTCTCAGGTAAGACAATATTTGCTTTTTATCATAAACTTTAACAGTTTAAACGAAAACATATGGCATGGAAAACATATAGAAAATCGCATAAATATGGATTGATAACAATGTAATTTGCAAAGGAATGACTATCACATACATATTATGTACTTTTGACTTCATATATTATTGGAATTATAATACTTACCTCATTGTCAGCCGTATTTATGATGATTTAAACATTGTTTACAATTCTGTACAGACGAATTCATTTTGATCAATAGGCGTTTGCGAAAACTATTCTAAGTATGGTGTACATTACGCGCCATTTCGTTCACATGGTATTTTATATATTTCTTTTTCTTTTTTTTCACTTTCTGCATCAAATATTTTGTTACACTTTTGATATGTTCTTTATACAGTATTATTCTAACGAATGTACTTCAAAACATTTCTGTTGCAATTATTTGAGGGTTAAATTTATATTGAATGGATTATTATATCATGAGGTGATGTCAATGATCCAATGGAAACATACGATTCCCGGAAGTCCTAGAATAAAGCCAATCATATTTCAGGCGGAAAATTCCGTCTGATATGTAAACAGGCGTCCTACGCCGTCCAAAAGCTAGTACTCTGACGGAATACCATTATAAGTACATACAACATACAAAGTAACACAATTATCATCAGTCGTACACAAAATGACCATACAGTACTTTGATAAATGCTTAAAGATTATGATTCATAACGAACAAGAATAGAATTTCGTGACGATGACGATGGCGCGTTCTATACAAATCATAACCCAGTGAGACGGAAGCAGATTGTGGCGTATAGTGATGCTCAAGCCTAAATTAAAAGAAATATTTAATTGGCATTGAGACACATTAAATGAACTATGACCGTAACATCGGGCTATGCAAATATATATAACGGGTGCAAGCAAATGTCATATGTTTTCGCGACTTACAACAGATGTGCATGTAACTGACAGATTCGTACTCAATATATATAGACCTTACAGGATTAATTAAAATAAATGACCAGATTCATAAGGAACTGAGGTGCCTCATGTTACAGTATGTACTTTCCAACAGATATCTATTGGTATTATTCTAGTCTGTGCTAAATGTAGGGGAGACCCGGGGAGTACTGGGACACGTGTTTGTCGTGATCTGTTATTTTAAATTATTCATACGTATATTTAAAGCTCCACGAGTGCCGCATTCAAACAGCATAGGAAACATGTATATAAACAACCACTCTGCACAAAACAATTATATTTCTGACACAGGTGTGTTGTCCCAACATATCCCGTTAGTGGGGTAAGTTGAGCAAGTGGCTGGGGTAAATTGAGACAAGTTTGAATTGCAACTGTTTAATGGAATAACCACAGCTTAAATTTACATGTAACATTTTAAACCTTAAATAAAAACATCAACTGTAATAACTTATAAGCAAATTCATTCCTACAATGTGAATCTAAAACTGAGTAGATCTAATAGGCATGTTCGTCAACTGAAATAATTGGTCCATATTGTATTTGGCGAAATTGATTAGTACATTGTATCAACTTCATCATCCGATTCGCAATGATGACATATATACATTGTATGTTTATCTTTCACATTGGTGCATGCCACATGCGACGAAGCTTTACAACCGTTACATTGCACCCAAGTTTCTCAGGCGCGGCTATTTGAATAAGGCTCGACACACACCAAACAATACCATTCTTCTTCGTCGGAAGAGTCATCCCCAGTAACTTTGGGTTTCTTATGTTTAGGCCTTTTTTCTGTTTTCAGATTTTTCTTTGCAAATTTCTAAGCGTTTTTGTCAACATGTTTCTCTCTCAATTTATTTTCTATTTCATCTTTTTCGGGGGTATCTGTCAATATTAAGCTTTTGCGTTTCTTTTGTCTGTTAGTGCTTTTTCTAGGGGGAGCTTTCGGAAATGGGCGTATACGTTCCGGCGAAAATGCATCACCTGCTTCGTTCATTGTCCTATAATGAACATGTTCATCAC
This sequence comes from Mactromeris polynyma, assembly GCA_032209605.1. Lineage (NCBI taxonomy): Eukaryota > Metazoa > Mollusca > Bivalvia > Venerida > Mactridae > Mactromeris > Mactromeris polynyma. The sequence goes on from JASFXZ010000051.1 coordinate 689,795, forward strand.
TTGGGATACATGGTGTTCTCTGTTTCCTGACACCATTGTAATGGGCGTTGCCATTTCCCCCGGATAAGGTCAAGTAGACATCACCTCGGAACTGTACATCTAACTATCCTGGACCCATTGCTATTGTATGTAGACCATCTGCTGAAGAGTGGTATATTATTGTGGCAATTCCTAAGCAATTACACAGCGCAGATAAAACCAGATCTACAGTATCATTGTTATATTCCTTAAACTGCACATACCTTTCAATATCAGCAATAATGTCACGTCCATTTGAGAAGTTGCTATAATGATCTAAGTGGTCAGTTATTTCAGTAACCAACATTGTGCATATGCTTTCTACACAGATCGCTGCATCGATATCGTCCTCTACCATACCAATCTTCACTGCATTAAGAAGGCAGTGCCCATCGCCAGAGACAAGCGCTATCTCTCTATTAATAAATTCCAGATGTGAGTTCACCATGCTCAATGCAGCACTATTGAGTGGCGTTTCTGTAGTAGACGTACTTTCACTGCTAATGGAAGACTCAGCAATACTGCTTTCAACAGGGACATTGTCAAAATCTGGGTGATTGTTGGTGTTCCCGGGAACAATATGTGCGGTACTGAAATCTGATCTATATGATTCATTTTAAATTCAGTTGTTAATAAAGTACTTAACTCCGGTGGCAAATTATACTGCGCGTTTATTGATTATGAACGCTGCTTCGATAAAATTGATCGACAGTTCCTTTGGCAAAAATTACTTTCAGAAAATATTCACTGTAAGATGGTAACGGCTTTAAAAGCGGTGTACTCATCTGTCAGATCATGTGTTCGTTATAAAAAACATTACTCTAATTTCTTCGACTCACACGTAGGATTAAAGCAAGGAGACCCGACGTCCCCTCTTTTATTTATGTTTTTAGTGAACGATATTATGAGTAATATAAATGCTGACTTACAGGACATTTTCACTATAAATGAACTCAAGTTTATTTCTCTTACTTTATGCTGATGACCAAGCTGTTTTCGCTAAATCTAAACAAAGTTTACAAGCAATGTTAAATGATATTGAAAATTATTGCAATATTTGGGGCTTGAAAATGAATACAGAAAAAACAAAAATTATGATATTTGAAGAAGGTAGACGCACAAAACACGATTTTTATCTATACGGATCTAAGCTAGACATTGTTAACAGCTTCAAATACTTGGGTATTTTTCTTTATAAAAATGGAAACTGGCATCGTAGTCAGAAGGACATTGCTCAACATGCATCTCTCGCTTTAAATAATTTATTCGCTAATCTTCGAAACATTGAGTTACCTAATTCAAAAAAATGTCAACTTTTTGACACTCTAGTCTCATCTATTCTACACTTTGGTGGATACATTATCGGTACTCACTCATGTACAGACCTTGAATTAGTACATACACAAATTATTGTTTGTTAAACGCTCAACTAATGTGACCGCGTTATATGGAGAATTAGGTAGAGTTCCGTTAATTGTCATAAGAAAAAGAAAAATGATTAAGTACTGGGTAAAGATATTAAAATCACCAGAATGCAGTTTAATACGGTCGACGTATAACATGCTGAAACAAGATGCAGAAAATTCAATAACATACAGTGGCTGAAATTGGGCTTTTCAAATAAAATCACTCTTTCAGGAACATGACTTGAACCATATTTGGTTAAATCAATCTCCGCATAACTTCCACCTGTCTCTCATTAAACAAAGAATATATGATATGTACTTCCAACAGTGGTATGCTAATATTACCAATTCAAATAAACTTTCGACATATAGTATATTTAAACATGAAATTAGTTTTGAGAAATATTTGGATAATATACAATCATCGAAATATCGAGTAGCATTATCGAAATTCAGAGTTTCGTCCCATGATCTTGCGATAGAAACCGGTCGATACGCAAATATACCTCAAATAGAACGAAAATGCATTTATTGTACAATGAATACCATTGAAACAGAATACCATTTCCTCTTAGTTTGTCCTTTTTACAGAGACTTAAGACAAAAATATTTCTGCCGATATTATTGCCATTGGCCAACTCTTACAAAATATTATAATATCATGTCTTCAAACTCAAAACGCATCCAAATTCACTTGGCAAATATATCTACTTCGCTATGTCAAAAAGAAATTCTACAAATCTGTGAAAACTACACTGTACTTATATTACTATTTGTGTTAAATATGTGTCTGACTTTTTGTAACTACCATCATATTTCATTTTAAATATTCACTATGCTCTGATGACTATTTCTCTCTCACCGACTATACATGTGGCAAAAAACTTTGTAAATTGTTTAAATGCCGAAATAAAATGTATTGTATTGTATATATATGATACATTGTCTGAAGCAACAACAAAAGTGCTGTGATCGGGCTGGTTGGTGACGTTACTTGGAGCAACAGGAGAGGTGTTGGGGTGAGGCCTGTTGGTGGCGTTACATGAACCAACGGGAATGGTGCCGAGATGAAGCCTGCTGGTGGCATTGCCTGGAGCAAAAGAAGATGTGCTGGGTTCAGGCCGATTGGTGACGTTGCCTTGAGCAAATTCTGTTTCCTTAAAGACACCACTGTCTAGAGGATTAATGCCTGCCACATGAAATAATAACGCATTTTTGATAGATACATTTTGTATGTGTAGTCTGAGCAGTAACTTTCAATCATTATGTTTTTAAAAAAGAACCACATCGGTTGACTATGATTGATTAGACTAATATTAAACATTAAATATGTTAAACATAAAAGAAGTAAACTGTTTATCATGATCGATTGAACTTAATCTATTATATTTATCATAGACCTACCTTAAACCCATTGGTAATGTTGTTAGGTGTAGCGGCTCTCGGCCAAGCTTCTCTAGCAATTCCGGGCAAGTCATAAATGGTCATCGTCCGAGCAGGACTGTTCCTCATCCTAGTGTCCTGGATAGTAGAAAAGTATTTCTTGAACGGACCAAATACGGACCTGTCTAATGGTTGAAGTTTATGGCTACAGTGAGGGGGAAACGACAGCATGACAATATCATTGTCCTTGGCAAATGTCAGAGTGTCCAAGGCCATGTGAGAGGAGTGGTTATCTAATAGGAGAAGAACTTTCTTCTCCCGGCTTGGTCTCACGTTTTCAGCAAAATGTTTTATGTAGATGTTAAAATTATCATCTGTCATCCATCCAGAAGGGTGTGATCCCCCGATGCAGCCTGCTGCACACATCGTGACTAAAGTCCCTCTCTCACCTGACGTAAGTGCTTCTACTTGTTTGGCACCTTTTGGTGCAATAACACTGCGAGGCTTTTGAACAGTTGTAATCCCTGTTTCGTCAACATTCCAAATGTTGTATGGTTGAATGCTATCGCGTTCAATTACTGTTTTTAAATTCAAGAAGAACTGGGCAACATTTGTCTTGTTAAAGCTCATTGCACGAGACAAACTAGTGGCTTCTAGATAATGATGTGTTTCTTTTCAGAAAACCAGACAACCAGTCGGGACCAGCACATCTATTGATAACCCAGATAGTAGGCATGTTCAGACGCAACTTAACCACGCATTCGTAGGCAAATACACGTACTTCCTTAGGTGATAGACCAAATAATATGTTTGCCGCTCTGATAAGGTACACTTGCAAAATGCGCTCCTGTTCCACTGAGAAAACCTTCAATGAAGAATTATATCCTATTCTCATGTACTTACTGATATACACTCTTCTCTTTTTGTTGGTTGACGTATCTACATAATGTCTGTCTTGGAAAGCCAATTTCAGATGAGACTGATCTTATCGAACGTCCACCTGACAGGACATCATTTACAGCTTTGTGTATTTGGTCCAGTGCTGGAATGAAACAATGCCTGGCATTTTACTAATATTACTATATACCCAATGGAGACGAAAAATATGATAACTCTAATTCATAACAGAGGGGAATTTAGTTATATTTAGACATTCTGACATAAATAGTTATATGGGGGCAGGTTGGGACACTGTGTGTTTGATGATTTAAAGAACACGTATATGTCAATTTAAATGTTTTGAAAACTTAACATATTCTGAACGATCGTGTGTGATGGTTTGTAGGATGAAATGTACATGAAAACATCGCTAGAGTCGATAAACATGCCTAGCCGATGATTGTCCTAGATTGCAAAGGAGCGATAATCGAAATTTAGCTTAAATAACACTAAAGGCATACATTCGCCATTTTTTTAAAGAGATATATATACAATTGTGTAACTTTAAACACCAAATTGATATAGCGTATTGTTACGAACCACATTTGTACCAACGCAATTACTGTTGTGTTGGAGTGTTCACGCATGTATTCAGTAGTACATCAGTATTGTACGACATAAGTAGACCCAACACGTGTTACCTGCTGGCACTCACCCGTTCTTCAGCACGCAACCTGACAACTTCCCGACATGAATCAGAGATGGAAGACAAACTTCCCGACATGAATCAGAGATAGAGGACAACTTCCCGACATGAATCAGAGATGGACGACAACTTCCCGACATTAATCAGAGATGGTGGAAAGTTTCCCGACATGAATCAGGGATGGAAGACAACTTCCCGACATGAATCAGAGATGGAAGACAACTTCCCGACATGAATCATAGATGGAGGACAACTTCCCGACATGAATCAGAGATAGAGGACAACTTCCCGACATGAATCAGAGCTGGAAGACAACTTCCCGACATGAATCAGAGATGGAGGACAACTTCTCGACATGAATCAGAGATAGAGGACAACTTCCCGACATGAATTAGAGATAGAGGACAACTTCCCGACATGAATCAGAGCTGGAGGACAACTTCCCGACATGAATCAGAGATGGAGGACAACTTCCCGACATGAATCAGAGATAGAGGACAACTTCCCGACATGAATCAGAGCTGGAGGACAACTTCCCGACATGAATCAGAGATAGAGGACAACCTCCCGACATGAATCAGAGATAGAGGACAACTTCCCGACATGAATCAGAGGTGGAGAACAACTTCCCGACATGAATCAGAGATGGAGGACAACTTCTCGACATGAATCAGAGATGGAGGACAACTTCTCGACATGAATCAGAGATAGAGGACGACTTCCCGACATGAATCAGAGGTGGAGAACAACTTCCCGACATGAATCAGAGATAGAGGACGACTTCCCGACATGAATCAGAGATGGAGGACAACTTCCCGACATGAATCAGAGATGGAGGACAACTTCCCGACATGAATCATAGATGGAGGACAACTTCCCGACATGAATCAGAGATGGAGGACAACTTCTCGACATGAATCAGAGATAGAGGACAACCTCCCGACATGAATTAGAGATAGAGGACAACTTCCCGACATGAATCAGAGCTGGAAGACAACTTCCCGACATGAATCAGAGATGGAGGACAACCTCCCGACATGAATCAGAGATAGAGGACAACTTTCTGACATGAATCAGAGATAGAGGACAACTTCCCGACATGAATCAGAGATAGAGAACAACCTCCCGACATGAATCAGAGATAGAGAACAACCTCCCGACATGAATCAGAGATAGAGGACAACTTCCCGACATGAATCAGAGATAGAGGACAACTTCCCGACATGAATCAGAGATGGAGGACAACGTCCCGACATGAATCAGAGATAGAGGACGACTTCCCGACATGAATCAGAGATAGAGGACGACTTCCCGACATGAATCAGAGATAGAGGACAACTTCCCGACATGAATCAGAGATAGAGGACAACTTCCCGACATGAATCAGAGGTGGAGGACAACTTCCCGACATGAATCAGAGGTGGAGGACAACCTCCCGACATGAATCAGAGGGGGAGGACAACTTCCCGACATGAATCAGAGATGGAGGACAACCTCCCGACATGAATCAGAGGGGGAGGACAACTTCCCGACATGAATCAGAGATGGAGGACAACCTCCGGACATGAATCAGAGGTGGAAGACAACTTCTCGACATGAATCTGAGATAGAGGACAACTTCTCGACATGAATCAGAGATGGAGGACAACTTCTCGACATGAATCAGAGATGGAGGACAACTTCTCGACATGAATCAGAGATGGAAGACAACTTCCCGACATGAATCAGAGATGGAGGACAACTTCTCGACATGAATCAGAGATAGAGGACAACCTCCCGACATGAATTAGAGATAGAGGACAACTTCCCGACATGAATCAGAGCTGGAAGACAACTTCCCGACATGAATCAGAGATGGAGGACAACCTCCCGACATGAATCAGAGATAGAGGACAACTTTCTGACATGAATCAGAGATAGAGGACAACTTCCCGACATGAATCAGAGATAGAGAACAACCTCCCGACATGAATCAGAGATAGAGAACAACCTCCCGACATGAATCAGAGATAGAGGACAACTTCCCGACATGAATCAGAGATAGAGGACAACTTCCCGACATGAATCAGAGATGGAGGACAACGTCCCGACATGAATCAGAGATAGAGGACGACTTCCCGACATGAATCAGAGATAGAGGACGACTTCCCGACATGAATCAGAGATAGAGGACAACTTCCCGACATGAATCAGAGATAGAGGACAACTTCCCGACATGAATCAGAGATAGAGGACGACTTCCCGACATGAATCAGAGATAGAGGACAACTTCCCGACATGAATCAGAGATAGAGGACAACTTCCCGACATGAATCAGAGATGGAGGACAACCTCCCGACATGAATCAGAGGGGGAGGACAACTTCCCGACAAGAATCAGAGATGGAGGACAACTTCCCGACATGAATCAGAGGTGGAAGACAACATACCGACATGAATCAGAGATGGAGGACAACCTCCGGACATGAATCAGAGGTGGAGGACAACTTCCCGACATGAATCAGAGGTGGAAGACAACTTCCCGACATGAATTAGAGATGGAGGACAACTTCCCGACATGAATCAGAGATAGAGGACAACTTCCCGACATGAATCAGAGATGGAGGACAACTTCCCGACATGAATCAGAGATAGAGGACAACTTCCCGACATGAATCAGAGATGAAGGACAACTTCCCGACATGAATCAGAGATGGAGGACAACTTCCCGACATGAATCAGAGATGGAGGACAACCTCCCGACATGAATCAGAGATAGAGGACAACTTCCCGACATGAATCAGGGATGGAAGACAACTTCCCGACATGAATCAGAGATGGAGGACAACTTCCCGACATGAATCAGAGATAAAAGACAACTTCCCGACATGAATCATAGATGGAGGACAACTTCCCGACATGAATCAGAGATGGAGGACAACTTCCCGACATGAATCAGAGATAAAAGACAACTTCCCGACATGAATCAGAGATGGAGGACAACTTCCCGACATGAATCAGAGATGGAGGACAACTTCTCGACATGAATCAGAGATAGAGGACAACTTCCCGACATGAATTAGAGATAGAGGACAACTTCCCGACATGAATCAGAGGTGGAAGACAACATACCGACATGAATCAGAGATGGAGGACAACCTCCCGACATGAATCAGAGATGGAGGACAACTTTCTGACATGAATCAGAGATGGAGGAAAACTTCCCGACATGAATCAGAGATGGAGGACAACTTCCCGACATGAATCAGAGATGGAGGACAACTTCTCGACATGAATCAGAGGTGGAGGACAACTTCCCGACATGAATCAGAGATGGAGGACAACTTCTCGACATGAATCAGAGATGGAGGACAACCTCCCGACATGAATCAGAGATAGAGGACAACTTCCCGACATGAATCAGAGGTGGAGAACAACTTCCCGACATGAATCAGAGGTGGAAGACAACTTCCCGACATGAATGAGAGATGGAGGACAACTTCCCGACATGAATCAGAGATAGAGGACAACTTCCCGACATGAATCAGAGATGAAGGACAACTTCCCGACATGAATCAGAGATGGAAGACAACTTTCCGACATGAATCAGAGATGGAAGACAACTTCCCGACATGAATCAGAGATAAAAGACAACTTCCCGACATGAATCAGAGATGGAGGACAACCTCCCGACATGAATCAGAGATGAAGGACAACTTCCCGACATGAATCTGAGATGGAGGACAACTTCCCGACATGAATCAGAGATGAAGGACAACTTCCCGACATGAATCAGAGATAGAGGACGACTTCCCGACATGAATCAGAGATAGAGGACGACTTCCCGACATGAATCAGAGATAGAGGACGACTTCCCGACATGAATCAGAGATAGAGGACAACTTCCCGACATGAATCTGAGATAGAGGACAACTTCCCGACATGAATCAGAGATAGAGGACGACTTCCCGACATGAATCAGAGATAGAGGACGACTTCCCGACATGAATCAGAGATAGAGGACGACTTCCCGACATGAATCAGAGATAGAGGACAACTTCCCGACATGAATCAGAGATGGAGGACAACTTCCCGACATGAATCAGAGGTGGAGGACAACTTCCCGACATGAATCAGAGATAGAGGACAACTTCCCGACATGAATCAGAGATAGAGGACAACGTCCCGACATGAATCAGAGATAGAGGAAAACTTCCCGACATGAATCAGAGATGGTGGACAACTTCCCGACATGAATCATAGATGGAGGACAACTTCCCGACATGAATCAGAGATAGAGGACGACTTCCCGACATGAATCAGAGATGGTGGACAACTTCCCGACATGAATCATAGATGGAGGACAACTTCCCGACATGAATCAGAGATAGAGGACGACTTCCCGACATGAATCAGAGATGGAGGACAACTTCCCGACATGAATCATAGATGGAGGACAACTTCCCGACATGAATCAGAGATAGAGGACGACTTCCCGACATGAATCAGAGATGGAGGACAACTTCCCGACATGAATCAGAGATGGTGGACAACTTCCCGACATGAATCAGAGATGGAGTACAAATAGCTTCGGATGCTTTCCCTTCATTCACATTGTCACGGAATTAAATGTCTCTATTTCATTTCCACCACAGAACCACAGTCACACCATTTTATGAATCTATTATTACTTATACACTTGTTGTTCCCATCATTTGTTGATCAAATTGAAGTGATATGCGCATATTTTGCGGTCACCTCTATCTGAAGTGGTTAGTCAGTCATTGTCTTCCGTTATCAGTCAATAAAGTACTTATACATCTCTTGGTACATCCGTTAGCTAATTGCTAGTATATTGGGGGTCAATAAATACACTTGTTATATTTCATACTTCTCTTCTTTTTGGATATGTTATCTGAACTATAGGGCAGAACTTGAGCGTTGTTTTAACCAAGGAATGGCATACAGTGACATCGCGTTGTCCTACTTTCAGTGAGTGATCGCAAATTTTCCGATGATCACCGAGTGCTGTGTAGGCTCGGGCTGTCTTAGATCTATGAATCAGATAAACACAGTTATGTTTGATGCTCATAAAGATACAACTATTGGAGTTTCTCTAATATTGAAAATTAACTTATAACAGGCAAATGTTTTCCCCAGAAAAATAATAGAAAAAACAAGGAATTCGTTTTGCTTAGCATTTGTAATAATTATTTTGGATACACTTTTAAATACGCGTAAAATACTTACGTATTACACTATTCCACATTGCCAACGCATTGCTGACTTGTAAAATGATTTAAATTAAATGTTTGTTTGATTTTCACTGATCTAGGTGATGTATCCAACATTATTGAAATTTAGTAACAATACAATAAATATGTTTTATTTTCACGGCAGAACTATTTCAACTTCACACAATAGTCATTTATTTTGTTTGATAAAATAAAGTAATACAATTTTCTTTCAAAATGATGCGAACAGTAAATATTACAGGAACAACGTATTTTACATATTTGCCTACACAACAGAAACTAAATAGTAGTAGAAGTAGTAATCTTTATTTACATCTCATCATTGTACATACAATAATTACAATAATCACAGAATACAGTAGCAATTTAAAAATGCAATGCCACACTTTAGTTGAGTTATAAGAGATGACATAAGAATCACATCACAAAAATGCTTATTATTATTACAGTATACGAGTATATAATACATAATTAAACTAGTCCAGCTAATCTACGATGTATAAAAGTTATTTACAAAGTAAAAATTGACGTCTTTGAAGAATTAAAAAACAGATTTGGCACAACTACGTATCATGTCTGGGTTTGAAAACAGAAAACAATATTTATCAGAATCTGACAAATGATAACAAATTATATTACATGTATTAGCTTTTGTGAACAGCTCTTGTCTTACATCGTTATATACCGGACAATTCAAAACAACATGCAACTCATTTTCTGTTGCATTATTGTCACAGAATGGACAGGTCCTAGACTCCTCTGGTAAACCTTCGTATCGACCAGTTTCAATCCTAATTTGGGCAACTTCCAATCGAAATTTGTAAATGGCAGAACGATGTCTGGGTGGTAATATCAGTTTACAATACATATCAACTTCGTAATCAGTTTTAAACTCACTGTATATTCTCAACTTCTTTCGGCCGCGACCACGAGGGGCCTACGACTTTGTTTATCCTGGTTAACCACCCGCTTTGACTGCAACGTCATTAGCGAAAGAACGAGAAATATGATTAACAAAATTAGTATACATAGTAAAACCGTTTTCATCATAGTAACTCTTCACATTAAAAAAACGATTTCTACATGAACGGTTAGCCTGGTTGGTTGCCCAGTTTGCCACTCGCCTATTGAACCTTGCATTGTTCATATATGATAGCTTTGTCCAATATAACGAGAGAGCTTTCCACTGCATTACTAATGGGAGTTTACAACCCATATCTCCCGCTATACCATCATTTGATGAATATTTACCGACTCCGAGAAATCTTAATGCTCTGTTATGAACGGCTTCGATACACGAGTTCCAACGGTAACCCCACAAAGGAGCACTGTAGTTGATAACAGGCCAAACGATAGAATCGTACAATTTCGTATACACATCATATGGCATTCCGCCCATGGATTTGCATTTTGCTATAAGCAAGCTCAATGCACGACTGGCACTCTGAGCTACATATTTGACAGTTATATTATAATCAAGATTTTCATGTAAAACAACACCTAAGTAAATATATCGATCAACAATATTGATTTGATTCAATCCACACATGAATTATTAGTTCTGGACGTTACGGAGTATAGTACAGAACTTATGTCTTTATGCGGTTAACGTACAAAGAGTACGTGTTCGGTTTTAACCACACAGGTCACGTGATGGGTAAATGTATCACGTGGTATATATGTCTATATATAGAGATGTTTCGCGGGAAATACCAGTTCTACGCTTGATTTCAATACGTTTACTTCAAAACATGGAAACTTTAAATGATTACCACGACGTCGGGGGGTTGCAAGAAATGGTGAAGCATGAGGTCAGCTCTGCGCTTAAATCCAACAACGAGGAACTAATGAAAAACATCGGAGCGATGGTTGAAAAGATAAGTGCTCCTTCTTTTGTAAAAAATGACAGTATTTCTGATAAACCCACTTTTAAACGGAAAAGTAATCAAGAGCAGTACAAACATAATGCCAAGGTAGCTGAAAAACTGTAAAAATAGTATACCTCATTCACTGCGTTGTAATATTGAAATTCTCAATTATTATTAAAGTTTATTTGTCACGTGATGAAAAGCACGTGTACCGGAGCATTAAAAATAATCAATGTACTATGTACGGTTGACGGTGGTGTATGCAACAATACACTTTCACCAGTGAAGTATTACTTATAATTAAATAACTCGACGTTTGTTTTCATACGGTCATACATGTATGAATTATACAAGCGAATTGATGGACAATACAGATAAAATAGGTAAATTGTTTATATTGACAATTATTTATGAAATTCGTCAACAGGAACAAAGGCGTTCCTTAAATACGTTATAGTAAGTAATACTATATAATGGGCCCGTTTTATCAATATTCGTACGAACTAGCGTTCGTAAGATTCGAAATGTTCGTAAGAATTTTCTTTCGAAAATACTTACGACCGTTTTATCAAGGCATTCTTACGAAAATACTTACGACCGTTTTATAAACGCGTTCGTACGTATGACAACGATTTTACGAATAAGAATATTCGTACGCAAACGCTCTTCAATTGGAGGTAGAAAACAACGTAGTTCGCGCCATCTGTCATCTGTTGTCATACACGTGTAGAAGTATCATGACTGACGCAGCGGAAACAAAAACAAACTGCAGACAAACAAACTGGTCGGAGGAGGAGAAGCAGGCGTTAGTGGAATGTTGTTATGAAAATCAGCTGTCTGAAATGAATGGCATGTTTTGGGTGGCTGTAACTGCACCGTAAGTAGTTTTAATTTGTTAAATTATTCATATATCCAAAGACCTAAATACCGTGTTTAGGTCTTTGATATAGCAGACGTTTATCATTTACAAGTAAGACAGGCTACCAGCCTATTAATGAACTTGTAGATACACAGATTTGTGCTAAGGTAAACGAATGCCTAACTGCGAGTCACAGGTCTCAGTTATATTACTGAATCTAGAGCTACTGGTCCCGAGTGGATCGTCGTGATGATTGCTTCTACTTTGCAATATGTAAATCTATATACAATTGTTATGACGGTTATGCCAGTAAATAATCACAAATGAACTTTTATTAAGCCTAAAGTAGATCAATATGAATGTGGTGTTCGAACCCTCGACCCCATAAATTCTAGTAAAGCACTCTACCAAATGAACTAACTGGGCGTCTGATTAACTTTTTTTCATTTGTAAAATAAGCGCATACTTCTTATACATTTCAGCCGCTACATGTTCCAACACCAACAATGCACAGGCGGGCAAAAGGAAGCGTAAATGTATGTTGGGTTTACTGCTGTCATATAGTTATTTGTATTAATTTTTAGTAGTTATCCACAATTTTCAGTCCATTTAGGTAAATAAAAGGTTCATATTGGTATAAGGATTAAAAAACTAGAACAAAATTTGTTGACAGAACAAAGTTATATTTGTAGCTTTATCTGCATATTTGTCTCACAATAAATTTCCTGTATTTCAGGTGACTGTCTATCAGAACTGATAGAATTGAAAAAAGAGAAATTGTCTCTTTTCAGAGAATTGGTTCAACTTAAAAGGGAATCTGTTTAAATTAAACAACTGAAATTTGCTACATTGAACCCCTTCAGTTCTAAATGATTTATTTATTATTGTTATCTATATTTGTTATTGTTATTTTCTTATTGTTTATGCAGCAATAAATTGAAATGCGTATTTGTACATTTTTAAAAAACAACACTGATGATAATATAAACAAAAGCAAAGTAAAATAATGTATGTGCTTTGAAGTAAGAACATAAATACAATTCAACACTAATTTATGGTTAACAGTTGTGTATCTTAGACTGCAAATAGAATGCACTGAAACAAATAACTATTCATGAATGTTTAACGTCTGCCAATGAATAAGACACTATAATGACATGCATACACCACTCTTATGCAAACATCTATAAAACAAGAGACCAATGAGGGCCTGTGCTCTACTGGCTGACTGAATGCGTTTACTTTTTGTCTTTAAGTTATAAGAAGGCAATTGTGGAAGCTATATTGATTACAGAAATATTGCCAAATTCAAGGGCCATAATGCAGTCATGAATGCACGTATCTGTCTTTTCAAAAAGAACCAAGATCTCTTGGATATCAAACGACTGTCCAAGTTTGGTGAAGATCAAATAAAGAATAGAAGCTATTCACAAGCTCATGCATGGCAATTTTGTCATTTTCAAGAGATCATAATCTAGTCAAGCACGAGTGGATCTGGCTTGTTTTCGAAAGGAACTGGGCTTTCATGGATATCTACCTACTGTATAAGTTTGGTAAACATCGGATAATATAAAAGGTGCTATTCTGTTCACAAGCTGTATTATAGAAAAATTGACAATTTTAAGGGCCATAATCCAGTCATGCATGGGCAGTTCTGGCTAGATATCGAAAGGAATAGAGCTCTTATGGATATCTAACTACTGTATAAATTTGATTGAAATACAATCAAACTAACGTCTTTATCATGTTCCCAAGCAATTGTTTACGGACGTACGGACGGGCGTACGGACGACAGACACCGCGCCATCGCATAAGCTCTTCTGTTCTTTTGTCAGTAAGGCTAAAATTATTGAAATTGTTAATTGCATGACACTTAAATAAAGAAATATAGAATGGTTCTCTTTAGCATCTGATCAAATTTGTCTCTTAGCCTATATTTACGAATGTTACGCATGCCTATGGCCATTCGTAGCATTTTGGCTTAAACTTACGAATTTGTAGCGTCTGCATGCGTAAGAAAATATTGATAAAACGCTCTTGCGATAGTAAGAACGTCGTAAGAAAATCTTACGAATTCGTAGTGTCTGCATGCGTACGAAAATATTGATAAAACGCTCTTGAGATCGTAAGAATGTCGTAAGTAAATCTTACGAAAATTTCGTGCGTAAGAACGTTGATAAAACGGGCCCAATGTGTACAAATAGTTACATGCACACAATTATGTTGTGTCAATACAAACTTAAGGAGTAGATACCATTTATCGAGAAATGACTCGCTCATATATACCGCTTATTTGTGAAATTATACTTTTATATTACACTTGAGTCATTATGTCTATAGAGCATAGTCAATATCTATAAACGAGTTCATAATACAAATTATTTTTTTATACTGTAGCTAAAGACTTGATTAAGAAACGCCAAAAACTCATACAATTGGCCGATAATTCGGAATTGGGCTGGAAAGTGGTGGCGGAGTATGAGTCTAACCCAATCGCATCAGACAGTGATGACGAGAAGAGAATTTACAAAGCGGAAGCTAGAAAAAAGCGAGAAAAGCTAAGGCTGAGAAAGTGAAGAAGTCGAAGGCACGTGTGTGGCCTTATAGGTAGTTTTCACGTCATTCAGAGACAAGGTCGAGTACAGCACAACGATCTGACATCAATGGAAACAACATTACTTCAAGACAGAGACATGGTCTATGTTTTACATGTGGAAACGCTGGACATCGGAAGTCAGAATGTCCACAGATGAGACAGTCCAATAACAAGATAAGTAAAGCTTATGTTATTTTAAGTTCTATTGCATCAAGGCATGAACAAGTAAGTAACAAGAATACATTTGCAGGTCAAGAAGATGACGAAGTCGTAACTTGATTCAGCAACAGAGATTGCTTTTATGACAAGACACAGGTAAAAACTGTCATCAATGAAGAGTCCTATGTACAGGAAGTCTCGGTAACGGAAGAGTCCCCGGTAGGTCGGTTAAAAAGTCATGTTGATGCATGGAAACTTATTACTGAAGACAAATACATTTTAGATGTTATAGAAAATGGTTATAAATTACCTATGAAAACGCTACCCGTAACGGCATGCTTAAAAAATTTACAATAATAAAGGTAAGAAATTGAAAGAAAGCGAAAAAGTGGACGTGACCATTTACTCAGATGCGAGTGATGTGGGTTACGGAGGATATGTCGAGTCCAAATGCTCAAAATCAAAACTGAAACAACAAGGTTATACTTCAGGCAACGAAGTTAAAATAATTTTTAAATCAGATTATAAAGAATTAGACAAACGTTGGGCTTTACCGTCTTCAGAAGACGAGTTTTGTAACACTTACAATATGGTTGAGTCGGTCATAATGGAACCGGAAGTGAGAGATTATCAGTCAATCATAAATACCATAGAAGTGGGACATGCCGAACCAGTCTGGAAGCCCACGGAAGTGGGCGATGTTATGTCTATATTAGCAACGTTCGAAGCAGGTAATGTCTTATCAGTTTCAACGCCCCCGGAAGTGGGCGAAGTTTTGTCAATATTAGCACCTCCGGAAGTAGGTGATGTTTTATCAGTGTCAACGCCCCCGGAAGTAGGCGATGTTATGTCAATATTAGCACCTCCGGAAGTAGGTGATGTTTTATCAGTGTCAACGCCCCGGAAGTGGGCGATGTTATGTCAATATTAGCACCTCCGGAAGTAGGTGTTGTTGTATCAGTCTCAACGCCCCCGGAAGTGGGCGATATTATGTCAATACTATCACCTGCGGAAGCAGGTGTTGCTTTATCAGTTTCAACGCCTCCGGAAGTGGGCGATGTACAGTAGGTCTTAAAGCCCCGGGAAGCGGGTTTCAATAAGTCGACATCAACAAAAGTAGTTGAAGGCATCGACGAAAAGCCAAGGCTAACCAAAGTATCGTTAACGGAAGTAAACCATCTAAGCAATCGAGCTAAGGTAAGAGATCAGTCTAGTTGGAATCCACCTCCAGGAATGAGTTATAAAATGATGTTCCCGGAAGCGGACACTAATAATGCTCAAATAGTATTAATAATAGGATATTGTTAAATTGTCAAAAGGTAATTTCACGTAAAAGAGTTAAGGTATATACAGACAATATGAATATAACTTACATTGCAAAGTCTGGTGGCAATATTGACGAATTGCATGCAATTAGTTTAAAAATACACGAATTTTGTGAGAAACATAATATTGAGTTAATTGTTAGTTGGATTCCCCGGGAAAGTAACCAACGGGCAGAACATTTAAGTAAATGTTTAGATTCTGACGATTGGTCCGTTAGTGACAAGGTTTTTTAACAATTAAACATAATGTGGGGTCCGCATAGCATAGACAGATATACCAGTCATTATAATGCTAAATGTCAAAGATTTAACTCAAAATGGTGGGTACCTGGGACGGAGGCCGTTAAAAGTTTTGATCAAAATTGGTACAGTGAATATAACTGGTAGGCTAAATGTATAGCAAAAATGAAAGTAGAAAAATGCAAAAGTACTATTGTAATACCAAAATGGACATCAGCTCCATACTGGTCAATGTTAGTGCATGAAAATGGAGAGTTTAAATCTTTTGTGAAAGACACGCTCTATTTACCTAGGTTCCAGACGGTAGTACCAGGTAAAGGCAATAATGGCTTGTTTAGTAAATAACCATTTGCGTTTAGAATGTTAGCTTTGAGATGTGATATGCAGTATTAATATTCTTTTAGATGAAATATGCAATGTTAATTATCTTTGAGATGTGATAGGCAATGATAATTATGTTTCATTATAACATTATGTATGGAAGCCTTTATTTATACTCATATGAATTAACTTCGTTTCTACAGGTTTTGACTTGAGAAAAAAATCTAAAAAGAAAATTTGAAGACGCGGGAGTTGCAGTAGACAACCAAGACGTTACACAATTGATAGAATGGCATCTCAACTTTTAGCTTCGAAAGCCGAATCTACAGTGTCAAAGTATTCTTCACAGGTCAAAGCGTTCAAGGAATTTTGCAACGTTAAAGGATTTTCATGGCTACCTGCATTACCTATTCACGTTGCAATGTATATATCTACAATGATCGCCGCTAGGAAATCCCATAATGTGATATCGGCTTCATTTTATGCTATCAAGCGGTTACATGGTATAAATGATATGTTTGATCCAACTGAAAATTTATTAGTGAAAACTATGCTGGAATGTGCTAAAAGGTCGAATACAACATTTAGTAGAGTTATGTAATATGTATATAGATTCAACAGATGTTATAACGTTGAGAGACATATCTATGATCTTATTATCGTATGCTGGATTTTTCAGATTCAATGAGGTTAGCAACTTAAAATGTAGTGACGTAAAATTTTATTCCGACCATATTGTCATTTTTGTAAGTCAAAGTAAAACAGACGTGTACAGGCAAGGGAAACACGTACACATTGCTAAAGGAGTCTCTTGTGCCTGTCCGATAAATATGCTACAAAGATACATGAAACATGCTGATTTATGTAATGATTCTGATAAATATTTCTTTCGTCCAGCATGTAGATCTGGAAGAAAATGTTTTTTATTACAAAAGAATAAGAAAATTAGTTATACTCGGGCCAGAGAGTGTATCGTTAGTAAGCTTAAGTCAGTCGCTCCAAATATGAATTTAGGTACGCACACACTAAGAGCTAGTGGTGCAACAACAGCCGCTAATGCTGAAGGAGTATCAGAGCGTTGTATAAAACGTCATGGCAGATGGAAGTCTGATATTGCAAAAGATTCTTATATAGATGATTCTTTAGACAAGAAATTACTTATTTCAAAACAGTTACATTTGAAATTCAATATACATGCATATAAACAAAGTTTCGAACTTGAATGATGTCCAAAACACTAACCTTTTAAACT
Source organism: Mactromeris polynyma (assembly GCA_032209605.1). Classification (NCBI taxonomy): domain Eukaryota; kingdom Metazoa; phylum Mollusca; class Bivalvia; order Venerida; family Mactridae; genus Mactromeris; species Mactromeris polynyma. Next base: position 708,040 of record JASFXZ010000051.1, read on the forward strand.
AACCTAGTGAAATCTTTTCCCTCACACGTGGGGGGTTGTTTGTGGGCGGCTGTCATTCCCATGATAAATACGCGAGGGAGATCAGAATACGGGTCTACCATCAAAGCATGTCAGATCAAATGATCATTTATACCAACGTAAATAAATTATTTAGTCTAATTGTGTACAATGTATAAGTTTATGCAAATACATGTTTAAACAATTGTAAATTGTTTACGTACTTGATTGTATTGTATATATGTATCAAACGCAACCCCTTTAATAAACAGTGAAATCTTGCCAGCAGCAAACGAGTGTTTGTTATTTGTACATGAGTTAGTCAAGACTGTGTACACAATTCTGATTTAGGTCTGAAGTGCACAACGTTACTTTTAGTAATTTACCCGTTATGCCTAAATGTGATAATCGTTCCCATAAAATACTTATATTTATCGTATCGTAGGCCTTTTTAAAGTCTATAAATGCACAGAAAGTAGATTTGCGTAGCTTCTTTCTTGTATCAATTATGTTTGTTAAACTAAATATATATAAATACTTTTGTAAGTGACCCTGCTCTAAAATTGAATGGACACAGCTTATCAGTGATTATGCATTAAAGTTATCAATTATAGGGTAATCAGCATAGCAAGCATGTCCAACTTACTCCAGATCTGATCGATATTGGCACGTACTATATGAAAGATACCATCCCAAAGACACAAGTGATGTGATACTTTACCCAGTCATATTAACCAGGCACCGGGCAAATCCGTACTATTGTAGCGAGCATAGGAAAGAAAGCAACTATAGTACCATTTAAACAACTGGGGACACGAACGCTCCACCACTGATCATCCGGGCTTGTTGTTTAAGATATAGTTTATTCTTTTTAATAAGTTTAATTTTGATTTGAGTTTGTGACATACGTGATCTATATGTGCATTCCAGCGAAGATTTTTATCAATGATTACTCCAAGCATATTGTGGTTACTTACCTGTTCTAGAGTGATATTATTTACATAAAGTGATAGCGAAGAATTTAGTACAGGTCTTTTAGCATTTGAAATTATCATACATTTAGTTTTATTAGGATGAATGGACATGTTGTTTCGGAAACACCAATTAGAAACCATGTCCAAATCGCCCTGTATGGACTGCTGTATTTCGACAATGTTATAACCAGTCAAGTGTAATGTTGAGTCATCTGCGTAGAGATCGATGGTCGAATTTTGAAGATAAAAATGGAATATCATTGATATATATTAGGAAAAAGAGGGGACCAAGAATAGATCCCTGTGGAACACCGGATTTGACCTCTTGAAAGGTTGACTTGTTGGATCCGATTTTTACACATTGCCTTATATTTATCAAATAAGACCGCATCAAAGCTAACGAGTTTTCCGAGAAGTGGTACATTCGGATCTTTTCAAGTCATATTTTATGATCCACTAAATCAAGAAATACAGATCATATCAAACGTCCAGAGTCAATGTCTTTGAGCCACGAATCGACATACCTTATTAAGCCCGTGTCACACTGTAGCTAGTTTCGGCTACGAGTTGTGGCGAGTTTCAAGACATGTCTCCTCTTAAAGAAAGTACTCGGCAAGCAGTGGCGAGAATTTTAAACGGTTTAAACTTGTCGTACGAGTTTCCGTCTCGTACACATATCGAAGACATGTGGTAGGGGTGTCGAACAAACTCGAACACTTGTGGTAGACATGACTTCACTCTGCGTCAAAAAGTCGCTCGACAATCTACTAGTTCAGCAGCGACTCAGGAGGACATTATTACGATCTCTGCTCGAGATTCGTTCGAGTTGTTGTGAGTTTGTACGTACCCCTTCGACATGTCCTCGAGACTGTTGCAATTTCCGGCGAGTTCAATGTGGTCATATCAATAAAAAGCACAACATCATTTCTCCTGAAGATTTCAACCAGTAAACATCACTGTTTTCTCGTACATTCTCGTAGATCACTCGTAATAACTCGTCATGATATCGTGCACATATCGGCAGAACTCGTTTAGACTTGCCTTTACTCGTAAGTCCTCGTAGAAATCTCTGTGGTTGTCGAAAGAGTGTCGTACACAGATCGTACCGATGTTGCTTAAATTCGAGTTTAACAGAAGAATCTCGTACTACTCTCGTATTCATATACGAGCAGGTGTCGAACTGATGTAACCAGCATCGGGAACCCGCGGTCATCTCGTGGCATTTTCGGCGAGTTATAATTCACCGTGGTAACTCGCGGATCCAAGTCGTGACAGTGTGACAGGGCCTGGCAAGAATGATTTTGGCGAAATCCAGACTGATATTTATGAAGTAATTGGTGTTTGTCAAGAAACGTTTTGAGGCTTTTGGCAATGTGTTTTTCAAATATTTTAGATATTGTTGGAAGAATAGATATAGGACGGTAATTGTTGAGATCATCTTTATCAGAGCCCTTGTGCAGTGGAATAATATATGCATCTTTTAATTGATCAGGAAATACATCACAAGCTATACTATCATTTATAATGGATGTTATAGGACCAATGGTAGTATCACCACAAAGTTTAAGAATATTGGGACCGATATTATCCAGACCAGAAGCTTTAGAAATGTCTAATTTTCCTATTATTCTCCGAACATCATATGTAGTAATGAAGTCTATGTTTAAAAAGTCTGAATTGATTTTATTATTTAAGTATGTTTCAAAAGTGTGGTAATTGTCAGGATCAAATTTAGTCTTTTGAATGATGTCTGCAATGTTAGTGAAGTGTGTGTTGAATGCTTCAAGAATAATGTTGGAATCATTAATGTATTCGTTACCATGTTTTGATTCGTTGTGGTACTGCAAGAAATGTTTGAGGTTTTGTGAGTGAATTGAAAGTATTCCAAAGAAATTTTGTTGATTTATTTGCCATTATTGACTTATTGTAAAATTGTCGTTTGCTCTAACGAATGATTTGTGTGACATAATTTCGCTGCTTTTTATACTGGTCTATGTTATTTGCTTTTTTTAATGTATCACGAGTTCTTATTGCTGATCTTATTTCCCCTGTAAACAAACCTGGTAAATATTGAGATTTTATTCTTTTAGATTTCAGAGGTGCATTTAAGTTGAGTGTTTTTTTATAATGCTAGGTAAATTGATAGCAGAGTTGTAGATAGTATGTGAAACATTTGATACACAAAGAGACCAACATCTCGTTGTAGACAAGTGTTATATTATGTACATGTATCTTACATAGATAGTATGTGAAACATTTGATACACACAGAGACCAACATCTCGTTGTAGACAAGTGTTACATGTAGTATGTACATGTATCTTACATAGATAGTATGTGAAACATTTGATACACACAGAGACCAACATCTCGTTGTAGACAAGTGTTACATGTACATGTATCTTACATAGATAGTATGTGAAACATTTGATACACACAGAGACCAACATCTCGTTGTAGACAAGTGTTATATGTAGTATGTACATGTATCTTACATAGATAGTATGTAAAACATTTGATACACTCAGAGACCAACATCTCGTTGTAGACAAGTGTTACATGTACATGTATCTTACATAGATAGTATGTGAAACATTTGATACACACAGAGACCAACATCTCGTTGTAGACAAGTGTTATATTATGTACATGTATCTTACATAGATAGTATGTGAAACATTTGATACACACAGAGACCAACATCTCGTTGTAGACAAGTGTTATATTATGTACATGTATCTTACATATATAGTATGTGAAACATTTGATACACACAGAGACCAACATCTCGTTGTAGACAAGTGTTATATTATGTACATGTATCTTACATAGATAGTCTGTGAAACATTTGATACACACAGAGACGAACATCTCGTTGTAGACAAGTGTTATATTATGTACATGTATCTTACATAGATAGTATGTGAAACATTTGATACACACAGAGATCAACATCTCGTTGTAGACAAGTGTTATATTATGTACATGTATCTTACATAGATAGTATGTGAAACATTTGATACACACAGAGATCAACATCTCGTTGTAGACAAGTGTTATATTATGTACATGTATCTTACATAGATAGTATGTGAAACATTTGATACACACAGAGACCAACATCTCGTTGTAGACAAGTATTATATTATGTACATGTATCTTACATAGATAGTATGTGAAACATTTGATACACACAGAGACCAACATCTCGTTGTAGACAAGTGTTATATGTAGTATGTACATGTATCTTACATAGATAGTATGTGAAACATTTGATACACACAGAGACCAACATCTCGTTGTAGACAAGTGTTATATTATGTACATGTATCTTACATAGACAGTCTGTGAAACATTTGATACACACAGAGACCAACATCTCGTTGTAGACAAGTGTTATATTATGTACATGTATCTTACATAGATAGTATGTGAAACATTTGATACACACAGAGACCAACATCTCGTTGTAGACAAGTGTTATATTATGTACATGTATCTTACATAGATAGTATGTGAAACATTTGATACACACAGAGACCAACATCTCGTTGTAGACAAGTGTTATATGTAGTATGTACATGTATCTTACATAGATAGTATGTGAAACATTTGATACACACAGAGACCAACATCTCGTTGTAGACAAGTGTTATATGTAGTATGTACATGTATCTTACATAGATAGTATGTGAAACATTTGATACACACAGAGACCAACATATCGTTGTAGACAAGTGTTATATTATGTACATGTATCTTACATAGATAGTATGTGAAACATTTGATACACAAAGAGACCAACATCTCGTTGTAGACAAGTGTTATATTATGTATCTTACATAGATAGTATGTGAAACATTTGATACACAAAGAGACCAACATCTCGTTGTAGACAAGTGTTACATGTACATGTATCTTACATAGATAGTATGTGAAACATTTGATACACTCAGAGACCAACATCTCGTTGTAGACAAGTGTTATATTATGTACATGTATCTTACATAGATAGTCTGTGAAACATTTGATACACACAGAGACCAACATCTCGTTGTAGACAAGTGTTATATTATGTACATGTATCTTACATAGATAGTCTGTGAAACATTTGATACACACAGAGACCAACATCTCGTTGTAGACAAGTGTTATATTATGTACATGTATCTTACATAGATAGTATGTGAAACATTTGATACACACAGAGACCAACATCTCGATGTAGACAAGTATTATATTATGTACATGTATCTTACATAGATAGTCTGTGAAAGATTTGATACACACAGAGACCAACATCTCGTTGTAGACAAGTATTATATTATGTACATGTATCTTACATAGATAGTCTGTGAAAGATTTGATACACACAGAGACCAACATCTCGTTGTAGACAAGTGTTATATTATGTACATGTATCTTACATAGATAGTATGTGAACCATTTGATACACACAGAGACCAACATCTCGTTGTAGACAAGTGTTATATTATGTACATGTATCTTACATAGATAGTATGTGAAACATTTGATACACACAGAGACCAACATCTCGTTGTAGACAAGTGTTATATTATGTACATGTATCTTACATAGATAGTATGTGAAACATTTGATACACACAGAGACCAACATCTCGTTGTAGACAAGTGTTATATTATGTACATGTATCTTACATAGATAGTATGTTAAACATTTGATACACACAGAGACCAACATCTCGTTGTAGACAAGTGTTATATTATGTACATGTATCTTACATAGATAGTATGTGAAACATTTGATACACACAGAGACCAACATCTCGTTGTAGACAAGTGTTATATTATGTACATGTATCTTACATAGATAGTATGTGAAACATTTGATACACACAGAGACCAACATCTCGTTGTAGACAAGTGTTACATGTACATGTATCTTACATAGATAGTATGTGAAACATTTGATACACACAGAGACCAACATCTCGATGTAGACAAGTATTATATTATGTACATGTATCTTACATAGATAGTCTGTGAAAGATTTGATACACACAGAGACCAACATCTCGTTGTAGACAAGTATTATATTATGTACATGTATCTTACATAGATAGTCTGTGAAAGATTTGATACACACAGAGACCAACATCTCGTTGTAGACAAGTGTTATATTATGTACATGTATCTTACATAGATAGTATGTGAACCATTTGATACACACAGAGACCAACATCTCGTTGTAGACAAGTGTTATATTATGTACATGTATCTTACATAGATAGTATGTGAAACATTTGATACACACAGAGACCAACATCTCGTTGTAGACAAGTGTTATATTATGTACATGTATCTTACATAGATAGTATGTGAAACATTTGATACACACAGAGACCAACATCTCGTTGTAGACAAGTGTTATATTATGTACATGTATCTTACATAGATAGTATGTTAAACATTTGATACACACAGAGACCAACATCTCGTTGTAGACAAGTGTTATATTATGTACATGTATCTTACATAGATAGTATGTGAAACATTTGATACACACAGAGACCAACATCTCGTTGTAGACAAGTGTTATATTATGTACATGTATCTTACATAGATAGTATGTTAAACATTTGATACACACAGAGACCAACATCTCGTTGTAGACAAGTGTTATATTATGTACATGTATCTTACATAGATAGTATGTGAAACATTTGATACACACAGAGACCAACATCTCGTTGTAGACAAGTGTTATATTATGTACATGTATCTTACATAGATAGTATGTGAAACATTTGATACACACAGAGACCAACATCTCGTTGTAGACAAGTGTTATATTATGTACATGTATCTTACATAGATAGTATGTGAAACATTTGATACACACAGAGACCAACATCTCGTTGTAGACAAGTGTTATATTATGTACATGTATCTTACATAGATAGTATGTTAAACATTTGATACACACAGAGACCAACATCTCGTTGTAGACAAGTGTTATATTATGTACATGTATCTTACATAGATATGTGAACCCGGATCTTTCAGTCGAATCAATTGACGAGACAGAAAAGGTTAAATCCACTTACTGAAGCGTAATAAATTCAGTGACAAGCATTTATTATCAGTTGTACATTCGCGTCTGACTCGGTAGAGCAGCCGGTATAGTAGCAGACATGCCATTTTGCCTGTATTCGATTCGATCCTTACTGATTACGTCCTATTATAAACTTTAAATATTGTTTCTATTTTACTGTCAGAAATGAGCATATTGATTATCAACATGTACAGCTTTACATTTATATTAAGCTTCACGGATATACTTGTTTAGCGTGTTTCATTATTACATCACGTTTACTATTTGAAAACAAATCAGACACAATTAATTCAATCGACATCTCTCGCATTTTCTTTGCCTGTATCGGAATATGCTCTTAAAGTAAAACTGTATCTCTATGTACACGATATTCTCATTGGTGATACATTTTCCTCTACTCAAATTTCGGGTGCCATTTATGTACTGATACACTTGAATCGTCACTAAATCCACTTCCTCAGCTACTATTGTACATTACAGAACGTCCAGTACAGGAGCAACCCGTTTTGAATACACGAATAGTTGTATGCACGAAACACAGACTCCTAGTTAATATAGAATATAAAACTGTGTACTTATCTAATGACATAGAACAATACAATAAATAAAAGAAACAACACGTACGGGCGTGGTGAGGCTCGAACCAATGCTAGAATTTATTCTTACTCTTTCAGTTATTGTTGTCTACAGCCGTGGCTAATTAGCCTCGTCGCAAAATATATAGCAGTAATATTATGCTGCACCCTTTAAACAAGGAATAGTTCTAGATTAGAAAGGCTGACACGGCTCAATTCTCGGTTTCTCTCTTTACAGTGTTCACTTCCTATTTTTGGTTAAATTAATCTATGATAATTGTATAGTTATATTGTTCCCGTGAAGTGACAAATATGGGACATACATGATTGTATCAAATATTGTATCAAATATTGCATCAAATATACTAATAACTCAGATTCGACTCTGAATTGCACGTTGAACACGTATATTATATTAATTTATTAGTGATTGTGAAATATAAATTGTGTAATTGTAAGACTATATAGGTGATCAATAATTAAATAACAATGGATTTATTCCTAAACCCGAGGTCACAATGGAACCACCACAGGAATATGCAGGTTCACGACGAAAGTTTGGGGCATTTCCTGGCTTGTCTTGCGATGTTGTACGACAGTCGTGGGATACAATGGGTGTCTCGCGACGTAAATCTGCCGTGGCTTGAAGTTGGGTGTAATTTTTGCGACAATCTCACGACAACTGCACGACATTCGTGAGATTGTCGTGAGATAATCGTGCAAAATTCGTGCGAAATAAACTAATTGGTGCAAAGATATTACGAAATTCGCATAATACACATGCGTTACTCCTGCGTAAATCGTGAGTTATTCCTCCATATCTGGAGAGGGTATATAAGCTTGGACTTGTCGCACGACTCTCACACGAATGAATCACGAGTATCGCGAGACCGTCGCACGACTCTCACACGAATGAATCACGAGTATCGCAAGACCGTCGCACGACTCTCACACGAATAAATCACGAGTATCGCAAGACCGTCGCACGACTCTCGCACGAATAAATCACGAGTATCGCAAGACCGTCGCACGACTCTCGCACGAATAAATCACGAGTATCGCAAGACCGTCGCACGACTCTCGCACGAATAAATCACGAGTATCGCAAGACCGTCGCACGACTCTCGCACGAATAAATCACGAGTATCGCAAGACCGTCGCACGACTCTCGCACGAATAAATCACGAGTATCGCAAGACCGTCGCACGACTCTCGCACGAATAAATCACGAGTATCGCAAGACCGTCGCACGACTCTCGCACGAATAAATCACGAGTATTGCAAGACCGTCGCACAACAGTCGAACGAGTGTCTCATGCCAGTCTCACGACATGTTCACGTGATAATTGGCCACGACAGGTCACGACAGTCGCAGATTTGTCCTACGACTGTCGTACGACAGACCTGCGACTTAACCACGAAATGTTCTTCTCTGTCTGGTCATGTCGATAACAAATGGAGAAATTTGGCAATGTCCTTGTTTTTCATCTACATGTTTTTCGTTCAATTTCATTTTATTAATTTGCTATTGCTTTGTTCACAAATAAACCTACATTACAACATGCATAAAATGCAATTGTACCTAGAAATAAACTCGTTCCACATGACGTTATGTGCATATCACAAAATGATTCACTATATAACAAAGTATATCTTCTGATATATCACACGATTTACATTTATTAAACATATTTGATGATGTTCAATACTGAAGTGTTCTCCTGTTCAAACTAGCTGCGTTTGTTGTCTGATCTATTTGTGACAATCAGCGTTTATGTAACCAATCATTTATCCTACTAAGTTACAACGAGATAAAACTGCAGTGTAGTGACTAAGATAATAGTATTTTGGCAACATGACCAATAACAGGGTCGTCAAGTTGGTTACTTATTCCCTATTCCCTATTCGTTACCTATTCCCTATTCCCTATTCGTTACCTATTCGTTACCTATTCCCTATTCCCTATTCGTTACATATTCGTTACTTATTCCCTATTCCCTATTCGTTACCTATTCGTTACCTATTCGCTTTTTCTACATTGCATCTTTTAAATGATTTCTTTTCATGTCCCTGGTGTTAGCTCGAGGTTTGTAGATATGAAAAAACCTTGTTAGCGCATATGTACCAGTTTCTGCGCTCGGCTGATACCCTGTTACCTATTCGTTACCTATTCGTTACTTATTCGTTCCCTATTCGCTTTTTCTACATGGACCCTTTTGAATGATTCCTTTTCAGGTCTCTGGTGTTAGTTCTGGGTTTGTAGAGTTGAAAAAACCTTGTTAGCGCATATGTACCAGTTTCTGCGCTCGACTGATACCCTGTTACCTATTCGTTACCTATTCGTTCCCTTTTCTTTTTTCTACATTGACCCTTTTGAATGATTTCTTTTCATGTCCCTGGTGTTAGCTCGAGGTTTGTAGACTTGAAACAACCTTGTTAGCGCATATGTACCAGTTTCTGTGCTCGACTGATACCCTGTTACCTATTCGTTACCTATTCGTTCCCTATTCGCTTTTTCTACATTGACACTTTTGAATGATTTCTTTTCATGTCCCTGGTGTTAGCTCGAGGTTTGTAGAGTTGAAAAAAACCTTGTTAGCGCACATGTACCAGTTTCTGCGCTTGACTGATACCCTGTTACCTATTCGTTACTTATTCGTTACTTATTCGTTCCCTATTCGCCTTTTCTGCATTGCATCTTTTAAATTATTTCTTTTCATGTCCCTGGTGTTAGCTCGAGGTTTGTAGATATGAAAAAACCTTGTTAGCGCATATGTACCAGTTTCTGCGCTCGGCTGATACCCTGTTACCTATTCGTTACCTATTCGTTCTCTATTCACTTTTTCTACATGGACCCTATTAAATGATTCCTTTTCAGGTCTCTGGTGTTAGTTCTAGGTTTGTAGAGTTGAAAAAACCTTGCTAGCGCATATGTACAAATTCTGCGCTCGACTAAAACCCTGTTACCTATTCGTTACCTATTCGTTCCCTATTCGCCTTTTCTACATTGACCCTTTTGAATGATTTCTTTTCAGGTCTCTGGTGTTAGTTCGAGGTTTGTAGTGTTGAAAAAACCTTGTAAGCGCATATGTACCAGTTTCTGCGCTCGGCTGATACCCTGTTACCTATTCGTTACCTATTCGTTCCCTATTCGCTTTTTCTACATTGACCCTTTTGAATGATTCCTTTTCAGGTCTCTGGTGTTAGTTCTAGGTTTGTAGATATGAAAAAAACTCGTTAGTGCATATGTACCAATTCTGCGCTCGACTGATACCCTGTTACCTATTCGTTACTTATTCGTTCCCTATTCACATTTTCTACATGGACCCTTTTGAATTATTTATTTTCAGGTCTCTGGTGTTAGTTCGAAGTTTGTAGAGTTGAACAAACCTTGTTAGCGCATATGTACCAGTTTCTGCGCTTGACTGATACCCTGTTACCTATTCGTTACCTATTCGTTCCCTATTCGTTCCCTATTCGCTTTTTCTACACTGACCCTTTTGAATGATTTCTTTTCAGGTCTCTGGTGTTAGTTCTAAGTTTTTAGATATGAACAAACCGTGTTAGTGCATATGTACCAATTCTGCGCTCGACTGATACCCTGTTACCTATTCGTTACTTATTCGTTCCCTATTCGCTTTTTCTTCAATGACCCTTTTGAATTATTTCATTTCTTCTATTTTCTTGTCTCTGGTGTTAGTTATGAGTTCGAAGAGGTGAAATTATCCTGTCGTTTGTATTTCATATGTCAAAATGCATCATATTCTTAAAAAAGGAGCAAACGGGTTTTTTTAACGGAGATACTGCCACTTCATTAAGTTTATATTTCATTTTTATCAATTACCCTGATCAATTCATTTCATGATTCGTAATACGATTCCAACAGAGACATATGTCTCTGATTCCAAGTACTGTTCTGTTAATCAATTAATACTTTTCTACACATGTTTTGTTTTTCCTTGTAAATGTGACGAATATGTTTGGGACGAATATATATTATAAAGGACAAAGTCATTATTTTCAGTCCCCTTCATTATACATGTATATGAACCTTTTAACCAGTTATAAGAACGGAGAAACGGAGAAATGAGAACAATGGGGAAAAAAGTAGAGTAACAAATTGGTCATTAATTGCTTCACTTGAACTTTTGTTTACAAAAAAACATGATGGTTTTCATGAACTACTAGAATGAAGCTTCATTGAGGCAACCGAGGCAGCTGCCTCGACAATGCTCTGTAAAAATAAAGCAACAAAAAAGGAAAAAGGGAAACAAACGAGAAAAAAAGAAAGACATATACTTCATTCTTATATTTTCTAAAAGTTCCACCTCGTGAAGCAGGCTTTGGCTAGTTGTATGCGTCCTCATCTAGAAAAGCTATACAAATATTATGCTTAAATAATTTGCTTTTCACAATCATTGGTTATAAAACCCTTTTGTTTAGGTATTTTGTTATTCAAGCTCGTCTTTAATTAATTACAGGGTCAAGACTCTTGACTCAGTATTACTTGACAGAAACATTCTTTATATCCGACAAGCAGTCAGGAAAGACAGCAAAGGATCAGGTTCTATAAGGGGTGTTTTTGGCCCCAAATCAGATGTTTATGAAACTATTGTCAAATGAAAGACATAAACTCACTGTGTATGATTTTTATTTCATTTTTATTCTTTTTTGTTGCCATAGCAATCATTTCTTCTTATTACTAAATAATGCAAAAATCAGTGTTTTACATAAAATTAAGCATATATACTGAGAGCAAAATGTTGTATAGTCACACTGACTTGTATAACAATGTCTAAATAAGTATGACATGTGTTGCTATGGTAACCATGTAGAGTTTTTTCAGCCAATTGATTCTTCAGTCATTTTTTTAGTATCCTCAACAGTTTTTAAACACATTACACGATGAACAAATGCATAAACAGCATAAATATGAAGCATAACACTTTACAATACAAATAAATGTAATTCATAATGATGATTTATTATATATATCATTAAAATGACGTCATAGACATAAAATAACGCCCATGTATTAGTATTGATGATTCACATGTCAAAAGTCAAATGAAGCCACGTCGCAATTGTTTTGGAGTGATGGCTGCTGCTATCACAGTCAAAATGTTGAAGATATAAATACTATAATAAATGCATGTTCAGCAATAATTCATTGAAAGAAGTTTAAAGAAAATAATGGTCTATTTTACCATTTATAATAATTAATGGGCTATCATTAAACATGAACATGATTGAAGAACAAATCCTACATGTTTTATAGAATCAATAACAGTTAAACACTAAACCGTGTAGCATGCACATTTGACAAATAATCTGGTATTTTGTCTGAACAATATATAAAACTTATTTAGTAAAGAATGAAATCAAGAATATATAAACTTATATGAACAATACGTCAGGCATAGCTAGTACATAAGTGTAATCGCAAACTTATCTGAACAATAAGTCAGGCATAGCTAGTACAAAAGTGTAATCGCAAACTTATATGAACAATAAGTCAGGCATAGCTATTACATAAGTGTAATCGCAAACTTATCTGAACAATAAGTCAGGCATAGCTAGTACATAAGTGTAATCGCAAACTTATCTGAACAATAAGTCAGGCATAGCTAGTACATAAGTGTAATCGCAAACTTATATGAACAATAAGTCAGGCATAGCTAGTACATAAGTGTAATCGCAAACTTATCTGAACAATAAGTCAGGCATAGCTAGTACAAAAGTGTAATCGCAAACTTATCTGAACAATAAGTCAGACATATCTAGTACATAAGTGTAATCGCAAACTTATCTGAACAATAAGTCAGACATATCTAGTACATAAGTGTAATCGCAAACTTAAATGAACAATAAGTCAGACATATCTAGTACATAAGTGTAATCGCAAACTTATATGAACAATAAGTCAGACATATCTAGTACATAAGTGTAATCGCAAACTTATATGAACAATAAGTCAGACATATCTAGTACATAAGTGTAATCGCAAACTTATCTGAACAATAAGTCGGACATATCTAGTACATAAGTGTAATCGCAAACTTATCTGAACAATAAGTCAGACATATATAGTACATAAGTGCAATCTCAAACTTATCTGAACAATAAGTCGGACATATCTAGTACATAAGTGTAATCGCAAACTTATATGAACAATAAGTCAGGCATAGCTAGTACAAAAGTGTAATCGCAAACTTATCTGAACAATAAGTCAGACATATCTAGTACATAAGTGTAATCGCAAACTTATCTGAACAATAAGTCAGGCATAGCTAGTACATAAGTGTAATCGCAAACTTATCTGAACAATAAGTCGGACATATCTAGTACATAAGTGTAATCGCAAACTTATCTGAACAATAAGTCAGACATATCTAGTACAAAAGTGTAATCGCAAACTTAAATGAACAATAAGTCAGACATATCTAGTACATAAGTGTAATCGCAAACTTAAATGAACAATAAGTCAGACATATCTAGTACATAAGTGTAATCGCAAACTATCTGAACAATAAGTCAGACATATCTAGTACATAAGTGTAATCGCAAACTTAAATGAACAATAAGTCAGACATATCTAGTACATAAGTGTAATCGCAAACTATCTGAACAATAAGTCAGACATATCTAGTACATAAGTGTAATCGCAAACTTAAATGAACAATAAGTCAGACATATCTAGTACATAAGTGTAATCGCAAACTTAAATGAACAATAAGTCAGACATATCTAGTACATAAGTGTAATCGCAAACTATCTGAACAATAAGTCGGACATATCTAGTACATAAGTGTAATCGCAAACTTATCTGAACAATAAGTCGGACATATCTAGTACATAAGTGTAATCGCAAACTTATCTGAACAATAAGTCGGACATATCTAGTACATAAGTGTAATCGCAAACTTATCTGAACAATAAGTCAGACATATATAGTACATAAGTGCAATCTCAAACTTATCTGAACAATAAGTTGGACATATCTAGTACATAAGTGTAATCGCAAACTTATATGAACAATAAGTCAGACATATCTAGTACATAAGTGTAATCGCAAACTTATCTGAACAATAAGTCAGACATATCTAGTACATAAGTGTAATCGCAAACTTAAATGAACAATAAGTCAGGCATAGCTAGTACATAAGTGTAATCGCAAACTTATATGAACAATAAGTCAGACATATCTAGTACATAAGTGTAATCGCAAACTTATCTGAACAATAAGTCGGACATATCTAGTACATAAGTGTAATCGCAAACTTATCTGAACAATAAGTCGGACATATCTAGTACATAAGTGTTATCGCAAACTTATCTGAACAATAAGTCGGGCATAGCTAGTACATAAGTGTAATCGCAAACTTATATGAACAATAAGTCAGACATATCTAGTACATAAGTGTAATCGCAAACTTATCTGAACAATAAGTCAGACATATCTAGTACATAAGTGTAATCGCAAACTTATCTACACAATAAGTCGGACATATCTAGTACATAAGTGTAATCGCAAACTTATCGGAACAATAAGTCGGACATATCTAGTACATAAGTGTAATCGCAAACTTATCTGAACAATAAGTCAGACATATCTAGTACATAAGTGTAATCGCAAACTATCTGAACAATAAGTCAGACATATCTAGTACAAAAGTGTGATCTCAAACTATCTGAACAATAAGTCAGGCATAGCTAGTACATAAGTGTGATCTCAAACTTATCTGAACAATAAGTCAGGCATAGCTAGTACATAAGTGTGATCTCAAACTTATCTGAACAATAAGTCAGACATATCTAGTACGTAAGTGTAATCGCAAACTTATCTGAACAATAAGTCAGACATATATAGTACATAAGTGTAATCGCAAACTTATCTGAACAATAAGTCAGACATATCTAGTACATAAGTGTAATCGCAAACTTATCTGAACAATAAGTCAGACATATCTAGTACATAAGTGTGATCTCAAACTTATCTGAACAATAAGTCAGACATATCTAGTACATAAGTGTAATCGCAAACTTATCTGAACAATAAGTCAGACATATCTAGTACATAAGTGTGATCTCAAACTTATCTGAACAATAAGTCAGACATATCTAGTACATAAGTGTAATCGCAAACTTATCTGAACAATAAGTCGGACATATCTAGTACATAAGTGTAATCGCAAACTTATCTGAACAATAAGTCAGACATATCTAGTACGTAAGTGTAATCGCAAACTTATCTGAACAATAAGTCAGACATATATAGTACATAAGTGCAATCTCAAAGTATTTAAATCATTTTTATGCCCCCACTTTGAAGCGGGGGGGGGGGGGGCAAATAGATTTGCCCTTGTCCGTCTGTCCGTCACAAAATCTTGTGTCATTCATATCTCCAAAAGTATATGAGGCAGATTCATAAAACTTTACAGGAATGTTAACAAGCATGTGTAGTTTTGCACCTGGGGTTTCATGTTTGGTTGTGTCAAGTAAGTGCAGAGTTATGACCCTTGACTTAGTTATAATATAGCCTACAGAGTATGCAATCTTGTATCACTCATATCTCCAAAAGTGTTTGAGACAGAGTCATAAAACTTTACAAGAATATTCACCAGCATGTGTAGTTGTGCACCTGGGGTGTCATGTTTGGCTGTGCCCAATAAGTTATGGCACTTGACTTAGTTAAAACATAGCCTACAGAGTATGTAATCTTGCGTCACTCATATCTCCAAAAATATATGAGCCAGTGTCATAAGACTTTACATGAATGTTCACCAACCTGTATAGTTGTACATCTGGGGTTTCATGTATGGTTACGCCCAGTAAGTGCAAAGTTATGGCCCTTGACTTATCACCATAATCAGTACAGTTGTTCACTTGGTAATTTTGATATCCATTCACAAACTATGAGAAGAATAATAGCATTTGCTTTTTTGACAAAGGCTGCAAGTGGGGGCATCTGTGTTCTTTGGACGCATTCTAGTTGACATTGATTTCCATGATGCAAAATATGTCATCCATTACTGTACGCAATGTGTCAAGGGACATAACTCTGCACTTAATGGACACAACCAAACATGAAACCCCAGGTGCAAAACTACACATGCTGGTGAACATTCCTGTAAAGTTTTATGACTCTGACTCATATTCTTTTGGAGATATGAGTGACAAAAGATTTTGTGACGGACGCAAGGACGGACAGACGGACTTATTGTTCATTTTTAAAAGTTTGCGATTTACACTTATGTACTAGATACGTCTGACTTATGTACTAGATACGTCTGACTTATTGTTCATATAAGTTTATATATTCTTGATTTCATTCATTACTAAATAAGTTTTATATATTGTTCAGACAAAATACCAGATTATTTGTCAAATGTGCATGCTACACGGTTTAGTGTTTAACTGTTATTGATTCTATAAAACATGTAGGATTTGTTCTTCAATCATGTTCAATTGTTTTAACATTATATAATTGTTGAATTGTTGATACTCGTTTTTACTTACATGTGTATGGTAAATATACATATAAATACAATGTGTGATATATGCAACTTTAATTCTCTGTTGTTCGGATGAACAGCTCATCAATTAATAGAGAACATTTAATGATAGCCCATTAATTATTATAAATGGTAAAATAGACCATTATTTTCTTTAAACTTCTTTCAATGAATTATTGCTGAACATGCATTTATTATAGTACATTTATATCTTCAACATTTTGACTGTGATAGCAGCAGCCATCACTCCAAAACAATTGCGACGTGGCTTCATTTGCCTTTTGACATGTGAATCATCAATACTAATACATGGGCGTTATTTTATGTCTATGACGTCATTTTAATGATATATATAATAAATCATCATTATGAATTACATTTATTTATATTGTAAAGTGTTATGCTTCATATTAATGCTGTTTATGCATTTGTTCATTGTGTAATGTGTTTAAAAACTGTTGAGGATACTAAAAAAAGACTCAAGTATCAATTGGCTGAACAAAAACTCTACATGGTTACCATAGCAACACATGTCATACATATTTAGACATTGTTATACAAGTCAGTGTCACTATACAACATTTTGCTCTCAGTATATATGCTTAATTTTATTAAACACTGATTTTTGCATTATTTAGTAATAAGAAGAAATGGTTGCCATGGCAACAAAAAAGAAAGAAAATGAAATAAAAATGTTAAAATCATACACAGTGAGTTTATGTCTTTCATTTGACAATAGTTTCATAAACATCTGATTTGGGGCCAAAAACACCCCTTATAGAACCTGGTCCTTTGCTAACTTTCCTGACTGCTTGTCAGATATAAAGAATCTTTCTGTCAAGTAGGGCCTAATACAGAGTCAAGAGTCTTGACCCTGTAATTGTTTAAAGACGAGCTTGAATAAAAAAATACCCAAACATAAGGGATTTATAACCAATGATTGCTTTTCATGATGAGGACGCATACAACTAACCAAAGCCTGCTTCACGATGTGGAACTTTTAGAAAATATAAGAATGAAGTATTTGTCTTTCTTTTTTCTCTCGTTTGTTTCCCTTTTTCCCTTTTTCTTTTGCTTTATTTTTACAGAGCATTGCCGAGGCAGCTGCCTCGGTTGCCTCAATTGAAGCTACATTCTAGTAGTTCATGAAAACCATCATGTTTTTTTGTAATCAAAAGTTCAAGTGAAGCAATTAATGACCAATTTGTTACTCTACTTTTTTTCCCATTGTTCTCATTTCTCCGTTTCTCCGTTCTTATAACTGGTTAAAAGGTTCATATACATGTATAATGAAGGGGACTGAAAATAATGACTTTGTCCTTTATAATATATATTCGTCCCAAACATATTCGTCACATTTACAAGGAAAAACAAAACATGTGTAGAAAAGTATTAATTGATTAACAGAACAGTACTTGGAATCAGAGACATATGTCTCTGTTGGAATCGTATTACGAATCATGAAATGAATTGATCAGGGTAATTGATAAAAATGAAATATAAACTTAATGAAGTGGCAGTATCTCCGTTAAAAAAACCCGTTTGCTCCTTTTTTAAGAATATGATGCATTTTGACATATGAAATACAAACGACAGGATAATTTCACCTCTTCGAACTCATAACTAACACCAGAGACAAGAAAATAGAAGAAATGAAATAATTCAAAAGGGTCATTGAAGAAAAAGCGAATAGGGAACGAATAAGTAACGAATAGGTAACAGGGTATCAGTCGAGCGCAGAATTGGTACATATGCACTAACACGGTTTTTTCATATCTAAAAACTTAGAACTAACACCAGAGACCTGAAAAGAAATCATTCAAAAGGGTCAGTGTAGAAAAAGCGAATAGGGAACGAATAGGTAACGAATAGGTAACAGGGTATCAGCCGAGCGCAGAAACTGGTACATATGGGCTAACAAGGTTTTTTCAACTCTACAAACCTAGAACTAACACCAGAGACCTGAAAAGGAATCATTCAAAAGGGTCCATGTAGAAAAAGCGAATAGGGAACGAATAGGGAACGAATAGGTAACAGGGTATCAGCCGAGCGCAGAAACTGGTACATATGGGCTAACAAGGTTTTTTCAACTCTACAAACCTAGAACTAACACCAGAGACCTGAAAAGGAATCATTCAAAAGGGTCCATGTAGAAAAAGCGAATAGGGAACGAATAGGTAACGAATAGGTAACAGGGTATCAGCCGAGCGCAGAAACTGGTACATATGCGCTAACAAGGTTTTTTCATATCTACAAACCTCGAGCTAACACCAGGGACATGAAAATAAATAATTTAAAAGATGCAATGTAGAAAAAGCGAATAGGGAACGAATAGGTAACGAATAGGTAACAGGGTATCAGTCGAGCGCAGAATTGGTACATATGCACTAACACGGTTTTTTCATATCTAAAAACTTAGAACTAACACCAGAGACCTGAAAAGAAATCATTCAAAAGGGTCAGTGTAGAAAAAGCGAATAGGGAGCGAATAAGTAACGAATAGGTAACAGGGTATCAGTCGAGCGCAGAATTGGTACATATGCACTAACAAGGTTTTTTCATATCTACAAACCTAGAACTAACACCAGAGACCTGAAAAGGAATCATTCAAAAGGGTCAATGTAGAAAAAGCGAATAGGGAACGAATAGGTAACGAATAGGTAACGAATAGGTAACAGGGTATCAGCCGAGCGCAGAAACTGGTACATATGGGCTTACAAGGTTTTTTCAACTCTACAAACCTAGAACTAACACCAGAGACCTGAAAAGGAATCATTCAAAAGGGTCCATGTAGAAAAAGCGAATAGGGAACGAATAGGTAACGAATAGGTAACAGGGTATCAGCCGAGCGCAGAAACTGGTACATATGCGCTAACAAGGTTTTTTTCATATCTACAAACCTCGAGCTAACACCAGGGACATGAAAAGAAATCATTTAAAAGATGCAATGTAGAAAAAGCGAATAGGGAACGAATAGGTAACGAATAGGTAACAGGGTATCAGTCAAGCGCAGAAACTGGTACATATGCGCTAACAAGGTTTTTTCAACTCTACAAACCTCGAACTAACACTAGAGACCTGAAAAGAAATCATTCAAAAGGGTCAATGTAGAAAAAGCGAATAGGGAACGAATAGGTAACGAATAGGTAACGAATACGTAACAGGGTATCAGTCGAGCACAGAAACTGGTACATATGCGCTAACAAGGTTTTTTAAACTCTACAAACCTCGAGCTAACACCAGGGACATGAAAAGAAATAATTTAAAAGATGCAATGTAGAAAAGGCGAATAGGGAACGAATAAGTAACGAATAGGTAACGAATAGGTAACAGGGTATCAGCCGAGCACAGAAACTGGTACATATGCGCTAACAAGGGTTTTTAAACTCTACAAACCTCGAGCTAACACCAGGGACATGAAAAGAAATCATTTAAAAGATGCAATGTAGAAAAAGCGAATAGGGAACGAATAGGTAACGAATATGTAACAGGGTATCAGTCGAGCGCAGAAACGGGTACATATGCGCTAACAAGGTTTTTTCAACTCTACAAACCTCGAACTAACACTAGAGACCTGAAAAGAAATCATTCAAAAGGGTCAATGTAGAAAAAGCGAATAGGGAACGAATAGGTAACGAATAGGTAACGAATAGGTAACAGGGTATCAGTCGAGCACAGAAACTGGAACATATGCGCTAACAAGGTTTTTTAAACTCTACAAACCTCGAGCTAACACCAGGGACATGAAAAGAAATAATTTAAAAGATGCAATGTAGAAAAGGCGAATAGGGAACGAATAAGTAACGAATAGGTAACGAATAGGTAACAGGGTATCAGCCGAGCACAGAAACTGGTACATATGCGCTAACAAGGTTTTTTAAACTCTACAAACCTCGAGCTAACACCAGGGACATGAAAAGAAATCATTTAAAAGATGCAATGTAGAAAAAGCGAATAGGGAACGAATAGGTAACGAATAGGAAACAGGGTATCAGTCAAGCGCAGAAACTGGTACATATGCGCTAACAAGCTTTTTTCAACTCTACAAACCTCGAACTAACACTAGAGACCTGAAAAGAAATCATTCAAAAGGGTCAATGTAGAAAAAGCGAATAGGGAACGAATAGGTAACGAATAGGTAACAGGGTATCAGTCGAGCACAGAA
This sequence comes from Mactromeris polynyma, assembly GCA_032209605.1. Taxonomy (NCBI): domain Eukaryota; kingdom Metazoa; phylum Mollusca; class Bivalvia; order Venerida; family Mactridae; genus Mactromeris; species Mactromeris polynyma. The sequence goes on from JASFXZ010000051.1 coordinate 729,361, forward strand.
ACTGGTACATATGCGCTTACAAAGTTTTTTCAACTCTACAAACCTCGAGCTAACGTAACACCAGGGACATGAAAATAAATAATTTAAAAGATGCAATGTAGAAAAGACGAATAGGGAACGAATAAGTAACGAATAAGTAACGAATAGGTAACAGGGTATCAGTCGAGCGCAGAAACTGGTACATGTGCGCTAACAAGGTTTTTTCAAGTCTACAAACCTCGAGCTAACACCAGGGACATGAAAAGAAATCATTTAATAGGGTCCATGTAGAAAGCGAATTGAGAACGAATAGGTAACGAATAGGTAACAGGGTATCAGCCGAGCGCAGAAACTGGTACATATGCGCTAACAAGCTTTTTTCAAGTCTACAAACCTCGAGCTAACACCAGGGACATGAAAAGAAATCATTCAAAAGGGTCAATGTAGAAAAGGCGAATAGGGAACGAATAGGTAACGAATAGGTAACAGGGTATCAGTCGAGCGCAGAAACTGGTACATATGCGCTAACAAGGTTTTTTCAACTCTACAAACCTCGAGCTAAAACCAGGGACATGAAAAGAAATAATTTAAAAGATGCAATGTAGACAAGGCGAATAGGGAACGAATAAGTAACGAATAGGTAACAGGGTATCAGTCGAGCGCAGAAACTGGTACATGTGCGCTAACAAGGTTTTTTCAACTCTACAAACCTCGAGCTAACACCAGGGACATGAAAAGAAATCATTCAAAAGGGTCAATGTAGAAAAAGCGAATAGGGAACGAATAGGTAACGAATAGGTAACAGGGTATCAGTCGAGCACAGAAACTGGTACATATGCGCTAACAAGGTTGTTTCAAGTCTACAAACCTCGAGCTAACACCAGGGACATGAAAAGAAATCATTCAAAAGGGTCAATGTAGAAAAAGCGAATAGGGAACGAATAGGTAACGAATAGGTAACAGGGTATCAGTCGAGCGCAGAAACTGGTACATATTCGCTAACAAGTTTTTTTCAACTCTACAAACCCAGAACTAACACCAGAGACCTGAAAAGGAATCATTCAAAAGGGTCCATGTAGAAAAAGCGAATAGGGAACGAATAAGTAACGAATAGGTAACGAATAGGTAACAGGGTATCAGCCGAGCGCAGAAACTGGTACATATGCGCTAACAAGGTTTTTTCATATCTACAAACCTCGAGCTAACACCAGGGACATGAAAAGAAATCATTTAAAAGATGCAATGTAGAAAAAGCGAATAGGTAACGAATAGGTAACGAATAGGGAATAGGGAATAAGTAACGAATAGGTAACGAATAGGGAATAGGGAATAGGTAACGAATAGGTAACGAATAGGTAACGAATAGGGAATAGGGAATAGGTAACGAATAGGTAACGAATAGGGAATAGGGAATAGGTAACGAATAGGGAATAGGGAATAAGTAACCAACTTGACGACCCTACCAATAACAGCAATATGAGAAACAATAATATTGTCAAATAATTGCTCATGTACATGTGAACGCTTGAATGGTCTACTAGTGTCACCAGTAGGCGAAGCGGTGCAACACAGCGCATGCAAAAACTTGTAAACATGGGACGTTCATGAATGAAGCTATAGTTTGCACACGCATAAGATCAATTGTTAATTGATAAAAAATGATAAAATACATATGGGATACGTCTATTTTCTTCACACCTAGTATAGTAAGTATACTTCACCATATTCTGTGAATAATGCTGTATTGTATGGACTATTATCTGTGTAAAATGTTCTTCAATATAAAATAAAACACAACACTGATCGCTTTCATTGTTTAAGTACAGGCACATAGAATAATAGTCATTACACAATAACAACCATCTAGACTGTATAATGAAATGAAATCAGTCTTATATGTCTATATACTTATTCAAATTAAACATTTATAATGATAACAACAATAGCCATACTGTTTCTGAATTTATTAATAATTAATTGCTGCGTAAAATTGCTTGAGACGCGGCACATTCATACATACAATTTCCTAATATACAGTTTCCATCGAATCGTTCATTTAATGAATTAAGTCCACAATCAAAATAACGACAATGTTAGTCTGGTAAATGTCAGTGTTTTTGAAACAATACGTTTTCTAGAAGTGAAAATCAACGATAACAACTGACATAAAGCTCACACTAATAAACACAATTCACTGTTATAATGTTTCCTCGCATAGTTTTATAATATTGATATAGAATACTGAACATTATCATGGAAGCAGTTAATGAACATCCTTATTGAAAACAAACAGCTTGTTGTTGTGTAAACTTTGTAGCATTCTGATAAATGGTGCCATCAATTCGAAATTCCTACAGCAGCTAGTTGCTTCTTCACTCGAGCTATGTAACCGGGATAGCTGCAAACAGATATTACAGTAGTAATTAAGCATACTCGTATCTATAACCTAACATAACAATTATTGACTGTGGTATTTCATAAACAGTATATCGTCAATAGGGGTATACAATTAAAAAACAATTGAGTTTTAATTTTGTTTTTTTATGTATTGCGTCATTGATAACAACTAACAGAACATTCAATTCTAATTGTGCTGCACTTGAGTGTATACTTTTGAAAACATAGTTGAGTTCCTAGATTAGGTTTGACTTAATAACAACAAATGCAATTTTAAACATAATGTTCGCCTATATAAAATAAATGTATAGCAAGTCATTCGTAATAATCGTAAGTTTATTAAAGAAATGTAGCAAATAATCATGTACTTACACTAAGTTAAACCTGAAAAATAAAACATTACAGTATTGATAATTAATACCTTGTATTCAATGTATTGAAATTATATATACGTACAGTAAAACATGATTTACAATAGCTGAGGTGCCGGCATCAATACCAAGTATCAGCTCTTAAACAGTCATATTTTAAATACAAACCTATGGTGGCATATTACTGCCACCAGTTAGCATGATAGCGTTCGCGAAATAATTCGTGTTAACTACTTAATTATTACGATAATTATCTTGCTATCTAGTTAATATTCGTGATAAATTTTCGGTAAGATAAATATCATGCAACTAGAAACAGGCCTGAAAGTGCCCAGAACTGCCACCTCTTACCTTTTTATGATGTATTACACTAGATTAAAGTGGTAACACGAATCTTATCTAGTTGTCCACTAATTATGTTACTTAGTAACTCAAATTCGCGAATTTCACTTAAGATTCGGGTTACCACTTATTTATAAATGCGTTTTTGACTTCTACATGTAAGTGGTAACACGAATCTCATCTAGTTGACCACTTATTATGTTACTTAATAACTCAAATTCGCGAATTTCACTTAAGATTCGTGTTACTACTTATTCATTTTTGGCTTCTAGATGTAAGTGGTAACACGAATATTATCTAGTTAACCACTTATTATGTTACTTAATAACTCAAATTCGCGAATTTCACTTAAGATTCGTGTTACCACTTACATCTAGAAGTCAAAAATGTATTTATAAATAAGTGGTAACACGAATCTTAAGTGAAATTCGCGAATTTGAGTTACTAAGTTATATAAAAAGTGGTCAACTAGATAAGATTCGTGTTACCACTTACATCTAGAAGTCAAAAACGCATTTATAAATAAGTGGTAACACGAATCTTAAGTGAAATTCGCGAATTTGAGTTATTAAGTAATATAATAAGTGGACAACTAGATAAGATTCATGTTACCACTTTAATCTAGTGTAATACATCATAAAAAGGTAAGAGGTGGCAGTTCTGGGCATTTTCAGGCCTGTTTCTAGTTGTATGATATTTATCTTACCGAAAATTTATCACGAATATTAACTAGATAGCTAGATAATTATCGTAATAATTAAGTGGTTAACACGAATTAATTCGCGAACGCTATCATGCAAACTGGTGGCAGTAATATGCCACCATACAAACCAATGAGAGATCTACATACAAACCAATGCAATCTTAAACAGTTATATTTTACAGACCAACCAATGAGAGATCTACAGACCAACCAATGAGAGATATAACGGACCAACCGATGAGAGATCTACAGACAAACCAATGAGAGATCTACAGACCAAGCAATGAGAGATCTACAGACAAACCAATGAGAGATCTACAGACAAACCAATGAGAGATCTACAGACAAACCAATGAGAGATCTACAGACAAACCAATGAGAGATATACAGACCAACCAATGAGAGATCCACAGACCAACCAATGAGAGATCTACAGACCAACCAATGAGAGATATACAGACCAACTGATGAGAGATCTGCAGACAAACCAATGAGAGATCTACAGACAAACCAATGAGAGATCTACAGACCAACCAATGAGAGATCTACAGACCAACCAATGAGAGATCTACAGACAAACCAATGAGAGATCTACAGACAAACCAATGAGAGATCTACAGACAAACCAATGAGAGATCTACAGACAAACCAATGAGAGATATACAGACCAACCAATGAGAGATCCACAGACCAACCAATGAGAGATCTACAGACCAACCAATGAGAGATATACAGACCAACTGATGAGAGATCTGCAGACAAACCAATGAGAGATCTACAGACAAACCAATGAGAGATCTACAGACCAACCAATGAGAGATCTACAGACCAACCAATGAGAGATCTACAGACAAACCAATGAGAGATCTACAGACCAACCAATGAGAGATCTACATACAAACCAATGAGAGATCTACAGACAAACCAATGAGAGATCTACAGTCAAACCAATGAGAGATCTACAGACCAACCAATGAGAGATCTACAGACCAACCAATGAGAGATCTACATACAAACCAATGAGAGATCTACAGACAAACCAATGAGAGATATACAGACCAAGCAATGAGAGATCTACAGACCAACCAATGAGAGATCTACAGACCAACCAATGAGAGATCTACAGACCAACCAATGAGAGATCTACAGACCAACCAATGAGAGATCTACATACAAACCAATGAGAGATCTACATACAAACCAATGAGAGATCTACAGACAAACCAATGAGAGATCTACAGACAAACCAATGAGAGATCTATGGACAAACCAATGAGAGATCTACAGACAAACCAATGAGAGATCTACAGACCAACCAATGAGAGATCTACAGACCAACCAATGAGAGATCTACAGACCAACCAATGAGAGATCTACAGACCAACCAATGAGAGATCTACAGACCAACCAATGAGAGATCTACAGACCAACCAATGAGAGATCTACATACAAACCAATGAGAGATCTACAGACCAACCAATGAGAGATATACAGACCAACCGATGAGAGATCTACAGACAAACCAATGAGAGATATACAGACCAACCAATGAGAGATCTACAGACAAACCAATGAGAGATCTACAGACCAACCAATGAGAGATCTACAGACAAACCAATGAGAGATCTACAGACCAACCAATGAGAGATCTACAGACCAACCAATGAGAGTTCTACAGACCAACCAATGAGAGATATACAGACCAACCAATGAGAGATCTACAGACCAACCAATGATAGATATACAGACAAACCAATGAGAGATCTACAGACCAAGCAATGAGAGATCTACAGACAAACCAATGAGAGATCTACAGACCAAGCAATGAGAGATCTACAGACCAAGCAATGAGAGATCTACAGACAAACCAATGAGAGATCTACAGACAAACCAATGAGAGATCTACAGACAAACCAATAAGAGATCTACAGACAAACCAATGAGAGATCTACAGACAAACCAATGAGAGATATACAGACCAACCAATGAGAGATCCACAGACCAACCAATGAGAGATCTACAGACCAACCAATGAGAGATCTACAGACAAACCAATGAGAGATCTACAGACCAACCAATGAGAGATCTACAGACCAACCAGTGAGAGTTCTACAGACCAACCAATGAGAGATATACAGACAAACCAATGAGAGATCTACAGACCAACCAATGATAGATATACAGACCAACCAATGAGAGATCTACAGACCAACCAATGAGAGATCTACAGACCAACCAATGAGAGATCTACAGACCAACCAATGAGAGATCTACATACAAACCAATGAGAGATCTACAGACAAACCAATGAGAGATCTACAGACAAACCAATGAGAGATCTACAGACCAACCAATGAGAGATCTACAGACCAACCAATGAGAGATCTACAGACCAACCAATGAGAGATATACAGACCAACCAATGAGAGATCTACAGACCAACCAATGAGAGATATACTGACCAACCAATGAGAGATCTACAGACCAACCAATGAGAGATATACAGACAAACCAATGAGAGATATACAGACCAACCAATGAGAGATCTACAGACCAACCAATGAGAGATCTACAGACCAACCAATGAGAGATCTACAGACCAACCAATGAGAGATCTACAGACAAACCAATGAGAGATCTACAGACAAACCAATGAGAGATATACAGACCAAGCAATGAGAGATCTACAGACCAACCAATGAGAGATCTACAGACCAACCAATGAGAGATCCACAGACCAACCAATGAGAGATCCACAGACCAACCAATGAGAGATCTACATACAAACCAATGAGAGATCTACAGACAAACCAATGAGAGATCTACAGACAAACCAATGAGAGATCTACAGACAAACCAATGAGAGATCTACAGACCAACCAATGAGAGATATACAGACCAACCAATGAGAGATCTACAGACCAACCAATGAGAGATATACTGACCAACCAATGAGAGATCTACAGACCAACCAATGAGAGATATACAGACAAACCAATGAGAGATCTACAGACCAACCAATGAGAGATCTACAGACCAACCAATGAGAGATCTACAAACCAACCAATGAGAGATCTACAGACAAACCAATGAGAGATCTACAGACCAACCAATGAGAGATCTACAGACCAACCAATGAGAGATCTACAGACAAACCAATGAGAGATCTACAGACCAACCAATGAGAGATCTACAGACAAACCAATGAAAGATCTACAGACAAACCAATGAGAGATCTACAGACCAACCAATGAGAGATCTACAGACAAACCGATGAGAGATCTACAGACAAACCAATGAGAGATCTACAGACCAAGCAATGAGAGATCTACAGACAAACCAATGAGAGATCTACAGACAAACCAATGAGAGATCTACAGACAAACCAATGAGAGATCTACAGACAAACCAATAAGAGATCTACAGACAAACCAATGAGAGATCTACAGACAAACCAATGAGAGATATACAGACCAACCAATGAGAGATCCACAGACCAACCAATGAGAGATCTACAGACCAACCAATGAGAGATATACAGACCAACTGATGAGAGATCTGCAGACAAACCAATGAGAGATCTACAGACAAACCAATGAGAGATCTACAGACCAACCAATGAGAGATCTACAGACCAACCAATGAGAGATCTACAGACAAACCAATGAGAGATCTACAGACCAACCAATGAGAGATCTACATACAAACCAATGAGAGATCTACAGACAAACCAATGAGAGATCTACAGTCAAACCAATGAGAGATCTACAGACCAACCAATGAGAGATCTACAGACCAACCAATGAGAGATCTACATACAAACCAATGAGAGATCTACAGACAAACCAATGAGAGATATACAGACCAAGCAATGAGAGATCTACAGACCAACCAATGAGAGATCTACAGACCAACCAATGAGAGATCTACAGACCAACCAATGAGAGATCTACAGACCAACTAATGAGAGATCTACATACAAACCAATGAGAGATCTACATACAAACCAATGAGAGATCTACAGACAAACCAATGAGAGATCTACAGACAAACCAATGAGAGATCTATGGACAAACCAATGAGAGATCTACAGACAAACCAATGAGAGATCTACAGACCAACCAATGAGAGATCTACAGACCAACCAATGAGAGATCTACAGACCAACCAATGAGAGATCTACAGACCAACCAATGAGAGATCTACAGACCAACCAATGAGAGATCTACAGACCAACCAATGAGAGATCTACATACAAACCAATGAGAGATCTACAGACCAACCAATGAGAGATATACAGACCAACCGATGAGAGATCTACAGACAAACCAATGAGAGATATACAGACCAACCAATGAGAGATCTACAGACAAACCAATGAGAGATCTACAGACCAACCAATGAGAGATCTACAGACAAACCAATGAGAGATCTACAGACCAACCAATGAGAGATCTACAGACCAACCAATGAGAGTTCTACAGACCAACCAATGAGAGATATACAGACCAACCAATGAGAGATCTACAGACCAACCAATGATAGATATACAGACAAACCAATGAGAGATCTACAGACCAACCAATGAGAGATCCACAGACCAACCAATGAGAGATCTACAGACCAACCAATGAGAGATCTACATACAAACCAATGAGAGATCTACAGACAAACCAATGAGAGATCTACAGACAAACCAATGAGAGATCTACAGACCAACCAATGAGAGATCTACAGACCAACCAATGAGAGATCTACATACAAACCAATGAGAGATCTACAGACCAACCAATGAGAGATCTACAGACAAACCAATGAGAGATCTACAGACAAACCAATGAGAGATCTACAGACAAACCAATGAGAGATCTACAGACCAACCAATGAGAGATCTACAGACAAACCAATGAGAGATCTACAGACCAACCAATGAGAGATCTACAGACCAACCAATGAGAGATCTACAGACCAACCAATGAGAGATCTACAGACCAACCAATGAGAGATCTACAGACCAACCTATGAGAGATCTACAGACCAACCAATGAGAGATCTACATACAAACCAATGAGAGATCTACAGACCAACCAATGAGAGATATACAGACCAACCGATGAGAGATCTACAGACAAACCAATGAGAGATATACAGACCAACCAATGAGAGATCTACAGACAAACCAATGAGAGATCTACAGACCAACCAATGAGAGATCTACAGACAAACCAATGAGAGATCTACAGACAAACCAATGAGAGATATACAGACCAACCAATGAGAGATCTACATACAAACCAATGAGAGATCTACAGACCAACCAATGAGAGATCTACATACAAACCAATGAGAGATCTACAGACAAACCAATGAGAGATCTACAGACAAACCAATGAGAGATCTACAGAGAAACCAATGAGAGATCTACATACCAACCAATGAGAGATCCACAGACCAACCAATGAGAGATCTACAGACCAACCAATGAGAGATATACAGACCAACCAAAGAGAGATCTACAGACCAACCAAAGAGAGATCTACAGACCAACCAATGAGAGATCTACAGACCAACCAATGAGAGATCTACAGACCAACCAATGAGAGATATACAGACCAACCAATGAGAGATCTACAGACCAACCAATGAGAGATCTACAGACCAACCAATGAGAGATCTACAGACCAACCAATGAGAGATCTACAGACCAACCAATGAGAGATCTACAGACCAACCAATGAGAGATCTACAGACCAACCAATGAGAGATATACAGACCAACCAATGAGAGATCTACAGACCAACCAATGAGAGATCTACAGACCAACCAATGAGAGATCTACAGACCAACCAATGAGAGATCTACAGACAAACCAATGAGAGATCTACAGACCAACCAATGAGAGATCTACAGACAAACCAATGAGAGATCTACAGACCAACCAATGAGAGATCTACAGACAAACCAATGAGAGATCTACAGACCAACCAATGAGAGATCTACAGACAAACCAATGAGAGATCTACAGACCAACCAATGAGAGATCTACAGACCAACCAATGAGAGATCTACAGACCAACCAATGAGAGATCTACATACAAACCAATGAGAGATCTACAGACAAACCAATGAGAGATCTACAGACAAACCAATGAGAGATCTACAGACCAACCAATGAGAGATCTACAGACCAACCAATGAGAGATCTACAGACCAACCAATGAGAGATCTACAGACCAACCAATGAGAGATCTACATACAAACCAATGAGAGATCTACAGACAAACCAATGAGAGATCTACAGACAAACCAATGCAATCTTAAACAGACCAGAAGTGACTGTCTCCGTTCTCCACAGAAGGCTTGCGACGTTCGTACTCAAACATAGAACTTCGTTTTACCAATGTGTATTACGAAGTAAGGTCGCAATTGACGTCGTAGTCAACATCATTATTTTCGATGATAATATACAAGAATAACTAACATGTCATAGCAAGCAGTGTATATCAATAACTACACATTATTATAAATAGCTGTATAACTCATTGTTTACAACAAGACCATCAAACATATTTAGTTTAAACTGAATTCAGTCGTTAATTCGCTCAGTGCCTTGCGCACGTGCCTATCGTGAGAACATTTACTAGCATTGGAAAAATAATTTACGTATATCTTTTTCAAGCAAGATATCGTTCATGATAAACACAAAAAGTACATTCATTGTCCGTTAACATCTACAGTTTGATGTCACTATTGTTTAAGCGGGTATATTTGTAAAAAGGCATGTTACTGTAGTCCACGTTGATGTAACAGTGGTATTACTCTATATTTTCATTAACCATACGTTCTGATGCAAACACACTAGTTATTTTTCACAGTGGATGATCATACACAGTATGTGTGTAGAAAATGCTACTTCGCTACTGAAACGTATATCTAAATATAAAACGGTGTAAAACGTCTACAGAACCTACTTCCGGCACACTTACGCATATTTTAAAAAAGGCAGTATTAGGTTGGTAGAGGGAACGCCGCATTCACAAGACAATGATTCCCATACATATTCCAGGGAAACATATAATTATCTGAGTGATAAAACATGAGAAGCGGACAAAGCAGGGGAACAAGCCAATGGAAGAAGTTGACCACGGACTGGAAGGACAATGAACATAAATATTATGTCAGGCCAAATACTCATATACTTGGTAAGGGGACATTTGATATTACTTTAAAACATTAAGGGATATAATAACTACATATCACTTTACAGCTTTGAACTATCTGATTATCATAAAAACATACGGGCATCAAATGACCGTAGCAGTCTTTCACATTTAGCTCAAAAATTATTACTCAAACATTTCCCGGTCGTTATATTTATATAGTCACACTTCTTATCCAAATTGTTCATGTCGTGCTGGCAAAATTCATAACTAATATAACATATGTATGAAAGTATAGCACTGGGCATTAAACACCATCACACAAAATGTCCCCGTCTATTATAGTCGTGCACTACAAGAGAATATTATTATTAGAACTGCCACCTCTTACCTTTTTATGATGTATTACACTAGATTTAAGTGGTAACACGAATCTTATCTAGTTGACCACTTATTATGTTACTTAATAACTCAATTTCGCGAATTTCACTTAAGATTCGTGTTACCACTTATTTATAAATGCAATTTTGGCTTATAGATGTAAGTGGTAACACGAATCTTATCTAGTTGACCACTTATTATGTTACTTAATAACTCAAATTCGCGAATTTCACTTAAGATTCGTGTTACCACTTATTCATTTTTGGCTTCTAGATGTAATTGGTAACACGAATCCTATCTAGTAGACCACTTATTATGTTACTTAATAACTCATATTCGCGAATTTCACTTAAGATTCGTGTTACCACTTAAATCTAGTGTAATACATCATAAAAAGGTAAGAGGGGGCAGTTCTGTGCACTTTCAAGCCTGTTTCTAGTTGTATGATATTTATCTTACCGAAAATGTATCACGAATATTAACTAGATAGCTAGATAATTATCGTAATAATTAAGTGGTTAACACGAAATAATTCACGAACGCTATCATCCTAACTGGTGGCAGTAATATGCCACCAGACACTTCAGAATATAATTAAACAACATGTTGTATTGACTTGTTAAATATAATAATACAACTTACATATCATATTGCTACAGACTACATTCAATATTGCAATATGAGAATATAACATTAATATTTCAGATCAACTTTACTCAGTGTGAGCAATTGAAAATAATAAAGTACTTACCCTAACCTGAAACAGAAATAAAGAACACGATAATACAACGTAACCGTCACGTGCATGATGTCGGGAGTAATAATAACATATTAATTGATTACAAACATTAACTTATAGCTCTTTTGGATGGTCAATAAGGGATATATAAGGATTTGAAGTTGCACGTTCTAGACCAGACATGTGAGATTGGCCCCGCCCATAAAAACTCAGTGTTGTCTTAGCAACGATATTTTCATCCACATTATTGCAATGCCTCCGATAGACTGGCCGGGTCATCCTACGACATGCATCTACTACTTATGTTAATTGCAATAAACTATTCGTTATAACAAAGTTGTTTTAGTTTTCCCGTTAATTCTGGCCTCGTTATCTCCCACTGCTGCACTTTATGGCGAACCCGTTTGGTGATGACATTGTAATATTCCGGAAATATGTTTTTGACTCATTTTTTTACCTTTAAACTTCAAGTGAGACCTTGACCTTTGAACTTCGGACATGGATCATGTGCGCAACACGTAATCTTATCATGGTGAACATTTCGGTCAAGTAATTTAAAATCCCCCAATAAATGATTGTCTTGACAATATTTTTTAGATCAATTTTTGACATTTGACCTCCAAGTGTGACCTTGACATTTCAGCTACAGACACGGGTCTTGTGCGCAACACGCTATCTCATCATGGTGAACATTTGTGCCAAGTACTTTGACGATCCCTCAATAAATGAGTTATAGTCCGGAAGAGATGTTCAGACAAATATTTTTGATGTTTGACCTCAAAGTGTGACATTGACCTTTAAGCTACGGACATGGGTCTTGCTCGCGACACGGTGAACATTTGTGCCAAGTCACTTGAAAATCCTTCAATAAATGACATTTTTATACTCCGGACAAAATGTTTTAGACCCTTTTTTGACGTGCGACCTTTAAGTGTGACCTTGACCTTTGAGCTACGGACATGGGGCTAACGCGCGACACACTGTGTCATCATGGTGAACATTTGTGCCAAGTCATTTGACAATCCTTCAATAAGTGACAGAGTTATGGTCAGATCAAAGAAAATCCGACGCACGCACACACACACGCACATACACCGCACCGCCTTTGCGGCGCCTAAGTCGAGCTCACCACAAGCAGTGCAGACAACAAGTGCATTGATGAATATGTAACTGAGTGTTAACAGTATAAATGGTCGTAGTGGACATGGTCGGAACCAGTAGCGTACATATCAGATATGTACATATTTTCAAACTGAATTGTACATTAATATGCCAATGCCTTTAAAACATACATCTGCGTTAGCAAACTAAAATACTACTATATTATTATTATAAGCAAATACACCTGGCACAAGAACATCGAACTTAAACTGTTGTAACACGGTTGTAGTTTAATGATACCTGCCAAATATCATATTTTTATTCAATTAATCTTACTCATAGTCTGCATAGCGACAACGAGATGAATATGCAAACTATATATGTTCTGTACTTCCGAATTCGGAAAAGCACAAGAGGTGTCCGAGTTGTCGCGACTATAATGAGGAAATTTATGAGATGGGAACTAAACAAACATCCGAACCGTTTAATACTCGTTATTTACACTGATTTACAATAACTGAGTTTTACTACATACAAAGTAATAAAAGTTCTTCAGACAAACCAATGGGCTCTTAATCATAACAAAATGTCTATTGTCTGCAGAAGACGTTTGCATTTTAAATCGGAACTTGGTTTTGCCAATGTACACGGTGAAGTAAGGTTGCAATTGACGTCGTAGTAATTTTATTTTAAATCATTATTTTCACTCATGAATACAGAATAACTAACAAACAAGTCATAACAAGCAGTGAACATTGACAGTATTAGCTCTACTGGCCAAAGCGATGGTGTGTTGTTCGTCGTCCGTCTGTGCATCCGTAAACAATTGCTTGTAAACAAGATAAATTCGTCAGCTGTAATTGTATCGCAATCAAACTTATACAGGAGTTAGATATCCATCGGTTCCAGTCGAAAATCAGCCAGACCCGATCACGCATGACTAGATTATGGACCTTGAAATTGTCGAAATTGATATAAAAAAGCTTGTGAACACACTATTATTCATCATCCAATGTTTGTCAAACTATTTTAGCGGTTAGATATCCATTAGATATACTTGACTGGATTATGGCCTTTGAAAATTGGACAAAAATCCTATAAGGGAGCTTGTGAACACATTAGCGCCAATGTTTACCAAAGCTTTAAGCAGTCACATATGGATAGATATCCAAAAGAAATCAAGGTCTAATGGTTATGTAACTACTGTCAAAGTTTAACTCAAATTGCTAAGAAAATCCTTCTAAAAACTTCAAGTCAAAAATGACCAACTTTGGACAGCCAGTAGAATACAGGCCCAAGCCAAGAAAATAAGTATGCCACGGACCGCATGGAGGGAAATGTTTTGACAGCCAGTAGAATACAGGCCCAAGCCAAGAAAATAAGTATGCCACGGACCGCATGGAGGGAAATGAACATGTATATTATATCGGGCTAAAAAATCATAGAATTGGAAAGGCATTAAGACAAATATTGCAATATGTGTGAATATAACATTAATATTTCGGATAAACTTTGAGCAATTGAAAATAATAAAACACTTACATCCCCCTGAAATAGAAATAAAGAACACGTTAATACAACGTAACCGTTAGATATATGATACATGTGTTATACAATTTCAACCAATGAATACTTTTTCCGAATGATATGAATCAAATTACAATCAACATTGAAATTGCGGCTCAAAATAAGATAATTAATTAATTATTTCATTTGTCGAGATCATACAATAATAACACATACTGATTCAGAATTTGGTTAAACTGGACTGTGTATTGATATATAAATAGTACGTTGTGGTCACCTATCATAGCATGACATAGAAATAAAGGGCGCGTTAATGCGACTCGAAAGATGTATAATCAACAAAAACACACAATAGAATACTCCCATCATTTTCATTCCTTTTGGCCTAAGTGTAATATGCGCAAATTTCTGTTTTCAAGTTTGTATTTTACCATAACAAAGTATTTTTTCAATGATAATGATTTTTTAAAAAAGTACTCGGAAGATGCATATGCAACATACGTTTATTATGCAATATTTAGCAAAACCATTTACAATATGTTGGAAATAGTTGCACCACATAGGTATTATTGACACATACATATACACATTGACATACTGTAAACGTTTAGTATATACATCTAGAGAGTTGATACATTGACACATACATATACACATTGACATACTGTAAACGTTTAGTATATACATCTAGAGAGTTGATACATTGACACATACATATACACATTGACATACTGTAAACGTGTAGTATATACATCAAGAGAGTTGATACATTGATACATACATATACACATTGACATACTGTAAACGTTTAGTATATACATCTAGAGAGTTGATACATTGACACATACATATACACATTGACATACTGTAAACGTTTAGTATATACATCTAGAGAGTTGATACATTGATACATACATATACACATTGACATACTGTAAACGTTTAGTATATACATCTAGAGAGTTGATACATTGACACATACATATACACATTGACATACTGTAAACATTTAGTATATACATCTAGAGAGTTGATACATTGACACATACATATACACATTGACATACTGTAAACGTTTAGTATATTCATCAAGAGAGTTGATACATTGACACATACATATACACATTGACATACTGTAAACGTTTAGTATATACATCTAGAGAGTTGATACATTGATACATACATATACACATTGACATACTGTAAACGTTCAGTATATACATCAAGAGAGTTGATACATTGATACATACATATACACATTGACATACTGTAAACATTTAGTATATACATCTAGAGAGTTGATACATTGACACATACATATACACATTGACATACTGTAAACGTTTAGTATATACATCTAGAGAGTTGATACATTGATACATACATATACACATTGACATACTGTAAACGTTTAGTATATACATCAAGAGAGTTGATACATTGATACATACATATACACATTGACATACTGTAAACGTTTAGTATATACATCTAGAGAGTTGATACATTTATACATACATATACACATTGACATACTGTAAACGTTTAGTATATACATCTAGAGAGTTGATACATTGATACATACATATACACATTGACATACTGTAAACGTTTAGTATATACATCAAGAGAGTTGATACATTGATACATACATATACACATTGACATACTGTAAACGTTTAGTATATACATCAAGAGAGTTGATACATTGATACATACATATACACATTGACATACTGTAAACGTTTAGTATATACATCTAGAGAGTTGATACATTGATACATACATATACACATTGACATACTGTAAACGTTTAGTATATACATCTAGAGAGTTGATGCATTGACACATACATATACACATTGACATACTGTAAACGTTTAGTATATACATCTAGAGAGTTGATACATTGACACATACATATACACATTGACATACTGTAAACGTTTATTATATACATCTAGAGAGTTGATACATTGATACATACATATACACATTGACATACTGTAAACGTTTAGTATATACATCTAGAGAGTTGATGCATTGACACATACATATACACATTGACATACTGTAAACGTGTAGTATATACATCAAGAGAATTGATACATTGATACATACATATACACATTGACATACTGTAAACGTTTAGTATATACATCTAGAGAGTTGATACATTGACACATACATATACACATTGACATACTGTAAACGTGTAGTATATACATCAAGAGAGTTGATACATTGACACATACATATACACATTGACATACTGTAAACGTTTAGTATATACATCAAGAGAGTTGATACATTGATACATACATATACACATTGACATACTGTAAACGTTTAGTATATACATCAAGAGAGTTGATGCATTGACACATACATATACACATTGACATACTGTAAACGTTTAGTATATACATCTAGAGAGTTGATACATTGACACATACATATACACATTGACATACTGTAAACGTTTAGTATATACATCAAGAGAGTTGATACATTGACACATACATATACACATTGACATACTGTAAACGTTTAGTATATACATCTAGAGAGTTGATACATTGACACATACATATACACATTGACATACTGTAAACGTTTAGTATATACATCAAGAGAGTTGATACATTGACACATACATATACACATTGACATACTGTAAACGTTTAGTATATACATCAAGAGAGTTGATACATTGACACATACATATACACATTGACATACTGTAAACGTTTAGTATATACATCTAGAGAGTTGGTACATTGACACATACATATACACATTGACATACTGTAAACGTTTAGTATATACATCTAGAGAGTTGATACATTGATACATACATATACACATTGACATACTGTAAACGTTTAGTATATACATCAAGAGAGTTGATGCATTGACACATACATATACACATTGACATACTGTAAACGTTTAGTATATACATCTAGAGAGTTGATACATTGACACATACATATACACATTGACATACTGTAAACGTTTAGTATATACATCAAGAGAGTTGATACATTGATACATACATATACACATTGACATACTGTAAACGTTTAGTATATACATCAAGAGAGTTGATACATTGATACATACATATACACATTGACATACTGTAAACGTGTAGTATATACATCAAGAGAGTTGATACATTGACACATACATATACACATTGACATACTGTAAACGTTTAGTATATACATCAAGAGAGTTGATACATTGATACATACATATACACATTGACATACTGTAAACGTTTAGTATATACATCAAGAGAGTTGATGCATTGACACATACATATACACATTGACATACTGTAAACGTTTAGTATATACATCAAGAGAGTTGATACATTGACACATACATATACACATTGACATACTGTAAACGTTTAGTATATACATCAAGAGAGTTGATACATTTATACATACATATACACATTGACGTACTGTAAACGTTTAGTATATACATCTAGAGAGTTGATACATTGATACATACATATACACATTGACATACTGTAAACGTTTAGTATATACATCTAGAGAGTTGATACATTGATACATACATATACACATTGACATACTGTAAACGTTTAGTATATACATGTACATCTAGAGAGTTGATACATTGACACATACATATACACATTGACATACTGTAAACGTTTAGTATATACATCAAGAGAGTTGATACATTGACACATACATATACACATTGACATACTGTAAACGTTTAGTATATACATCAAGAGAGTTGATACATTGACACATACATATACACATTGACATACTGTAAACGTTTAGTATATACATCAAGAGAGTTGATACATTGACACATACATATACACATTGACATACTGTAAACGTTTAGTATATACATCAAGAGAGTTGATACATTGACACATACATATACACATTGACATACTGTAAACGTTTAGTATATACATCAAGAGAGTTGATACATTGATACATACATATACACATTGACATACTGTAAACGTTTAGTATATACATCTAGAGAGTTGATACATTGATACATACATATACACATTGACATACTGTAAACGTTTAGTATATACATCTAGAGAGTTGATACATTGACACATACATATACACATTGACATACTGTAAACGTTTAGTATATACATCAAGAGAGTTGATACATTGACACATACATATACACATTGACATACTGTAAACGTTTAGTATATACATCAAGAGAGTTGATACATTGATACATACATATACACATTGACGTACTGTAAACGTTTAGTATATACATCTAGAGAGTTGATACATTGACACATACATATACACATTGACATACTGTAAACGTTTAGTATATACATCTAGAAAGTTGATACATTGATACATACATATACACATTGACATACTGTAAACGTTTAGTATATACATCTAGAGAGTTGATACATTGACACATACATATACACATTGACATACTGTAAACGTTTAGTATATACATCTAGAGAGTTGAAACATTTCAAAGAATTAAATCTGAATATTCGATGCCTACGTTTTTAGCTTAATGTTTATTTTACTGATATCTTATATGTAGTTAGAGTGTGGTTTTCCTCTTAAATCAAAATCGCAACAGGTGACCTTTATTCCGTAATTTATGAATATTGAATACCCATGTTATATCCTATATATCTTTTATATTACTTTGGTTCTATTCGTTTGTATGTTTACGGGTCAAATGGATGGGCAGCTGACAACAGAGTATTGCAGTAATTAAAACAGATATCTGATTCGTAATCCATCAAATTAATATTGGTTATTGGCGCCGCTCATGAGGGCGGGGCCTTTAATGGAATCACGAAATTTTTGAGACTATGGTAGGAGCATCTATTTATAACTGAATCTATTTTTTTATTAAGGGTTAAACTGCAGTAAATATTACACGTTACTTTTTGTATTTTTATGATTTAGAAATAAAATATTTTTAATGCATTTGTATTGTCGAATAAATGTCTTTTACAAAGTTAAAACGATATGTTTAGGATAAATACTTGCTGATCCCCGAAAAATAGGTCGATTCTACATAAACAGCATGTGTGTTAGGTGTCGAAGATAAAATAATTAAAATTGTTTTATAAAAATCTTCATTTTCACTTTACTAAAATCAATATTACACAGTGGTACTTGTAACGTGGATATTCATGCAAGTTACGGTGTTAAAAAAGGAAATACACACCAATGATAGTATGAAAATGGACTATTCCAAAACGGACGATTCTACATAAACAGCATATGTGTAAGGTGTCGAAGATAAAATAAAAATAATTAATTATAAAAAACTTCATTTTCAATTTACTTATAATATTAACACATTGGTACTTGTAACGTGGATATTTATGAAAGTTACGGTATTTAAAAGGAAATACACAAAACATTTTTCCGCCATTACGCTATTCCAAAACATGGTGCACCAATTTTGCGGCGCCCTTGGATGCTTTGCATCAATGCATTTCTTGTAATCTTTATGTACCGGGCATACCGAGATTGTATTGTATATTTCAATGTCTTGTCTGTCTATTTATTTGCAACATAACAAAGAGCACTTCTAATTCAAATGTATAACTACCGAACTCCTCAAACATTGTATTTAGTGTTCGATTACTACATATCCACGATTACTACATATCCACGATTACTACATATCCACGATTACTACATATCCACGATTACTACATATCCACGATTACTACATATCGACGTATCACATGTCTTCATAAACATCTAAACACTATTACACCAGTAAAGTGCTGAAGTAATGCCAACGTGATTTTTGCATCGACATTTAAATACATACAGATTTTATTGCTAAATGTATCTCAACTTTTAAACAAGGCAAAAACACATTTTGAATTAAACTACTGACATGGAACTGAGCATCGGTGTCTTTAAGAAATGTTTTATTATAATGACAACATTTGCCTAATAAGATAACATTCTTTCGGTCGTGTTATACAATGACTATTCGTGATTGGAATTTAACACCCGTATACAAGTATTTAGTGGAAATAAAATTACTGAATATATAACACACATACATGCAATAACTAATGTTGACTAATACATAAACACTTAATGATAAGCCATGCACCCACGTGCATTGACTCAGTTACATTCAACATTATCCTTGTCGGAGCATGTACCGGTAGCGATCGCGTTCATATTATTTATCTCAGTGTATATCGATGTTAATTCTTAACTAGTTACTTAAAGTGTGCTGGTGTTCATAGATATTACTTATATAACAAATGAACGTGTCTCTTATTCATGTACATACTGAATTATTATTTGCAATACATATATGGTTATAATGAACAATGCAAGTGATAATCGAATACAAATACGGGTACATAATACTTACATGTAATATCTGAAATAGAAAGAACACTCTTTATATCACACATTAAATCAACCAGTTATATTACATCAAAACGTATACAAATAGACACTGGCGGACGGGCAAAGTTTAGTAAATTAATATATACACTTACACGTAAGGACAGTCGATACATTTCAAATAATTACATCTAATCCGACTCCTACCTTTGTAGTTGATGTTTTTACTTTTCTTTCAACATGTTTCAGTAAGATATTCTGTGTTATAACAGAATGTGTCATATATATATGTATAGTTAGTGCGCGGACTTCCTTTTAATTGGCCCTTATTCCATAATTGTAGACTACTTATGTTATATCCGATATATCTTTATATGATTTCAGTGTTATATATTTGTATCAGTCAAAAGCTGACGATACAGTACTGCAATAATTACAACTTCGCTTAAAATCAATATTGGTAAAACGCATTTTCTAATGCACCAGACATTCCTAGATACAATAAATAACCCTATACACTTACACGTAAGGACCACCGAACTCCAAAGATATTGTGTTTTGTGTTCGATAACTACATATGACAGTGATAAATTGTTTACATAATTAGCATGGGTTATCAAATTTTGTCAGCAAAGCTATCAATATATGACGTCCGTTATAGGCGTATATTTCCACATGACGTTTATTTTTTCCGATTTGTAATTGTCTTAAAATGCTCATGTTTTGTAAAGTTATACACATTTAAACTATAACAAAAATGTACATACAAATCAATATCCTAAATAGGAATGCTTCGATCAGAATACACTTTAATATGGAAAGTCTGGAGACACAAATATAATCGTAGAATGATAAAGGGAAGTAGCGTGTAATGTACGTATGTGTGTGTGTGTAATCTTATAACTGTAACACAGTGGCAACTATCGTGTAATGTACGTATGTGTGTGTGTATAATCTTATAACTGTAACACAGTGGCAACTAACGTGTAATGTACGTATGTGTGTGTGTATAATCTTATAACTGTAACACAGTGGCAACTATCGTGTAATGTACGTATGTGTGTGTGTATAATCTTATAACTGTAACACAGTGGCAACTATCGTGTAATGTACGTATGTGTGTGTGTGTATAATCTTATAACTGTAACACAGTGGCAACTAACGTGTAATGTACGTATGTGTGTGTGTGTATAATCTTATAACTGTAACACAGTGGCAACTAACGTGTAATGTACGTATGTGTGTGTGTATAATCTTATAACTGTAACACAGTGGCAACTAACGTGTAATGTACGTATGTGTGTGTGTGTATAATATTATAACTGTAACACAGTGGCAACTATCGTGTAATGTACGTATGTGTGTGTGTATAATCTTATAACTGTAACACAGTGGCAGCTAACGTGTAATGTACGTATGAGTGTGTATAATCTTATAACTGTAACACATTGGCAACTAGCGTGTAATGTACGTATGTGTGTGTGTATAATCTTATAACTGTAACACAGTGGCAACTAACGTGTAATGTACGTATGTGTGTGTGTGTATAATCTTATAACTGTAACACAGTGGCAACTAACGTGTAATATACGTATGTGTGTGTGTGTATAATATTATAACTGTAACACAGTGGCAACTAACGTGTAATGTACGTATGTGTGTGTGTATAATCTTATAACTGTAACATAGTGGCAACTACTACTTACAAAGAGATAAAACAACTGCACGCTATTAACACCAACATTTGTACCTTAAGGCATTTACTATTTCCGTTTTGTACATGTATTACACAGTGAGAGTTTAATTTATTTATTATTTTCTGTGATGATATCGTCACAGCCAAACATCCGCGCATATATTTGATTGGTTCCGAGCATAGTTTGGACAAATGCTACGGGCTTTAGTAAATCTGTTTAGGGATAATGTATTTTAGCACAAGTTTTAAATCAAGAGAACAATGTCATCAACGTTACACTTGTCGCAAGATAGATTACATTGCTAGAGATTACGCCACATACACAATAAAATGCCTCCACACACACGCTACATGGAAAATAACTCATAAAGCATCAGACACTGAG
Organism: Mactromeris polynyma; assembly: GCA_032209605.1. Lineage (NCBI taxonomy): Eukaryota > Metazoa > Mollusca > Bivalvia > Venerida > Mactridae > Mactromeris > Mactromeris polynyma. Next base: position 752,543 of record JASFXZ010000051.1, read on the forward strand.
GATGTGCAAGGGTAAACACGCATGGGGACAGGGGCGCGAAGAATGCCCTGGTCGACCGTAAACAACAACTAAGGAGATTTAAGGAAGAATGCCAAGTATGTTGCACAAAGTGCTAAAAGAACACTTGTGATGCCTATTGCGGAGTCCAAACGTCTGGATAGCATGCATGTCAATGATGTTTCAAAGCTATATGAGAGTGAATACTGTTAGGCCAATCAGTGCGTATGAAGTCTCTATCTGAGGTATACAATCCCATTATTGTATCAATGCTGCACAAAACAGGACAATGCTGTTCTACCTAGTATCGGTTAAGTCCGAGGGTTCAGCTAGAAATAACTGGAAAATGAATGAAGTGTTAATATATAACCAAGAATTGCACAGCATGTGTCGTCGGTTGGCGGAACCACGTCAATTCTGCGTAATTTGACGTTATTTTACACTGTACAGTTATCACATTACGGCGGAAAATCGTATCAGAGAACGAGAATATTTCTCAAAATGTTCTCCATTGTGATTGAGGATTCTGTGCACATATCCATAGGTCAAAATCAATATGGAACCCATGTCTCTCACCGAGAAACGCCTATCCATTTCAATTAGTTACTTCACGTTTAACATTCGTGTATCTCGTCGACGTCGCTTTCCGTCCATTGCCAGGTAAATGCTAGTTGTCGTACAAGCCTCCACATCTGTTATATATCAGACGAACATCTCTGTTTCAACATTGCACGATCACCTTATACTCGTACATCTGTTATATATCAGACAAACATCTCTGTTTCAACATTGCACGATCACCTTATACTCGTACAAGCCTCCACATCTGTTATATATCAGACAAACATCTCTGTTTCAACATTGCACGATCACCTTATACTCGTACATCTGTTATATATCAGACAAACATCTCTGTTTCAACATTGCACGATCACCTTATACTCGTACAAGCCTCCACATCTGTTATATATCAGACAAACATCTCTGTTTCAACATTGCACGATCACCTTATACTCGTTCATCTGTTATATATCAGACAAACATCTCTGTTTCAACATTGCACGATCACCTTATACTCGTTCATCTGTTATATATCAGACAAACATCTCTGTTTCAACATTGCACGATCACCTTATACTCGTTCAAGCCTCCACATCTGTTATATATCAGACAAACATCTCTGTTTCAACATTGCATGATCACCTTATACTCGTACAAGCCTCCACATCTGTTATATATCAGACGAACATCTCTGTTTCAACATTGCACGATCACCTTATACTCGTTCATCTGTTATATATCAGACAAACATCTCTGTTTCAACATTGCACGATCACCTTATACTCGTACAAGCCTCCACATCTGTTATATATCAGACGAACATCTCTGTTTCAACATTGCACGATCACCTTATACTCGTTCATCTGTTATATATCAGACAAACATCTCTGTTTCAACATTGCACGATCACCTTATACTCGTTCATCTGTTATATATCAGACAAACATCTCTGTTTCAACATTGCACGATCACCTTATACTCGTTCATCTGTTATATATCAGACAAACATCTCTGTTTCAACATTGCACGATCACCTTATACTCGTACAAGCCTCCACATCTGTTATATATCAGACAAACATCTCTGTTTCAACATTGCACGATCACCTTATACTCGTTCATCTGTTATATATCAGACAAACATCTCTGTTTCAACATTGCACGATCACCTTATACTCGTTCATCTGTTATATATCAGACAAACATCTCTGTTTCAACATTGCACGATCACCTTATACTCGTTCATCTGTTATATATCAGACGAACATCTCTGTTTCAACATTGCACGATCACCTTATACTCGTACAAGCCTCCACATCTGTTATATATCAGACGAACATCTCTGTTTCAACATTGCACGATCACCTTATACTCGTTCATCTGTTATATATCAGACAAACATCTCTGTTTCAACATTGCACGATCACCTTATACTCGTACAAGCCTCCACATCTGTTATATATCAGACGAACATCTCTGTTTCAACATTGCACGATCACCTTATACTCGTACAAGCCTCCACATCTGTTATATATCAGACAAACATCTCTGTTTCAACATTGCACGATCACCTTATACTCGTACAAGCCTCCACATCTGTTATATATCAGACGAACATCTCTGTTTCAACATTGCACGATCACCTTATACTCGTACATCTGTTATATATCAGACAAACATCTCTGTTTCAACATTGCACGATCACCTTATACTCGTACAAGCCTCCACATCTGTTATATATCAGACAAACATCTCTGTTTCAACATTGCACGATCACCTTATACTCGTTCATCTGTTATATATCAGACAAACATCTCTGTTTCAACATTGCACGATCACCTTATACTCGTTCATCTGTTATATATCAGACAAACATCTCTGTTTCAACATTGCACGATCACCTTATACTCGTACAAGCCTCCACATCTGTTATATATCAGACGAACATCTCTGTTTCAACATTGCATGATCACCTTATACTCGTACAAGCCTCCACATCTGTTATATATCAGACAAACATCTCTGTTTCAACATTGCACGATCACCTTATACTCGTTCATCTGTTATATATCAGACAAACATCTCTGTTTCAACATTGCACGATCACCTTATACTCGTTCATCTGTTATATATCAGACAAACATCTCTGTTTCAACATTGCACGATCACCTTATACTCGTTCATCTGTTATATATCAGACAAACATCTCTGTTTCAACATTGCACGATCACCTTATACTCGTACAAGCCTCCACATCTGTTATATATCAGACAAACATCTCTGTTTCAACATTGCACGATCACCTTATACTCGTACAAGCCTCCACATCTGTTATATATCAGACGAACATCTCTGTTTCAACATTGCACGATCACCTTATACTCGTACATCTGTTATATATCAGACAAACATCTCTGTTTCAACATTGCACGATCACCTTATACTCGTACAAGCCTCCACATCTGTTATATATCAGACAAACATCTCTGTTTCAACATTGCACGATCACCTTATACTCGTTCATCTGTTATATATCAGACAAACATCTCTGTTTCAAAATTGCACGATCACCTTATACTCGTTCATCTGTTATATATCAGACAAACATCTCTGTTTCAACATTGCACGATCACCTTATACTCGTACAAGCCTCCACATCTGTTATATATCAGACGAACATCTCTGTTTCAACATTGCATGATCACCTTATACTCGTACAAGCCTCCACATCTGTTATATATCAGACAAACATCTCTGTTTCAACATTGCACGATCACCTTATACTCGTTCATCTGTTATATATCAGACAAACATCTCTGTTTCAACATTGCACGATCACCTTATACTCGTACAAGCCTCCACATCTGTTATATATCAGACGAACATCTCTGTTTCAACATTGCATGATCACCTTATACTCGTACAAGCCTCCACATCTGTTATATATCAGACAAACATCTCTGTTTCAACATTGCACGATCACCTTATACTCGTACAAGCCTCCACATCTGTTATATATCAGACGAACATCTCTGTTTCAACATTGCATGATCACCTTATACTCGTACAAGCCTCCACATCTGTTATATATCAGACAAACATCTCTGTTTCAACATTGCACGATCACCTTATACTCGTACAAGCCTCCACATCTGTTATATATCAGACGAACATCTCTGTTTCAACATTGCACGATCACCTTATACTCGTACAAGCCTCCACATCTGTTATATATCAGACGAACATCTCTGTTTCAACATTGCACGATCACCTTATACTCGTACAAGCCTCCACATCTGTTATATATCAGACAAACATCTCTGTTTCAACATTGCACGATCACCTTATACTCGTACAAGCCTCCACATCTGTTATATATCAGACGAACATCTCTGTTTCAACATTGCACGATCACCTTATACTCGTTCATCTGTTATATATCAGACAAACATCTCTGTTTCAACATTGCACGATCACCTTATACTCGTACATCTGTTATATATCAGACGAACATCTCTGTTTCAACATTGCACGATCACCTTATACTCGTACAAGCCTCCACATCTGTTATATATCAGACAAACATCTCTGTTTCAACATTGCACGATCACCTTATACTCGTACATCTGTTATATATCAGACGAACATCTCTGTTTCAACATTGCACGATCACCTTATACTCGTACATCTGTTATATATCAGACGAACATCTCTGTTTCAACATTGCACGATCACCTTATACTCGTACAAGCCTCCACATCTGTTATATATCAGACGAACATCTCTGTTTCAACATTGCACGATCACCTTATACTCGTACATCTGTTATATATCAGACAAACATCTCTGTTTCAACATTGCACGATCACCTTATACTCGTACAAGCCTCCACATCTGTTATATATCAGACGAACATCTCTGTTTCAACATTGCACGATCACCTTATACTCGTTCATCTGTTATATATCAGACGAACATCTCTGTTTCAACATTGCACGATCACCTTATACTCGTTCATCTGTTATATATCAGACAAACATCTCTGTTTCAACATTGCACGATCACCTTATACTCGTACATCTGTTATATATCAGACGAACATCTCTGTTTCAACATTGCACGATCACCTTATACTCGTTCATCTGTTATATATCAGACAAACATCTCTGTTTCAACATTGCACGATCACCTTATACTCGTACATTGTTTATTACACAACTCCATTTTTATTCTTTATTCAACAATTAGAAATTTAATGCATAACGCTGGTCATCCACCATTTTAGCTACTACTGAACAGTTGCACATGCTGGACGTCACATGTGACACTAATGATGTCAGGAGTAATAGAAGGTTCCTAATTGATTACGTACATCAGTTTATAGCTCTTTTGTAAGGTCTGTATAGGAAATGTGTGCGTGTAGCTGTGGGTATGTGTGTGTGTAGCTGTGGGTATGTGTGCGTGTAGCTGTTGGTATGTGTGTGTATATATATATGTGTGCGTGTAGCTGTGGGTATGTGTGTGTATATATATATGTGTGCGTGTAGCTGTGGGTATGTGTGTGTATATATATATGTGTGCGTGTAGCTGTGGGTATGTGTGTGTATATATATATGTGTGCACGTAGCTGTGGGTATGTGTGTGTATATATATATATGTGTGCGTGCAGCTGTGGGTATGTGTGTGTATATATATATGTGTGCGTGTAGCTGTGGGTGTGTGTGTATATATATATGTGTGCGTGTAGCTGTGGGTATGTGTGTGTATATATATATGTGTGCGTGTAGCTGTGGGTATGTGTGTGTATATATATATATGTGCGTGTAGCTGTGGGTATGTGTGTATATATATATGTGTGTGTGTAGCTGTGGGTATGTGTGTATATATATATATGTGTGCATAGCTGTGGGTATGTGTGTGTGTATATATATGTGTGTGTGTATATATATGTGTGTGTATATATATGTGTGTGTGTGTAGCTGTGGGTATGTGTGTATATATATATATATGTGTGCGTGTAGCTGTGGGTATGTGTATTTATATATATGTGTACGTGTAGTTGTGGGTATGTGTGCGTGTAGCTGTGGGTATGTGTGTATATATATATGTGTGCGTGTAGCTGTGGGTATGTGTGCGTGTAGCTGTGGGTATGTGTGTGTATATATATATATGTGTGTGTGTAGCTGTGGGTATGTGTGTGTGTAGCTGTGGGTATGTGTGTGTATATATATATGTGTGCGTGTAGCTGTGGGTGTGTGTATATATATATATGTGTGCATGTAGCTGTGGGTATGTGTGTGTATATATATATGTGTGCGTGTAGCTGTGGGTATGTGTGTGTATATATATATGTGTGCGTGTAGCTGTGGGTATGTGTGTATATATATATGTGTGCGTGTAGCTGTGGGTATGTGTGTGTGTATATATATATGTGTGTGTGTATATATATGTGTGTGTATATATATGTGTGTGCGTGTAGCTGTGGGTATGTGTGTGTATATATATATGTGTGCGTAGCTGTGGGTATGTGTGTGTGTATATATATGTGTGTGTGTATATATATGTGTGTGTATATATATGTGTGTGCGTGTAGCTGTGGGTATGTGTGTGTATATATATATGTGTGCGTGTAGCTGTGGGTATGTGTATATATATATATGTGTACGTGTAGCTGTGGGTATGTGTGTGTGTATATATATATGTGTGTGTGTATATATATGTGTGTGTATATATATGTGTGTGCGTGTAGCTGTGGGTATGTGTGTATATATATATGTGTGCGTAGCTGTGGGTATGTGTGTGTGTATATATATGTGTGTGTGTATATATATGTGTGTGTATATATATGTGTGTGCGTGTAGCTGTGGGTATGTGTGTGTATATATATATGTGTGCGTGTAGCTGTGGGTATGTGTATATATATATATGTGTACGTGTAGTTGTGGGTATGTGTGCATGTAGCTGTGGGTATGTGTGTATATATATATGTGTGCGTGTAGCTGTGGGTATGTGTGCGTGTAGCTGTGGGTATGTGTGTGTATATATATATATGTGTGTGTGTAGCTGTGGGTATGTGTGTGTGTAGCTGTGGGTATGTGTGCGTGTAGCTGTGGGTATGTGTGTGTGTGTAGCTGTGGGTATGTGTGCGTGTAGCTGTGGGTATGTGTGTGTGTAGCTGTGGGTATGTGTGTGTGTGTAGCTGTGGGTATGTGTGTGTGTAGCTGTGGGTATGTGTGTGTGTAGCTGTGGGTATGTGTGTGTGTGTAGCTGTGGGTATGTGTGTGTGTAGCTGTGGGTATGTGTGTGTGTAGCTGTGGGTATGTGTGTGTGTAGATGTGGGTATGTGTGTGTGTAGCTGTGGGTATGTGTGCGTGTAGCTGTGGGTGTGTGTATATATATATATTGTGCCGATTCAGGTTACATATTGTTAAAAGCGACATGAACATTTCAATGAACACTTTATTGTTAATCTTTAATTTATGCTCACTTCCATTATCAGTTTTGCATATGCACATGTCTGTAATTATGTTGACTGAACACATCTATAGAAATATTGAATACTGACGTCATTTGATGTCGGAAATTACACGTGGTTAATAGTTAGAACGAAATTGACTCGATGTCATAAGCACGGGCGGATCCAGGATTCGGTCTTAGGGGGGGGGGGGGGGGCGTAAATTTTTTGAGTTTTACTCAAGCCTTATAGAACGGGAATGACTGTTTACAAACCTCATAATGATAGAATATAAGGCTAAAATTAATCATAATCGATTATTTGAAAATGTTATAATTAAGGTTACATGTATTCAGACTGAGACATCACGCGCGCATGTAAGAATTGAGCATTGGGGCCGTGCATGGGGTGGGTGCGGGAGGTGTATCCCCTCCGGATGAGAACATTTTAAATCACCTTTGACATTGGCAAAATCCATCACTTTTAAAAGTTTTTTTTTCGAATTTTCCTACGCTCATGGACATACATGTAAGGTTTGGGAATTTTAGGGGGGGCGTGCCCCCCCCCCCCCTGAATCCGCTAGTCATAAGAACTCACCAACTTTGTTTGGATGACATTGTTTCTTATTCAATTTAAATTGTCGATAGTAAATGAATTTATGATAAATGTTTGTTCACCAGATATCGAGTTGTACCATAAAAAACAAAACATTGTTCGATATGAAATATTTTGAATCTTACTTAAGATTGGGACTGTATTGATTCAGAACAAATAAATAACAACAGTGAGCCACTAGTATGTGTTTTTCCTATACAAGATGTAAGCTAATAAGCCTGTACACATATTACTTGTAAATTGTAATTTTGTATACATGACACTAAGTATAAAACAAAATCTATTTTTGAAAACGAAACACAAACTTTGAATTACAGACTTAATTCAGTGCGCACATAGTACATTATGTTTTATCTGATACAGACTTAATTCAGTGCGCACATAGTACATTATGTTTTATCTGATACAGACTTAATTCAGTGCGCACATGTACATTATGTTTTATCTGATACAGACTTAATTCAGTGCGCACATAGTACATTATGTTTTATCTGATACAGACTTAATTCAGTGCGCACATAGTACATTATGTTTTATCTGATACAGACTTAATTCAGTGCGCACATGTACATTATGTTTTATCTGATACAGACTTAATTCAGTGCGCACATAGTACATTATGTTTTATCTGATACAGACTTAATTCAGTGCGCACATGTACATTATGTTTTATCTGATACAGACTTAATTCAGTGCGCACATAGTACATTATGTTTTATCTCATACAGACTTAATTCAGTGCGCACATAGTACATTATATTTTATCTGATACAGACTTAATTCAGTGCGCACATGTACATTATATTTTATCTGATACAGACTTAATTCAGTGCGCACATGCACATTATGTTTTATCTGATACAGACTTAATTCAGTGCGCACATAGTACATTATATTTTATCTGATACAGACTTAATTCAGTGCGCACATGTACATTATGTTTTATCTGATACAGACTTAATTCAGTGCGCACATGTACATTATGTTTTATCTGATACAGACTTAATTCAGTGCGCACATGTACATTATGTTTTATCTGATACATACTTAATTCAGTGCGCACATAGTACATTATGTTTTATCTGATACAGACTTAATTCAGTGCGCACATGCACATTATATTTTATCTGATACAGACTTAATTCAGTGCGCACATGTACATTATGTTTTATCTGATACAGACTTAATTCAGTGCGCACATAGTACATTATGTTTTATCTGATACAGACTTAATTCAGTGCGCACATGTACATTATGTTTTATCTGATACAGACTTAATTCAGTGCGCACATAGTACATTATGTTTTATCTGATACAGACTTAATTCAGTGCGCACATAGTACATTATATTTTATCTGATACAGACTTAATTCAGTGCGCACATGTACATTATATTTTATCTGATACAGACTTAATTCAGTGCGCACATGCACATTATGTTTTATCTGATACAGACTTAATTCAGTGCGCACATAGTACATTATATTTATCTGATACAGACTTAATTCAGTGCGCACATGTACATTATGTTTTATCTGATACAGACTTAATTCAGTGCGCACATGTACATTATGTTTTATCTGATACAGACTTAATTCAGTGCGCACATGTACATTATGTTTTATCTGATACAGACTTAATTCAGTGCGCACATGTACATTATGTTTTATCTGATACAGACTTAATTCAGTGCGCACATAGTACATTATATTTTATCTGATACAGACTTAATTCAGTGCGCACATGCACATTATGTTTTATCTGATACATACTTAATTCAGTGCGCACATAGTACATTATGTTTTATCTGATACAGACTTAATTCAGTGCGCACATAGTACATTATATTTTATCTGATACAGACTTAATTCAGTGCGCACATAGTACATTATATTTTATCTGATACAGACTTAATTCAGTGCGCACATGTACATTATGTTTTATCTGATACATACTTAATTCAGTGCGCACATGTACATTATGTTTTATCTGATACAGACTTAATTCAGTGCGCACATAGTACATTATGTTTTATCTGATACAGACTTAATTCAGTGCGCACATGCACATTATGTTTTATCTGATACAGACTTAATTCAGTGCGCACATAGTACATTATATTTTATCTCATACAGACTTAATTCAGTGCGCACATGTACATTATGTTTTATCTGATACAGACTTAATTCAGTGCGCACATGTACATTATGTTTTATCTGATACATACTTAATTCAGTGCGCACATGCACATTATGTTTTATCTGATACAGACTTAATTCAGTGCGCACATGTACATTATGTTTTATCTGATACATACTTAATTCAGTGCGCACATGTACATTATGTTTTATCTGATACAGACTTAATTCAGTGCGCACATGTACATTATGTTTTATCTGATACATACTTAATTCAGTGCGCACATGCACATTATGTTTTATCTGATACAGACTTAATTCAGTGCGCACATAGTACATTATGTTTTATCTGATACATACTTAATTCAGTGCGCACATGTACATTATGTTTTATCTGATACAGACTTAATTCAGTGCGCACATAGTACATTATGTTTTATCTGATACAGACTTAATTCAGTGCGCACATAGTACATTATGTTTTATCTGATACAGACTTAATTCAGTGCGCACATGCACATTATGTTTTATCTGATACAGACTTAATTCAGTGCGCACATGCACATTATGTTTTATCTGATACAGACTTAATTCAGTGCGCACATAGTACATTATGTTTTATCTGATACAGACTTAATTCAGTGCGCACATAGTACATTATGTTTTATCTGATACATACCAGATGCACAGATAGGATTTAACCATTATATCTTGCTTACTAATATTCATGTCTGTAACCAGTCTTCTTTGTTCAGTGTAAATAATCATATGCTAGTTATAAGTCAATACATAGTATAAATACTTACGGATTTCCGCTGAAATAGAAAGAAGATACAAACTGAGTAAGTCAGTCAAGAAATACGCGATGTTAAAGTACATGTACAGAAAACCCCAAACTTCATATACATCACTTATTACTAAAGGTAAAGTAAGGATACTTACACTGGAACATATTTGTAAGCACACAATACAACATACTACAAATTCAATCAACTGTAAATTCATATTAAAAGCATCATTACAATAAAGCAATAAAACATACATTGATAATATCAATTGTATTTCAACAATGTTGTAACAATGTTCATGTTTGTCGTGGTTTCATTTTCCTTTTGTGATTGTTTACATAACTGTTAGTAACTTTTTGAGTCTCCTTGTGATTTTGGTATGGCTGTGTCCGATGCACGGAACATTCCTGCGGGATTCAATTCTTTCCATTAAAACAAGAGGACAAACCGTCACAAAATACGCCCGTCATAAGTCAGAGCTCAGAGTTAAAACAAGACAAATTTTAGGTAATTTCTAAAATCAAAGGGTGATAACTCCCGGGTGACATGAGCAATATGACTGGTTATCGAACTTGGCCGATATATTATGCCCACAAACATGTTCACCAAGTAAGGTGAATATCAGATGAAAACTGTTTGACTTAGAGAGCGGACAAGGCTAACTTTGCCAATTTTGAATAATTCAAGGGCCATAATTCCGAAGTGCCTGTGGCGATGTGGCTGGTTATCGAACTTGGCCGAGATATTATGCCAACAAACATTTTCACCAAGGTTGGTAAAGATCGGATGAAAACTCTTTGACTTAGAGAGCGGAAACCATGTGGACGTCGCCCGCCGCGGGTGTTCCAATAATACGTCCCGTTTTTCAAACGGGCGTATTAAAAAGATCTAAATTAAGTAGAAATATCAATTTTGTATTTCCAATATATCATGTTTTATTCTATGATGTAGTGGATATAATTCATGTTAGCATGTGTGGTTACACTGTAATTAGTAGACTATGCCACAGCCTTTTCATAAGACACTAAAATAAAGATGTCTAGCAGGAAATACCGCATACAAGTGCAAAGCCGCCAGGAATATACACTTTACTTCAGACTTACTTGGACAGTTCTATTCCGCCTAGTGTAATGCTACCATTGCAGTCAACAGTAAACAAAAGCTTTCTGTTAAATGCCTGTTTCAACATCCTTAGGATAGCATTTCCTTTGTTATCATTGAATAGATAACCCGTCTTGCTGGTGCCGGTGTACACATTTCCTGGGCTGCAGTTTAGTTTCTGTAAAATAAAGTGAGATAGTGTTCGCGAGTAGAACAAGACATATTGAGAACACATGGCCTCTCCACACAGAACATTCAAGCTGAAAATAAATTGAGGAATGTGCGAATAAAATTAAGGACCGATGGTACGCCAGGGCTGTACAACTCGTAATACAAAAAGAAGAGTATTCCGTCAACTTATACGTTTTCCACAACCAATGAGTGAATGCATACTGGCGACTTTGATCAGTTTGACGCAGGAGAAGTGTTACTCAACGATTTTGAAGACGCAGTAGAAGTGTTACTCAACGATTGAGAGGACGCAGGAGAAGTGTTACTCAACGATTGAGAAGACGCAGGAGAAGTGTTACTCAACGATTGAGAAGACGCAGGAGAAGAGTTACTCAACGATTGAGAAGACGCAGGAGAAGTGTTACTCAACGATTGAGAAGACGCAGGAGAAGTGTTACTCAACGATTGAGAAGACGCAGGAGAAGTGTTACTCAACGATTGAAAAGACGCAGGAGAAGTGTTACTCAACGATTGAGAAGACACAGGAGAAGTGTTACTCAACGATTGAAAAGACGCAGGAGAAGTGTTACTCAACGATTGAAAAGACGCAGGAGAAGTGTTACTCAACGATTGAGAAGACGCAGGAGAAGTGTTACTCAACGATTGAGAAGACACAGGAGAAGTGTTACTCAACGATTTAAAAGACGCAGGAGAAGTGTTACTCAACGATTGAGAAGACGCAGGAGAAGTGTTACTCAACGATTGAGAAGACGCAGGAGAAGTGTTACTCAACGATTGAGAAGGCGCAGGAGAAATGTTACTCAACGATTGAGAAGACGCAGGAGAAGTGTTACTCGACGATTGAGAAGGCGCAGGAGAAGTGTTACTCAACGATTGAGAAGACGCAGGAGAAGTGTTACTCAACGATTGAAAAGACACAGGAGAAGTGTTACTCAAAGATTGAGAAGACGCAGGAGAAGTGTTACTCAACGATTGAAAAGACGCAGGAGAAGTGTTACTCAACGATTGAGAAGACGCAGGAGAAGTGTTACTCAACGATTGAAAAGACGCAGGAGAAGTGTTACTCAACGATTGAAAAGACGCAGGAGAAGTGTTACTCAACGATTGAGAAGACACAGGAGAAGTGTTACTCAACGATTGAGAAGACGCAGGAGAAGTGTTACTCAACGATTGAGAAGGCGCAGGAGAATTGTTACTCAACGATTGAAAAGACGCAGGAGAAGTGTTACTCAACGATTGAGAAGACGCAGGAGAAGTGTTACTCAACGATTGAAAAGACGCAGGAGAAGTGTTACTCAACGATTGAGAAGACACAGGAGAAGTGTTACTCAACGATTGAGAAGACACAGGAGAAGTGTTACTCAACGATTGAGAAGACACAGGAGAATTGTTACTCAACGATTGAAAAGACACAGGAGAATTGTTACTCAACGATTGAAAAGACGCAGGAGAAGTGTTACTCAACGATTGAGAAGACGCAGGAGAAGTGTTACTCAACGATTGAGAAGACGCAGGAGAAGTGTTACTCAACGATTGAGAAGGCGCAGGAGAAATGTTACTCAACGATTGAAAAGACGCAGGAGAAGTGTTACTCAACGATTGAAAAGACGCAGGAGAAGTGTTACTCAACGATTGAGAAGACGCAGGAGAAGTGTTACTCAACGATTGAGAAGACGCAGGAGAAGTGTTACTCAACGATTGAGAAGGCGCAGGAGAAATGTTACTCAACGATTGAGAAGACGCAGGAGAAATGTTACTCAACGATTGAAAAGACGCAGGAGAAGTGTTACTCAACGATTGAAAAGACACAGGAGAAGTGTTACTCAACGATTGAGAAGGCGCAGGAGAAGTGTTACTCAACGATTGAAAAGACGCAGGAGAAGTGTTACTCAACGATTGAAAAGACACAGGAGAAGTGTTACTCAACGATTGAGAAGGCGCAGGAGAAGTGTTACTCAACGATTGAAAAGAAGCAGGAGAAGTGTTACTCAACGATTGAAAAGACACAGGAGAAGTGTTACTCAACGATTGAGAAGACGCAGGAGAAGTGTTACTCAACGATTGAAAAGACACAGGAGAAGTGTTACTCAACGATTGAGAAGGCGCAGGAGAAGTGTTACTCAACGATTGAAAAGACGCAGGAGAAGTGTTACTCAACGATTGAAAAGACGCAGGAGAAGTGTTACTCAACGATTGAGAAGACGCAGGAGAAGTGTTACTCAACGATTGAGAAGACGCAGGAGAAGTGTTACTCAACGATTGAGAAGACGCAGGAGAAGTGTTACTCAACGATTGAGAAGACGCAGGAGAAATGTTACTCAACGATTGAGAAGACGCAGGAGAAGTGTTACTCAACGATTGAAAAGACGCAGGAGAAGTGTTACTCAACGATTGAGAAGACGCAGGAGAAGTGTTACTCAACAATTGAGAAGACGCAGGAGAAGTGTTACTCAACGATTGAGAAGACACAGGAGAAGTGTTACTCAATGATTGAGAAGACGCAGGAGAAGTGTTACTCAACGATTGAGAAGACGCAGGAGAAGTGTTACTCAACGATTGAGAAGGCGCAGGAGAAGTGTTACTCAACGATTGAGAAGGCGCAGGAGAAGTGTTACTCAACGATTGAGAAGACGCTTTACTTGCTTACACCTGTTTTCGTGATGATATATCGTTTATCATTAATTGGCAATCATTAGTAAATCCGTAAGTCCACATTCAGCGGTATAGTACATATATTTTATGCGTTTTGGGGCACTGGAATTTGGTGAAAGTTTTGTATTCCGCTTGGGAAATATTAAATTATAAACACGAGTGTCGCACATATCATTTAGTTCTACTTATTTTGTACCAAACCAAAGTGTGCAGCACCAATATAATGAAGCACATGGAGTGGTTTAAGAAGGTTAAATGTGCTAGTAGGGACATGGTGAGTCAAGATTAATCTTGTACCACATACCAGTCTGTGCATGAATGCATTTCTCACACAGGATCGTCTATTCATTATGTCAGCCGAATTGCTTGAAATTCCGATCTTTCATTGTCAAATCATATAAAACCGATTAAGTTCAATTTAAAAATGAATAGGTAATCGGTCGACTACTCAGTCTGAATATTCTGTTTCTCTCTCCAGATTTGGTCAAAGCTGAGCAATTGAACAACATTTAACAAATATTCAAGGTTTTTCCATCCCTCTACATTGGAATATGTCGTATAAGGACGAGCATAAGTATCTATTACAATCAAGTCATCAGAGACTGGACCAGCGTGTAAACTGACATGGACACCAAGCTTGACTTCTCTATACTCCTGTGCAGTCAATGTACTATGATCTATAGAACTTTCTGCGCCCATAATGACATACATCTAACACAAGTGCTAAATACTCCGCTGCCATATTTATTATATTGCGATAAAATATGAATTTATCAAGTAGATATTTTAGACATAGAAAGTTTGTAATGCCTGTAATGCTTGTTCTAAATTTCAATACAGACACAGCCAATTCTTTGAAATCATTCCCGATTGAGTTAATATGACTTTTATTTATGCCATGTGTTATGTAATTGACCTAATTTCAATGAATTGTCTGCATTTTGTGCTGAAATTTAATAAGTGTATCAACAACAAGTATCATTGGGTCCACAAGTAAAGCATTGCGAGTTTCATCCGTGTCACATAACAAGGCTGCTTTTTTATATACTTCTTGTTTTCACAATGCCTTTTTATTTATTTAATTTATGATATATCCATATTATAACTAGACCTATCACCTCTAGACCTATATAGAGCTTATTTCGTGTTTCGGAAGACACATAAATATATGATGTACATATGAATGTACATACAAATGCATGATATATGTAGCAGCATCTATATAGGTTATGTTTGTTCCTATTTATAATTAGTTTGCTAGTATTTATATAAATACTACAAGACTAACATTTGTTAAATTAAGTTTCATATTGTTTTCATGTTTAATATCAGTTTCTCAACCTTTGAAAGTTCTTTAGTTCCTATAATTTATAACAACCTTCTTTGCATTGATTGACACATGCTATTAAGTGCCCCTAAGCGTTTAAGCTGTATACTGATGTCAGAGTCGAAACATCAAAACGCATTTACTTGTTATATGATAAATATATTGCGACACTATCATAAAAAGCTAGAAGGAAAAATATCGAATCAGGCACATCTTTTTGATAATCTAGTCTAGTATACTACTGCCGTACTAAAGCGGAAGGAGACTAGATTAACTCGATGATACGTTAAACGGCTGTCGAATTCTTACAGTTTAAGCATTGACTCTGATGTAATTAAGAAAATATTTTGTCACTGAGATGAGCTAAAATAATTGTTAAATATTGTTAAAAAAGATCGTTGACGTTTCGCTATTGAAGACACAAAGCTAAGGTTAATATTCATATTAGAAATAGTGTTTATATTATTGGTTTTAGTCCAATTGTCGCATTCAAAGTATACTTTGCTAAAAACCTATTAATGATAGCATTTGGTTCATATGATAGAATTCGTGATGACTTATCTTATATCCAATTTTAACTACATGTTTGAGATTCCGGACATTTATATAGTTATACCATAGATATTGAAGTTTGAAACTAATCCATAACTCATAAGCATGTGGACAGTCAAAGAAAATATGACTTATTTTAGATGTTTCAATACTGCTTTATCATACGTATTTTTAGAATGTCCATGATGATCGAAAGTCAACCATCTTAAATATGATCAAAAATATGTCACGTACAACAACTCATCATGCAGATTGTTTGTGTGGAGTACAATATTTGTGTATGTATAAACTATTTAATTGATATTATATTAAGAAACTAGTTCGACATTATTCAAAACCTTAAATTGTCCGCATTCGACAGGCGTACTTCGAAATGAAACGATTCTGACAATGCTCGCGTTAACTCGCTAAAATTTCTCATAGAATAATATGCGAATTTCTATGCGGATACGAACATTTGAAGTCAAGCTCGACTTATAATGAACATATATAGGTCGTTTGGTGATATAACTACCATTCTACGAAACTGTAGCATTTCAAAGTACGTACCTGACATTCAGGCATTGTTTTATTCAATGTTTACTAACATAGTTTCATTGATACAGAACCAATCTATTAAATTTAAAACTAATTATAGGAACTACTTAATGCTTAAACAATGATATCAATAATATTTAATTATTGTATGTATGTGCCTTATGTGAGGTGTCTGTTGTTGTTGTTTTATCTCAATTTTATTTTCAGATCATCTTAACTTTTGTAGTTTTTAATAGTCTCATTTACATTCTTATGTTCAAACATGATGTACTTGTACACTTTTTGTGTGTGGGTGTGTGAATGCGTGTGTTTGTGTGTGTGTGAGCGTGCGTGTGCGTGTGTGAATTCTTGTTTGTTTGTGCGTTTTTATATTGTTAATAGAAGGCCATATTGAAAAAAAGATGTACAATTTATTGTTAACCTTAAATATGTAACCTTCTGAAAATAAAGAATTTATTATTATTATTATCAAACAATTTATGCATGTTTTCAAATACAACTACAAATATAGAACCGTAAATATCGTTCTCTGGAACTCTGGATACAATGTACATGTACATAAATACCTGCTGCCTGTGGGACATATACACTGTGTACATGTACATAAATACCTGCTGTCTGTGGGACATAGATACTGTGTACATGTACATAAATACCTGCTGCCTGTGGGACATAGATACTGTGTACATGTACATAAATACCTGCTGTTTGTGGGACATAGATACTGTGTACATGTACATAAATACCTGCTGCCTGTGGGACATAGATACTGTGTACACGTACATATATAATGAACATTATTATATTTCCACACTATATCCGTATGGGAAGGCAGTGAAAATATTTCATCGCAAACGTGTAGATCAGCTACGTCGCAAACAGCCATACATGTCGTGTACCATATTGTATATAAAATATCATACGCTTGAAAACTTCGAACATGTGCAGAATATTTTACACAATTCATTGTGTGTTTTCTGTCGACATGGAGATCTATACAAATATGTTTGTTCCTTACCGACTGTATCCCCGGTGGAAATGTAAATTGTAACTCATAATACTCTTGATTAACGAAGTTCCGTTTGACTGTGGATTCCATTGTACCTCCAGGTTGATCTGAACATATATAAACGTACAATATTCGTCGATAATCACATCTTTAGCCAATCGTTTTCTTTATAATTTGTCTATTTCTCTGTTGTCATGTACTAAATTCGAGCAGCATGGTTTTATAAGCATTTCAACCAACCATTTAACAGTATTGCAGTTACCTTGTTCAGTAGATATAACTAGTAATCAGGCGTCATCAATCATACTCACAAACATAAAACAATTCAAATGACTTTGATGTGCAGGTGAGTTCATGGTATACCGGTATATTGCAAATACGTAGACGATACGATGACCGGTTTCGGCTTGATATGACATTCCGACGACCAGTAAAATTCGCTTTCAACGACGAGTTTCCATATTAGACAACGATAACAGTATCGGTAAATGTTTTAGTCCGTACACAATATTGCATCGCCCAGCAATTATAACATATTTTTAATTTCCGTCCAGGTAATAAACAAATAGCCGTGGTCCACCGATTGCGACTATATAAAGCGTCGTGCCTAATCAAACAGCACAATGTGACATTTGGGTCCATTTTGAATCTGACGTAAAATGAATTCAGTAGTTTCAAATATTGCTGTTTGTACTTGCTGTAACCAGGTTGTAACGTGTTTGAGCTGAATAAGAAATTGAACTTCACACATGAAGTGTAACAATCCGTTCAAATTTCTAATTCGTATACCATTCGCTACTGTTGATATTATGTCTGGAGATTCTATTTCTCATCAACATCGTGAATTGAGAAAAAGCTACTCCTTGAACTAAACGTTACATTGAACCTTGTATTTATAACATTTGAACTGTTAAAATGTTTCGTAAGGTATATTTTTATTATTGTATCTTCTTGAATTATTTAAATTAAGCCAATAAGTTTGTAATTCATGTTGTAAAAAAAGTCTCTATTATTTCATTGTATGTAAACCTCGATCGAAGTATGCTGAAAAACCTGTTTACAGAATTGTTCTGACGAGCGAGCAAAAAAAAAGAAAATTGTCAAATATTTACAAAATCTTGATATTGTTGCACGTAAAGCTCTAAAACATTATTACTTTCATTCATCATTACTTGCGAAACATTGTCATAGCGTAGTTTTTCGTATTTTTCCATCGAAAATTTTACTAGGGTTAGTCTACCCTGTAAATTTAAAAATAGAACCGTAAACATTGAGCTCATGCACATTCGGAACGTCTCTGTCATTCAAACAATTCATCAGCGCAAAGAAAAGAATAAATGCAGTAAACAAGGTAGCTATAAGTCACTTACTATTTATTTGCACGCAACGAAAATAAATAATCACTGAACAATTATCTCCTCGATGTCAGTAGTGGATCACGCCATTGTGTATGTTTATTTTGCAAATTGATCATGTGACTCGTGAGGTGCATGCTGGATGGGAACTCCGCGGTATTTTTAAACTGGAAAACTCCGATTGCTCAATACTACGATGGCGATTTAATCAGCCTAATTGCTTTAAATTATTCAAATATTCACCATCTACAGCTTTTATTTACGTGTATGATGATACAACTACAAATATTTTGCGGAATTGCAAAAACGACGATTTGTTCTCAATCTGGAGTTCAGCACCTTTAAATATCAATAGATGATAAAACACTATGAAGATGGTAAATACACACTAATACACAGGTTACATTCTTTAATACCTCAGACTGCAATGATACACACTAATACACAGGTTACATTCTGTAATACCCCAGACTGCAATGATACACACTAATACACAGGTTACATTCTTTAATACCCCAGACTGCAATGATACACACTAATACACAGGTTACATTCTTTAATACCCCAGACTGCAATGATACACACTAATACACAGGTTACATTCTTTAATACCTTAGACTGCAATGATACACACTAATACACAGGTTACATTCTGTAATACCTCAGACTGCAATGATACACACTAATACACAGGTTACATTCTTTAATACCCCAGACTGCAATGATACACACTAATACACAGGTTACATTCTTTAATACCCCAGACTGCAATGATACACACTAATACACAGGTTACATTCTTTAATACCCCAGACTGCAATGATACACACTAATACACAGGTTACATTCTTTAATACATCAGACTGCAATGATACACACTAATACACAGGTTACATTCTTTAATACATCAGACTGCAATGATACACACTAATACACAGGTTACATTCTTTAATACCTCAGACTGCAATGATACACACTAATACACAGGTTACATTCTTTAATACATCAGACTGCAATGATACACACTAATACACAGGTTACATTCTTTAATACATCAGACTGCAATGATACACACTAATACACAGGTTACATTCTTTAATACATCAGACTGCAATGATACACACTAATACACAGGTTACATTATTTAATACCTCAGACTGCAATGATACACACTAATACACAGGTTACATTCTGTAATACCCCAGACTGCAATGATACACACTAATACACAGGTTACATTCTTTAATACCCCAGACTGCAATGATACACACTAATACACAGGTTACATTCTGTAATACCCCAGACTGCAATGATACACACTAATACACAGGTTACATTCTTTAATACCCCAGACTGCAATGATACACACTAATACACAGGTTACATTCTTTAATACCTCAGACTGCAATGATACACACTAATACACAGGTTACATTCTTTAATACCCCATACTGCAATGATACACACTAATACACAGGTTACATTCTTTAATACCTCAGACTGGAATGATACACACTAATACACAGGTTACATTCTTTAATACCCCAGACAGCAATGATACACACTAATACACAGGTTACATTCTTTAATACCCCAGACTGCAATGATACACACTAATACACAGGTTACATTCTTTAATACATCAGACTGCAATGATACACACTAATACACAGGTTACATTCTTTAATACCTCAGACTGCAATGATACACACTAATACACAGGTTACATTCTTTAATACCCCATACTGCAATGATACACACTAATACACAGGTTACATTATTTAATACCTCAGACTGCAATGATACACACTAATACACAGGTTACATTCTTTAATACCCCAGACTGCAATGATACACACTAATACACAGGTTACATTCTTTAATACCCCATACTGCAATGATACACACTAATACACAGGTTACATTCTTTAATACCCCATACTGCAATGATACACACTAATACACAGGTTACATTCTTTAATACCTCAGACTGCAATGATACACACTAATACACAGGTTACATTCTTTAATACCTCAGACTGCAATGATACACACTAATACACAGGTTACATTCTTTAATACCCCATACTGCAATGATACACACTAATACACAGGTTACATTCTTTAATACCTCAGACTGCAATGATACACACTAATACACAGGTTACATTCTTTAATACCTCAGACTGCAATGATACACACTAATACACAGGTTACATTCTGTAATACCTCAGACTGCAATGATACACACTAATACACAGGTTACATTCTTTAATACCTCAGACTGCAATGATACACACTAATACACAGGTTACATTCTTTAATACCCCAGACTGCAATGATACACACTAATACACAGGTTACATTCTGTAATACCCCAGACTGCAATGATACACACTAATACACAGGTTACATTCTGTAATACCCCAGACTGCAATGATACACACTAATACACAGGTTACATTCTGTAATACCCCAGACTGCAATGATACACACTAATACACAGGTTACATTCTTTAATACCTCAGACTGGAATGATACACAATAATACACAGGTTACATTATTTAATACCCCAGACTGCAATGATACACACTAATACACAGGTTACATTCTTTAATACCCCATACTGCAATGATACACACTAATACACAGGTTACATTCTGTAATACCCCATACTGCAATGATACACACTAATACACAGGTTACATTCTGTAATACCCCAGACTGCAATGATACACACTAATACACAGGTTACATTCTTTAATACCTCAGACTGGAATGATACACAATAATACACAGGTTACATTCTGTAATACCCCAGACTGCAATGATACACACTAATACACAGGTTACATTCTTTAATACCCCAGACTGCAATGATATTGTTTTTTATGAATTGCAATATATCGAAATACCAAATCTGATAGTGTGGCATCCCCAACCAGAGCATTTAAATGACAGAAACCTACCTCCAAATATAATATTGCAAACTGTACATCTGATAGTCCTATTCTTCTCCATCTTCTCAATGCTGCTCGTGTGTCCACACGATAAAGTAACTTCATTCTAAATATAAAACAAACTGATTACATTATAAATAATTGCACTAAAGACTCAATCTTAAAAATACGAATATAATTCAAACCGTTCTAATACGGACCAATTATCTCGAATCGTAAAACATCAATCAACACAATATTTGATAGCAGAAATGGTCTGACCGAGCGTCATGTTTTGTAATAAAGGAAATATAAATATAATACACAAACAGTGGTGTAACGTAGTATGTTTGTTTCATTACCCGATTACTATCACATTCGCACAAACTATTATTTGCAATTGATCACATTCCAATAGGTATTATTTTATATAAATGAAATGGATTTGAACAATATGTATAAGAAAGTACAGCGAGCGATGAAAATTTATCCTTGAAAATGCACCTTCGAATAAAACATACTTAAAATTAAACCGTAAAATTAATCTAAATGAGTTAAAGCATTATGTGAAGTGTATAGTTATTTTACTTAAACCATTTTTACTCCTAAATACATTTATATGTGTGTCTTGTCTCTTTTTAGTTGCAATAGTTTACTTGTATGTATATATTTGTAGGTCTCCATGTGCTTTATAGGTTGCTGTGTACTTTGTTTGGGGATCTTGGTCGAGTATGTCATATATTTCTTTTTTCTAAAAGCCATGTCTTCTTATGCATTGGCACATTTGTGAAACCTGCGCTCGTCTGCTTACATGTATTTAACAATGTAATCCATACAGACAAATACAGAGACAGGACGACAGAAAGTATTCATCTGACTCATTAAAAATGTCTTTCTTCCTTCACAAAAGCAATTACAGCTAGATACACGCAGTACTATCTGAGACAATTACAGCAGCTAGATACACGCAGTACTATCTGAGACAATTACAGCTAGATACACGCAGTACTATCTGAGACAATTACAGCTAGATACACGCAGTACTATCTGAGACAATTACAGCTAGATACACGCAGTACTATCTGAGACAATTACAGGTCGATACACGCAGTACTATCTGAGACAATTAAAGCTAGATACACGCAGTACTATCTGAGACAATTACAGCTAGATACACACAGTACTATTTGAGACAATTACAGCTATACTAACACGAAAAAGAAAGTGTGCACTTTTATATTGGGCATAACTGTTTTGTTACAAAGTTTAGATATACGGATTTATTATCATGAGTGAAGAAAATAACCCTTTACACATTGCACCCATTTACCCTATATTTAAGCGCATAGACGGCTTTCAAATTGACAGCAGGCTATTGTGCAAATTTTCGCTCGTGTTACCCGTGCAACGTGTGTACAGGTACAGGTTGACCCTGACCGATATCTTTACTTGTTATGCAATAATAAATCACAGTTCACTTTTGAATTTCACTCGTAAACAAGATGCCACGGCTTCAAGAAAACGAACGAATTCAGGCACTTATGCAACTCGCAGCCGGCGTCAGCGTTGCTGACGTCGCTAGGCAGTTTAACTGCCATAGAAATACCATAATAAAACTCCGACGACGTTACCATCAGAATGAAAAACCATGTTATCAGCAATATCAATGACTTGTGTGCAGTTCATGAATGGAAGGCCATTCCCGCCGACGTCATAAGACGTTACGTCAGGTCCATGCGATCTAGAATACTTGCGTTGATCCATAGACGAGGAGGCCACAACAGATACTGATTAATTGTCACGTAACTTGACAAATATCCGAAGGCAAAAAAGCAGTTACAAAACATTACAAATCTGCAACTTTTACTTTTCACCCCTACGTTATTCACACGTAAAACAATGTTCTGATAATTATCAAATTTCACTTAAAAGTAAAACATCATGTTGCCAATACATTTTTGCACATTTTGATACCAAATTTGCCAATATTTTGCTTCTATAAGTATAGAAAAAATCCCTCTAACCAAGTGCACACTTTCTTTTTCGTTTCAGTATAGATACACGCAGTACTATCTGAGACAATTACAGCTAGATACACGCAGTACTATCTGAGACAATTAAAGCTAGATACACGCAGTACTATCTGAGACCATTACAGCTAGATACACTCAGTACTATCTGAGACAATTACAGTTAGATACACTCAGTACTATCTGAGACAATTACAGCTAGATACACGCAGTACTATCTGAGACAATTACAGCTAGATACACGCAGTACTATCTGAGACAATTACAGCTAGATACAAGCAGTACTTTCTGAGACAATTAAAGCTAGATACACGCAGTACTATCTGAGACAATTACAGCTAGATACACGCAGTACTATCTGAGACAATTACAGCTAGATACACGCAGTATTATCTGAGACAATTACAGCTAGATACACGCAGTACTATCTGAGACAATTACAGCTAGATACACACAGTACTATCTGAGACAATTAAAGCTAGATACACGCAGTACTATCTGAGACAATTACAGCTAGATACACGCAGTACTATCTGAGACAATTAAAGCTAGATACACGCAGTACTATCTGAGACAATTACAGCTAGATACACGCAGTACTATCTGAGACAATTACAGCTAGATACACGCAGTATTATCTGAGACAATTACAGCTAGATACACGCAGTACTATCTGAGACAATTACAGCTAGATACACACAGTACTATCTGAGACAATTACAGCTAGATACACGCAGTACTATCTGAGACAATTAAAGCTAGATACACGCAGTACTATCCGAGACAATAACAGCTAGATACACGCAGTACTATCTGAGACAATTACAGCTAGATACACGCAGTACTATCGGAGACAATTAAAGCTAGATACACGCAGTACTATCTGAGACAATTACAGGTCGATACACACAGTACTATCTGAGACAATTACAGCTAGATACACGCAGTACTATCTGAGACAATTACAGCTAGATACACGCAGTACTATCTGAGACAATTACAGGTCGATACACGCAGTACTATCTGAGACAATTACAGCTAGATACACGCAGTACTATCTCAGACTATTAAAGCTTGATACACGCAGTACTATCTGAGACCATTACAGCTAGATACACGCAGTACTATCTGAGAAAATAAATGATTTGCGCACAATAAATATATTCAATGATTTCGGATGATTTCAATTCATACTGACGGCAAATACAGAAAATTCTCATTTACATTCTTATATATCTATCACATGATGTAAAATAACTTACCCTCAGTCTTTGCACTTCTGTTTCCATTTCCTGTCAAACACAAATAATAGTGATAAAATATTCACATATTACAATACTAACAGACGTTTTCATAACGTTAAGATACAGTGTTACAACATACAATGTATCAAAAAGCATCAATCCAGTAGAAATTCGATGTTCGTGGAATATAAAATGACACATTATTTGGTTCGTATATACATTCAGCTCTGGTTCAATTATCGTCAGCAATGTGTGAAATTCACAATGTATATACGTTATGAGATGCGGATATTTATAATTGTACAAAGTATGTATTATATCTGTTGAAGTGTGAGGATCAGATATTATTTGTGAATAATTGCTGCGATCAGGGGTAACTTTCGACAAGGAGTAATGTTGAAGAAGTTGTTTAAAAGATAATATTTTTTATATTTCGGACCTCGCCCTTTCGCCAATAGGATCACCGTTGTCACTGTCTAAGAAATATCACGGCATTTAGTATAGATAATCATTAGCAAACGGCTACGTGTGGTAAGAAAATCATTGAATTCAAGTGAATTTGCCATAAGAACTAGTTTCTTCGAAATTAAAGGAAACAGTTAGAAACAAACTTATTACAATAACAGGTATATTTATACCGATTCGTTCACAACAAATTCATTGTATAAATGAAGTCAACACAGTTGTGCTCACACTGCAAATGTACGAACACTTTTACTCTGGTTCAGCTATGTGCTCACACTGCAAATGTACGAACACTATTACTCTGGTTCAGCTGTGTGCTTACACTGCAAATGTACGAACACTATTACTGTGGTTCAGCTGTGTGCTCACACTGCAAATGTACGAACACTTTTACTCTGGTTCAGCTATGTGCTCACACTGCAAATGTACGAACACTATTACTGTGGTTCAGCTGTGTGCTCACACTGCAAATGTACGAACACTATTACAGCTGTGTGCTTACACTACTGGTACATGTATGTGCATGATATAATCTTTTGTTACATGAATCAAGAACCGTCAAAGTCAAGATATAAGAAGATAACACACTTCATATAATTTCTTCAGAGCGGCTTGTTCATCTTCCAGTTTTCCCATGTTGGATTTCAACTTCTGTAACAAATATATTATAACGTTTATATCGTTTACATTAATGATACTCAAAAAGCATAAAATGACAGATAAGTTGTTACAGAAAATGTTTGCAAATTAAATGCGTCCACTATGTTCATGATTCCACCATCTCGAGAAGTGTACGATATGACGGAACCAACACGTTCTGTGGAGTTGATCCATCTCGAGAAGTGTACGATATGACGGAACCAACACGTTCTGTGGAGTTGATCCATCTCGAGAAGTGTACGATATGACGGAACCAACACGTTCTGTGGAGTTGATCCATCTCGAGAAGTGTACGATATGACGTTACCAACACGTTCTGTGGAGTTGATCCATCTCGAGAAGTGTACGATATGAGGGAACCAACACGTTCTGTGGAGTTGAGGCTTGTTAATTATATTATATTTGAGATAATACAATACAACTTAGATAATAAGCTTTTACAATAATATATGATCATTTTGTTATTAAAATGTGATTATGATAATTGGGATTGCTGAGTCATACTCATATAATTCCAATTTATTTATAAACATTGTACACGTATAATTAATTGTTCGTCTTACATGCCACTCGTTCTCTCTTTCTGATAATTGTTGTTGTACCAGCTGACTCTTCTTGCGTTCCTGTTTTAATTGACATTCCAAATCATCTTCTTCATCTGCGTTATAAGGTGAATACGTGCGCAGGTATTATTTACAATAAATAATTTCATGATAAACATACATTCATCTTTTAAACAAGCATTACAAAAGGACAAATATAATACATCAAATAATAGACAATAATTCGGCAGCATTTTTGAGCACATACTATAACGACTAAGGATATAATTAAGATAACGATCATGCATACAGCTACATATATAGTCATTAACCACAACGCTTTATATGTTTGATAAGAATACCACTACAGATGTAAAACATTAATGGTGTCCCACATTCGGCGTTTTGAAGGATTGAGTTAACACAATCAAGCAAACACAAACATTCCATTACCTGTTTGTTTTTGACTCTTATCTTTATATCTACCAATTGGTCGCAAGTTAGATACCATATCATTGAGCAGTTTGCTAGGTTGGAACTTGTATTCTATGAGGACGCTACTGTAATCAATGGCTGAGAGTGAAATCCGTACAGAAGACCCTTTTGGTGTAGGTTCTGTGGCCAAGAGGAAAAGCCTATGGATTTGTTCCTCATCTTGATAAGCTGAACTCAATGCTTCAAGTTGTAAACCGATCGTCTGTATATCTTCTTCAAGCTTGTCTATCTGAAGTTTATTTTCTGATACTCTAACTTTGACTTCTTCGAGTAATTTTTGTTTCGCCTCGTTAGCGTATGTTATTATCGATTCGGTGAAAGTCTCTATGTCGTCAGTGGCAGATTTCATCATCATCTCAGTGGCTTCTCTTTTGGATACAATAGCATTAACGCATTCCGAATATTTGTTTTCAAGGAGTTCGATATCTTCACGCACACGAGCACGTTCACCACTTTCTTCAAATCGTTTGGCAGCTTCTGTAATATACTCATATTTACAAGCTTTATGCTCAAAAAGTATGCATTCAGCGCACCCAGGTACTTTGTGATCCGTACAGTAAAGCTTCACTTGTTGTTGTGTATGTTCGGCACAACAGTCGAAACGAATAGGAGTGATTCCTGTTTCTATTTCTGTGACATCTTGAAGCATATGATTCTTGGTTTTCTTGCTT
This sequence comes from Mactromeris polynyma, assembly GCA_032209605.1. Taxonomy (NCBI): domain Eukaryota; kingdom Metazoa; phylum Mollusca; class Bivalvia; order Venerida; family Mactridae; genus Mactromeris; species Mactromeris polynyma. The sequence continues at coordinate 780,867 of JASFXZ010000051.1, forward strand.
TTTCTATGACGATCAAAGCAAGACTGACATATATGCATTTCACATTCTAAACAATACCCTGCAACTGTTCTGATGTAGCATAGTTCGCAAACTTCTCTTTGTTCGTCACCAGTCTCAAACTCTACGTCATAGTTGCTTCTTCCAGCCACTGACATGTTTAATCTCAATTCAAAACCATGTATCTTATATATATGTCTGTAAAGTAATAAATGTCATGTATTGAAACTGTCGGCAACACGTTATGTTAAAATGTGATAAAGTGTTGATAAAATCCATTATACTAGCATATAAGGGCAATAAGCAGGGCATCATTATATTGAACACATTAAATTGCATTACAATTAAAATTAAACGTAACTTAATACAAAGAAATTGTGAAAACCTGAAAATCGAAAATGTTGTCATTAAGCCTCCTTTTCCTGGAGAACGGCCCATATTTATATAAATAGTATGTTTTTTTTTATTTATTGTCTTCGGCGATAATGGCTTTAAACATATTTTATGCATTCCGTTTTTCCTGAAGTAAAAATTATCACCCAAGTCGGCACGGAAAACTAAAGCCCTCATTTGTCATTGTCACTATCAGAGTTGCAAGGGAATTGATCGTATAGTGTGATAACAAATGGTTGTGTACGGCTCTTTATTTTAATGCGAACTAATCATAAGACTGACAACAATAATGAAGCGATGTAACGAATGGAAACTAATCAATTTCATAATGCTGTCCATTTTAAATACGAGTACACTATTTACTACATGAAGATATGTAGAATATATTATGAAAATAAATAATTACCTTTATTTAATACACGACATTAAATATAGAACTTCACCATATTTAATAAAGATATTTTACTTTATCTAGTTTCAAGGCAATTCGGATCGAAAATTCAGTATGGTTGCATATGATTCCAATTACTATCAAAACATATATAATATATAAATATTGGGGGTTCAAACAATTGCTTGAAGATTCCTAAGACCGTGCATTGAAAATCAAGAGAGGAAATAAGATCATTGCTGCCCTGGAAAACAAGATCATTGCGGCCCAAGAAAACAAGACGATTGTGCCCTGGAAAACGATATGATTGCTGTCAAGGAAAACAAGATCATTGCTGCCAAGGAAAATAAGATTATTGATGCCAAGGAAAACAAGATCATTGCTGCCCTGGAAAACAAGATCATTGCTGCCCTGGAAAACAAGATCATTGCTGCTTTGGAAATCACGATCATTGCTGCCCAGGAAAACAAGATCATTGCTGCCCTGGAAAACAAGATCATTGCTGCCCAAGATAATACGATCATTGCTGCCCAGGAAAACAAGATCATTGCTGCCCAAGATAATACGATCATTGCTGCTCTGAAAAACAAGATTATTGATGCCAAGAAAACAAGATCATTGCTGCCCAGGAAAACAAGATTATTGATGCCAAGAAAACAAGATCATTGCTGCTCTGAAAAACAAGATCATTGATGCCGAGAAAACAAGATCATTGCTGCCCAGGAAAACAAGATTATTGATGCCAAGAAAACAAGATCATTGCTGCCCAGGAAAACAAGATTATTGATGCCAAGAAAACAAGATCATTGCTGCCCAGGAAAACAAGATTATTGATGCCAAGAAAACAAGATCATTGCTGCCCAGGAAAACAAGATTATTGATGCCAAGAAAACAAGATCATTGCTGCCCAGGAAAACAAGATTATTGATGCCAAGAAAACAAGATCATTGCTGCCCAGGAAAACAAGATTATTGATGCCAAGAAAACAAGATCATTGCTGCCCAGGAAAACAAGATTATTGATGCCAAGAAAACAAGATCATTGCTGCCCAGGAAAACAAGATTATTGATGCCAAGAAAACAAGATCATTGCTGCCCAGGAAAACAAGATTATTGATGCCAAGAAAACAAGATCATTGCTGCCCTGGAAAACAAGATTATTGATGCCAAAGAAAACAAGATCATTGCTGCCCAGGAAAACAAGATTATTGCTGCCCAGGAAAACAAGATTATTGATGCCAAAGAAAACAAGATCATTGCTGCTCTGAAAAACAAGATCATTGCTGCCCTGGAAAACAAGATCATTGCTGCTTTGGAAATCACGATATATAGCAAGGTCTTTGTTCACAAAAATAATAATATTTAAAATTACATTCTTTGAATCTTTACATAAATTCTCAATAAGTTTCTAAATAATTATCTCAGACTATCATGACACTCAAAATTTATCACCGGAACACATTTTCTTTTCTGATCCATACGTACGTAAACAATAAGCTTAGAATAAGCACTACTTTTATCTAAATATTTATTTCATACAGTTAACGCATCACTTCTATTTGTTATTATTAGGCCACAACAAATTATTTGTCTGTTCTTCGGATTTTTCCCCAAAAAGAATGGGGCGAGCGAGCGAAAAAAAATATTTTTTTCAAACTGTCATTTATTAAAGCGAGCGAGCGAAAAAAAGAGTATATTATGGTATCAGTATGAAGCTGAAAACTGTAGTTGCTGGCACCACCCTAAACTATGACTGTTTGTTTGTTTCATCGGGTTTAACGCCGTTTCTCAACAATTTTTCAGTTATATACGGTGGCCGGTTCACCTAACCAGTTTTTCCTGGACTGAAATCTAACCAGTACTAACTTACCCTTCCACAAAGAGCCGACAACTTCTCCACATGTGGGGGAAAATCGACATTTTTGTCAAATTTTCATGGAAGGGTATGACCTGCCGCTACCGGGAATCGAACCCGGATCGCCGAATTTCAAGTCCAGCGGACTAACCACTGAACCACGGCCGCGGCCCTAAACTATGAATAAACAGCGTATCACCGTAACAAATTCCTTCTTACTGCAGTTTCTTCTCCGTTAGTACATGCAAGGAGAAATTATCAGCGATGACTATATCATATAATATTATAATTATGAACTGCCCACTTCAAGAAAATTTCAATAGTACATGTGAAATACAGGTAAAACAGTCAACGCGAATACTTTTTCTACTTCACAGGACATAACGACAGGCAAGGACACATTTTTTACCCGTCGCAACAATGTTTTACCTGTTGCAACAATATTTTACCTGTTGCAACAATGTTTTACCTGTCACAACAATTTCTTACCTGTCGCAATGTTTTGAACAGGATTTAAAATCCTTATTTTAAATGTTGTTTTATGTATAACCATTATAATTAAGCAAGATTTCTCAGTTTTATTGTTCAAGTAAAGGTCATCATCATTAAATACTAGCCATGGCCTACCTTCTTCAACGAACTAATCAACTTCCGATCAACTGGAAGTCTCGTCTTTTGCTCACTAGATGAATTTGGCAATCTTGGCTTGCGCTGGCTTTTTTTCTTGAGCCAATTTTGGAACCAGTCGGTTTCAGTCATTTGGGGGCTACATCACAGCACGCGATCAACAAATATTTAGTGCAGTTTGTCCCCTCAATCCCCGGTATTCTATAGCATAGGACTTTGTTATTTCAATGTAATCCTTTTTAGTGTTTCTTTAAAATGGCTTTTAATAGTCTACAAATCATTCCTAATTGAGCTTGTGGGATGATTCAATGTAGCACTGTTATCTTATTTCTTGTCTATTTTATTCTTGTTATTCAAGTTTAAACAAGAAATGGGCAATGCCCACAAACCAGGTTTTAAACCTAATTATTTGTAACCAAGGCTCTATTTGTATAATGAATACATGATGATCATCAATGCTGCAAAGGTGCCAGAGGTGATACATGCATACAAACACTCCCACTTAGATATATTATATATATATGGAACAACTATACAACAAGTTTGATGTCAATACACCCACGAATAGCGAAGATATCAAGTGGAAACTGATTTTTAAATTTTAAGTGACCTTGGACGAAACGAACCAAAAAGCAATCCCAAGCGAGATCTTCACATGTTCTTACTATACACCAAGTTTGATGTCAATATGACCAACAAATCTAAAGTTATTAGCCGGAGAGCAAATTGCAATTTTTAGTAAAGGTGACCTTGACCTTTGACAAAACGATTCCAAAAGCGATCCCAAGCGAGCTCTCCACATGTTCTTACTATACACCAAGTTTGATGTCAATATGACCAACAAATCTAAAGTTATAAGCCGGAAACCAAATTGCTACTTTAAGTAATGGTGACCTTGACCTTTGGCGGAAGAGTCCAAAAGCAACCCCAAACAAGCTCTCCACATTTTCTTACTATACACCAAGTTTGATGTCAATATGATCAACAAAACAAAAGTTATTCGCCGGGAACCAAATTTCTATTTTTAGTAACAGTGACCTTGACCTTTGTCAGGCCGAACCCAAAAGTAATCCCAAGCGAGCTCACCACATGTTCTTACTGTACACCAAGTTTGATGTCAATATGTTCAAAGAAACTCAAGTAATTCGCCGGAAACCAAACTGCTATTTTTAGTAATGGTGACCTTGACCTTCGTCAGAACAGGTCCAAAAGCAATCCCAAGCAAGCTCTCCACATGTTCTTTCTGTACACCAAGTTTGATGTCAATATGATCAACGAAACTCAAGTTATTCGCCGGAAACCAAATTGCTAGTTTTAGTAACAGTGACCTTGACCTTTGTTGGACCGAACCCAAAAGCAATCCCAAGCGAGCTCTCCACATGTTCTTACTGTACACCAAGTTTGATGTCAATATGATCAATGTAACTCAAGTTATTCGCCGGAAACCAAATTGCTATTTTTAGTAACGGTGACCTTGACCTTTGTCGGACCGAACCCAAAAGCAATCCCAAGCGAGCTCTCCACATGTTCTTACTATACACCAAGTTTGATGTCAATATGATCAATGTAACTAAAGTTATTCGCCGGAAACCAAATTTCTATTTTAAGTAATGGTGACCTTGACCTTTGTCGGACCGAACCCAAAAGCAATCCCAAGCGAGCTCTCCACATGTTCTTACTGTACACCAAGTTTGATGTCAATACGATCAATGTAACTCAAGTTATTCGCCGGAAACCAAATTGCTATTTTTAGTAATGGTGACCTTGACCTTTGTCGGACCGAACCCAAAAGCAATCCCAAGCGAGCTCTCCACATGTTCTTACTATACACCAAGTTTGATGTCAATATGATCAATGTAACTAAAGTTATTCGCCGGAAACCAAATTTCTATTTTTAGTAATGGTGACCTTGACCTTTGTCGGACCGAACCCAAAAGCAATCCCAAGCGAGCTCTCCACATGTTCTTATTGTACACCAAGTTTGATGTCAATATGATCAATGTAACTCAAGTTATTCGCCGGAAACCAAATTTCTATTTTTAGTAACAGTGACCTTGACCTTTGTCGGATCGAACCCAAAAGCAATCCCAAGCGATCTCTCCATATGTCCTTACTGTACACCAAGTTTGGTTACAATATGATCAACAGAACTCAAGTTATTCGCCGGAAACCACCCAGTTTCATTCCTCGTAAAATACGGAGCGGGCGGCATTACGGATCGTACGGTACGGATTTTATCGTATAATAGACCCGAAAACGAAAGTGATTGCATGGTTATCACATACATTGCTTTTAACCGCGTTTATCATAGAAATTGAGTGAATAAAACATTCGCAAACGGTAAATATTTCGCCCAAATTAGAAAGTCATACTTTTCGACGGGACCGCTTTTCGATTATTTGATTTTTCTTGAGCAATTTCCGAAAATAAACGGTGCTAACTGAGCATTTTCTGAAATCGTGCACCACATGAGGGAATCTAAAAATAAACTTTCCGTAGACTGGTTTCAAATATTTTATCAGTCAAAATAGACCTTGACCTTTTGAAATCGTGCACCACATGAGGGAATAAATTAAAAGATTTTAAAATGAAATAAAATAAAACAATAAAAAAATATTACAAATACTTTTTCTGTAAAACTTTATTGTCAGTGGGTAAAATTATCTTGAATCGAATAATCTTGGAAAAAAAATAAGTCACGTGTCCCTCCACGTACAAAAAAAGTCACGTGCCCCTCCATGTACAAAAAAATATCCCATTCAATACAGTACAATAAAATGTAGGTCAACCATGCTATGGGTCAACCACAGTTTTGAAACGATAAAATTCAATAAGTATTATTATTTAGTATACAGTTGAAAGGATTAGTTAATGACATAAATCACATACCTTAATTTAGCTTTTGTAGCGTACAACAGCAATAATAATGACGTTACAACGCACAATCGTTCGTTTCTCGACATCGATTCCGGCCGGTCTGCGATATTAGCGCATGCGCACAATAGCGTCTGTTCAATATTTTCCAAAACCAAGTCCATTGCACAACGAGGCTAACATAATTCAATATGCCCGGCGTTGATGCGCCGTGCAATAAACCATTTAATGTTTACTAGAATGTTACTGTAAACCTACGGTGGCACAGAGGTGACATCCGCAACACTTTATTTATATTGTGGCCACAACTTATTAAGTTGAGGCCACAACTTACTAACTTGTGGCCACAACTTATTAACTTGTGGCCACAACTTATAAAGTTGAGGCCACAACTTATTAACTTGTGGCCACAACTTATTAACTTGTGGCCACAACTTATTAAGCAGGACGAGTGGTAGTAGAAAGAGCATTTGGGTTGCTGAAATCAAGATTTCGGTAAGCACAAATTAACATGATTATTTGTATGTGATAATGGTGATGATCTATTTTCATTCAACCTCAGAATTTTTATAATAAGCTAATTATATAATTTTTTACATGGTATCTAATACATAAATTATTCGTCAATAAGATAACACCTGTTAATTGAAAAATACTTATGTAAATAATGACTTATTATTGTCAGCATTATTGGAACATACATTAATTTTCTTTCATCTATTACAATCATAAGTATGTTGATAAGTTATTTAAATAAAACCAAACTTCAGGCAATATATAAAGAACATTTCTGTGGTGTGTTTTATTTCCATTTGTTAGTAAGTTAATTGTACATCATATCATATATCACTACTTAACCTTGATAGTGTGGTGAACAACTTTATGGCTTAATGTAGTAATATGCTCCTAGCTTATACATCTAAAAATCACTTTCATGCAATTAACATTTTCTATATTTTCTTTACAGATGTTTGCATAAGAGTGGCGGTTGTATGATGTACAGTCCAGGCAAATGTGCCAGAATAGTTGTTGCTTGTGCAAAGCTGCATAACCTTTGTCTGGACTGGGGCATTCCATTGCCTGATGATGCAATTATGTTGGATCCAGATGACGATGACATTAATGCTCAACATGGGGACGCACCAGCAACTGCGAATGCCATGCGTAATCAGATAATTCAACTTTTTTAGTTTGTTATATCTGAACAGTGTGAACTGTATTGTGAGAATGTGCGCTTGTTATTCATCATTATTATTTATATATTTTTTATTAGTTCTTTAACATTAATACATATTTATTGTTTATGTACAGTTCATTTTCAGTCTAATATACATGAACTGAAATCTTTACTTCTGCATTGAGTTGTATTTTTGTTATAACATAATCAACAAAATGTCGTTGGTTTTATAAATTCCAGTACATTATGACATTTTTAATCAGGAAAAATAGCACATTTAACTGGTTTTTTTCCTATACAATGTTTGTCTCAAATGAAAGATTAGAAAACTGAATGTAAATCTTTAATGAAATGCAAATCAAGCTTAATACTGGGTCATAATTGATCAATGTACTTATATATGCGTTATATGGACATCATGGCTATGTTGTTTTTATTAAGTTCTGTATTTTAAAGGATACAAACACTTCAAGTCAAATTTACATTTCCATGTATTGTTGTATTTTACATGATCAAAAATGTACAAAACAAATAAATTAAAATAACTGTTAATAAATTAATAGGAATTGAAAGTGTTCTGGGTGGCATATTGTAGTTTCTTTAGTTCTAGACTTTCTCTCTTTATTTGGACCATTTCTCTGTATAAAAGTAATTTTTCTTGTTTTATTTGTATCAATTCATCTAGACAGTCACCTGAAATACATGAATTGATTGTGTTACATATATGCATATAAAACATTCAATGCAGACAACAATTTGTTTTCTTCATTAATCCTATATGAAGTTGTTTGTTTATTAATTTAACTGAAAATTGTAGAAAAGTATTAACATTTACAAATAATTACAAGACAGCACTAAAACCAACCTACATTTGCGTTTCTTCGGTCCAATCTGGTTCTTGCTGCTGGTGGAACAATTAGCAGCTGAAAGTTTAAATAAAATATGTATTAATTTTACTGTGAAAAAATATCATCACAGTATAAAAATTTACAAAGGTGATGTTTGAATTAACTTCAACATACCTCAATTTTCAGTTTTTATAAAATCACTATGAGACAAAAAAATAGTATAACAATTTAATTTTAGAGTTCACAACTTTTATAATGGAATCATGGAATATACATACCTACTGACGACTGTTCTGTAAAAAAACCACACGAACCAGGTATTTCGTTAATGGCACTCACATGTAGCTGGAAAGGTAAAAATGAGAACAAATATATCAAAATCACATAGATACAGAAGCAACCACAATCTATAATAATGACTGGTAAAAGTGGAAAAAAAATATTTGATGCAATAACATGTATAAATTGCAGTTATATCAATATAAGATTATATCACTACAAGAAAAATTAGAACTTACAACATCACTTATGGTGTATATTGATAATAATAACCTTTTTTTTGGAATATAAATAATGAATATTGTAATAAATAATGTTCATGCAAAGACTCATTTTATCATTTGCATGAAATAATAGTATTATATTCAACATTGAATTTATATTGCGTATACAGTAACATACCGGTACATGTCCTTCAACATTGTCATCATTATCAAGAGCTACATGGGCATCTGTGAATAAAAATTGTGTATCATTTTTGTAACTGCTGCCAATGAAAAATAACTTTATTCACGAGAACCATTGCTTTTAATAATTATTAATAAATGTATTAAAGCTTAATATCAAAATGAAACAATGAAATAGTTTACATTGAAATGAATAGTAAGTATACTGCATTTACCTATGAAGGTGTCGACTCCGCCAATGACGCCATCCACAACGCACGCTGGCAAGGATGCCATAACCTGTAAATGAAATTCAACACTTCAATTTTCATGAGATACACACTGACACTTGGAACACATATAAAACTGTTCAAAAACAGTAGACACTTGTATATGTTTAATATAGCAATTAGATAATGAAATATGCAGACCGGAAACCAATTACTGTTTCTATTAATGTTGACCAAGATTAAACAGCATCATACCTTTTCCTCCAAATTGGTAATGCCTTTAATACAAGGCCCACCGCCAGTCTGCTTCATCACTCTACTCCGCTCTATGGCTACCTTCTTCACTTTAGACTGTAAATAATCATGAGCATGAATGTTTATTTTCAATCACAATTTTGAAATTGCGGGTTGAATATGTAACAATTGTATCAGATTTAAAATTTGGAAATGCCATTATCTCCAATAAATGATTTTATTTTCATTACAAAATGTACAACATAAACAGCTATTTTGTTTAATTGGTTAATTATATAATCACACTATTGTATACATTTATATTTAGAAATCTTTATAAAAGTACAGGTACAATCTCTTGTGTTAAAAAAAAATAACAGTCTCCATGCCCAATATATCACTATTTTTGGAAATATATCAATTAAATTGAGATCATTAGAAAAACACTAGATCTACTGATGTACAACTTAAACATTTTAATTAACACATAAAATTCTTAAATATATCGTAAGAAATACCTTCATGTCAGCCCACTTTTTCTTAACTCTGTCCTTCGTGCGGTTTCCTACACCAACAGCATTAACTCTATAAAGAAAAATGAAAGCTTATAGTTTGCATTTTGTAAATTACGTCAGAGATCAGCATTAAATAATATAGATCTACCTCGATAAAAATATTAATTTCAAATCTACTTTTGAAACGACCCCCAATGACGTTTTTGTAGTCAATACACATCGTGACCTAAAACTGCGTCGAGTTAATGCCCGGTTGAAATTACACACACAAAATAGTACCAAAATGAACGGCCAAATGTAAACGTTGAAAATAATTATTAGACAACATCAAGAGTAATAGTGGACATTGACTTAAAATGAAATTAAATTTCTTCGTTACGGTTATTATTACACGCCAATAATTTGTTGCGGGTAAACAGTATGCTTACGCTGTTCAAGGTCGCGCTAAAAATATAAACATGTCTGGTGAGCGCGCATCGGATTCAATTCTCACGTAAACACAAGGAATAAGGGAGCTATCAAACGGAAACTAGGATAAAAAAGTGGTGAAAATACCGGATTTCGTGAAAACATGGAATATGTGATTCTAAGTCATTAGTAGTATGCTATTGATAACAGATTTTGTGAAAACGAAAGAAATGGTCGCGAAATCATATGATATGGCTAAGATGAGATTTAATGCTAGCTTAATTACGTAATGTTTGCTTGTTGTCGTGTAACGGAAATCATGCCAACAGCAAACTTAACGTGCTGTCGCTAGCAATAGCTTCGATATTGAACAGACGGATTCTTAATGAAAGTAGGACTAGGAGGAGGAATGAAACTGAATCCTATAATCATTGGTTCTCTTTTGGACCACTATTGATAACATCGTCTGTCACGTGAGTCATTTTTTCCCGTAAATAACACTTTAGTTTAGCTAAACGGCATACTACCTCATATACACTTGTTTCTAAACTATGTGATGATGTAACAATGCAAATCAGAATGCAGATATTTGCTGAACTTGGAATTATATAGATATATGAAGATATATAATGAAAGTAGCGATACTGACGATTTAACGAATTTAAAATAGGTGTACTCACTGTTCGGTGACACCAACCCAAAAGTGGTTGGTCATGTCAGAAAGAAGTCTATCGCAGCAGCTGTCGACTAAAGACTGTTTCTCGTCCTCAGACCAGTTTAACTGTCTGCTTAGGACATTAGCAGCGCTATCGGCCATATTCATGTTAGATGTCTTGTCTTTGACGTTTCTGACAGACGACAGGTGTCATACCGCGAGAATGACGTCATTGCTCACCTCCAATTGAAGAGCGTATGTATACTTACGAACGTTCGTATTCGTAAGATAGCTGTCACACTTACGAACGCGTTGATAAAACGTTCGTAAGTATTTTCGTAAGTAAATTCTTACGAACGTTTCGTATCTTACGAACACTCGTTCGTACGAATATTGATAAAACGAGCCCAATAATCCTAAGACTAGATATCTTGCAAACTTTCTATATTGTAAGAACTGTTACAAGTATTAAAGACAAGCAAAGTCAACTATCAAAACACAGCACAACATATTCAAGTAAGAGGCCCAAAAAATTAACACAAAATAAGGAAGGGCTTATTTACATGTGGCATTTTGTCATATTTAACTTTTGCCATACAATATAAGGCTTATGCACAAATATTATGAATATTGTCCCTCAAGTACATTTCATTGCACTTACAAGCCGATTTTATACATTTAAGATTAAAGGGCATTTCCAGAAAGTAATGTACTCCACTGGATGCACTATATTACCCCCTACTACCTACAGAAATAAGTCTACTGCCAAAGGTAATTTCAAATTTTTTTAAAAGTCACCCATGAAGAAAATAATAAAATGGTGTGTTAGTGGTTGTTGAGGGGATTTTTTTCTCTGAAACAGTCGTAAAGCAAACAATAAAATCCACATTTTTTGTTTCCAGGGTTCCCTCTGCCATTTGCCAATACAAACTGTATCATCAAATTTGAAAAAAAACAACACTTATTTGGCAACAGTTTTTCAATTTTGGCAACAAAAATATTTTTAAAGATTACATATTTGTAAGCAATTGCATAATTATTCATGCCTTTTATCAAAATTGGTGCATACTTTGAATATGCCAGAAGGAATAATATTTTCAAATTAAAAAAATTAGCACCTTCAATACTGTAATATGAATGGATACCGAATGATATCAGAAATGGAAGTAACTAGTTTTTCGCACAACTTTGATGGCAGTGCAGTTGTTCCGAATAATTAAGAGTTCATTGCCCTTGTGAGTGCAGGTGACACTTATTTAAGGTTTTCACAAGGCAACAATATGAAGCTCTAAATTTTCGTCTTGTATATCTGGGATCATCTGCTTCACCTTTCCTACAGGTACCGCAACTACTTTGTCATCTGTTAAGAAGGGGAACTCATCTTCTTCCTGACATACACTTTCCACATGGAAATTCTGTTTTCTGTTAAAATATAATAGTATAGGTATATTGTTATGGTATTAATGAAACATATTTAAGAAATATCTGAACAATCTTTGCTATATTTAGGTGTTGAACCTTTCATCTAGTGTTAAAGCTCATTCTGATGAAGTGTGAGGACCAGTGACCGAATCATGTTTATGATATAAATATTTTATTAATTGATTATGCTGCTGCTGTTTATTATAACCATTACGTATTGATGTCTGTATGTAAAATTTAATGGTATTAAAAAGCAGTAGTCAATAACAATATGTTTCAAAAGAATCAGTTGACAGCTGCTAAGATTATCAAACTAAAACTATCTGAATGGACAAAAAACACTTTATGCCTTTTTTGACAATATAAATACTGTATAGTATATTCAGATTTTTGTTCGCAATATTTTATTTAAGCTTAATATGCGACAGGATTGCAATAGTTTGAACTTGCTATTTAAATTTTTATAGCAGAATTTCAATGTAGCATTTCCTATAATTGCAATAATTAATGTCAAAATTTGACTGTTGTTCAAGACACAACAAAAATGCACATGATCTGATTATACAGTAGGAGAACCATGTGACATACCGCGATTAAGGTCTTGGATGATGTTGAAAGAGAAACTTCATTTCTGTAGGTGTTTGTAAGACTTGTCTATTATGACGAGTCTCCAGGATGAAAGGTTTCATTCACACAGTTGCGCCATAAGGCCACCGTACATTTGTTTGTTGCATCTTATATACACTCAACGACACTTCTAAGTCCACACTTTGATTTTCATGGCTAACTTCGACATTTGTTTGAGTTTTTTATAAAACCTGGTCACAATCTTAACAAAATATTTTATTATATGAAAACATAACACAAATAACAATCGGATACGAATCCGCTCAACCGTGACAGTTTTACTGCTGCTGGTCGAAATACTCCAACAAATGTCGAAGTTAGCCATGACAATCGAAGTGTGGACTTAGAAGTGTCGTTGCGTGTATATTGTTTTTATGTTGACATTCTCTGTACCACACATACAGCTTCTTCCTGCAATAAAAGGTAAATTAATAAAATACTGCCATAAACTTTCCAATAGATAATAATGAATTTTGCCTTTCTTCTCAAATAATGTTTTAAAACAGGCATTCAATTTGCTTATCATGTATATATCTGAAGATATCAATTTGAAGTTGTCATGAGACTATTATCTTAATTTAGATTCTCCATATATATTCATATATCTGTGTTTTCCCTGGACTTTTAAAATAGAAGGTCATTGCAATTTCATATCCGAGGGTAATTTCCAATATTTGGGGGGGGGGGGGGGTGTCATACAGGAATATGCAAATCGAGTCGAGGCTTATGTACTAAATCTATGACATATTCAGTATGTATGTAATTATGAGAGTGAAACTGAAAGTACATTTTCGAAAAATTGCTGTAAGGTAAACAACCTGAGGTGATTTGAATCTCTGACATGTGTTGTTCTGATCAATCAATTATAATGCTTAGATGGAGGATAATTGTTTGATTCAGTGAAAAACTAGACATATTTCATCGAGTGCGACTATTTCAACATTTACGCCACTCAGCACATGAGACTTGTACGTCTTTGCTGTAGACAGACCGAAACAGTATGCGGACACATTTTGATAAACTGTATAAACTCAGCTGTGTTTCATGCCATCTGGTCTTAAAAACTTTTCAGATAAGTCCTTGCTCTAAAAGTTACAGGAAATCGTGATTGTAAACAACCCACTGCACATGCGCAGTTTGGCACTGTACGTGCTACAGTCACACCAACATACACTTAAAAAGAAAACCACTAATGAGGAATCATTTTCAAATCAGCGTCCAGTTTCCAAACGAAGTTAGCAACGAACTAAACGAATGAGATCTGCATGTTATAACATATAACAATTGATTACATTATCCCCATTTAGCTTGTTTGTGTAAATGTATACCTCTAACTCGTGTAATTGAATGATATCGATCGCTGATCGCTTAGCTGCGTTCGACGAGAAGATAAATTTATCCTAGCATTTATATATATAAATATATATATCACCTGGAGCCCAATCACCTTACCAGGTACCTTGGATATAGTGAACACATACATGCCAAGTGTGTGCTTAAATAAACAAACTGCCACATTTATCTCTCTTGACATCATTACATCCCCATTTAGCCCACCGGCTAGCTCATTTGGTAGAGCACTAAACTGTCACCCGGTAGATCCGGGTAGGATTCTGGGGTAGGATAGGTTATATTCTGGTGTGACTGTGGCTACGGTCATGTCCTCCATATATGGAGAAGTTGACAGTTGATTGCAGAAGAGAAGTTAGCACTGGTTGATAATTGATTCCAGGAAAACTTGTTAGCTGAACTGGTCGCCGTATAAAACTTAAAAACAAACAAACAAACAAAAATCCCCTAGACCGTTTCAACTATAAAATGTTCAGATATATCAATTATCTAATATTGACATGTTAATACGGCGGTCAAACTAAATATAGCTCGATTTTCGATCTGTCGTTAGAAACTTGTCTTTTAAATTCATGGAATGAGTCGCAATGGTCAGAATTGTCCTGTAATGGATTCACTTCCACTTTTTGCCCCTTCCTACCACTTTTCTTGGTTTTATAATTAGTAAGACAATTCTTTATAGCCCCTTCTCATAAATATTTGCTCTTACATCTCCTCCACTCCTAGTGTTTCGTGTGCCGATGTTTCCCCAAGGCATTGTTTGTAAATGCTGTGTTCCCTGTCACAACTGTGTCCTACCTTGATAACCCATGATTGTAATCGAATGTAAACCCGTTGACAGCGCATAGAAGGATTATAGACTCAGTTTCACGAAAAATTGCCAAATCGCTCAATATTTACAAAGATGAATTTTCGAGTTTCATATTTGCTACTTTTATATTCAGCATTGATTGAAGTTGTGTCTGCTAGATTCAATTTTGAAATTGTTAAGTAAAGTACATTTATTTGATCAAACGTGTGCCAATATAAGTTTTGAAAGGACACTATTATAATTAACCCTACCCCGGGTAAAAACAATTGAATCCAATTATCTACCACTTTCATCCCATGGACAGGTTGTAGCATGATAGTAGGGAAACTAAATTTCATGATTCAATCGATTTCAAAGATCGTAACTTAGGAACAGAAAACAAGACGGAACAAATAATATTTTATATTTTGTGTATTTTGAAGCATCTTTTGTAAAATTTTGTAACTTTGTATGTTTTATATTATTATAATGGTATACCATCCAAGTACTAGATTTTGGACGGCATAGGAAGCCGGTTTACATATCAGACATAATTTTCCGTCTGAAGTATGATTGGTTCTATTCCACGATATCCGGGAATCTTATGTTTCCATTGGATCATTGCTATCACCTCATGAAATGACGAAAAAACCCGGTACAAACCCGAGAAAATTTAAAATCTCCAGCTTTTTGGATCTGGCCTCCACTCTAGAATCTCACACATATACTTATAATTATTTGGAACTCATACTACTCTACGGATACAAAATGTAATAATTGTTTATGCTGTTGTAATCAGACTTTATTTAATGTAGTGTATGTATAATTATTATTCATCCTAAAATTGACCTTAGCATAATATCTTGTCTACAATTTAAATTGTCCGTTTGAAACTGCAATTGTTGTGACTTGCGTCCGTCAATACTTTTATGTTAACCACGTCTTAAAACGAAACAGCCTTTTATTACTCCTGTTACACTATAAAACAATTAAACAAGAGGGCAATGGTGGTCCTATATCTCTCACCTGAGTAGATTGCCACGTTGGCTTCAAGAGAGTCCAAGAGGATTTTCAGTGACTTGACCTCGTGACCTACTTTTTGACCCAGTACTACACTGGACTTGTATTTTATTAAGACAAACATTCTGATCAAGTTTTATGTAGTTCCGGTTGAAAATGCAGCCTTCCGAGAATCCACAAGGATTTTCAATCATTTAATCATGTGACCTAGTTTTTGACCTCAGATGACCCAGTTTCATACTTGACCTAGATTTTATTTAGGCAAACATTTTGACCAAGTCTCATGTATATAAAGTAAACTAGAATGCGTCCATAGGACACAGATGCCCCCACTTGCAGCCTTTGTCACAAAAGCAAATGCTATTATTCTGCTCATAGCTTGTGAATGGATATCAAAATTACGAAGTGAACAACTGTACTGATTATGGTAAAGCAAACACGAAACCCCAGGTGCACAACTATGCAGGTTGGTGAACATTCCTGTACAGTTTGGCGAGTGTAGCTGATATACTGTTAGAGATAAGCGCGACACAAAATTGCACGCTCTGTATGCTATATTTTCCATAAATCAAGGGCCATAACTTTGCATTTACTGGGCTCACCGAATTATGAATCCCCAGGTGCAATATAACACATGTATGCATGTGAACATTTCAGTAAAGTCTTATAAATCTGGCTCATATACTTTTGGAGATATGTGCGACACAATATTGCATACTCTGTAGGGTATATTTTAACCAAGTCAAGGGCCATAACTTTGCACTTACTCGGCACAGCCACACATGAAACCCCAGGTGCACAACTACACTTGCTGGTGAACAGTCCTGCAAAGTTTAATGACTCTGGCTCAAATACTTTTGAAGATATGAATGACACAAGATTGCATAATCTGTAGGCTATACTTTAACTAAGTCAAGGGCCACATATTTGCACTTACTGGGCACAGCCAAACATGAAACCTCAGGTGCACAACTCCACATGCTGATGAACATGCCTGTAAAGTTTAATGACTCCGGCTCATATTGTTTTAGAGATATGAGTGACACAAGATTTTGTGACGGATGGAAGGACGGACGGACAAGGGCAAATGTATATGCCCCCCCCCCCCCTTCAGAGTTTCTTACTTACTTACTGCCATCGACGTGTAGGGCAGCGACGAAGATTTTCCACTTCTGTCGGTCGTAGGCAATTTTCTGCAGGGTGCCCCATGTCTGTTGTTGTTGACTAGCTCCTGCCTCTACAGTTCGTCTCCATGTTATTTTGGGTCTTCCTCTTTTTCTTTTACCTTCTGGGGTCCAGTGAAGTGCTGTTTTTGTAATGTCATCTCTATCCTTTCTTATGACATGGCCAATCCACCTCCAGCGTCTTCTCATTATGATAGTGGCCATATTTTCTTGTTGGCATCTGGCTAAAAGGTTTTGGTTTGATATTTTCTGTGGCCAAAAGATTCTTAGTATCCTTCTCAGGCTTTTTGTGTGAAAGATAGACAGTTTATTTTGGTCGTGATCTGTCATCCACCAGCATTCTGATCCATACACAAGTACAGGGAACACAGCTGCTGTAGAGTTTGAGGCGGATGGTATATTGCCCAGACCTCCATACAGCCTGCAGATTGTAAAGAGCCGTTCTTGTCTTAGATAGTCATCTTTTGATATCAGATTCTGTTCTACCATCGGTACTCACAGTGCTGCCAATGTATGTGAAGGTGTCAACATGTGGCAATGCTTTTCCATTTAGTAAAACTGACCCTGGATTGTTTACATTAAGTGTCATAATTTCATTGATCTTCAATCCAGTTTGTCCTGCATATTTTTGTAATTCTGTGGTTTTATCTTGAATTTGTTGGTGGGTATGAGACATTAATGCTAGATCGTCTGCAAAATCTAGGTCTTCCAAAGTGGTGAACGTGCCCCAGCTGATGCCTCTTGGGATTTCAGCTGTTGTTTGTCTCAAATCCAGTCTATGGCTATGATGAAGTGTCGATGACATGGCACAGCCTTGTCTTACTCCTGTTTTTACTGAGAAGAATAGATTGCTTTGCCCAACCTTGCACCAGTAGCTGTTGTAGAATGCTTCTATAAGATTGATCAGATGTTGTGGAATGCCATAAGATCGCAATATCCTGTTGAGGCTGTCGAAGGCTTTCTCAAAGTCAACAAAATTTATGTACAGTTGCCTTTGCCATTCCGTGCATTGTTCTATAATGTTTCGTAATGCAAAGATTTGGTCAATGCAACCTCTCCTAGGACGAAATCCTGCTTGTTCCTTTCGAAGGTGTTCATCAACTGAGTCTGCAATTCGTATGATGATAATGTTTGCCATGATCTTACTTGGAATGCAAAGAAGTGTGATGCCGCGCCAGTTGTTACAATCATTTAAAGGTCCCTTTTTCGGTATTCTTATTACAATACCATCATTCCATTTGTCTGGTATCTGAGCTTCCTTCCAGATGTCTTTAAAGATCTTGTAAGACCTTTCAGAGTGGGGGCATACAAATGAAACATATGTTGTGTCAACAAGGTTTTACTATAATTGGACCTAGTGACCTAGTTTTTGACCCCAGATTTCATTGAGGCAAACATTCTGACAATGTCTCATATAGATCAAGTCAAAATGTGACCTCTGGAGTGTTAACAATGTTTTATTATAAGTGAACATAACGACATAGTTTTGGACCCCAGATGACACAGTTTCAAACTTGATCTAGATAATATTGAGGCAAACATTCTGACCAAGTATCATATAAATCAAGTCAAAATGTGACCTCTGGAGAGTTAACAAGGTATTACTATAATTGGATATCGTGACCTAGTATTTGACCCCAGATGACCAAGTTTCGAACTTGGTCTGGATATCATTTAGACAAACATTCTGATTAAGTTGCTTGCAGATCAGGTAAAATATGTTACCTCTAGACGGACGACGACGGACACAGGGCGATCATAATAGCTCATCTTGAGCACTTTAATTATCTTACCATTCAAATACAAAACACGAATTCCGAGTTTAGTCAATATCTATGAACAGTCGATATAAACCAACACAATGACGATTCATGTGGAAACACTTTATTTGTGTAGCTTTATATATGTAACATTAAATTCCCGCAAATATCTCAGTCATCTGGTCTATAGTCATCGACAGTATACTGTACATCTGAAATAAAAATATGTAAAATAAAGCCAAATAATTTTGCAACAAGTCACAGCTAGCATACATCCCCACCGCCGCTTTCTACATTTGAAGGGGAGATAAAGCAGCAAATATAGGGACATTCGTCATCATTACAGTATGCATCAATACATCATTACTTTATACATTCAGCAATTGCTAATCATTATAATACAAGAAATGCATTGATGCAAAGCATCCAAGGGCGCCGCAAAACTGGTGCACAAGGTTTTGGAATAGCGTAATGGCGGGAAAATGTTTTGGAATAGTCCATTTTCATACTATCATTGGCGTGTATTTCCTTTTAAACACCGTAACTTGTATACATATCCACGTTACAAGTACCAATGTGTTAATATTGATACATAAGTATAAGTAAATTGAAAATGAAGTTTTTTATAGTTAATTTTTTTTTTTATCTTCGACACCTAACACACATGCTGTTTATGTAGAATCGTCCGTTTTGGAATAGTCCATTTTCACACTATCAATTGGTGTGTATTTCCTTTTTAACACCGTAACTTGCATGAATATCCACGTTACAAGTACCACTGTGTTAATATTGATTTAAGTAAAGTGAAAATGAAGATTTTTATAATTAATTGTTTATTATTTTGTCTTCGACACCTTACACACATGCTGTTTATGTAGAATCGTCCTATTTTTCGGGGATCAGCAAGTATTTATCATAAACATATCGTTTTAAGATTGTAAAATACATTTATTCGACAATACAAATGCATTAAAAATATTTTATTTCTAAATCATAAAAATACAAAAAGTAACGTGTAATATTTACTGCAGTTTAACCCTTAATAAAAAAATAGATTCAGTTATAAATATATGCTCCTACCATAGTCTCAACAATCTCGTGATTCCATTAAAGGCCCCGCCCTCATAGCTGGGACAAATTAAGTCCAGCTCATAAAATAGTAATCAGTACGTACAAAAAGAGAAATAACCCTAAAATATCCAAGAAAGAAATATGATTTATGTGCTTTTCACTTAATCACTACACCTAGCTTTATAAAATTAAGTACAGTTGTGATGAATTTATTGTCCGCACAAAAATGTCATCCAGCACAAAAAGAAGAAAGTTCGACAATAGTACTCCATTTTTTTTATTTGTTGTTCTTGCACTCTGCACATCCTCTTATAGCCAATCAATACCAGTCATTAAGTTAGGCACAATGTTATCCAATCTTTGGGTCTAGACAAATAGTCTGAGGAACAGGCTGAATGACAAGCAGCATTTCTTTACTCCCTCGATAAACAGTGCATTCTTTCATTCCTTCTGACTGTTGAATATAAATATGTCCGATATCAATAGTATTACACTATTTTTTTGGCCTAACTATACTTGTAGACACCAAATAAGACTCTAAATAAAAAGGCATAATGTATATCACATCAATACTCGTAAGCGCACGTGAGGGACAGGTGGGTTTTATTTTTTGAAATTTTATAAGAATATTGACATTATTTGTTTGTAGCCATTATATTGGTGGTTATTTCCGTTTTCAACTTATTTCAGGTGGCAAGAACCTTCTATCAGCGGCTATCCACCATACAAGCTCTTTGGGTGAAATTCAATGTCAATATTCTTATGAAATTTCAAAAAATAAAACCCACCTGTCGTAAATGAGTTCCGGCCTGTATCATTCCGACGGCTCGGGCGCGTTCTTCTTCAGTCATTCTCACCATGTTTTGTGTTTTTCAAAAAGGATTTTCATCAGCAATGACAAAAGTATACACGAACACGTGCAAATATGTGTCCATGCCCCGCACGTGCAAAACGTGCTATAAACGTCAATACGCCTAATACGATTAATTTCATAGTGAGCCGGCTAAAAAGAAATCAATAATTCGCTGCATTACCTGTTCAAATATCGGTATGTGAAATTTTGTGTGAATACATGCATTATTAGAAAAATAATAATACAGTATAAACTGACCGATTAGGAATTTTGTTGAGTGTATATGGTAGTTTCAAACCTCTAGAAATGCATTGGATTTCCCGATAACTTCCTATTACTGTATTCCAAGAAATTTCCGCGGATACAATATTTCGCGTTTTTCATAACGTAGACTTACTCGCGGCTATAAACATTCGCGGAGTAGTATTTTGTAATCAACGCGTTACTTATCCGAAATTAGCCAATATCTAAACATCAAAACGAAATTAGGAATTTTCTGTTAACTTGATTAGAAATTTATACTTAGAAGAGATTGTCAGTAAATGACATTGGGTGTCAGACAACATACACGTACATCCATGAAAGGTTTTTCTTACGTGTTTCATCTCCGAGATTTAACAGCATACGAGGGTTGTCCAAAAATAACGTAACATGGACTATATTTACTGAAGGAATATTTCACAATCGTCAAGAATGTAAAGTATGTACATGTATAACGTATTGTTCATGCGTTTTCACTAATTATCAAGCCAAACACATTGTAAACGAGGTGACGTCGTTGAAACACTAACTACTCAGTGAGTCGATAGTTGGTATTGTTTAAGATATAGGACATGGCTGTTTAATTTACAACATCTAGATATCAAACTTGATGTTTTCAAAACTGTAGATGCCCTTTTTGCCTCCAGCTCATATCAACTCACGTAAATGTCAAATCATCGATTGTAGTCTAATCAGGAAGCGTTCTCCCTCATGCTCATGGCGCCAACAAATTCATTTGAGGCTGTGACGCGTCCGGTACCCACATAGCCTAAACATTACGATTCTCATTTAAAACTATATCCCTGATTTAATCTTGCCATTCTTATACACTGTATAAGTTCTGTATTGCCATGACGTCCCAGTCATTTACCATAAAAGGCTTGCCAGTTTGCTAAATATCACTTGAAACTAACTTTCCGCTACTAATACCCCTGTGCAATCAAAATTCAAATGATCTTGAAGATGCAGGTTAAGATTTTCTGCATTAAAGAAACTTCTATCAGTTCTGTTGGTGTATACCCAATACTAGCACAAGGTGCGATGGGGGTGTTTTCGCTCGCATGTAGGAAGCCTCCTTTCTTTTACCTTTAATAAGTTTTATTGTGTTATCTGGCGTTAAAAATTGACCCAGCAGTGAAGCAGTCGAAAGTCTTATGTAACGCCTGCCGACATTATATTTTGCCGCCATAGGAACAGACTATATTGCATTATTGATGCCTAGGTCAAATGAAGCTCCTAGGCCCAATATAGATAACAAGAGGGCCGTGATGGCCCTGAATTGCTCATCTGAGCGTTTGAAATGTTTGGTACTACATTGTATAGGGTGCAAGATTCTTACAAAGATAGCGAAAAAATTGATTTCCAGCAAGATTAGAATATCACTGTAATTATAATGTATACATTAGGTAAACTAATTTCAAAATTGGGCCTGTAGTTTTTGACAAGAAGATTATTGTAGTTTGCGCTATACACATAAGAAAAATAGCTCCACCGCCTGGCAGCGATGCTTTTGAATCCAAATAATTTAATGATCAATTTGGTGAAATTATATCGAAATTGGGCCAGTAGTTTTTTACAAGAAGATTTTGCGCTATACACATTTATAAGAAAAATACACCCCCTGGCAGTAGTGTTTTTTTTATGAATCTAAATTATATGTACAATCTTGGTAGAGGGTGACCTAAACAATACTTGTATGAAGTTTTATTAAAATCGGGTCAGTAGTTTTTGACAAGAAGATTTTTGAAGTTTCCACTATATACATACATGTATAGGAAAAGGGGCTGCCCCCTGGCGGCCACGTTTTTTTGACGAATCCGAACCTCTTTTGTAGAGTGTCGTCCTAGTAACATTTCCCTTCAATTTTGTGAAATTCCACACAGTGGTTTCAGAGGAGATGTTTTAGAAGCAAAATAGGAAATCGTCCATGTTGTTGTTGTTGCGACGCATTGTAGTGTTTTTGTAGAGTTTCACCACATGAAGATTCCAGCAAAGTTTCATGAAATTCTGTCGCATGGTTTCAGATAAGATGTTTTTTAAACAATTGTTGATGGACGTACGGACCGACAGACGATTAGAATTAGAATAACATGTATGTCCGCCATTTTTGCGATGAATACAGGGTTTGCGAGTGGAAGAACCCAGTCGCTAATGTTAGCGATTTTATAAAGGCTAACAGGTGCCCTCGCAACTTTGCGATGTTTAATGAAACGCGAGTTTTGTCTGCGATTTTGCGATTACAAGCTGTGATTTGAAATGCAACCGTTGATATAACGTTGAACCGCACCGGCCTATGTCCTAAGGGTAGTCCATATGCTGGAATCTTCTTGAGACCGAACATCATATAACTGATAAAATCATAAAATTATGAATAAACAAGAGATGTTTGTAAAACATTATGCCCCCTTGGTTCCTCTGCTACCCAAGATGAATGTGTGGACCAAGTTTGAGGACGAGTTCTTGAGTTATTGATAGGAAATGAAAAGGTTACGGCCCGATGGACGGACTGAAAGACATACCGACCGACCGACATGTGCAAACCAATATGCTCTCTCTTCCTCTAAGGGGGGCATAATACTATCTACACAAATAACAAGCTTACTCATACATCAAATTAAACTCATTAATTAGAGTAAATGGTCTAAAATTAAATCTACTCGAACTTCGATTCAGCAAAACCTTTAACTTAGACGTCACCTAGAGCTCTTAAATGGTTGAAGACACTCAGTTATGCTAATCAAAATCAAATCACCTGACGTTCGCGCTGGTGAAAACAATACTTGATATACGACTTATTGATTAAACAGGTAACTTTCATGTAACGATCATGGCTTCGGTTATAAACATATTCTAAACACATGTTGGTAACTGAACTTACATTGAAGCCTAATTGCCAAAAATGCGATATAGGCTTTAGTCACCTCGTTTTCAATAAAGGAATCACGCAATGAATTGTACTGGGATTAAGTAGTTAATATGACATATAATTGTTTCCTGAACAAAATTAAGGAAAATGGACATTGACCTCTTTACTCACCAACGAACTACCAACACCTGACCCAAGTATTGAACGTACTTACCTCTAAATATACTTTCTCATCATAAAGAGATAATTTAGTGTTGAATTTCCCAGCAAGTTCTTGTCTGTATTTGTGAGCATTTGAGAATACCGGGACATGAAGTTTGTCAGGTGATATTGCAACAGTAGATACTGCAGCCTGAAGTTCTGGTGACTCTGTGGACTTCTTTCCTCCTTTATTGGTACGATTCTGTCACATTTTAAAATGTTTACATAAATAACACGTATAACCTGTCAATTTTGTTCAGCTAAATAGTAAAAACACGTTTTATGATTATTTGAATAATTCCAAGCCCACCTCCTACGCAACCGTTACCTGGTGTCCTATGAAGAGAAATGCTTTTGACAAATTATGATCCCACAACCAACCCTTGTATCTACTGCATAACCATTCCCCCTTATATGACAAGTATAGTTAGGGCAATGTTAAGTCGAACAAGCTCAAAGAACAAGCAAAACCCAACTGTAATGTCCCTTAAAATTAAAGTCCAAAATAGTTCACACTTGTATATTATGCAACAATATATTTTCGAACTGAGAACGAAATAGAATGAAACACATAGGACTTCAATTACAAAATACACACAAATAAAATTATACATTACTTAGCATTACAGAAATCAAAAACATTTAAATATGAGTACACCAGCAGCTTCTTTACTCTTAGATCTCTGTAAGAAGCCCAGTTGAATGCCCACCTTTAGGTTGTTTGAACCCAATGGGAGGTGCATGCACTCTTTGACAATTTTACTGAAGATCGTACCTTCACCACTTATTCATGTCAATTACTATTGGCTGATGAAATCCATAAGTTATAAGGCTGATATCCCGGTGTAATGAGTTCAAGTTATCCCCCAATTCAAGTTACGCCCCCCCCCCCATGAAATCTGAAATCGATTTCGTATTACCCCGAGCGTAACCACGGTGTATTACCCGATGTGTATTCGGCCGAGTGGTGCGTTTGCGGCAGACTGAAGCGTACCAGACTTCTTTTCTGACCATTAATTCGTACATTCGATGTTTCTCTGTGTAATTTTATCGTCTGAACGTCCAAATTTACTATCATAATGATACAAAGCGATGTATTTGCAGAATAAAGCAGGTATGTCTGTTCAAATTTGACATATACAAAAAGTAAAAAGTCGCCTATAACTGCTCGATTTTAAGTGTTTGGTGATAGAATAGAATAGTTTTACTCCACCGATGAGAAGAAATATCATTTACTAACAATTCTAGCGAGTTTCAAGTCTGTCAGTCCTCTTACACCGACGTTTGGTGGTTCCAAGAAACCCTGGTATGCATAAATATGACGACGTTTACCGCAGATGGTATTTTTGCAAGGATGACGTTGCCGGCTGAGGAGTGAAATCGAGGACGACGTTTACGGTTGAGGAAAACATTTTATAAAATGACGGATTCTTGCTGTTTCAATTGTTATTTATTCCCGGAATGCATGTTGATCATCAATGATTAAGGCCATGCTTGTTTGCAATTTACTGATATTCACTCTAGACAGTCTTTCTGTTAAACCATAAATGTCAAGGGTACGATAAGAAGTGAAGGTATGCATAAAATGTCTTCTATATGTTCTCCTTATAACATCTGTATAGTTTAGGTTGCAAAAGTGACACATTATTGGATATAATTATATCAAAATAAGATATAAATCATTGAAATCACACTGACCCACTTCAGATATTCACATTAATGAATTGCAGTATATGGCCTTGAAGAACACCTTTTATCAATCATTGGTGATTTCATCAGTCTTAAATCATCATCCTCAATTTTCACTCCTCCACCGACAACGTCATCATGGCAAAATGCCTTCTGTGGTAAACGTCATCATATCTATGCATACCAGGGTCCCTTTGGAACGATCAAATGTCAGTACCTATAAAATTGTTCGTAAATGATATCTAATTTGATCTGTGGAGTAAAACTATTCAGTTATATCGTAAAACCCTTAAAATCGAGCACTTGAAGGCGATTATTTACTTTTCCATAAATGTCAAATTCAAACACACGATACCAGCTTTATTATAAATATATATTGCTTTGCATCGTTGTGATGGTTAATTTGGACATTCTCGGACGTTCAAACGATAAAAGATCCTAGAAAACACCAAAATTACGAATTATTGGTCAGAGAAGTAACAACACTACTCAGTTGTCTGTACACTCTGTCGCAACACATCACTCAGCAGAATACACATCAGGTTATTATACACCCTGGTAACTTGAACTAGATTTCGTATTACCCACAACCGCGCAGTTTAGATTATCCCCTAGCTGAATGAGCTAATGTGATAATTAGTAATCATGACAGTTAATTTGATTCTAGACTCAACCTGCAAAAACATTAATTAAATGTTGATTATGAAGCTGTTATAGTTGATGTTCTATTTCATCCTACTTTCTGGTAATCTGAACGTGATTTTAAGTTAACGTGGAAGGGGGGTAACTTGAAATGGCGGTAGCTTGAAATTGCTACACCCGGGATTCTTTAGTATAACTCCGGTGCAATAATTAATGAATAAATCAATCAGTCATTTCATGTTTATAGCAGTTACCTTTGCTTTACTTTTTGACGACTTTTTTGGTTCATGTTCTTGGTTTTTCAGTTCCTCTTTTTGTATCAAACCAAACACATCAGCCACTGTACAGGCATATCCAACAAATTTATCCATACTGTTTTGTAAAAGTGTGTACCTAAAAATGTATAAAGTTGTATGTCTTATGTGAAAGAATGACACCTCTATCGCTCAAGCCTACATTCCATATACAATGTATAATGCGACAAGATTGTCGAACTTCAACCACATGAACCTCGTGGACATTTGTCAATTCGTTACAGACGCTTGAAATGGAGGCCACTGATTGGACGAAATGGAATGTGCAGTGTATCAATATTGTATACAAACACATACATATCTACAAATTCCAGGCTTGTGAGAATCTGCATCTATCAAACAATCTTCTAGTTTTTAGCACAAACTTGTGGAAAAAAGTCGTCAAAACCAAGAAAAACACAACTTATGTTAGTGAATATTGTACTTCCACAGATTTGCTTCAGGTTTCTAGATGAGTATTCTCTTCCCCTATTTCCACAGATCACTGATACTTTACTTGAAATGACAATATGCTACCCAATAATAGGAATAAGCATATAGTACATAAATGAATTAGAACGGCTCACAATTTTTCATAATTAATTAATTTTGAAAAAAGCTTTAAACAAGACAAAATTTACACAAAGGCAACATAACTGCTTAGGGACTATGTACAAGATATTTACTCACATAATGGTGTATTCATATTGAAATTTAGATTCCATCCTAATATATGGCCTAAAACCCAAATCTGAATAATCCTTGTTTAGCTGCCATAGCATCATCTCCTTGCTTGATTCATTGCTTTGACTGTCTTCTGACACGGCATCAAAATCATCATCGCAGTCATCAGGAAGAGAATGTATCATCTAAATAATTTTGTATAAGTAAATTAATGAATTACTTAACTGTCATCATATTGTCCTGTTCACTTTTCCACATTTATTATATCATGAAGTCTCATAGAACATGTCATTATTAGAGTTGTTTTAATTGAGTATTATCCAAAAGTATTTTGGAAAACATAATGTAAGCTGTATGAAAAGTGGTAAGCATTATTGAAGCTATTCACGGTCTCCATGAAGACAAAAAAGTCATTGGTTCGACCCAAGCTACTAAATGTTTGTTTGTTTGTTTGTTTCATCGGGTTTAACGCCGTTTCTCAACAATTTTTCAGTTATATACGGCGGCCGGTTCACCTAACCAGTTTTTCCTGGACTGAAATCTAACCAGTACTAACTTACCCTTCCACAAAGAGCCGGCAACTTCTCCACATGTGGAGGAAAATCGACATTTTTGTCAAATTTTCATGGAAGGGTATAACCTGCCGCTACCGAGAATCGAACCCGGATCGCCGGATTTCAAGTCCAGCGGACTAACCACTGGACCACGGCCGCGGCTCCAAGCTACTAAAAGCAGAACATCATGGTTTCCATGGAGATACTGCTATAGCTCAGTCTTGCAAAAGATACACTACATATATAAGCGAACAAGAAGTTGTTTCAATCTCAGAAATTTTAATTTAGGAATTGCCAGCGAAACAACAATATTTCAATGGAGACACTATATGCAGACCTAGGTTTTGTAAATAACACCACGATCATCATGGAGACACTGCTTGCAAACTAATGCAACCTCAGTTGTACAAGTCTAGGCCCAACACAAAAAACATAATAGTTACTATTGTGACACTGCACAAAGTTTTGTTCAACGTCAGTAATATAATCCTTAAGACTTCAAGCTAATACATCTTAATTGCATGGAGACACTGCATTCCAATTTTTTCAACCTAATACGAGGGATGATCCAAAATAAACAGGACTCGCTTACTCAGACCAATATGGTATTTTCTAATATTTTAATATACCATCTTAAACCGTATTTCATGCCCGTTCAGTTCATATAAATGAAGATTTTTGTTTACATTAAATTGACCACATTGGCTCTTTTCACTACCATGGTAACGCTAACCCAGGGCAGTCCATTAAGTCATTTTTGTTTAAATTGTATGTATCTCAAAAATGATATTGCTCAAAACCATAAAAATTCGCCATAACGTCATGTACAGCAAACGTGACGTTATGTGCAAATTTGACGTCATTTGAATGTCAGACGCAAAAATAACCAATTTTCACTGAGCATCGGTTACAACGTTTACAACATCAAAATGTCGTCTCCAACCCGCACATAATCTCGGGCTGTGATCAAGTTTTGCCAAGAATAAGGAAAGACGCCGACAGAAACTTGCAAGATGGTTCAGACGTCAAGTATAAAGGTTAAAGTCAGTCTCACTTTAGTTTTTGAGTGGCACAAACGTTTTCGTGAAGGAAGAGAGTACAGAAGACGACGAGGGAAGAGGGAGAAAGAAAAAAACACGGAGCGACGTTGGCGACGTCAGTCACTGATGCATTGAGTACAGACCGGCGGTTGACAATATGAGCACTTTCGGAGAAGTTTGACGTTGGCTATGGAACAATACACAGGATCATAATCAAGCATCTTCAAATCATACCTGTCAAGGCTCAAATGAACCTAAGAGTGAGAAAATATTCTAGGGGGTTTCGGGGACCATTTAGCATCATATTTGCTTTTATATACGGCCGCACCACCATATTTCTTTGAGTTTTGACGCTTTTTTGAAGGCGAGCTACTAGCACAAGCAGACGACGCCATGATGTTTACATTGATACCGGGTAACGATTATTATGTGTTAGTATATTATATACTAACACCGGTTCCGGTGGCTAACATTAGGTCAGACACAACTAATACACGAACCAATGTTTTTACCGATTTATTAATAAAACCATAGTATTCTTTTCGTGAATTTTGTTTTAATTGATATGCGTGAGAAATTACATAGTCAGCGTGAGACCGTGATTTCATTGCCAAAATCGTGACAGGTATGTCAAATGTCTAAGGTTTATACATTAATATATTTGGAAAATAAATAAAAATAGCTCAAAACTAAAATACTATATCGAGTTCTATTTTATTTCATTTCTAGCAAATCAGGAACCGTAGATACCAAATTATATAATTAACTGAAAAAAACAAACTGAGCAATTTGCGTTCATCATAAACAAGAATAATATACCTCAACATTACTATACATGTTTACTTACTTATTAGTATGAATTTATATAAATAAAATGTGCCTGTAGGTACATGCATGATGGGTCCCCAGTCTACTAAAATATCATGAGAAGGAACACTGTCCACGATTCAAGGATCTTTCTCCGGAAGTACGAAGAGGAGGGTGATATGCGTTATCATTAATACTATGACTCCGCATGGTACATGGACATTTTCAAACAATTGATTCATTGCCGCAACCGATGTGTACAGTATGCCGAAGCGTCATGAATAGACTGTGACATCGTTGACGTCGTCCTGTGGAATTGACTGTGTGCCGGGTACTCGCTAGTGCCCATCTTCAAAACCTTGTAGCTTTTGTTCCGTTTGTACTTATATGTTCATATTTTGACGGTATGTAGCAGAAACATTCAGCTTTTTTGCTGATGTATTTTTATTGAGAATAATTGAACCATATTTTTTCTATGAAAACAATCCTGTTTATTTTGGATCATCCCTCGTACAAGCCTAGGTCCAACACCTAAGTAATTTAAGCCAAGGTATTACTAATAATACACCAAAATTTCCAAGGAGACACTGCAATCAATTTGGTTCTACCAAAGCAATATATTAAGCTAAGCTATTTCTATCAAACACCATGATTACAATTGCAGCACTGCATTAAGATACGTTCAACCTCCACTAAAAAAGTATAGATCTAGCAAATAATATGTCTGTAAGACCATGGGTGTCATGGAGACATTCAAATGATTCAATCTCAACACAATAATTTCAGGTCTTGCTACCAAAACACCATGAATGTCTCGGAGGCAGTAGTATCAAACTTGTTCAAACCTCGGCGATATTATCCCAAGTCTTGCCACATGTTTTCCTAATAATTCACAACGCTTGCCATGGAAATGTTGCTTTCAGATTTATTTAACTTCAGCGGTATAAGCCTGTAGCTCGGTATAAGCCTGTAGCTCGGTTGCTACAGAGATGATCACATCCACATAACAGAAAGCAATATTACCAATAAC
Source organism: Mactromeris polynyma (assembly GCA_032209605.1). Taxonomy (NCBI): domain Eukaryota; kingdom Metazoa; phylum Mollusca; class Bivalvia; order Venerida; family Mactridae; genus Mactromeris; species Mactromeris polynyma. Next base: position 811,879 of record JASFXZ010000051.1, read on the forward strand.
CTATAACTAAAGACGGATGTGGATACAGAGGTTTACGATCACAAATACTTTACCTTGATCAGTTTAATAACAGAAACAGATGAAGGATTGTTATTGGTAGATATTGGTACATCAGTTTCGTCTGAATTCTCCCCAACTAAAGACTTTTCGAGTTCTTGTAATTTTCTGACAGTGTTTCCATGGTAATAAAGCTGTAATAAATTTAGAATAAAAGCTTGGTGATGCAGATGGAGAAAGTTTATCAGTCAAGGCGGAGGAATTTATCTGTCACTTCTTGTGTTAATTGTAAAATACCTTTAATTTCAAATAATAACCAGGTACAATCCCTAAATTGTGAGTAATTATAATTGTGATGCATTTAATATACAATAATGGTTATAGGAGAGAAGAAAATCCTCATGACTCTTGATACATTTTCAATATGGACATACTTATCTGTGTTTGGCAGCATATGAAGAGTATTAATCAATAACAAATCTAAGAATTAGCAACAGTTTAGTAAGAGTTTACAATAACTTTTTATAGGCATTTATATACATATATATGATGAAAAAATGTCAAGTGCTGCACAACACCTGAACACAGAAATGATATTTATATATTTCATGAACATATTAAAAGTGTTTGATGTTTAAAACTGCACCAGTAAACAAGGAATTTATCTGTGTATACGATCAGTTTCATTCCAATTGCAAATGAATTTCCGGCACCATTGGATGAAACCTGACAGGTATTCTAATTTTGAGAAGATGGGTGGGGCACATACTGCTATTGCTACTGATATGTTATTTTCGTAAGAAAATCGATTGCACAGATCATCCCTGACGAGTTCAAATGTGGATGAACACAAATCTCCGACATTATGTTCTTCAAATAGGTTAGACACCACTCGATTATTTGTTTACTATGATGTTTATTTCGACTTACTGTAAGCCCTTGTATTCGGGGCAAAAAGATACATACAGACAAAAAATATCAAGCATCCTATTTAAAATCGAAATTACTGCGAACGACAGGATGAAATGGACAATGTACACTTAAGAATAATACACAAATGTAGTATTAAAATTATTGCCAATTAAAATGAAAATCATAAATTGAGGGTATGATACAAAACATGTATCGAATGATTTGCAAAGAAGCAGTTGCAATTGTTTTGGGCCAAACAATCGACATCTCTATTAAAATGCAAAATATCTTTACTGGAAAAAAGGTACATGATTCAAAATCATTGGTAAAATTACTAAACCCAATATGAATATTCCTTAGCATTTTTGTAAGATATTTTCTTCACATTTATACAGTCTCTATTGCAGAGTGCCACTAAGGCATTTGTTTTAATCTGAAACAATCTAGACAGTTTTTACAGATTCCATTTACAATTTGAAGCATTCTGGGAACAATTAACAAACATGAAACATGAAACACAAAACATACAAAACAAATGAAAGCTTACTTTAGGATTTTGTTGCACAAAGGAATATTCCGCCGACGGCTGGTCAAGCTCCTCCTCATTCAACTTCATCGATGCCGTCAAGATAGCATCATCTATAACTGACTGGACGGCTGATCTGCATAATGTCTCAATTTGGTTTCTTTGCAAGAAGTCCTACAATATAAATACACTTTCCTTGTTATTATTAATTTCGTGTTTAACATGGTTTTTATTTGTTCAGTACTATTAAGTAACCAAGAAAGATCTAGATTTCATCAGTTAGGCTATGGTTTATTTGGATTAACCCCATTGATTACATAATTACCTTACTTCTGTAATTCATAAGTCACATGAATCAGAGCCCATGGATAAATATATTATGCATGAGAAATAATACCTTTAGAACCTCTTGATTAAATTCAAGATATCATGGACTGAAGATAGAATTTCCTACTATTTAAACCATCCTCAAAACTCATTTCTATTACCTTGACAGACAAACCTACCTCATTCTATTACCTGTCCTTGACAGACAAACCTACCTCATTCTATTACCTGTCCTTGACAGACAAACCTACCTCATTCTATTACCTGTCCTTGACAGACAAACCTACCTCATTCTATTACCTTGACAGACAAACCTACCTCATTCTATTACCTGTCCTTGACAGACGAACCTACCTCATTCTATTACCTGTCCTTGACAGACAAACCTACCTCATTCTATTACCTGTTCTTGACAGACAAACCTACCTCATTCTATTACCTGTCCTTGACAGACAAACCTACCTCATTATATTACCTTGACAGACAAACCTACCTCATTCTATTACCTGTCCTTGACAGACAAACCTACCTCATTCTATTACCTGTCCTTGACATACAAACCTACCTCATTCTATTACCTGTCCTTGACATACAAACCTACCTCATTCTATTACCTGTCCTTGACAGACAAACCTACCTCATTCTATTACCTGTCCTTGACAGACAAACCTACCTCATTCTCCTTCACTTGTTGAGAAAAATTAGGCATATGTATGGCAACACCCTTGAAGGTGAATTTCACTTTGGCACCTCTCTCTAATGGTGGTGTAGTGCTTAGTAACCAGGACTCGGTGAAGTAACCAGGAGTCTTGCTTCTAAATAACATTGGTGCGTAGATTGTCTCATTTGGAAGAATCACACCTGAAAACATTGAAACATTTATATCAAAAACAATAATCCTTGCCTCTGTTGACTATGCTGGCATGGATTTTGCAACAGAGCAATCAACTTACAGCAAACCTCTCATCAGACAGATAATAAACCATTTCCAGAAATAATTCACATCTACAAGGAGATTTTGAAAGAAGTAACAAACAGACAGATTTAATAAACCATTTCCAGAAATAATTCACATCTACAAGGAGATATTGAAAGAAGTAACAAACAGACAGATAATAAACCATTTCCAGAAATAATTCACATCTACAAGATTTTGAAAGAAGTAACAAACAGACAGAATATAAACCATTTCCAGAAATAATTCACATCTACAAGGAGATTTTGAAAGAAGTAACAAACAGACAGATAATAAGCCATTTCTAGAAATAATTCACATCTACAAGGAGATTTTGAAAGAAGTAACAAACAGACAGATAATAAGCCATTTCTAGAAATAATTCACATCTACAAGGAGATTTTGAAAGAAGTAACAAACAGACAGATAATAAGCCATTTCTAGAAATAATTCACATCTACAAGGAGATTTTGAAAGAAGTAACAAACAGACAGATAATAAACCATTTCCAGAAATAATTCACATTACAAGGAGATTTTGAAAGAAGTAACAAATCCATATATTCAAATGTCTATTTCATTTGTCAAAATGGAAAGAAAACCTAGCAGTGAATAACTTTCGTGTCATTTTTGGGAATGTTATATGAAACAGATCCCACTGGTATACCAACAACATTTATAATTCCCTTCATCATAAAACTGCCATATAGTTTGGCGATTTTTTCAACTGTTCTTTTTTATGCCATAGATTTATTTATTTATATGTGGTTTTATGGCGCATCGACAGCTTCGGTCATTTAGCGTGCAAGGAATGTAAAAAACATGTGAAACTAAAAAGGGTTACGACATATACTTGTATGTGTTAAATAGGTGTAAATATAGTGGGTAAAAATTGGGATCATTAGGGTAAGAATATATTTTATGTACCAGGGTGAACGAGGCAATCCTCATTCACCGGTAAATGTAATATATGTAAGTATGGATTAAAAATTTATCATAGTTTGTTGTAAAAGCCAATCTCTTTGATGTAGCTTATAATTTTTTCAACTTGGATAGTCTCAAAGAGACTTTTAATGTCAGTGGTATTGAAAATTGGAAAATTGGGAACGGACTGGTTGAAGGTCAACACAGTCGACAAGAAAATGTTGTACTGTGAAAGGAGTATTACATGGAATGCAGTCCAGTCTAGCATCCTGGCCAAACAGCCAGGAGTGTGTAAGACGTGTGTGCCCAATTCTGCTTATGCCATAGATGGTCCATATATTACACACTATGACACACTATATTGACACTATATATCTTTGGATCTTGCATCCTTTCATCTGAGCCAGTATTTCGAATTATTTTACCTCAGACTCAATAGTTATTAATACAATATAGCCAGGATATACACATGTATGTATCTCTTTGAAATGGCAATAATTAACTAAATGGGACATAATTATGCAATAGCTGGGCTGTGAAACTAGGCTCTCTTATCTCATGATAGTTATTTTTGTTTCATGTGAAAATTCATTTGAGACATAATTAAATAAAGGTCCACAGTAAGATTACTAACTGACAAATTGTGCTTACTGGTGAACTAGCTATACAGGCAAAATAATATAACGTTTTGTATCATAAATACAATTATTTTACAGCAGAAATAAAATATAACACAACATTACCATCATTATCGAGAAAATAGAAATATCGCCTCTTAGGCCTGGGAACAGGAAGAGTTCTGTGAGCTGCTACTTTCTACACAAGACATACAGAAGAAAGAATTTGAGAAATGAAAGAAGAAAATAGAATAAGAAAATTGAGTGAACAATTAAGAAAGGCATGCACAATTGAAATTTTCGAACAAACAGCAAAGTATAGAAAGCATACTAAGGTTGTCCCAGAAAAACAATTTGTGTACAAATATTCAATACAAAATATTTGAAGAATACATACTAGTCTGAAGACTATTACAATGACAGACAAGAAACATGGCATGGCAATTCCGTACCAGGTTTTAGATGCTATCTGTTGAAATATTTCTGAAATGATAATTGCCCTGAAGTCAAAAATCCAAGGTATTACATGTATTCAGTTTCATGCAAGAAACTTCATCTTGCACTTCATTCCCAAGTTACGTTCTCCAGTAAAGACGATCCATGTTTTGGTGTTAGTGAGTGTGTCCTTGAGTCGAGCATATTAAAGATAAATCATACCTTTCTTTTTAAATAGGTAAATTTACCTACATATCTAATTTCATTAAAGAATTCTATTGTCGACATGTTTAAGCGTGTCATCGATAGATTTGATTTCGATATCAATGCAAAGTCTTGTTTGTAATATGGATACTAATGAAAAAAATTGTTCACCAAACATTGGTGCAGATAATAAGTAAAACCCCAGAATGACTGAATGCACGAGTGTCTACACCCAAATCATTGTTTTCCTACAGTCGCACAAGACATGTAACAATTATTACTATGATACAGGAGATTCAGTATTATATTACCAGCCAGCAGTAACGGATCGCTGTATTACCACAGTTTGCTATCTTAGCAAATCCATTCACAACTTCATCAACACTTGCTTTTATAAGTACAAACACTTCTTTGCTTATGCTGTTGTCAAGTTGTGTTACGTTACTATGGTTACATTCATTTCTCATACTTCTCCACTGTAGCAGGGTGTCGTCAATCAGTAAGGCTGGAACATCAGCTTGCACACTGGAAGCATACAGCCCCAGTATTAAAGTATTGAAATAACCTTAATCAGCATTGAAAACTCACAAACTATTTGATGAGACATCATAAGAAAAAAACATGTATTAAATGTCAGATAAACAATATTGCAACGGACTGTCAAATAATTGATGCATTGTTTTGTTTTACAGACAAAGGTCTAACACACTCAATTATAATATTGTGAGTCCTCAGCTTATTTTCAGAATGGCGAGTTCTACTTGCTTCCTTAGAGGTACTTTTTTAGTATGTCCATTGAACCCAAGTACTTTCAGTAATCCATTTTATACCTATTAAACTCTACATGGCTACATGTATCATTATTTAGAACCTTTAAGGAATAATCTAAATGCTCACAGACCCTACCAGAGTTTCAACGAATATCATCAATTTCTTGCATCCAAAATAGAATACTCTATAACTAATCAAAATATACATAATAAAACTGACAAATGAAAAATCTTAAAATACCTGTCATGTTTCGTGTATTTATGTACGAATTTATCCGTCCCTGTGTCCGGCAAAACCTTACATACGATGTCACGTTTCAAAGCATCATTGTGCAATTGTTCAGTTTGATCTGTATGAGTAATTCTTTCGAACATAAAGTGAACTCCCTTGGTGCAATCTTTATCATCGCCCTTTTCATTCATTTTTATCTGCGTTTGTTTTGATGGTATTGACAGCCCATGTAAATCCAGCTCAGCAAACAACTAGAATAAGTACGACACAACTATCAGACAGGTAAAGCTTTCCAAGTTTGTTAATTTTAACATTGTTTCTACATCCACACATCGTAGAACTTCCCCTCATCAGATACCCACGTTCACTCATTACACTGTGTATAGTAAGTGAATGTAATATGTACCCTGAATTCTGACCCTAAAAATATCATCTTTTTACCAGACTGACACTATTACCACTATGTATGAGAATGAAAGTGATAAATACATTGAAATCATTGACATTGAGTGTACAGTCATGTTTAAAGCAGATCATCCAGTTATCTAAACTAAGAAGTCATAAAAATGCTAAAATTGGCTCTCCAAGAAGATGCTAAGCTATCTGTACAGTCATGCACTGCATAGACAATAACCTTGTCCAGTTAAAAGTGTTTTGATTAAGGATTAATGGCTTAAGTGTTATTGTTGTCTACTTGTCAGAAATTTGCGAAAATATTAATTTATTTAACCTGTAGACATAAGGTAGGTCTACATGTAACGCAATGTACAATAATGATCCATTGGACACCAAAGCTCCATATTTACCACACTGTTGGATACTTTGATGAATCCTTGAGTGTCCTGGATTCTTTTTTGAGAATATTCATTTCTAGCCCATCCACAGACCAACTCCTCTTTCGTTTTACCTAAATAGACATGAAATCAGTTTAACACTTTATCCTGACGTGACAACATTAGTGATTCCTATATAGTCCTCACTTCACTTTGTCAAGCCAAGGTATAATTAAATCAACTCATCAAGGATGTTAGCCAAGGGGAGATGACACAGGCAAAGGAAGAATGTCTCCCCCAGTGCACAATGAAGATACAGATCTGACTTTTGGTGAGACTCCCTTCTCCTCATATATATAGTTAACATTTGTATTGTGCTTGAATCATATACAACTAAATGCGTTTTTGGGCAGAACAAGCCAGACATTATAATATACAGTGGTATAAGACAAATAAAATACTACTAAATTATCATTTTTCATCTGAACAATGTTTTATGAATAAAACTGACATGGTGTCATTTCAACACTTGATACTATCTCTTGCAATTTAGTGTTGACGAGTTCAGACACAAAATGTCTTAATCAAGTACACATTCATGACCATCATTTTTGGAAACCAAGGCAATAATTCAGACAAACCTTTCTGTTGTAGCACAGAGTCAGCATCACCACTGATGACTGGAGAAGGGAGGTGACCACGATTGGATTTTGTTATGGTCTCTCTGTAAAAACAATGTTATATTACAATAATTTCCATAATTATTCATTCACAACTTATTACTAATATCAATTTGTTTTACTTTTTAAATCAAATTGCTGCATGGAATACATTGAGGCACAATGTATTTAATGTATTTTATCAGTGTTTTTTTTTCAGCATTTAGGAAAGCAGCAAGTTTGGCGGCTTCTTTTTGCAAGAGGAAAAGTCGTGTTGTGAGAGAAAATACAGGAAAATGATTTACATGACAAACTAGAGAGTTCATATGGCATACCCTTCATACACTTTCTGTGGTACAAACAGATAGTTCACAGGCATACCCTTCATACACTTTCTGTGGTACAAACAGATAGTTCACAGGCATACCCTTCATACACTTTCTGTGGTACAAACAGATAGTTCACAGGCATACCCTTCATACACTTTCTGTGGTACAAACAGATAGTTCACAGGCATACCCTTCATACACTTTCTGTGGTACAAACAGATAGTTCACAGGCATACCCTTCATACACTTTCTGTGGTACAAAAAGATAGTTCACAGGCATACCCTTCATACACTTTCTGTGGTACAAACAGATAGTTCACAGGCATACCCTTCATACACTTTCTGTGGTACAAACAGATAGTTCACAGGCATACCCTTCATACACTTTCTGTGGTACAAACAGATAGTTCACAGGCATACCCTTCATACACTGTCTGTGGTACAAACAGATAGTTCACAGGCATACCCTTCATACACTGTCTGTGGTACAAACAGATAGTTCACAGGCATACCCTTCATACACTGTCTGTGGTACAAACAGATAGTTCACAGGCATACCCTTCATACACTTTCTGTGGTACAAACAGATAGTTCACAGGCATACCCTTCATACACTTTCTGTGGTACAAACAGATAGTTCACAGGCATACCCTTCATACACTGTCTGTGGTACAAACAGATAGTTCACAGGCATACCCTTCATACACTGTCTGTGGTACAAACAGATAGTTCACAGGCATACCCTTCATACATATACTTTCTGTGGTACAAACAGATAGTTCACAGGCATACCCTTCATACACTTTCTGTGGTACAAACAGATAAGTGAAAGATTAGTCTCACAAGATATATATGATATTACGGGTCAATGTTTTTGGTTGTATGACTGAAAATATCAACAATCCTCTCGGAGAGTTATTTAACACAGAATAGGGGATATAATATACATACTTGTCAGTGGGGAACAGGCCCAGTAAAGTGCTGACTATACACAGGACAAAGTCAGAAAAACATACAGTAAGATCACACAACATAAGAAAATGCAACATTGCAATGATGGTTCGAAACAGAGTACAATTATTTAGCTTTCATTATGAATTACATTCTGACCAAGTTCCATGAATACCCGAGAGAAAATGTGGCTTCTGCAGTTTTAACAAAGTTTTTTATCATTTAACGTAGAGAGCTAAATTGTTGAACCCCTAAGACCTGAGTTTTAAACATTATTAGAGACCTCAATAGTGTAAATGAGTCAATTGTTGACAACAGATGAATCACGGATAAACCACAATGGGACACATTCCGGTTTCAAAAGCTCTTGTCAAGTAATTTGACATATCCAATTCTTTAAAATACTGGATAAGGTAGATTAAAATCAAGGAACTATATTTCTGTCCAGATAATTGGATATAATGACTGTATAATCAATAAAACATTTTTTGTGTTCATGCAATTTGCACATACCCGATTACATACGTAAGTTGGCGACCTCCAAACTGGTCTGGCAATCTCCAGAAGCAAACATCACCATGGTATTCTTGAGAATAATGTTGAATAAATCGAATCCTTTCAGTTTTCTCGTTGTATGAATTTGATTTATACATTAATAAATCACCGACTGGTCTTTGTAGCAGATCTGAAATCATTAATGAAAGACACTTACATTTAAATATTAACAAGCAAATTCGTTAAATTGATATCCCCTGCCGAATTAGGCCAATTACAGGAAATACAAATCTATAATTGTTATGAAATATCCTTCGAAAAAGACCAAATATTATGGATGGACCGACAACCCCAAATCATATAATAATCCCTCTGCAGTTACAAAATAAGGTGACCAACCATTATGAGACTGCTTTGGTTAGAAAATATCTAAATAATTCTTAATAAAATAAGTATGGCTGTTTGTACAAAGCAAAGGGCATTGGATATACAGCATTCCCATAGCCATTATTACATTCAAATTTCAATGAAATCTGACCAACCAGTACCAAGATGTGGTGCCAGACAGATATTTTCCATATTTATACTACATGGTCATTTGAAAATAATAAAGGGCCATAACACTGTCATACATTAGTGGATTGTAACAGCATTTGATATGCATCATTTCCATACCCATCAATATATTCATAGAGTTTCAATGAAATATGTTCAACCAGTACCAAGATATGGCTCCCGACAGAAAAAATGTGGATAATTGAAAGTAACAAAGGGCTATAACTCTGTCATTCATAGGTGGATTGTGACCGCTTTTGATGTACATCATTCCCATACCAATATATATATATTCATAGAAAGTGTTAATGAAATCTGTGTATTTTACGATTGTGACACAATTTATTACAACTTACATGAATCAATCTAGATAACAGGATTCTGACTGAGGAATCCACCAGGAGTCACATGATATACCTATAAGCTATGACATTATCTGAAGCCATCTTGTACAGTATATTACTAGTAATCAAAGGACTGCAGTCTATCACCTTCACAAACTCAGCATTGATTGCTATAACACTAACATAAAATTTATTACCAGCAAGATGTTTTTGCATATGTCTCCTGCATTCCATCTCATCATCCCATGTTTTCAAAGCTTTCCTTTCATTTACATGAGGATAATAAATTCCTTCAGAAGTCTCGTCAATCACCTCATCTTGTTTGACTGCATCTGCATCAACATCCCATACTGCAATTTGCTTATTCTGATGAATACATGCATGTTCAACGAAATCATCAACATTTCCCAGAATGCTGTGTGGAACAATTTGACCGTAATTGTCATAGCGTGGTCCAAGCAGATCTGAAATATGAAAAGTGATGAGCATTTCATTTATTCAAACATTTAATGAGTTTTCATGTTTTCTAGTCGAAATGTGGCCTCTACCCACGAGGATTTACTAAGATTTCACCCTGTGACCTACATTTTGATGCCACTTGACCCAGTTCAAACACTTGACTTATATTTTATTATGATAAATATTCTGATGAAATTTAATGTAGAAAATTCAGCCTCTAGAGTGTGGACAATTTTATTATTTTTATGATATATACCTAGGTTCGACCTTATGTGACTTGGTAAAGAGCATGACATGCACTTTATTGACATTATCACGAGATCAATGTGTGTCATTGAAAGATTTTCCAGGTTTTGACCCATAACCTATTTATTTACCCAAATGAGCCCAGTAACAAACTTCCAGCACCAAATGTTTCATGTACCGGTAGTTCAGGTAGAAAAACGCGGCCTCTATAGAATCCACAAGGACTTACAATGATTAGACCCTGTGACCTAGATATTGACCCTACATGAGCCAGTACTAAACTTAACTTGGATTTCATCAAGACAAACATTCAAATGAAATGAGAAGAAAATTCAGAGTGTCCACATTGATTTTATGACTAGCCGAGTGATTTAGCTTTTAACCCCACATAACCCAGTATTGAACTCGACTTGCATTTCATTTTAGACCTGATCAGGTGCCATAAGTCAATTTGTAAAATGTAGCATCTAGAGTGTCCACAAGGATTTTCTAGTAGATTTTATATTTAGACCTACTTTTTGACCCCAAATGACCCAGTAACAAACTAGCCCAAAATTTTGTTGAGGCAAATATTTCGAGCAAGTTTCATCAGGATTTGGCCAAAATTATGACTCGAGATGTATTATCTTTAGTAAATATGTCACAGAGAACACAAACCTCACCCAAAGTTCTAACCTATGACCTCTAGATTGGCAGTCCAGTGCTCTAATCACCGAGATTACCAGGCAAATCAACCAATTGTCATTGATTCTTAAAATGTGCAATATATATCCGTTCTCTTCAGTTTTATATGGCACACTCCCTTCTGTTTCTTCATTTCTCTACATATCCTATGGATCAGATTGGGGACGCTGATGTTGTGGGTGATTATTACCTTCACTGTGCACTTCTCTTGTTGTTTTGTAGCAGTTACAAAGATAAAACAAACTAAATAAAGTGTTCTGGCCATGAAGCCTGAAATACATGGACTTCATAAACAACATCATAGTAGAGTTCTCTATAATCAAAACACCATTTGTTAATTAAGTGAGTTGCTTTAAAGCATTAGTTTGCCCAAGCTATAATATGCTTCCATTGACAATTTACTGAGGCAATCGCAAATAACACTCAATGACAACAGACCAGTTAAGTTTGTGTCTGAATGTTTGTTAGTCACATATATTTAACTTACCAGTTGGTATAGATATGGCTGTTAAACTTGCGGGCCTCATCACAGCGAATGTTTTCCTGAGAAGAAAAGAAGGATACAAGTGGTAATAAAATTACTAAATTAATTAAATTGAAAAGAAAACGCCAGCAATTGGCAAGTTTTTACCTTTTTTTATAAAGGTTTTATAAATCTGGAACTTTTTAGCACAAATATAATACATTTTTAAACCCTAAACACACAAAGGCAATCAGCCTAACTGACATGCTATTATTACTTCACATCATTCGTTATCAGTCAGTTATAATGATCTAAACTAATATACAAGACATGGCAATATAACCAAACCAGGATTTCAACATCCACAATAGTAGACTACTAATTATACTATGTCATTTTACTTCACTGTAAAGAACATTTTTTCTTAAAAAACCCATGTGTTAGGAAGGCAAATGTAAAGTGTAGGGATATGTAAAGCACAACATTATGAAAGTCAGCATGTCATGACAATGATGACTGAAAGTATTATGTCTGGTCGAGATTAAAATGAGTATAGAAAGGAATACAAACATTATGCACTAAAGCTTCTATCAAGTGGTTTTGTTTCTAGTACTGCCTGAACTTAAACAAGAGACAGAAGAGGGTCTGACGCTCTACTGGCTATATTGTGCGTATGGATGTCAGAAATCTTAAGGAAGGTTCCTGCAAGGACGCAACAGAGCTCTGGCGGCCATATTTGTGCAATCATCCGGAACCATTTAAAGAAACTTGAGAAAGGGTCATGCAAGGATGCTACAGAGCAAGTTTGATGCAAATCTGTTTTCTATTTTTAGCTCTGGTGGCCATATTGTGCGGTCAAGTGGAACCATTTGAACAATTTTGAGAAAAGGTCAGGCCAGGATGCTACTGGGCAAGTTTCATCAATTTGGCCATACAGTTTCAGAGACGTCATTTGAATGAAAAGTTAACAGACGACCACATGCAAGCACCCACGATGGACAATTTGCCACTACATAAGCTCTCTGGCCTTTGGCTCTTTTGGCCGTCATTTGCCTCAGTTCACTAAGTCTTTAAGTTGTAAATACAATTAGTTGACTGTGTTTTATAGTTCAAGTGCTATAAGTTTGGCATTCTATAGCAACAGTTAACGCTTTTATAATATGAAAATTTCTTTTTATTGTGTCATTTTGATTCTTTGATACATTGGACTTACGCATGATGGATATAAAATGACGGATTAAAGTAATAATTTTTCGTAAACGGGACGGTGGCTTTAATTAGGGGAGGGGCGTTTATAAGGGAATATTCAGTACATATAGATATCAAGTGGAAACTGATTTCATTTTTCTAGTTATGGTGACCCCGGCCATGGATAGAATCGCCCCAAAAGCAATCCAAAGCAAGCCCTGCAATCACAAATACTTACTATACACCAAGTTTGAAGTCAATATTGCATAAGCAAAATGGAGATATTGAGTGGAAACCAATTTTCTAATTTTAGTAACAATGAACTTGACACTGACACCTCCCCGTGCAACAATCTATCCCATTCTAATAACCCAATTAGCGTTGAAAACATGGTTAAAAAGTGCCACTCCTTGTTTGTGGCATACTTTATGGTATAATTGTATTAATAAATAACTTCTAGAAAGGCCATCCTTAAAACAAAGTTTGTGAATGGTTCCCCCACCCTCTCCTTCTGGGATGGTCAGGTACAATCAAAGTTCCAAAGATTGTTTTGATTTTTTAAATTTTAGTTACGAAAATAACCTAGTGCAGTAAAGCAATAAAACTTGAGTTGCAGGAATTGTGGGGGTCAGTCAAGTGTTCATAAACCCAACAGTACTGTATGGCTGGCCTAACCCAGCAACATCAACATACCTATTCATGTCTTCTTTCTGTTTTAATCTTTTCACCTTGACATCAAGAAAAGATGGTGTGGCTGGGATAACTTTAATATATCTCAATCCAATTTCTTTATCTATCTAGATATATACAATGAAGATTCATTATAGCATTAGAAACAACAAGTCATAAAACAAATTACTAATCAATGTTGCCATGACATATTTGTCAATATATATATATGCACATTAAAATGTTGCGACATATAATCCGACATATAATCCGATAAAAGATTATACAAAAGAGAACAACCTTTTTGCACTTATTTTCATTAAGGTCCTTGACATCATGACATCATTAAGGCATTATAAATTAATTTTCACACTAGCATGCAGTATGTATGAATCATCTTACAGCCAGGTAAATTCACTAATTTTGTTGATCAGTTGTTAAATATCTATAGAAAAAATCCAGTTATTTTGAACAGTCATCATATCTAGCTGTAATGTTCTACAGAAGTGTTTTTTTCAGTTTTATCAGATGACTGATTAGTTTCATGTGATATATGTGATATCACAAGTCAACATTTCCTGGTTGTCTGACACTTCTGAAAATATCAACAATGCAGTAAAAAGGAATTTAATTCAGACAAGGAGAAAATATGTGCTTTTCAGGCAGGGGAATGGGTCCCAAATTTCGTACCATATAGGTCAGACAAAAAAGCACTGTACAGGTATTTCCAGTTGTGATTTTCTTCAGATATATTCCGTTATAAGATCCTTGTAAATTGTATTCAATAGTTACCATTTCTGATGTTTTTTGAACCAGATTGAGTTGCTCCAGACGTTCATCCCAGATTGGGACATTTCTGTCTTGTTTTTGCACTTCATCTGATTTCCCCTCCACTTTTGCATCTCGTCGACTCCCTTTAAATTTTCGTACCACTTGATTTTTCGTGTTTTCAGCTGCAATAAACACGTGAAATAATGAATTACACTGCGCTAAATTAAAAAGATCATTGATTTTGTTGCAACTTTGTCTCAGTAAAGCAGTTACTACAGTAAGTTGTACACAAAGATAATAAAATGAAATACTTTTGGGAATATAACGGTGAATCATGGAAGAGAAGAATACTTTATTTTCTATCCACTGATGTATATACTCAAAATATAAGAATTTCAAAAGCAACACCATATTAATGAGAATAATTTACTGTTTTATTCCAGTGTCACAAAGCTTTCTTTTTTATTGTATTGTAAACAAGGTATCAATTTGGAGGATGAAAGTAAAACAATCAGCTTCATTCATGACAGGAGATGGAGAAAGCTTCCTTTATGATAGGAGATAGAGAAAGCTTCCTTTATGACAGGAGATGGAGAAAGCTTCCTTCATGACAGGAGATGGAGAAAGCTTCCTTCATAACAGGAGATGGAGAAAGCTTCCTTCATGACAGGAGATGGAGAAAGCTTCCTTCATGACAGGAGATGGAGAAAGCTTCCTTCATGACAGGAGATGGAGAAAGCTTCCTTCATGACAGGAGATGGAGAAAGCTTCCTTCATAACAGGAGATGGAGAAAGCTTCCTTCATGACAGGAGATGGAGAAAGCTTCCTTCATGACATGAGATGGAGAAAGCTTCCTTCATGACAGGAGATGGAGAAAGCTTCCTTCATGACATGAGATGGAGAAAGCTTCCTTCATGACAGGAGATGGAGAAAGCTTCCTTCATGACAGGAGATGGAGAAAGCTTCCTTCATGACAGGAGATGGAGAAAGCTTCCTTCATAACAGGAGATGGAGAAAGCTTCCTTCATAACAGGAGATGGAGAAAGCTTCCTTCATGACAGGAGATGGAGAAAGCTTCCTTCATGACAGGAGATGGAGAAAGCTTCCTTCATGACATGAGATGGAGAAAGCTTCCTTCATGACAGGAGATGGAGAAAGCTTCCTTCATGACTGGAGATAAAGAAAGCTTCCTTCATGACAGGAGATGGAGATTATCATGCCTATTATCTTCAGGATTAGTATTAAATGTTGATGAAATATCGTTCAAAGTAGACAGTAGCCATAGCTCAATTGGTAGTGCTTCTGAATAGTAACTTCGACCAATAGATAGGGTGTGAGTTCGAGAAACATTCCTGCCTCCCCTTTTTTGTGGACAATATGAATTTTATCCCTTACTTATTGCTTGTCAATTACTTGTCGTTTCTGTCTGTTTACTTTTGTTTTTTTGTTATTGTCTACTTGCTTTGTTGTTAAACCAAACGTGTTAAATGATGGCTATAGCGTTGTCGCTAAAATGTTCATTTGAACCCCTTATGTTTTTCGGAGTAGCCATATCAACTATATTCCATATGATTGTTTCATCGGGTTTAACGCCGTTTCTCAACAATGTTTCAGTTATATACGGCGGCCGGTTCACCTAACCAGTTTTTCCTGGACTGAATTCTGACCAGTGCTAACTTACCCTTCCACAAGGAGCCGGCAACTTCTCCACATGTGGAGGAAAATCGTCATTTTTGTCATATTTTCATGGAAGGGTATGACCTGCCGCGACCGGGAATCAAACCCGGATCGCCGGTTCCAAGTCCAGCGCACTAACTACTGGACCACGGCCGCGGCTATATTCCATATGAGTGTGATAAATGTACATGTAAATATACTGCACGATGATATCGTGCACTTTAAAAATCATGAAACCATATCGTTATTAGTTAATAGCTTATAAATACACATGCTATACAATGTTTTAATTAATGATATTAGAGCGAACAATAAATAGTATAAGTCGTGTAAGTACAACTGTAGATGACCAACGAAATATATAATATTGTAATGAAAAAAAACCACCTCACGATGGTCTCGAACTCGGACTCAAAACTAAAAAGCTTAATTAGCATTGTAAGGCGCGGACTCGCTACCATCTGAGCTATCACGGCTGTTAGTTTAATGAAATCGATATCACAATAAACAGTTGATTTACCTATTTTGATCAATAAAGGTGGTCAACCATGTAAACATTGCACGACGTCACTCTCAACTTATCGTGGTATACTTTGTTTTATAACCTCACACTTAATTTTTATATGGTCATTGTTTACCAACATATACACATAGACTGACTAATTAGGCAGTAACCAATAAGTTCACAATATGCACTTGTAAGCAGAATTACTGAATTACTGCAATAACATTTCAGAGTAATCTGTGGTTATAGAGGAAAAGCGGGGACATCAACAAATTTGTCCAAATTTCATCACTAAAGAGCGGCGCCGTTTCTTAGACGTAGGAAAAGTAGCCCCTATCTTTAGATAGGTAGCGTGTTTTGACAGTGCTAGCTTTGCTAATAAAAATGGCGTCCATGCGGAACAGTGTCGTGCGGTCTGGCGCGCGCCATGTTGTAGCTAGCGAATCGTTCAAGCGTTTTTTAGACGGCTACCTTTTCTACATTGGCTAGCTTTTCTTGCTTATTTCCCCTACCTCTAAAAAACGCACCTCTGGTAACATTTTATTATAGTCATACTATGCTAGTCATTTTGTATCTTGTTGAACATTGAGATTTTCATGAAGCATGAAAATCTCATGCTTTGGTCTCCAAAAAGGGTATAAAAGGCAGAGTTGCGAACACTCTTAGTTCAGTTCACAGACATTCACAAGGTGGATTTTACCCTTGTCACGATCTGTTCCAGCTTTAGATATAAATTAAGGGTATATTTTGTTACTCTTGTTGGGGTTACCCAGCAAACACCTGATGTCAATATGACCTTGGCCCAACGTTGGATTTTGGTCATGACGTCCTAGCAACGTCGATTTACGACGTTGTTGTAACTTTGGATTATCGTCGGAAGCACGTTTAAATAAATTTTCATCTGATATATATATATATGGTTACCATAATTCAATACAATTTAGCAGTATTTAACGTCTACCATAATAATAAAACTGTAAACTATTGTAGATACTTGTCATAAGTTTTACTTAATAATATAAAATAATCGAAACTTAGCAACACATCAGCTCTGCATATTGTAGAAATGGCGATATATATAAGTATACACGAGTTTGGAAAGTGACACACTGCTGAATAAAATTGCTGTTCCATCAAGTGCATTTTACATTTGTTATGAATATTTTGTATAAATCGGTGCAGGTAGCTGTTTGCAGTGTGCTTGAAAATCAAATAAATAAAGGGACTTGGTCGGAGATTATCGCGAAAATATATGATATTTCAGATATATTCAAAATTGATCATTAAAGGTGCTGAACTCCAGATTGACGAGCGAGCAATAAAAAAAAGATAATTGTCAAATATTTACAAAATCTTGATATTGTTGCACGTAAAGCTCTAAAACATTATTACTTTCATTCATCATTACTTGCGAAACATTGTCATAGCGTAGTTTTTCGTATTTTTCCATCGAAAATTTTACTAGGGTTAGTCTACCCAGTAAATCTAAAAATAGAACCGTAAACATTGAGCTCATGCACATTCGGAACGTCTCTGTCATTCAAACAATTCATCAGCGCAAAGAAAAGAATAAATGCAGTAAACAAGTTAGCTATAAGTCACTTACTATTTATTTGCACGCAACGAAAATAAATAATCACTGAACAATTATCTCCTCGATGTCAGTAGTGGATCACGCCATTGTGTATGTTTATTTTGCTAATTGATCATGTGACTCGTGAGGTGCATGCTGGATGGGAACTCCGCGGTATTTTTAAACTGGAAAACTCCGATTGCTCGATATTATGACGGCGATTTAATTAGCCTAATTGCTTTAAATTATTCAAATATTCGCCATCTACAGCTTTTATTTACGTGTATGATGATACAACTACACATATTTTGCGGAATTGCAAAACACGACGATTTGTTTTCAATCTGGAGTTCAGCACCTTTAAACGCATATATTATCATTATTTGGTTGATGTTTTCACTATAACATATCATTCAGAACTTACATTTCTCATTTAATAAGTATATGCAGGCCCAGATGGGGGCTGGAAATGGATATTCGTCAAACATGGTCGTAATTGCGACGTTGGATAGACGTCGGGTTTCTGACGTCTATCCAATTTGCAAAACCAACCACAATCTACCGTTAAACCAACGTCGGGGTCCAACATCTATGCAACGTTGAGGGGACGTCAAATGTTTGCAGGGTAGTAAAGTCCAAATTCTGTTTAATCTCATCATAAATTTATGGCTGTTATGTAGGATAGTTGAAATTCTGTTTATTAGATATATGTAAAATTGATGCTTAAATATTATAGTACAATAAATAAATCATTGAATCCTTATTTGTAGAAGTTGTAGTCAAGTTGAGTTAGTATGAATACATTATAAATACAATGAATCTGGGAAACAGCAAAGCCTGTTACAATACTATGCACAACTATGCCATGAATTTATAACTCATGTGAACATATATTGAAATCCAACCCCTGGGAGAATCAGCACAGACATCGCCAACTTTGTCCAATTTTAATCACACAACGGCTGTAACTGGAAAACTAGTATCACTACTTAGGTTAGAATAAAAATTATTCCATCTTCAAAAATAAAGCGCCATCATACCAAGTAGTACATCTAACACCTGACACACATTTCAACAGTTTCCCCTCAACACACATCTGTCTGTATGACACTCACATAAACCTGTTCCACTCTTCTTTCTCCCTGAATACTTTCGTTCCAAATCTATTTCACTTCTTTCGCCTATCAATCTAGTTGAAGATTTGTCCCCTGTAATATATTAACACTGCTATATATCCCATCTCCACTTAACCTAGACTTATGACCTAGAGAATAGAATGGATTATAATCTTTCTTTTCTTGTACATGGGGCATGAGAATTTATTGTAATTTCCTGAAAATTGATTTATATGTCTGATACTTCAGTAAACTGTAGGGACTGCATCATTCTCCTAACTTAAGTTGTCATAAGTAGCCATACTGCACTTTAATGACAGCCAAAGTATTACATAGTATTATAGTGTTACACTCATTGAATACAAATACCGTTGTCTACATTGTGACCAATGATCTGGGAGAAATACATACCCAGAAATAAATATACATTAAAGAGAGACAGTTGGTAAACCAGTCATAATCATCAAAAATGCAATAATATGAAGACAGTGATGAAATTAATTGAACAGGGCATTGTGTGAGTAAATGTGGGAAGAAAGCAAGACTAATCTATCTGCATATAAATACGAGAACATGAGCTCCACTGTGCCATTTCCAACCTCTTCTAAAAGTAGGGTTTTTCGGGAAAACAAAATATGATGTCATCAAATTATCAAAGGACAGAGAGCAGATAATTAGATACCTGCACTGTTAGCAATATTTCATATCAATACTTGACCAGGATTGGTTCCACATCCTGAAGTTTATGATCACAGTGCATTTTAGATTCAACTGATTGGTTTAACATCTGGGGGTTTCAATTTTTCATGACCATGGTGCATGCCATGACTGCTTAGTTGCATACTTCAGTGACGTCATTGATTTATAACAGAAATGCCTTTTGTACATATACATTTTGTGATTTGACTATAATAATTTATACAAAACAGAGTGAAAACACCATGCCATCTCAACTAAATAAGATACCCTTGTGTGTGCATACTCATTCACAAGAGACCTACCTTTTGCTATTCTAGTGATAGATTTTGCAGACTTGACTCTCATCGCACTGAGAACTTTCCCAACAGACTTACTTGGAATAGCTATAAGTAAAAAAGTCAGATAGCATCTATAGATACTGACATGAGATTAGCATATAGTTCATTACCTACAGCCAGCCTGTACTAAAAATATACTTATTTTTTGTTACCGTAAATTTCCATGTTTTAACAAAATGGAAGAAATTGCTACCAGGGAGATATTGGGCTATTTTTCATTAGCTGCATCAGTGTAGCGGAAACACTACCAGGCATGTACTATTGTAGCTTTAAGGACTCAATGCTCAGCACTACTTGGGTAGGTGTGGGGATTCAGATGCGACCTAGAGAAATATTTTTCCATTAAAAAGAGAATGTTACATGAAAATGGTTTCTTATAACAACAACAAGAAATGGGCAATGCCCACAAACCAGGTTTTCAACCTAGTTATTTGTAACCAAGGCTCTATTTGTATAATGAATACATGATGATCATCAATGCTGCAAAGGTGCTGCAGGTGATACATGCATACACACACTTAGATATATTATTTATATATATGCAACAACTATACACCAAGTTTGATGTCAATACACCCACACATAGCGAAGATATTAAGTGGAAACTGATTATTAAATTTCAAGTGACCTTGACCTTGGACGGAACAAACCCAAAAGCAATCCCAAGTCAGCTCTCCACATGTTCCTACTATACCCCAAGTTTGATGTCAATATGATCAACGGAACTGAATAGGGGTGTAACGATAGTCGATACTATCGACCTATCACGATTGTTGCAGGCACGATAGTCAATAGTCGATTGCTATTTCACACTATCGATACTATCGCCGATAGTTGAGACAGCTATCGACTTTTCCGATAGTTGTCTTTGCGGTTTGAAGTTGATTTCCTTTCGCCGAAAAATGATGTTTACATCACGGTATAGACTAATTTCTGTTATTGTCGGACAAATTGTCCGGTGAAAAATTTCAGTCATCACTGTTTATTTTCGGAAAATGGCTAAAGAAAAATCAAATAGTCGAAAAGCTGTCCCGTCGAAAAGTATGAATTTCTAAATTTACCGTTGGCGAATGTTTTATTCCACTCAATGTTGATGATAAATGCGGTTAAAAGAGGCTGAGACCGGTTCTCAATGTGATAACCATGCAATCAGTTTCGTTTTCGTGTCTAGTATACGATAAAATCCGTACCGTACGGTCCGTAATGCCGAATTTTACGAGGAATGAAAGTTATTATGATAAATTCAGATAACTATTATTTTTGCCTGTATAAACTGATGATTAATGTCTCATACTCTGAGCTATGACAATTCATATATAATTTACATCACTGTATGTTTAATTTGTGGCCTAGTCTTTATGTACAGTTGAGTGTTTTAAAAATATATTGCTTCTTGCACGTGACTGTGACTCTCAACAGCTGGTGACATAGTCACAGCCCAGCGGTCAGCCTTGAAATCAAAACATGTTGACAAACTAATCTTCCTGAAGCAGAACAAAAATCAGGGACTGATTTATGATTATGAGATTAATGAGAATATCATTATTGTTGACACTCAAATTGTGTTCTTTGTTTCTGTATAAGTTCATCTGTATCTAAACACAGGAGTGTAATAATGTTAAGCACATTCTATTATTTGTAAGCTATAAGTCACTGCATAAAAGTTAAACAAACTAAAAAATAAAATGATGTGCTTAACATTAGTGATTTATGTTTAGTTAATTATGAATATATGTTCAAGAATAGTTCATTAAAGTTAGAAAAAGCAACATTTTCATAATTTGTCTGTTTATAACAGGTATTAACATAAAATGTTTAATCAACTGATTGAAAATATACAGTATGTAAACTATCGAAACTATCGTGATAGTATCGCAATAGTGAAGTCAACTATTGATAGTCTATCGTGATAAAACTTTTGACTATCGATAACTATCGTGATAGTAAATTTGGCTGCAATAGTCAGCCCTAGAACTGAAGTTATTCGCCGGAAACCAAATATTCTATTTTTAGTTACAGTGACCTTGACCTTCAATGGAACAAGCCCAAAAGCAATCCCAAGCGAGCTCTTCACATGTTCTTACTATACACCAAGTTTGATGTCAATACGATAAACGGAACTCAAGTAATTCACCGAAAACCAAAACTTCTATTTTTAGTAGCGGTGACCTTGACCTTCAATGGAACAAGCCCAAAAGCAATCCCAAGCGAGCTCTCCACATGTTCTTACTATACACCAAGTTTGATGTCAATACGATGAACAGAACTCAAGTTATTCGCTGGAAACCAAATTTCTATTTTTAGTAATGGTGATCTTGACCTTGAATGGAACGAGCCCAAAAGCAGTCTTAAGCGAGCTCTCCATATGTTTTTATTACACACCAAGTTTGATGTCAATACAATGAATGGAACTCAAGTTATTTGCCGGAAACCACCAGTTAGACACCCGCCCGCCTGCCCATCGACACACACACTATATATTAAGCATATTGAACACATGGCATTTGTTTTCATACTGAATGCACATCGATTAATAGTCACAGCATTCATAATAATAATTAAAAAAGAAATGAAAGAAAAGAAAAAACAGATTCAAATAAAGGATTCCCTTATTCTCTCTCGTTTATTCATATATATATATATCTGGGTGAATTAAAAAAAAATGAAGCCTATAAAATTTATGTTAATGACTTTTTATAACAGAGTTCCATGAGCTTAATAAAGTGTGTTTTATGGCTGGCGATGCTGCTGGGAAGTTTTATTCCATTAGCTTTACTTGTTCAAAAATGACGAAGAAAAAAGGCCTGAGTGTACTGATTTTCGTGTGATATTTTAACTTCACAGCCATTTTCAAATTCAAATAACACTTCAAATATATGGTGTATGACAAAAATATTTGCTACTATTTATCTATCAGCATGTCTACCCTCAGTAAATTAATATGTAATCAGCCATCTTGGATTGAATAATTCAAGGGAGTCTTGAAATGAACATTACCGTTAAATAATTTTGACTTGAAAAGATGCACTGGTGAATGTCCGTCAAAATATGACGATCGAAGCCGCAAAATATTTATCATATAGATGACAGAAACACACATAAATGGAAACAACATCCCACTTAAAACTAAAAATAAACATCTGTAAATATTACCATCATTTTTTTTGGGAGTTGTGTCCGTCAATTTTTGGTCATTTTCAGGTTTTATTTTTGTTAACAAACAACATAAGAAACAACACATTTGCTTCATTTTAGTTTTTTTTGTGATATACATGCTATAATATTATATTAAAAATATGTCAGTCAATACAAATAACGTTTATATCAAAGTTACAAAACATTTCTTATTTTGACAGATACTTGTGCGCTTATTTTTGGAAGATGTCACCAGCTTCACCTTAACAGTTTTAGTATTACAAATTGAGAATAACTTCATGTATGAATGTGTTTTCTTTCATCAATGTAACATTTTGCTTTAATGAATAAGCTACAGCCAAATATATTATTTGACTCAGCATTGTCCTGAGTGTACGATTTGAACACAATAATGATGTATATTATTTATCCCCTATCTGATGACACAATGATGTATATATTATTTATCCCCTATCTGATGACCCAATGATGTATATTATTTATCCCCTATCTGATGACACAGTGATGTATATTATTTATCCCCTATCTGATGACACAGTGATGTATATTAATTTTTTTCTAGCACATATATGCTGTCCTGAGTGTACGATATTTTGGACACATTTGATTGTACATTGGATTATGGCAGGAGCAATGTTTTGAAAGTGATTTATGATTGTTTTTCTCAACTGGAGGCTAAGAAATGTTACATAACTGACTAGTTTGTAACTATTGTGTATCAAATTATTAAAGCAAAAACTTGTATGTTTATTGATAGCTTCATATACGGTTGAGTACAAATGAACTTACCATATTTAAGATTTAATGGCGAATTTCATTAACAAAATATTGCTTAACAATAATAAACATTTTTTCCTGTTCTATTTTATATCTAGGGATACTTATCAATCAAAATGCTTGAAATCTTGATAACTATCTGTTGTCATGAGTGTACGATGTAGCGCATACTATTTAAAACCCAGAGATGGAGGAAACTCAAGCATTCTAGCTGTACCTAAGTTTGACTTATCATTTGAAGTATGCAAACATTACTTATTATCATCCAATTTGTAGAATTGTTTAATATTTTTTTTATGCACATGAGTTATTTAATATCTAACAAATATCGTTTGTTACTCTTGAATAGCAATATATTTATGCAAAAATAATTATCAAATTTACTGATAAATCTTTAAAGGATTTAGGACATAAAATATAATGAATGTTGTATAATGTTGTTTGCCAAGAATTTTGATGTTTCATGAACTGAAATGTCCTGTGTGTACAAAAACAGTCCAAAAGTGCTACATACAGTCAAACCTGTGTTAAAGACCACCTGCAAACAAAGACCACTATTGCAAAACCTGTCTGCAAAGACCACCAATTTTATATCCCATCAAACCATTTTCAATGATATTTAATCTGTTAATAGAGACCACCTGTAAACAAAGACCCCATTTTGCTGTTCCCATGGGTGGTATTTACAGACAGGTTTGACTGTATTAGCTGTATCAAAGTCAAATTAAGTTCAGACTTGATGAAACTCGGCAATAACCTTCATTTAGACTTACATATTTCTAAACATGTCTTTTTATGTATATCTGACAATATTTTGTAAAGTTAAACAAACTTTTGAAGTGTTTTTATGAAATAAAGGGACATAAAATAGTTTAAATTGTTATATTTAGCAGGTTTTGGTGATTGCGGCATCAACCTTTGGCCTTATTGACGGCGGCCTTCAGGCCGTCGTCTATTTGAATAATTTTTAATCTAGGTACATGGAGTTGCATAATCGAAATGGGAGAAGCCATTGGTATTATGCTTTTTTAAATTGTTCTTACAAAACGTGATTCTAATTATACAGATAAAAAAAGTGTACTAATTGATAATAAAAAAATGTCAAAATATTTAAAATGTATTTTTACCGTTAATAAAAAGCTTTAAAAAATGTTTTACGTATGCTTATAAGAATTTACAACAGCTAGTCACGAAAACGGTTAGGCATCGTGTATTACATAGCTTCGTTTCACAACTACGCTCAATTCATCATCAAAGTTCAGGAAATGGTTCCTAATGCTGTGCACGCAAATTGAAATTGTACTTATAAAAAAGCAAATTGTTAAACAAAAAATGTTAATCCATATTAATAAGTTCATGAATGCAGTTTATAATGTACAAATATAAATACAGTGACCAAACTATGCAATATACATTGCCTTAACTTGACCCATATAAGTTATGTACTGATGGTAATATGTAAACAAAATTCAGCCAATGAAAATTGTCGTTGAAAACGTCATAGCATTTGTTGTTCAAATAACGCATTGGCAGTAAAACGGATTCAGTACATTCGAGATCAAATGCTGATGGTTGAACTGAACTTTTAATTACGTTGTTTTGACATTTTTAGTGGATATTTTTCCCTTTTGATATCCCAATAGTTCTTTTAGATCTGTAAAACTAGAAGTTATAATCATGTATATTTTTAGATCCGTTTCGTTCTATCTACGTTTCGTGTAATCGTTTTTTTTCTTCGTTTCGTGTAAATCGATGCACCAGCATTTTCCCGCGAAACATTATCACCGACCAATGGAAAAAGTCTATTTAATCACGTGGTTTATAGAAGCGTCATTTTCCGCCATATTGGTTGAGTGACCACACAAGAAAACAAAAACAAACATGGTAAGAAGTATTTTAGGTAGTTTCCATCAAGGTTGTCCAAATTTTGCACCATATAATGGAATGCAGTGTACTGCAATGGCATTAGTGGCGCTGTTGGCATTTTTTCAGTACGAGCCTTGCAGTATTTTCAATTTCAGAAGTCAAGATATCGACAGTGTGTTGACTGAAGGCAATCGCCTGTATGGAAGTATTGTTCACTCTATTGGCGAAGTTCGCTACTTAGGCCATAATGATTTGCCAAATATTGCTACATTTAGAGGGCAGTTGTACGATGTGCAGTACTCGTCAGATATGTACTACGGTTATATAAACAGACATGCCCAGTCACATTTGGGTCAAATGCCATTCAATGACGCAATATCTCAAGCATGCTTACTGTCTCCTTATCATATCTTGACTGTTAATGGCCTGACAATAAGTTTGTACTGGTCGGTTTGTTTTACATAAACAAGTCATATTCCAATTAAACTACAAATGATTGATTGGTACCAAGACTATTTAGGCAATTGTCATGAATTGTGGATGATTCTTACCAGAATTATGGCTTGGTGATGATCATACTTTCTTATTTATTGATAAACAAAATAATAAATCTTCAATATCATGCTTCCTAAAACTTGTGCCGCCGTTTTGATGCTTTGCATCAAAATTAGTCTTGTTGTTAGTTACACAAGTACTTGATATTACTCTGTTAAAAATACTGTATTATCTTGGTATTTGAGATTATATGTTCCTTTAAAACTCCTTATCATGTTCATATAAAGTTTCTTAAATTTTGATAAAATGCCAAATAAAAATCACATATGTTGTTAACTTATCCATTTGACAATTGAGCGCTGCTGTGGGATTTACAACCTTTTCTATAAGTGACATCATTTCCTGAAAACGCAACATGTGATGACACTATTTGCAAGCAGGAAACAATATTTGCTTCATATGGTCACTTGGTTTTCATATTACCATATGGGACAAATATTGCTTACTGTCGGTTCATGGTGACGTCACATGTGACATTTACTGGAAATGACATCACTAAAAGAAGAGGTTGGAAATCGTACAGCGGCGCTCAATTTTTAAAAGAAAAGAAATTTGAATATGTTACAAAATGCACTAAAAATCACTAGGGACATTCAATGTTCAACTTTTGACACCTATGTCACGTCTTGGCTTCATTTTTTTTTGATTCACCCATATACATATGAATTGTCCGTCACATAGTACATGTAGACAGACCGGAACAGTATGCGGACACTTTTTACAGCATTTTAATAACCTGTGTAAACATAGCTGTGTTTCAAGTCAAATAGTCTTTGCAGCTTTTCAGATAAATCCTTGCTCTAAAAGTTAAGGGAAGTCGTCATTGTAAACAACCCAATGCACATGCGCAGTTTGGCACCACACATGCTACAGTTCCGGCCAAAACAATTTGTGCCATTTAACCAGGACGGGTACACCAACATACACTTAAAAAGAAAACCCCAAATGAGGAATCAGCTTCAGAAAAGTTCCTTTGATGGTTTTATTTCAAGATTTTAAAACCTAAAAGAATGAAGGTTTTATCAAATTTGATTTATTTTGGTTTAAATAGTCACATGTATAAACAGAGAGTGTAGATACGCGTGTACTGCGGAAAACACTTAATGGATCCAAAACGAACTTCAAAATGGCCATTTATATTTTTCTTCTTCATAAAATGGAACTATACTTCGGATTGCAAAAATAAGTAAAACATTTGGCGCATAACTGTACACATCGAGACACATGCATACGCCCAAATGATTGAGATGATAGTTCAGGAATTGTAACAAATCATTTCTGGCTTCATGTTGAATATTTTGGCGAGACTTTGTAAAAATTGGCTTTAATTTTAAAACCATTCAATGTTCTTTCTCTTTTATTGATTTGAAGATGATTTAAACAGACAGTCATAATTTATTTACCTGTTGACTGCAACAACAATGTTTGTATGCGTTTTTCAATCCTAGTCTGTCTGCTTGTAAGTTAAAATACCAGATACCAAAAGGAGAACAAGTACCGTACCAATAATTGTGAGTAATATCGACGTCAGTCAAGAAAGTTTAAATCTTTTACGAAACGCTAAATATTGAAGTGTCTGCGTACTGTTCCGGTCTGTCTACATGTATATCGTACAACCGTCAAGTAATTATCATGATGTGTTGCCAATTAATCTTATCTGTCAACAAACAATAGTAATGCCTAATGGCAATAGAATATTAGAATATTAAGCTGTCAATGAAAGGTGTGAACTATTGTGTTGTTCGACCTATCTATGGATATCAGACCAACTATCAGTTTGATCAAAAATAATTCAGATTTGCAATCAATGTGTGATGAATTGATCAGCAACCTTCCCACATTATTCAAATAAAAAATAGAAACAACATCTCACAGATGCAACAAGAAAATTGCTCACCATTCAAATCAGTAGATCTCTGCAGCTTTTGTTGATATTGTTCTTTTCCAGATGGCGTCGACGACTCCTCGTCATTCCCTGCCTCTTTCTGTCTCGATTCAGGGCGTGTCTTCATTTTTACTCGCTTAAACACACAAAAAACATGGTTGCTTTAAGGTGTAACAAATATTCACTTAAACAAAATGACCATTGTTTAAAAAAACTGAGAGAAACCCTGGAATGGAAAAATGACAAACCTCATCCAAAAAGCGTCTGCATTTCTTGCATCGTTACTAGCGTCTGCTTTTCCCGTGAAAACGTCACAATATATAAACATAATCGGAATACCTCGGCGATTGGAATTAACTAAAGTTCACGACGTATTCGTACCACAAACTCGCAAACTCTTACGCAGTGGTCTCCCTTTGAAATAGTGTATGGTTAGGGGAGATAGGGCTCTGGTGAGTTTGACAAAATAATCGCAGCGACTACATTCACTGCGTAGAAAGCGTGAGCATATTAGTTGAAGAACGTTAATGTTTTATGTACATAGTGATTATTTGTCAAGTATGTATATTATTCACGTCTCCTTACAAAAGTATGAACCTCCACGGACATATAAAACAACAGAAAGAAACCAATTTTGTTATCATTTTTGTGTAAATTAATGTAAATGAATAAACATAATTTACCCCCCCCCCCCCAATGTATTTTAAATTAATTCGGTTGGACTTTGATCATCTATGTGTAGTGTTCTTGTTGTAATTGCTTAAATAATGTGATATGATTAAATTAAAATGTTTGACCATATCATCTATTATACCATGTAAATAAGGCAGCCGTATAGCATGTCGTCCGTGTTCTTTAATGACGAAGTGCAAAATATGAAACTGTTACTTTTGTTTGTTTTTACTTTTACTTTTGTCGTGGAACTATGTTTTAACAAATACGCGATTGGCACTTATTTAAGATTTAAATACCTGAATTGAAACAATGTTTGATGATGTACATAGACAACTGCAATTTACAGCCTTTTCTAGTTGTCGCTAAAATGCCGAACAAGAAACAAAAAGTATAACAAATACTGTGTACTCTTCTTGCATGTCTAGATGGTATTGTTAAATGTGACAATGTGCTATTTTAGTGGTTTCACAAACGTGATAGACTTTCTACATGAACACTGGATTTGAAAAAAATGCACGCTTGATAATATATAAAACATGAACTGCATTGAATTGTGCCAAGACTGACTGGATTAACTACAAATGTTGAAATATAGTACAAATGTATGGTCTTCGTGATTTACAAGTGTTGATGCTGTTTTAAATGTTTTTTTAAACTATTTATATCATCATGCTACAGTCATGCATACAGTACATTATTGATAATATTTGGCAAGTTGTCAACATGTTCAAGTTTATATTCACTCTCGGCTTACATGTTGTAATAAAAATGAAAACTGATAAATGTCACATACAAAATACTGTATGATTTATTTCATAACACTTAGTACATTGAAGTCGCGAATATTTAAAAACTAACTCGACACTTAAATTGCGACTAATCTCAAGTATCAAAACTAAATAGACATTGTATTTCCTAACGTGGATTGATGATGTGTTATTACAATTGACTAATATATTTGTTTGATGATGTTATACATCACGAGGATCTGTTGTTACAAAATGCACTGTTTTATTTATTGTCTGGTCACTCAAAGCATATTTCGACGGTATATATGTACATGTATAGTAATATGTTGGTAAAATTAAAAAGTTGCTCTGAATTTTGTTTAATTTGTTTATACTATAATTATTTTTTGACTACTCTAACGACACTGAAATAAACCTTATTTTGTTCAGTGACAGTAGTGCTGCATGTTTTAAATTAAATCTTCATTGAATAATGAAACACACGATTTTATTCAAACACTAAATCAAAACAAAACCAGATTAAACAACTTTTATCAACATATGGCACAACACAAACAAGTCAATTTCATTGCGTACAGTTAGTATCGAGCAGAACAACATCTACACGAGTTGGTTGTGCACATTGTGTGACATGTCCTGCTACACATGATGTTGGGTTGGTTGTGCACATTGTGTGGCATGTCCTGCTCTACATGATATTGGGTTGGTTGTGCACATTGTGTGGTATGTCCTGCTCTACATGATATTGGGTTGGTTGTGCACATTGTGTGGTATGTCCTGCTCTACATGATATTGGGTTGGTTGTGCACATTGTGTGGCATGTCCTGCTCTACATGATATTGGGTTGGTTGTGCACATTGTGTGGTATGTCCTGCTCTACATGATATTGGGTTGGTTGTGCACATTGTGTGGCATGTCCTGCTCTACATGATATTGGGTTGGTTGTGCACATTGTGTGGTATGTCCTGCTCTACATGATATTGGGTTGGTTGTGCACATTGTGTGGCATGTCCTGCTCTACATGATATTGGGTTGGTTGTGCACATTGTGTGGTATGTCCTAATCTACTAATGATGGGTTGGTTGTGCACATTGTGTGACATGTCCTGCTCCACATGGTGTTGTGTTGGTTTGCACATTGTGTGACACGTCCTGCTCTACATGGTGTTGTGTTGGTTTGCACATTGTGTGACATGTCCTGCTCCACATGGTGTTGTGTTGGTTTGCACATTGTGTGACACGTCCTGCTCTACATGGTGTTGTGTTGGTTTGCACATTGTGCGGCATGTCCTGCTCTACATGGTGTTGTATTGGTTGTGTACATTGTGTGACACGTCCTGCTCTACATGGTGTTGTGTTGGTTTGCACATTGTGTGACACGTCCTGCTCTACATGGTGTTGTGTTGGTTTGCACATTGTGTGACACGTCCTGCTCTACATGGTGTTGTGTTGGTTTGCACATTGTGTGACACGTCCTGCTCTACATGGTGTTGTGTTGGTTGTGCACATTGTGTGACACGTCCTGCTCTACATGGTGTTGTGTTGGTTGTGCACATTGTGTGACACGTCCTACTCTACATGGTGTTGTGGTGGTTGTGTACATTGTGTGACACGTCCTGCTCTACATGGTGTTGTGTTGGTTGTGCACATTGTGTGACACGTCCTACTCTACATGGTGTTGTGGTGGTTGTGTACATTGTGTGACACGTCCTGCTCTACATGGTGTTGTGTTGGTTGTGCACATTGTGTGACACGTCCTGCTCTACATGGTGTTGTGTTGGTTGTGTACATTGTGTGACACGTCCTGCTTTACATGGTGTTGTGTTGGTTGTGCACAATCTGTGACACGTCCTGCTCTACATGGTGTTGTGATGGTTGTGTACAGTGTGTGACACGTCCTGCTTTACATGGTGTTGTGTTGGTTGTGTACATTGTGTGACACGTCCTGCTTTACATGGTGTTGTGTTGGTTGTGCACAATCTGTGACACGTCCTGCTCTACATGGTGTTGTGATGGTTGTGTACAGTGTGTGACACGTCCTGCTTTACATGGTGTTGTGTTGGTTGTGCACAATCTGTGACACGTCCTGCTCTACATGGTGTTGTGTTGGTTGTGTACATTGTGTGACATGTCCTGCTCCACATGGTGTTGTGTTGGTTGTGTACATTGTGTGACACGTGCTGCTCCACATGGTGTTGTGTTGGTTGTGTACAATGTGTGACACGTCCTGCTCTACATGGTGTTGTGTTGGTTGTGCACATTGTGTGACACGTCCTGCTCCACATGGTGTTGTGTTGGTTGTGTACATTGTGTGACATGTCCTGCTCTACATGGTGTTGTGTTGGTTGTGGACATTGTGTGACACGTCCTGCTCTACATGGTGTTGTGTTGGTTGTGCACATTGTGTGACATGTCCTGCTCTACATGGTGTTGTGTTGGTTGTGTACATTGTGTGACATGTCCTGGTCTACATGATATTTGGTTGGTTGTGTACATTGTGTGCGGCATGCCCTTTTAGACTTTTTCGCTTAAACAATATACAAGATTGAAAGACAGACATGCTCAACGTTTGATTCACAATGAAATACAATGCAATATAACTTAATAGTTACTTTAACAATTTACGAATGTAACATCAATAGAAACAAAAGCTTAAGACAAAGTAAATCACCGACAGCGTATTGAACATAGCAGGGAGAATGATTATATCAAGGAAGCGTAAGTTCCAGATAGAACCCTAGATACGTCAGAAATGAGTGTTATCATGAATATTTGATATTGCACTGAGCTAACATGAGAAAATGATTAAATATGCCGTTCTTTCTGTTTAACTTCTTTCTTCCTAAGGATTGGTCTATCGAAGTATGTATTTCCTAATGTCCAATGCAAAGTTTATTATACACGCTAAATTAGTAAGAATAACCAAATATTTTTAGGAAAGTACATGTAATTAAATTACTTTAAACATATTGATTTTGGTTTTATATAAAAATCAGAGCCCATGCATCTGTTTCTAATAATAAATATGTAATAATTATGTTTATGTTTTAAGGCTGTGGAATTATGTATGTGGTTTACAACATGACACACTCTGTATTCAAAATATTGTCCCATGTAGTCAAATATGGACAGGTAAAAATGGTTTGCTCTGAGTAAGCAGACGTCAAGTACCCTTGGATTCCCGGGTACGCTGTAGAATTATCATAATAAATAAATGTATTACAAAGATCGTGGTTTCTTTCCAATGTTAAATACATCACCATGTCGTTCTCTACAAAACGAAGAACAGTTGTGAAATGCTGTGACCAGTTACGGTATGATGAACTCACCTTTACTTGCATTTTAATGAGAGCACAGAAACACAATTCGTTGGATTTTGATCAAATTCAAAGTTACATGTACTTTTGAATTGACTGGGTACCGAGTAGTAAATTCCTCTTCGTCTACGTCCCACTACAGGCCTTACCCGGATATTGAACCCTTGTCCTATGCAGGTATGTTATAAACAATGGTGCTTACTATATTGTTCAGGAAATACCCATATTTTGTGATGTTTCTTTCCGTGATATTGTTTCGATATGTATCCTGCCTTAAATAAAGGTAAATGTTGTTGTTGTTGTTGTTGTTGCGTTATTACTAATTGAATAATCAGTTATCAGACAAAATATAGTCGGGAGTTATTTAATTATTCAAACAAACCGATACGTTTGTGAGATAATCAATAACGCATATTAACTTACCAGCAGCTTTGTATTGCTAATTATTAATTAATGCAATAAATCAGAACAGGGTTTACAAGGTTCTGATCCGATAGATAAAACATTTTCCGTGTTCAATACCATAAAGCGAACATGGGAGAACAAGGTGTTTTTTCAAAGACAGTGTTGATGTGTGTCGCAAACAATTTTGGCATCACTGTTGCTGATGGTGAAGATATCGTATATATGTGTACAGTGAAACATTAATATTAAGACAACCTTTGAATCGTTTGGAATCAATGGCGTACACCTTTATGATATCTCTAATCATTAATTGCTACATGTTCAATTCGCAACGGATGTACAAAGTTTTTGAGAGGTACTATATTCTATATTTCTGTTTGATTATTATTTTAAGCATTTATTTATCATTTGTCCGATACATGTAAAACCATGGGGTATGTATTTTTTGGGACAGAATCTTTTTCTGTATTCTGGTTGTGTATTTAAAGGTAATTATTTACAGGTACGTGTACATATATATGCCACTCCGGGCTATGAGGAATCCCATTAAGGAATTATGTTAGGTCTTTGCTTTATCGATACACATCAAGAAAATATGTATTACTAAATTGCAGATAATGCAGTGTATATGTGATGTAGCTGACCGATTCGCTTGCTGGGAAATACGGAATACTATGGAATGTAACCCCAAGTGGAAATTGATTTTTATCGGCGCCCTGTCCATACTGATATATCTGTTCATTCTCCACTCTTCCGAGATGCGACTTTTGTCGATTCCAAACCCAGGTGAGACTATCAGATAATGTAGTATACGAACACCTATTTATCTCGATAACAGACACAGTGAGGCCGCCACGTCAAGAAAGTAGGCTAATTATAATGTCAGAGATATTTTTGTTGTTTTCAACCGAACAAACCATTTGATAGATACCATTTATCATCAAACTTAATTTCAAATTTATCCTGTTCGTATTTGGTTAAGAAACCCCTATGCTGTTTATTAAGTCCGTTAGCTGAAGTACCAAAGGTCAAAGCTTGTTAGTTCTACTTCGTTTGGAACCCGTCCTATTATTCCATAAAAACATGTATATCAAACACAATGTTTCGTGTACAGTACCGGTATGTTGAAGATCGTATATATTATTGTGAGTAACTTTTGTGGTATCGCTGCATTTTTGACAAAAAGCTTAAATATTTACATTGTAACAATAAAAAAGTCAGGTGATTTGTGCTGAACAACAACATATACATGTACGTACTACGAGGTTGCCTCTCGCTACAGTTTACTTATTAGTGTTCCAGTTTCATCGGGTGTTACGCCGTTTCTCAACGATATTTCAGTTATATACGGCGGCCGGTTCACCTAACCAGTTTTTCCTGGACTGAATTCTAACCAGTACTAACTTACCCTTCCACAAGGAGCCGGCAACTTCTCCACATGTGGAGGAAACTCGACATTTTTGTGTTCCAACACACTGCATACAATATCCAAGACTGAACTGATTGTAACTCATGCCCTACTTCGAGATAAAATTTAAATGAAAAAAGATTTCCGGTTAAGTGTCTGTTTTTATTTGGTGATTTGGAAATTGTGTGTTTGTGCTTTGACTACATGATAATATTGTAGGACCCATCTCGTTTGTAAATTGTCTTCACTCTGAAACATAGAATACATTTAATGTTTCATTTTCATATATTCAGAACTGGTACATCATACAGCAATATCACTGCATGGTGGTAGACACAATGCTGGTGGGAATGATCACAATACAATATGCAGTGACAAGAACAAGCCATCGTTCGTTTCTGCTTCGATATTGAGAGATAAACCACGTGATTCCACAATGACGTCATCAGACGTAATGCTCATCCAGAAAGATCGTATAAAGAACATTAGACGGGTGTGCAGTACTTCCACCATGTATGAGTTGCCTCTGTACAAGGACGGAATATCACAACACGCTCTGTTTAAAGAAAGACAATCACAGCGGTTTTATTTTTCCCCAAAATACAAGTTTATCTACTGCAAAGTGCCAAAAGTTGGGTCTACATTCTGGTCACAAGTGTTTGAAATACTTCACAATTTTGGCAGTGCTTCAAAGTTGTTGACGAAAGGGCGTAATGTCATACACGATGGCATGATTAAATATTACAGTCAGTTAAGTTATCAGTATAAAACACGATACCCAGCGGTGATCCCAGCCAGAAATCCATTTACTCGTCTGTTCTCAGCATTTGTCGACAAATCTTACTTAAACCTGATGCCCCGGTTGAACCAAGAGATACGTTTAATATTTCCGCGTGAAGCAGTTCCGGAAAGAAACGCGACGGACTGCCCTTTAGACATTACCTTTCAAGAATTCTTGGATTATATTATTATACAAACGCAATCTGGACATAAGCTCGATCGTCATTGGACGCCCATCTATTCTTTATGCGTGCCGTGTAATCTAAATGTGGAAGTGGTGGTCGAGCACGAGACTAACAAACAAGATATGATGTACGCCATGGAAGAGTTAGGAATTATAGATGGCGCTGCCGATGAAATTATATCATTAATGAACGAAAACAGAACAAAGACTACGATTCCTGGAGTAATCAAGACAGCGTACAGTAGAGTTAAAACTGAATGTATGAGTCGGTTTGTGTTAGCTCGTAGATTGTGGAAAGCACTTCAATACCAAGGTTTCATACGTTATTGTCGGCGATTTCCGGAGCACCTGCTCAATGAATCTACATCAGGCGATTTGGTATATGTTACAGGTTTAATATTGGACACAATCGAACAGAGCCCAATGTCGTCTGCTGAAATATATGATCAAAGAAGACGCGCGTTAGTAAAAGCTTACACAGACATTACGAAGAAGACTATTGAGCAAATAAGAAAGATATATGAAATCGACTTTAAGTTGTTTGGCTACAGCCCAGTGCCACCAGGATAAAACTTATGACAATGGTCTGAAATCAATACACCCATGTATTATTTTAGAGAATTTAGGCATGAAGCATCAATCGACAAGACAACACAATTGCCTTACAGTGATGGTCGTTTCTGTTATTCGCGATATATTTAATGTTTATTCGTAATTTATGATATACAATATCTATTATATCCGTGCTCTTAGATTTATCAAGTTGCTAAAATCAAAGCGCTGAAAGTAAACGTCTAGTTGTGCAAATCTTGACTGGTGGAGTGGACTTTAGAACTTTAAATATTGAGCGGCGACGGTTGACGTAGTAAGGCGATGAGACTGTCGAACATTGCCACAGATTTTAGTTGTTCTACTGCACGACTAACACATACATATATTGATATATGTTGTAGTTCATGTACACTCATATATCCACTGTGCAACACTATACTCGACCTTTTCGAAAGTAACATATTTTTTAAATAATAGAACAAACAAGAAATATCTTTAAAAAGATAGTCGGCTTAGTTTTAATGGTTAGTATTTTGAGTTATAGCATGAAGACATGTTCATAGAGTCAATAAATAAATGTCTAGGTTAAAGATAAGATACAAAGTATAATAATTAATAAATACTAATTGGACGTGTCTTCTTTAAACTATATCGATACTAATAAAAGTTGCAGTCGTAACAGCCGAGATAATAATATCCCGTAGTTCTCGTGATCTAGTCAATGAAGT
Organism: Mactromeris polynyma; assembly: GCA_032209605.1. NCBI lineage: Eukaryota > Metazoa > Mollusca > Bivalvia > Venerida > Mactridae > Mactromeris > Mactromeris polynyma. The sequence goes on from JASFXZ010000051.1 coordinate 849,307, forward strand.
TCACATACATTTTAAATTAATCTATTGTAACTGTACTTTGTGTTGAATGCGTTTGACCATCACAGCTGCAGAAAACGTATTAATTAATTAATCGACTTGGTCTGATTAACAAAACATTGTTGTTCCTCAAGAGAGGGCTCCTGTGAAGAGGTTGTTCCTCAAGAGAGGGCCCCTGTGGAGAGGTTGTTCCTCAAGAGAGGGCTTCTGTGAAGAGGTTGTTCCTCAAGAGAGGGCCACTGTGAAGAGGTTGTTCCTCAAGAGAGGGCCACTGTGAAGAGGATGTTCCTCAAGAGAGGACCCCTGTGAAGAGGTTGTTCCTCAAGAGAGGGCCCCTGTGAAGAGGTTGTTCCTCAAGAGAGGGCCACTGTGAAGAGGATGTTCCTCAAGAGAGGGCTCCTGTGAAGAGGTTGTTCCTCAAGAGAGGGCCCCTTTGAAGAGGTTATTCCTAAAGAGAGGGCCCTTTGAAGAGGTTGTTCCTCAAGAGAGGGCCCCTGTGAAGAGGTTGTTCCTCAAGAGAGGGCCCCTGTGAAGAGGTTGTTCCTCAAGAGAGGGTCCCTGTGAAGAGGTTGTTCCTCAAGAGAGGGCCACTGTGAAGAGGTTGTTCCTCAAGAGAGGGCCACTGTGAAGAGGTTGTTCCTCAAGAGAGGGCCACTGTGAAGAGGTTGTTCCTCAAGAGAGGGCCACTGTGAAGAGGTTGTTCCTAAAGAGAGGGCCCCTGTGAAGAGGTTGTTCTTCAAGAGAGGGCCACTGTGAAGAGGTTGTTCCTCAACAGAGGGCCACTGTGAAGAGGTTGTTCCTCAAGAGAGGGCCACTGTGAAGAGGTTGTTCCTCAAGAGAGGGCCACTGTGAAGAGGTTGTTCCTCAAGAGAGGGCCACTGTGAAGAGGTTGTTCCTCAAGAGAGGGCCACTGTGAAGAGGTTGTTCCTCAAGAGAGGGCCCCTGTGAAGAGGTTGTTCTTCAAGAGAGGGCCACTGTGAAGAGGTTGTTCCTCAACAGAGGGCCACTGTGAAGAGGTTGTTCCTCAAGAGAGGGCCACTGTGAAGAGGTTGTTCCTCAAGAGAGGGCCACTGTGAAGAGGTTGTTCCTCAAGAGAGGGCCACTGTGAAGAGGTTGTTCCTCAAGAGAGGGCCACTGTGAAGAGGTTGTTCCTCAAGAGAGGGCCCCTGTGAAGAGGTTGTTCTTCAAGAGAGGGCCCCTGTGAAGAGGTTGTTCCTCAAGAGAGGGCCCCTGTGAAGATGTTGTTCCTCAAGAGAGGGCCCCTGTGAAGAGGTTGTTCTTCAAGAGAGGGCCACTGTGAAGAGGTTGTTCCTCAAGAGAGGGCCACTGTGAAGAGGTTGTTCCTCAAGAGAGGGCCACTGTGAAGAGGTTGTTCCTCAAGAGAGGGCCACTGTGAAGAGGTTGTTCCTCAAGAGAGGGCCACTGTGAAGAGGTTGTTCCTCAAGAGAGGGCCCCTGTGAAGAGGTTGTTCTTCAAGAGAGGGCCCCTGTGAAGAGGTTGTTCCTCAAGAGAGGGCCCCTGTGAAGAGGTTGTTCCTCAAGAGAGGGCCACTGTGAAGAGGATGTTCCTCAAGAGAGGGCTCCTGTGAAGAGGTTGTTCCTCAAGAGAGGGCCCCTTTGAAGAGGTTATTCCTAAAGAGAGGGCCCTTTGAAGAGGTTGTTCCTCAAGAGAGGGCCCCTGTGAAGAGGTTGTTCCTCAAGAGAGGGCCCCTGTGAAGAGGTTGTTCCTCAAGAGAGGGTCCCTGTGAAGAGGTTGTTCCTCAAGAGAGGGCCACTGTGAAGAGGTTGTTCCTCAAGAGAGGGCCACTGTGAAGAGGTTGTTCCTCAAGAGAGGGCCACTGTGAAGAGGTTGTTCCTCAAGAGAGGGCCACTGTGAAGAGGTTGTTCCTCAAGAGAGGGCCCCTGTGAAGAGGTTGTTCTTCAAGAGAGGGCCACTGTGAAGAGGTTGTTCCTCAACAGAGGGCCACTGTGAAGAGGTTGTTCCTCAAGAGAGGGCCACTGTGAAGAGGTTGTTCCTCAAGAGAGGGCCACTGTGAAGAGGTTGTTCCTCAAGAGAGGGCCACTGTGAAGAGGTTGTTCCTCAAGAGAGGGCCACTGTGAAGAGGTTGTTCCTCAAGAGAGGGCCCCTGTGAAGAGGTTGTTCTTCAAGAGAGGGCCCCTGTGAAGAGGTTGTTCCTCAAGAGAGGGCCCCTGTGAAGAGGTTGTTCCTCAAGAGAGGGCCCCTGTGAAGAGGTTGTTCTTCAAGAGAGGGCCACTGTGAAGAGGTTGTTCCTCAAGAGAGGGCCACTGTGAAGAGGTTGTTCCTCAAGAGAGGGCCCCTGTGAAGAGGTTGTTCCTCAAGAGAGGGCCACTGTGAAGAGGTTGTTCCTCAAGAGAGGGCCACTGTGAAGAGGTTGTTCCTCAAGAGAGGGCCCCTGTGAAGAGGTTGTTCTTCAAGAGAGGGCCACTGTGAAGAGGATGTTCCTCAAGAGAGGGCCACTGTGAAGAGGTTGTTCCTCAAGAGAGGGCTCCTGTGAAGAGGTTGTTCCTCAAGAGAGGGCCCCTTTGAAGAAGTTATTCCTAAAGAGAGGGCCCTTTGAAGAGGTTGTTCCTCAAGAGAGGGCCCCTGTGAAGAGGTTGTTCCTCAAGAGAGGGCCACTGTGAAGAGGTTGTTCCTCAAGAGAGGGCTCCTGTGAAGAGGTTGTTCCTCAAGAGAGGGCCCCTTTGAAGAAGTTATTCCTAAAGAGAGGGCCCCTGTGAAGAGGTTGTTCCTCAAGAGAGGGCCACTGTGAAGAGGTTGTTCCTCAAGAGAGGGCCCCTGTGAAGAGGTTGTTCTTCAAGAGAGGGCCACTGTGAAGAGGATGTTCCTCAAGAGAGGGCCCTTGTGAAGAGGTTGTTCCTCAAGAGAGGGCCCCTGTGAAGAGGTTGTTCCTCAAGAGAGGGCCCCTGTAAAGAGGTTGTTCTTCAAGAGAGGGCCACTGTGAAGAGGTTGTTCCTCAAGAGAGGGCCCCTGTGAAGAGGTTGTTCTTCAAGAGAGGGCCCCTGTGAAGAGGTTGTTCCTCAAGAGAGGGCCACTGTGAAGAGGTTGTTCCTCAAGAGAGGGCCCCTGTGAAGAGGATGTTCCTCAAGAGAGGGCCCCTGTAAAGAGGTTGTTCCTCAAGAGAGGGCCCCTGTGAAGAGGTTGTTCCTCAAGAGAGGGCCCCTTTGAAGAGGTTGTTCCTCAAGAGAGGGCCCCTGTGAAGAGGTTGTACTGTAATTTAGTTGATCCATTATTCTATTGAAGTATATACTATGTACAGTTGTATCTCTTGCGATTCAAACGTGCTAATTAACCGGCCAGTGCTATTTCACACAGTTTCTAACAAGTTAAAGATACGTCATCTGTTGATTTGATTGCATTAAACTATAACATTTATGACCAAATAAATTGAAAAAAAGTCGATATAGAAGTGTCAAACTAACGTTGATTGTGAATGTTCTCAAAATACAAGACGGCGGGTTAGCTAGTTTGATCAGTATGTGTTGTATAATCGCCTGTATATGATTGATGTACATGCCTTATTATACATGCAGTGCTTTTGTAATTATAAGAAAACATTATGGTATCCATAATAATGTGTTGCATAATCAAAGTACTGAGAGTACATCAATGCAGGGAATACATTATGCAGTCTGTTACTTTGGCTGGTAAACGTTTAAAATAATCTAACAAATATTGAACTGATGTTTTTCTTTTTATTTATATTATAAATGTCTGAGACTATAGTCTATCTACACATAAAAATAATGTTTTTATTTCATGAGCACAAAATCGTTAAGTTCTACATTCTACATGTACCAGGAAAAGGGAAGGTATTTTACCACATAAAATAGCTCTTCGCTACATGATCTATTTAACACAAATAATAATTATAAGAATACTGGATTCTAGTTATAAAGTGATATAGGGAAGGTAAGATAAGAAAGCATGTATATAATGCACACGACATGTAAACTTATTCACAGAAACATTCGCCCAACAACAACAACAACAATCACATGCATGCAGGACGTTTGGCTTTAGCTGAACAGACTCTTAATACAAATATACATTAAGAATTTCACGAAATATTATTGCCAAATGATAGATCACGTTTAAATCATGAGTCATCTGACAGAGCTCAAGCATTCATCCGACACATGCCGCATGCGGCACACAACAACAACAAGTAGATATATACAGCATCAATATCGTAAGTAAACTTTAGGGAGAAGAATACGATTTCAAATATTTGCATAACAAGTTAATGAAAAATTAAGGAGCCGAGATTCTAGAATCTAAAGTTAGAGTAGGTGTAAAGACTAGAGTACATTAGAGACTGTCAAATATGAACCCCAAACTAGATCTAGTTGCCCGCTTACACATAGTCCGTCTCTGACAGTGACCACAGTGTAAAGGTTTATATGCATTATACCGCGTTCACATTCGCGTTTTGTCCTCTTTACTGTAATGACCATTGTGGCGGCGCAGATGGAGTGTGTTGCAACGCAGTTATCTCCCGTGACGTCACTTCTGACGTCATATTTGGAATAGTGGTCGTCATAAGCGGTTCACTGGAAAACAAGGAACCATACGTCGGACAAGGATTTACATTGAACTCCTTCAGTACTTTGAAATATTCTCCATCCTCGCTCTGTAGAATGACAATCCCTGGTTCTATCTCATGCGCATACACCGGTTTCATCGTCATTCTCTCATTTTCTTTCGTACTCGATTTATTTCGCTCCTCTTGACACCATCTCCACAGTACGTAAATTGTTACTACGGAAAATGTTAGCAGTACAATCCAGAACAATGCTGTACTCAACTCAAACGCAGGACCGCTGGAAAATATAGAAATTATCAAAGGTAAATAAAATAATATTTATAACATTCTCTTTTGAGTCAAAAGATTCCCTTCTTGCGGGGTGTGAACGTAAAATTATAAATGTATACATTGTTGGTCATTGCACACTGACCAGAAAGGGACGTTACGTTGAGGAAGTGGTGTAATATTAGCTATTTTCACCTAAAACAGACATCCAAGCCAAAACCAATGATACCATGTAATCTTATTGACAAAAGTTATAACTCCAAAACAACACTTCCACCCCAAGTCCAATTCATTAGCCGTTAGAATTTTGATACTGAACCAAGTTCAACTTCACAAGTACGTGTGTACTATTTGTTACAAAAACATTTCCAGCAAACAGTAACACAGTTTACTTCACAAAAATTCAAAAAAATCAGCCTAAAATGTGCAGAACATGTCAGTTTTGTTAACTCCATCGAGATGTCGCATCATGCGAATGACGCCGGTAAACGTGCGTTGATGCCTTGCAATGTGTATACATCTTAAAGACGGGAATATCAAAGCACTCTATCAATTACACCATCTCCTCATAGTACCGATCCCCTCTGACACTGACAGTTCATTTATTTGTAATTACATATAAACTATAGTTGACAGTATAACTCTTCAGACCACTTCTATGTGAATTTTAAAACTCTCAAAACAGAAAGTTAGATATGGGAGATACATGTATGTTAAGTTTACATGGGATTTATATTATGAGACGTTTAATGTGTTTGTTCCACCTATGTGCACTACCCGGTATTTATAATACCGAATTATTGTTTGCCAGCATAGTGATCAGTCATCTCTTGTACTTTTACCTATCAATAATGTGTAATTAAAACATACTCGAGTCGAAGATAAGGGGAAATAATTGACAGAACATGTAACTACTGGTTGGTAACCCAGCATACCTATGGATGTGACGATACACTCACCTCACATCACGGTACGCTGTGCATTGTGGTACAACCGTCGAGATACGATAGATATATCGATACATGTTTACGTTAAACACCTCTAAATGCACCATCCTGTGTACATATTTATGTATGCAACAGATCACATTACAACTGTGCTTATCAATTTATCAAAAGAAAGATAAAGATACACAAAAATCATAAGACAATAACAACTCTAAAATATACTTGACGTTCTTCAATATTTTACAACGTCGAAGGCACAAGTAAAATATGACAAGAACTTGCACTCGACCACAACTCTAAAAGAAATAGTGAGTGTGCTTACATCGAAAGCACAAGAAAAGTAATCAAGATATTAAATTCTGTAACAAGTTAACAAATATGAAAGTAAATAGAACCGAATCTTATGAGCCGCGAGTTACCGTCGCATGGAACACTGGTACATCCTTATGCAGGCCGCCGTACACAAACAATATACAGCGGGAAAACGGTGTCAAACTCGAACAGCGAGCCTCCAGTGAATCCAATGTTTAACGGTCCAGTGAGAAATAGGCTGACCACAAGTTTCGCATTCACTGAATTAGTCTCGAGAACTGGTTGGTAACGAACGAAGCAGTCACTGAATTAGTCTCGAGAACTGGTTGGTAACGAACGAAGCAGTCACTGAATTGGTCTCGAGAACTGGTTGGTAACGAACGAAGCAGTCACTGATTTAGTCGCGAGAACTGGTTGGTAACGAACAAAGCAGTCACTGATTTAGTCGCGAGAACTGGTTGGTAACGAACGAAGCAGTCACTGATTTAGTCGCGAGAACTGGTTGGTAACGAACGAAGCAGTCACTGATTTAGTCGCGAGAACTGGTTGGTAACGAACGAAGCAGTCACTGATTTAGTCGCGAGAACTGGTTGGTAACGAACAAAGCAGTCACTGAATTAGTCTCGAGAACTGGTTGGTAACGAACGAAGCAGTCACTGAATTGGTCTCGAGAACTGGTTGGTAACGAACGAAGCAGTCACTGATTTAGTCGCGAGAACTGGTTGGTAACGAACAAAGCAGTCACTGATTTAGTCGCGAGAACTGGTTGGTAACGAACGAAGCAGTCACTGATTTAGTCGCAAGAACTGGTTGGTAACGAACGAAGAAGTCATTGATTTAGTCTCGAGAGCTGGTTGGTTACAAACGAAGCAGTCAGTGAATTAGTCGCGAGATCTGGTTGGTAACGAACGAAGCAATCAGTCAGTGAATTAGTCGCGAGATCTGGTTGGTAACGAACGAAGTAATCAGTCAGTGAATTAGTCGCAATAGCTGGTTGGTAACGAACGAAGCAGTACTGAATTAGTCGCGAGATCTGGTTGGTAACGAACGAAGCAATCAGTCAGTGAATTAGTCGCAATAGCTGGTTGGTAACGAACGAAGCAGTACTGAATTAGTCGCGAGATCTGGTTGGTAACGAACGAAGCAATCAGTCAGTGAATTAGCCGCGAGATTTGGTTGGTAACGAACGAAGCAATCAGTCAGTGAATTAGTCGCAAGATCTGGTTGGTAACGAACGAAGCAATCAGTCAGTGAATTAGTCGCGAGATCTGGTTGGTAACGAACGAAGCAATCAGTCAGTGAATTAGTCGCAAGAGCTGGTTGGTAACGAACGAAGCAGTACTAAATTAGTCGCGAGATCTGGTTGGTAACGAACGAAGCAGTCAGTCAGTGAATTAGTCGCGAGATCTGGTTGGTAACGAACGAAGCAATCAGTCAGTGAATTAGTCGCGAGATCTGGTTGGTAACGAACGAACGAAGCAGTCACTGAATTAGTCGCGAGAACTGGTTGGTTACGAACGAAGCAGTCACTGAATTAGTCGCGAGAACTGGTTGGTTACGAACGAAGCAGTCACTGAATTAGTCGCGAGAACTGGTTGGTAACGAACGAAGCAGTCACTGAATTAGTCGCGAGAACTGGTTGGTAACGAACGAAGCAGTCACTGAAGGTGGTTAATGTAAGATTTAATAACTTGTTGCGCCATCGATGTAAAATAAATACGTTCCAGCCGAGAGTCATTTGTTATTCACTACAATTATGTTTGGTTATCCATTATGCTGGTATGAATGTAAAAGGAAGACATATGAAAACTGTTTTCTTTTCATAAAATCTGTATAACATCCTATTAAAATTCTAAATCATTGTACTCACTTTGCCGCAAATAAATAATCAGGATTCATGATCCGAGTAAAAAATAAATCTTATGAAATATCACATCTACACGTTAACAATAAATATACTGTTATATCGATCTACCACAGTGCATTTGTATGATAACGCAAAATATGTATATACCGTGTAACATATGGTATTGAACATGTAATCGGCTGAACACGGATATTTCCGGTGTTACATTATATTGAACCTCGTATTGAACCCGAGTAAGTAATCGGCTGAACACGGATGTTTCCGGTGTAACATTATATTGAACCTCGTATTGAACCCGAGTAAATAATCGGCTGAACACGGATATTTCCGGTGTAACATTATATTGAACCTCGTATTGAACCCGAGTAAGTAATCGGCTGAACACGGATGTTTCCGGTGTAACATTATATTGAACCTCGTATTGAACCCGAGTAAGTAATCGGCTGAACACGGATATTTCCGGTGTAACATTATATTGAACCTCGTATTGAACCCGAGTAAGTAATCGGCTGAACTTGGATGTTTACGGTGTATTATTACATTTTAAAGCTCATATTCTCGTCAAAACTCGGATCTCCGGTGTAAGATAAAATGTTGACACTCGGGTACAATTCAGCACCTCGTACAGCCACACATTTATACTATGTTTATGCCCACCAGAGGCCATCATGTAGACTATCGTATCATTTTCTGTCGACATTTGCCGTCGATCCCGTCCACTATCAGAGTGTGGAATTATGTCCCGGAAACTGTCGCTACCCGGCACCACGTTCGACACGTTCAAGGTGCGTGCTCCCATCCAGCAGGTTTTATGTACCACAGCTGTTTTAATTCTCTATAAATCTCAACTCAGTCCCTGTATTTAAATGTAATATAATGCTCCAGATGAGATATGATGTGGACGAGGCAAACAACGTACCACTGAACTACCGGACAGGCATGCATGATGTACTGTATGTATAGACGAGGCAAACAACGTACCACTCAACTACCGGACAGGCATGCATGATGTACTGTATGTGTAGACGAGGCAAACAACGTACCACTCAACTACCGGACAGGTATGCATGATGTACAGTATGTGTAGACGAGGCAAACAACGTACCACTAAACTACCGGACATGTATGCATGATGTACTGTATGTATAGACGAGGCAAACAACGTACCACTCAACTACCGGACAGGCATGCATGATGTACTGTATGAGTGGACGAGGCAAACAACGTACCACTCAACTACCGGACAGGCATGCATGATGTACTGTATGTGTAGACGAGGCAAACAACGTACCACTGAGCTACCGGACAGGTATGCATGATGTACTGTATGTATAGACGAGGCAAACAACGTACCACTCAACTACCGGACATGTATGCATGATGTACTGTATGTATAGACGAGGCAAACAACGTACCACTCAACTACCGGACAGGTATGCATGATGTACAGTATGTGTAGACGAGGCAAATAACGTACCACTGAGCTACCGGACAGGTATGCATGATGTACTGTATGTATAGACGAGGCAAACAACGTACCACTCAACTACCGGACATGTATGCATGATGTACTGTATGTATAGACGAGGCAAACAACGTACCACTCAACTACCGGACAGGTATGCATGATGTACAGTATGTATAGACGAGGCAAACAACGTACCACTCAACTACCGGACAGGTATGCATGATGTACAGTATGTATAGACGAGGCAAACAACGTACCACTCAACTACCGGACAGGTATGCATGATGTACAGTATGTATAGACGAGGCAAACAACGTACCACTCAACTACCGGACATGTATGCATGATGTACTGTATGTATAGACGAGGCAAACAACGTACCACTCAACTACCGGACAGGTATGCATGATGTACAGTATTTTTAGACGAGGCAAACAACGTACCACTGAGCTACCGGACATGTATGCATGATGTACTGTATGTATAGACGAGGCAAACAACGTACCACTCAACTACCGGACAGGCATGCATGATGTACTGTATGTGTAGACGAGGCAAACAACGTACCACTGAGCTACCGGACAGGTATGCATGATGTACTGTATGTGTAGACGAGGCAAACAACGTACCACTGAGCTACCGGACAGGTATGCATGATGTACTGTATGTGTAGACGAGGCAAACAACGTACCACTGAGCTACCGGACAGGTATGCATGATGTACTGTATGTGTAGACGAGGCAAACAACGTACCACTGAGCTACCGGACAGGTATGCATGATGTACTGTATGTGTAGACGAGGCAAACAACGTACCACTGAGCTACCGGACAGGTATGCATGATGTACTGTATGTGTAGACGAGGCAAACAACGTACCACTGAGCTACCGGACAGGTATGCATGATGTACTGTATGTGTAGACGAGGCAAACAACGTACCACTGAGCTACCGGACAGGTATGCATGATGTACTGTATGTGTAGACGAGGCAAACAACGTACCACTGAGCTACCGGAAAGGTATGCATGATGTACTGTATGTGTAGACGAGGCAAACAACGTACCACTGACCTACCGGACAGGTATGCATGATGTACTGTATGTGTAGACGAGGCAAACAACGTACCACTGAGCTACCGGACAGGTATGCATGATGTACTGTATGTGTAGACGAGGCAAACAACGTACCACTCAACTACCGGACAGGTATGCATGATGTACTGTATGTGTAGACGAGGCAAACAACGTACCACTCAACTACCGGACAGGCATGCATGATGTACTGTATGAGTTGACGAGGCAAACAACGTACCACTCAACTACCGGACAGGCATGCATGATGTACTGTTTGTATAGACGAGGCAAACAACGTACCACTCAACTACCGGACAGGCATGCATGATGTACTGTATGAGTGGACGAGGCAAACAACGTACCACTGAATTACCGGACAGGTATGCATGATGTACAGTATGTGTAGACGAGGCAAACAACGTACCACTCAACTACCGGACATGTATGCATGATGTACTGTATGTATAGACGAGGCAAACAACGTACCACTCAACTACCGGACAGGCATGCATGATGTACTGTATGTGTAGACGAGCCAAACAACGTACCACTCAACTACCGGACAGGCATGCATGATGTACTGTATGTATAGACGAGGCAAACAACGTACCACTGAGCTACCGGACAGGTATGCATGATGTACTGTATGTGTAGACGAGGCAAACAACGTACCACTGAGCTATCGGACAGGTATGCATGATGTACTGTATGTGTAGACGAGGCAAACAACGTACCACTGAGCTACCGGAAAGGTATGCATGATGTACTGTATGTGTAGACGAGGCAAACAACGTACCACTGAGCTACCGGACAGGTATGCATGATGTACTGTATGTGTAGACGAGGCAAACAACGTACCACTGAGCTACCGGACAGGTATGCATGATGTACTGTATGTGTAGACGAGGCAAACAACGTACCACTCAACTACCGGACAGGTATGCATGATGTACTGTATGTGTAGACGAGGCAAACAACGTACCACTCAACTACCGGACAGGCATGCATGATGTACTGTATGAGTTGACGAGGCAAACAACGTACCACTCAACTACCGGACAGGCATGCATGATGTACTGTATGAGTTGACGAGGCAAACAACGTACCACTCAACTACCGGACAGGCATGCATGATGTACTGTTTGTATAGACGAGGCAAACAACGTACCACTCAACTACCGGACAGGCATGCATGATGTACTGTATGAGTGGACGAGGCAAACAACGTACCACTGAATTACCGGACAGGTATGCATGATGTACAGTATGTGTAGACGAGGCAAACAACGTACCACTCAACTACCGGACATGTATGCATGATGTACTGTATGTATAGACGAGGCAAACAACGTACCACTCAACTACCGGACAGGCATGCATGATGTACTGTATGTGTAGACGAGCCAAACAACGTACCACTCAACTACCGGACAGGCATGCATGATGTACTGTATGTATAGACGAGGCAAACAACGTACCACTGAGCTACCGGACAGGTATGCATGATGTACTGTATGTGTAGACGAGGCAAACAACGTACCACTGAGCTACCGGACAGGTATGCATGATGTACTGTATGTGTAGACGAGGCAAACAACGTACCACTGAGCTACCGGACAGGTATGCATGATGTACTGTATGTGTAGACGAGGCAAACAACGTACCACTGAGCTACCGGACAGGTATGCATGATGTACAGTATGTGTAGACGAGGCAAACAACGTACCACTGAGCTACCGGACAGGTATGCATGATGTACTGTATGTGTAGACGAGGCAAACAACGTACCACTGAGCTACCGGACAGGTATGCATGATGTACTGTATGTGTAGACGAGGCAAACAACGTACCACTGAGCTACCGGACTGGTATGCATGATGAACTGTATGTGTAGACGAGGCAAACAACGTACCACTTAACTACCGGACAGGTATGCATGATGAATATATTGTGATGCATTAATATAATTATTATGATGTGATCCTGTTGTAGGCGTGTGTGATTAACTGCTCTTAATTGGGTAAAATACATTTCAAAAGGACATCACATCCTTACTTAAACATTCCTGCGTTTATAATACATCATTAGACCGTTAACAACGTATATGTAGCGTTTGTGCACGGAATTAAATGCATATATAAATAATGATCGGATAGTTTTACATTATCTGTTTGATAGTTTTACATTATCTGTTTGACAGTTTTACATTATCTTTTTGATAGTTGTATATTATCTGTTTGATAGTCTTACATTATCTTTTTGATAGTTTTACATTATCTGTTTGATAGTTTTACATTATCTGTTTGATAGTTTTACATTATCTGTTTGATAGTTGTATATTATCTGTTTGATAGTTGTACATTATCTGTTTGATAGTTGTATATTATCTGTTTGATAGTTTTACATTATCTGTTTGATAGTTTTACATTATCTGTTTGATAGTCTTACATTATCTGTTTGATAGTTTTACATTATCTGTTTGATAGTTGTATATTATCTGTTTGATAGTTGTACATTATCTGTTTGATAGTTGTATATTATCTGTTTGATAGTTGTATATTATCTGTTTGATAGTCTTACATTATCTGTTTGATAGTTTTACATTATCTGTTTGATAGTTTTACATTATCTGTTTGATAGTTTTACATTATCTGTTTGATAGTTGTATATTATCTGTTTGATAGTCTTACATTATCTGTTTGATAGTTTTACATTATCTGTTTGATAGTTTTACATTATCTGTTTTTATCTGTTTGATAGTTTTACATTATCTGTTTGATAGTTGTACATTATCTGTTTTTATCTGTTTGATAGTTTTACATTATCTGTTTGATAGTTTTACATTATCTGTTTGATAGTTTTACATTATCTGTTTGATAGTTTTACATTATCTGTTCGATAGTTTTACATTATCTGTTTGATAGTTTTACATTATCTGTTTGATAGTTGTATATTATCTGTTTGATAGTCTTACATTATCTGTTTGATAGTTTTACATTATCTGTTTGATAGTTTTACATTATCTGTTTGATAGTTTTACATTATCTGTTTGATAGTTTTACATTATCTGTTTGATAGTTTTACATTATCTTTTTGATAGTTGTACATTTTCCATTGTCGGTGACATTTTCCATTATTTAGTGTGATGTACATGTATTACATTAACTGTGATATTTTACACCATCTGTGATATTCTACGCTGTCAGTGAAGTTACATTGTGATATGAAAGTCCGTCCATTTGTTATTTCATCATTTTAACGTGATATGAGAGTCCGTCCATTTGTTATTTCATCACGTTTAACGTGATATGAGAGTCTGTCCATTTGTTATATCATCACGTTTAACGTGATATGAGAGTCCGTCCATTTGTTATATCATCACGTTTAGCGTGATATGAGAGTCTGTCCATTTGTTATATCATCACGTTTAACGTGATATGAGAGTCTGTCCATTTGTTATTTCATCACGTTTAACGTGATATGAGAGTCCGTCCATTTGTTATATCATCACGTTTAGCGTGATATGAGAGTCCGTCCATTTGTTATATCATCACGTTTAGCGTGATATGAGAGTCTGTCCATTTGTTATTTCATCACGTTTAATGTGATATGAGAGTCCGTCCATTTGTTATTTCATCACGTTTAGCGTGATATGAGATTCCATCCATTTGTTATTTCGATAACGTGGGTATGGAAAAAATGCATTGGAATTGTGGGAAATCGTTAATATCTCAACAACGGATTGAGATATCAAAATTGTGCAAACGGTTTTGAAAAAAATTAACATTTCTGCAATACATATTCCGTTTTTCAAAATATTGTGAAATAAAATGTTGGTCCTTTTTAACTTTGAAGTAACGAACCATGGCTATATAGACAAAGAAGGGAAAAACGGACTGGTCGGGCTTAAAACCCAATATCTCAGTAAATAAAAGGAAATCTAAATTTGAGCAAGCGGCTTTACAATCTTCATTCCTTAGGCTTTACAAATATGTAAATTTGATAAAAAATAAATTATTTCATTTTGGTCCTTTTTAACTTTGAACCTGATGATTTCCATTTTTATTCTTTCGATTTCATATTTTAACTGCATGTGTACAATGTATATCGATCACAGCGCCGTATCTCCACATGTGGTCACTTAAGATCTTATCTCATCTAACTGGCGTGGTATATTGTTCGCTGGACCATGGTTTATGGTGTATAGTTATACTGGATGCGCTAAATTATTTCTAGAAGACCATTTCGCATTTTCTTTAGCAGCAACTTAATTTCAATTGCGATAAACATTTTGTTTCAATTCGGAGCAAATATATAGATACTGGCCCAAAAAATTGAACATAACATATATTATAGTACAGACAAATAGTTCTAAAATATGTGTGGTGTATAGTTGATCTTCCACACATATCATGAACTAATATAAATCATTAATTATCATCATACAGTTGGATTCAAAAATTAGTTTAAATCATTCGTAATATAAATAAACTAGTACATTTTTGCAGAGAAATGCTAATTTGTACTAGTATATCAACTTTTCAATATATATAAGCGAAATAAAGTACTGCTCAGACGAAAAGAAAAATGAGGATACCACCGTCTAATACTCTCATTTGTTATTCCTTCACGTTTAACGTGATATGAGACTCCATGCATTTGGTCTTTCATCACCTTTAACGTGTACGAGCTTTTTTTAGAATTTGTTTTCAGTTCATCAACTTGTAGTAATTTAGTTTATTAGAGTAACTAGCATTTTGCAATTGTATGTTGTTTGAGTTAAATAAAACAATCTAGATAGTACATTCCTCCTTATTCAACTGAAGTCTGGGGTTGAAGAATTTCTCAAGTTTGTCCACACGTTGCCGGCAATGATTGCATATACTGTGATATACCTGCTGTTCTATATGTTTCCGGCAATGATTGCATATGCTGTGATATACCTGCTGTTCTATGTTGTTTATAATTAGAACATGTAATAACTGACCCTTGTGTATATAAGGGTAAGACAGACCCGAAACGGGATTTGTATAATATACGTTGATTCAGTACAACAGTTTAACAACAAGTACCTCTGATCATTGGAATACATCTATATAATGCATGCACATAATTGCCACGCTATTCGCTGACTGGACTAGCTGGTAGGCGGAGCTTATCAGTACCGGACTAGCATATCAGTGACCACTACACCTGTCAAATGCGATACTCGGCATCTGGGTGCACACATTAAGGTGTTTGCTGAGAATTGAGAAATGTAGCTCTGGAAAGGTGAAAGTGGAGATATTTTTACTACGGGACAATTGATGGTTGAAGTTGTTGGGCCACTCAGAAGTTTTTGCAGTATATCTATTTTTTTATCAAGATCAGAATAATTCTCAGATTAACCAGTGTTTAATGTGTAAAAAATTAAACACTAATAATATTGTAGTAACACCGACCTTACATTCGTGCGCTGGAAGCCGCTCAATCCCAGCTATCCACGGAAACAACTTTAATGTATATTTTTTCCATGGGAAAGTGTGAATTCAATTTGTCCTTGCATACACTGAATACAGTTTATGTTTAAGAACTTCAACATACAATGGTTTTATACAATGTAACAGCAACAATCGCTCACTGCAAATACGAAATACAAGGCATATATATGTACACGTAATTATGACATAATATGACGTTCCGTAATGGTCATTAGTACGGCTCTGAAGTCGACCACAAATACCGTACAATTCCGTACAGAAAATCCTTTATTTTATCGTATTAAGTCTTCGTGAAATAAACGGATTATAATGCCATTAGAATGTGTTCAAACAGGTAAGATATGCGAAGCAGAATGACGATGGGTGCATATTGAATTACTGGATGCTAGTTTTTACGAGTTTTTAAAACCAACCGTTGCGGACATTCAATTCATGGTAAAAATATCATGGACACCGGTCATAATTACCGGAAACGCAGCGCCGTCTACTGGATATTTTGGGAACTACGTGAAAAATCACAAAGAAACGAGTTGGCCGCAATTTCAGCCCATATTTTACATCTTAATGGTACTTTATGCTAGTAATGTTTTAAGGACTATCGCAGTCTTATTCATTTCAAACATTTACTTGAAAAGTAATTTATGTGTTTATAAAACAGCGATAAAATTAGGGACCGCAAAACCACCGGTCTGGTAACTGTTGACTGTTGAGTCTGGTAACTGTCTGGGATTTAAATACCAGTCTACTAACTGACTAAGTTTGTCTGAAGTTGAAATTATCCAGTTACTGGCCTTAATTCATTCATGTAGTCATCGCAAATGATTTGTGTATGGAAATATTGAAGTATTAGTTTTCGTACTTGATTTTATAATGGATCTAAGTGTTCTGATGTTCTGTACACATCTATAAACTATGTCTATGTGAGCTTGATTTTATAATGGATCTAAGTGTTCTCATGTTCTGTACACATCTATAAACTATGTCTATGTGAGCTTGATTTGTTAATGGATCTGATGTTCTGTACACATCTATAAACTATGTCTATGTGAGCTTGATTTGTTAATGGATCTCATGTTCTGTACACATCTATAAACTATGTCTATGTGAGCTTGATTTGTTAATGGATCTCATGTTCTGTACACATCTATAAACTATGTCTATGTGAGCTTGATTTTATAATGGATCTAAGTGTTCTCATGTTCTGTACACATCTATAAACTATGTCTATGTGAGCTTGATTTGTTAATGGATCTCATGTTCTGTACACATCTATAAACTATGTCTATGTGAGCTTGATTTGTTAATGGATCTCATGTTCTGTGCACATCTATAAACTATGTCTATGTGAGCTTGATTTGTTAATGGATCTGATGTTCTGTACACATCTATAAACTATGTCTATGTGAGCTTGATTATTCCTGTTGATAAATTTTATGTGACAACTTGTAATAACTGTTGATTGAGTTGATAGTTTCTCATTTGTGGTAACCTGGATGTTCAGTTGATGACAGATCAATTAAGACAGTGGCTACCATTATAGATTTGTAATCCATTCACATGTTCCATGATTATGTGCCTATCGATATTTTGTCTCAATGGGTGAAGCAGGGGGGGCTGACATGGCAATAAGACCATTTGTCTTTTTTTGTGTAATTCCCCACCCTATTGCCAAGCATTTTGTCTCAATTCTCACGGTGGGAGGTGACTAATTCCCCACTTCTGGGATCTATTAAAATCCAGCCTAAGTCTGCTTTCCTGGACTCGGAATCAGTTGGCTTGTCAAGTTCCCACCTCTCGAGAATCGTCTCCAAATTCTAACTGTTGTAACTTGATTTACTGTTCTGCACAAATTTTTCACAATAACAACTGAATATTCCATTTATCAATGTTTTATTGTTTATGGAAGTTGGGATATTTTCAAGGATTATATGAATAATTGGTAAATCTAATTGCATTTTGATTTTCAAATGAAGCCATAAATTTAAGGTGAAAATGATGTTTGGGTTAGTGAGTACTGTAATATATGAACAGTTACTATGCAGCGAGTCTAGGATTATGGGCCCTGAATCATAGTCACTGCCTATGTCACCAATCATTCCTACTCCTAGCTTCTAATGTTGAAGCTGTATTACAGTTCACACCTATTTGCATGCCTCATGTGGTGTGATTGACTGGTTCTTGTTTTAAAATTTGTGTTTAACTTTAAACGTACTTTCGAATTAGGAATTCCTAAGAACCCTGTCAAGCCAATTTAATTTCTATTGTAGTTACTCATTTTTGACCGTAGAAATTTCTTACATACTAAATTACAGAATGGGTGAAATGTTGGAATTGGATGAATAAATGGACCTTGAGATAAAGTGGTTTTCACGAGATGAATGATGCGGATGTAATGTCTAGTGCATATGCGGCCTACGCCCAGAATCTGTCTTCTTTAGGTGAGGAAAAATTGAATATTTATTTTGAATTATCATGTGGTTACAGTATATTTTAGAAAGTACATGTATCTATCTTTTGTTGTTAATTGGTTAACAAACAAGTAGTAATACATAAACCCGGCGATCTGGGTTCGATTCCCGGTCGCGGCAGGTCATACCCTTCCATGAAAATTTGACAAAAATGTTGATTTTCCTCCACATGTGGAGAAGTTGCCGGCTCCTTGTGGAAAGGTAAGTTAGTACTGGTAAGAATTCAGTCCAGGAAAAACTGGTTAGGTGAACCGGCCGCCGTATATAACTGAAATATCGTTGAGAAATGGCGTTAAACCCGATGAAAGAAACATCTGAATGTGAGTCATATTTAGAACATAAGTTTTGAACCCAGAGTTATATTATTTGATGTTTAGGGCTATTTGCATTCTCTTAGTGGGTATAAAGAAGTTTATTGACATGGGTACCTTTCAAGTAAAGATAAAAGTGGGCGATTCGGCACAAACGTTACATCTCTTCCCAGGACTACATGAACTCGATTCTTGTACAAATTATGATGGTTAATTAAAGGTAGACTCGCGCTCAATTGGACACATACATGCAGTGATTTGTACACGTCATTTTATTAGTGAGTGTTTACCTGGTCGTTTTTATCATGCCTTATTGTTCACTCAATTGTTTAATGGGTAATTCCTGAATGCAACCATAAAATATGCGGCTGTGAGATGACAGATGGGATTAAGTGTAAGCAGTCATTTACATGATTGATATTTATAATTAAACACAAAAGGTTGCCAATTTTGCATCTGGCTTTCAAGTGGTTTTTGAATGGAGGGGAATTTTACTGTGAAAGGAAACAAAAAATTGAATGCAATTATTAATAGAAAGAAATAGCAAGTTGTTTTTAAAATTGTTTCTAACCACTGTGTACAGTACCAGGAAATATTTTGATTTTAAAAATATTTGTTTTATCAATTATAATATTAATTATAATGTTATTTATTAAATGTTAACTACTTTCAACTTGAGCTGCCAATCAATCTGTGTGATATGGAGCAATATGTGTAAAAATGATGGCAGATAATATATATATTATATCTTAGTTGATTAAATTCATAAATATTGGAGCTTCAACGATTCAACTGTCAACTGATTCGATCTTTTTCCTTCAATTTCGATTTTTTCAATTCAATTTTTATATATGTATTTTTCGATTCAATTTTTATATATGTATTTTTCGATTCAATTTTTATATATGTATTTTTCGATTCAATTTTTATATATGTATATGTAACAGCATTCTCATTCATCTTAAGGCTTTTGCATTAATTTCTGGCCAATTGAAATTAAGAGTTTTGCAAATAAAAGTTAACAGACTAAAGAAACAACTTTATTTATAACGACGGAAGACATTTTACTAAACTTTACATCTGGTAAATTACGTAGCAACAGGGGTAGCCACTCTGACGAGACTATGCTTGTCGAAAAAACCCGTAATTACTGCACCAAATAACAGTTTGATGAACTGGAACTAAAAAAGCGAATCGAATCGAAAATACCAGGGTATGAATCGTGAATCGAATTGTGAGCTCCGTAGTCGAATTCTGATGCATCGCATCGAATCGTTGAAGCTCTAATAAATATATTTCAAATTCATGGATATTTTCATTGTTTGTAAAATGTATGATTTCATGTTTCAGGTGTCCATGACAATCCTAGACTTATCGAGCAGCTTCAGTCTTTCTTAAAAACCAATGGTTTACACACATCTTCCCCTGGTGGGAATAGGAAACTCTCGTCTGACAATTTACAGGTCAGTGTGCTGATGTCAGGTTTGCCATTTTTGAGATTGATGCAAACATACATTACAACATGTACACCTCTTTCTCCTCAGTGAAGAGTTACTGTTAAAATTTGTCATTCTCATCCCCGGTGTTTTTCTCACTTTTAGGGGATTGGTGACAGGGCCTTTGAGAAGCTGAAATGGCCTCCTCTATTTTCCCACCGTAATATTGATATTCGTAAGTGTGTATCGAATATCAATCCACTGAAAAATATCGTTGATATATCGATATGGATTGTATCAATGACAGCCCTACCTTCGAGTGTTTTTCTCCCGTTTAAATCATATATCCAATGATGTTGTGTAAAGTTGCCAGAGACCTATCGATATGTTACCAAATGGATAAAAACAGAGAAATGATTGATTTTAATATCCATACCAGAAACCCAGTTGTCACACAAACAACAAATCCATACGGAGATTTCTAATGATTTTGCTCGTTAAAAGTGGGTGGAGTGAATTGAATTCATTCAGTTCTAAATACATCCTTGTATTTGTTTTAGAATTAGACACGTTCTCATACGCAGCTTTCCATGCCTTTTAGCTGGCTTATCCCAGTGGATTGTCTCCCTTGAAAATGACCTGAAAATCGATATCGAGTTCCCAGCTCTACCAGTTTTGATCAATAGATTATAGAGGGAAATTATTTTCATACGTAAATTTAAACACTTTATCTTAATACTGGAATATTTAAGCTGTTATGACAATATTCTTCAATTTATTCTCTTTCATTTAGTGTAAAAATATTTATTCTAACTAAACATCTTCTTGCTTCCAATTTGATTTTAAAAGTATCACCTATCATTACATAGAACATAGAGTAAAAATCAGTAAAATTTTCCATTTCCAAAAGTTTAGGGGCTAATAAATCATAATTTCCAATAAGTGGAAGCATTTCAGCAGTTATGTCTGTTTTCTTGATGAAATGAACAATATCATGGTGTTTTTATAATTAATTGCTTCTTGCTTCCATTCTTTGTTAAAGTTAGTAATGTACTAAAAAAATCTCGATTTTCTTTAATTATTCTCGTCTGCTATGTTGTTGTTGTTGTAACTATCAATGTGTTAAATTGATTGCCGGTTGTTATTGGCTGGTTTTTAAATATTATAAATCATTTTATATGATTTAGATCCGTTCTTGTCACGGCGGAATATAAATATTATTAAATTATGAAGGGAATATCTTTTCAAACCGTGATAAATCAACTTTCGTGCACAAACAAACGTAACAGACTGAACTTTCTATACTTCACAATAATTAATATTTTAATTTAAACACTTTTCAAAAGAGGTAGATATATTTTGCTCATATATATTACGAGTATTGCTCAAATTATGTCCTTTGGATGGCACTTTTTGCTGTAATTTTAGCATTTTAGTTTTTAATGATTTTTGTTGAGAATAGTCAGATTTAGTTCTGTTCTGTTTTAATTTAGAATACACTAGTTATTGTTGTGTACGCATTATCAGCATCCAAACACGGCATCTGATCAAGATACATTAAACCCGAGTATATTCGGTTATAGCATGGAGCCAATATCGATTATTGACCAGTTTGACAGGTGTCATTTTTGTGGGGTAGGGAGACAATCCAAGTGAGATTAAATGGCTTAAACAAAGCCGATAATCAAGGGAGATCATTCTTGATATTTATCCCAGAAAGCTGCACATGCAACCACCCCAACTCAGGTCCTGACTTTAGAAAAGATAATTTATGTTTTACATTTTATTTTTAATCAGGATTGTTTAATTCATTAAAATCTGAATATGTGCATGTCTGATGGTAAATTTTACATCAATTTCAGTTTAACGCATGTATTTCTGTTAGTATTTAAAGTTACAGTTTGTCTTTTAGGATGTTTTGCTAAATCAGTTTCTTTTCAAGAATATTTAACTACATTGTATTTCATTGTATTATTACTTCGTAAAGGAATTATTTGCTGTTTTGTTAATATGTTCAATTTGATAATGTCGACAAGATGTTTACAATCAATGAGCATTCTACTGCGAACTTTACCATTGGTGCATGATTTATATATTGTACAGGGTATGGACACAAGTGGGGATCGTGACAACGATGTAAGGCCGGCCTGTAGATTCTGTGGCAAAACCTTCGCCCAGGCCAGCTACATAAAAGCTCACGAGCGCTTACACACAGGTAATAAATATAACATAATCAAGCAATTAAATACCTCTAATTAAGACTCGCATTGAATGTCCAGTCTACTAGAATTTGCCAAATTTGTCTCCATATTTTATGACAAAATTGCATAAGTTTATTAAATTACTTATTTATCGAGTCTGGTTACCACATTTTGACAATTACTGTAATCTAGTCTAATACTATAGCAGCTAGGTTTTTAGTTTATAATACAGTGTTGTGATTCATCACACCTTACGATTGTTGAAATGTTTCTACATACACAGAATCCTCTAAATGTTTGAAGTGAACAGGCCAATTGTAAATTGTAACATGCCTTCCTAGGGTGGTCTGGGGGCAGCTGCAGATGAAGATGTTGGTAGATTTTTAATCTTCTTCCTGGATTTGGCTCTCAACCATATTATCTTAAAGTCTACTTTCTGGAATTCACAAAAATATGTGCTTAAGATTTGAGAAATAATCCTAACATTGTTATGTCCGTCCCCACACTAAATTATTTGTTTTTAAGGCTATATTGTCAATTTTAAGAAAAACTATTTACTACATGGACTTTGAACATATATAGACCCTTCATTATAAAATCTTTTTGATGATTATGATAGACAAAATATCCTTATATTGTCAAAAAGATGCCAATTTTGTGCACTTTTGTTGCAGTAGAATAAAATAGGTAATACCAATAAGATCCTTCACTATGAAGTTGATAAAAAGGTTGTCTATGTACACAAACATAAATAGTTTCCTAAACTTGATGCCTAACATGTCTTTCATTCACACTAAATAACATTATTCATAAGGGGACGGACATCACGGGAAAAAAAAAAACTATTGGTTTTCTCATAAAAGTGTGTAGAAAAAGTGGGAAAAAACTGATGCTAACACATTTCACGTAAAAATGGACCATTTTTGGGTCTTCAAAGTTGTATTAATTAAAAACCTTTTGAGAATTCTTCTTAAATTTATCAACACAATTTAAACTTAATGTATATTTACATATGCATGTATTTTTGTTTAAATTAAATGTGTAGTTTTTCAGAATTGAGCTTGTACAACTATTTTTAAAAAAATGGACAAAATACTGTGCACAAAGGCCTCATACGAAACTTCTAACCAGCTGATGTTTTAATCGGTCATATAGACCGGTTCACCTTGAGAACCCTGCACTTAAATTAGTTTTAATTGTATACCAATGTGTTTAAGGTTGATTATGCATTTTGCAAGGGGGAGAATCTGTCACTTTTTAGACGATTTCCTCGTTTCTAGCCAAAAATAGTGAGATGAGAGTTGTCTGATTAACCAGCATCACTAGTACAGGTTGTGTAATTGTCTGATTAACCAGCATCACTAGTACAGGTTGTGTAATTGTCTGATTAACCAGTATCACTAGTACAGGTTGTGTAATTGTCAGATTAACCAGTATCACTAGTACAGGTTGTGTAATTGTCTGATTAACCAGTATCACTAGTACAGGTTGTGTAATTGTCTGATTAACCAGTATCACTAGTACAGGTTGTGTAATTGTCTGATTAACCAGTATCACTAGTACAGGTTGTGTAATTGTCTGATTAACCAGTATCACTAGTACAGGTTGTGTAATTGTCTGATTAACCAGCATCTCTAGTACAGGATGTGTAATTGTCTGATTAACCAGCATCACTAGTACAGGATGTGTAATTGTCTGATTAACCAGTATCACTAGTACAGGTTGTGTAATTGTCTGATTAACCAGTATCACTAGTACAGGTTGTGTAATTGTCTGATTAACCAGCATCACTAGTACAGGTTGTGTAATTGTCTGATAAACCAGCATCACTAGTACAGGATGTGTAATTGTCTGATTAACCAGTATCACTAGTACAGGTTGTGTAATTGTCTGATTAACCAGCATCACTAGTACAGGTCATTGAAGCGTCCATATCATTTAATGATTTCTTCATTTTTCAGGGGAAAAGCCGTATGTATGTTCTGTATGCAATAAAGCCTTCAGTGACGCCAGTAACTGGAAAAAACATGAAAGGATGCATTCACGACAGATACAGAGTGCATTTGAAGATGGCGTGGTTCCCGTGGTGACCAGTGCACCTACTACACCAGAACCAATGACACCCAACTCCCCTAATGTAACATCCACTCAGAGTAACTGTGCAATTTCCCACGTTAGTCTAGGTTCACAGATTTCTTCCTTTGGAGTAAGTCTTTCAGCGATGGTGCCATCGTCTACGTCGGCATCTAGTATCATGTCGGGGCTGTTTGCCGAGACCTCGCTACCAGGACCACTCACTACGCACAATAGTTTGCAGTTAGCACCCCACCTATCAGCAATAAATTCACACGGTTCCCAGCATTCAGAGGATAGCACAGATCTGTCCCCTCCTGCCAAAAGGAACAAGGACGACCCAAATAGAATCAAGGAGGATACTCTCAGTTGCAGCATTTGTGGGAAGGTTTTCTCTACTCCGGCCAGCCTTTCCATGCATAAAAAGATACACTCGGGAGAAAGGCCCCATGTCTGCTTAACTTGTGGAAAGTCATTTACACAGATTGGCACATTGCGTGCACACGAGAGGGTTCACACTGGCGAGAAACCCTACGAATGCACCATATGTGGAAAAACCTTCGCACAGTGCGGAAGTTTCAGAATGCATGAGAGGCGTCACCATCGTGACTTGATTGAAAACTTTCAGAAATGTTTCGTTTGTGGGGCAAGCTTTCATTCACTTGAAGACTTACAAAAGCATATGCTGTGCCATCCAGGAGCCTTGAACTTGAGTCTTCAGAATTTGCACCCTGGAGCGCTTGGATTTCCTAGTCCCCTACCCCTTGGGTTTGGCTTTCCGCCTGACCTTGATGGCAAACATGATGGAATCAAGCCTGATATTTCAGAGATGTCAGAAATTGAGAAGGCATTTAGCTTGTTTGGTGGTCAGCCAAAGTCTGCACCCATTACTTCACTTGCTGAGCATTTTCAGTTGCCTCCCTTTGTTTCCACTGCCCATGCCCTTATACAACGGTCCCTGTCTCAGGGAAGTGATCCAAATACTGCTGTCTCGATGCTTCTTGCATCCAATGGTGCTGATAATTTAAGTCTGCTAAGTCAGCCCTTTAATCCTGCCACTCAAGGCATGCTGTCGCCGGCTCGTCTGCCTGTCCTCCGCCCGGAACGTACGCCGTCCACGTCGCAAGACCTAGTGAAGCCTGAAGAGGTAGAACCTGTAAGCACGACTACTCGCAGTCGCAAATATTCATCAGATTCCCATACATCAATGTATATGAATGACGTTAACTTGTCGCAGTCCGAGAGAAAAAACAAGAACAGAGGGGAAGATGAAGACCAAGAGGGTGAAAATGACGTGTCTAATAAATTTGACCAGTGTCAGAAAACGCCGTCGGAAGATTCGAGTTTTGCCGAATCTCGCTCTACAGAAGATTTTCAGTCTGATGACCAGCAGCATACAGGTGTTATCAGCCGCAAAAATCTCAACAAACGTATGATTTCTTCATCAAACCTACGAAAACAGCGGCGACCAATGAGACGTCTAAGCACAAGTGCAATTTTGGACCAAAGCACATACCAGCAACAATACAATGGAGACGACTGCGAGGAACTGTCGGAAGATCAGCTTATGGTGTCATTTCTACTTTCTAAGGGCGAGGTCTACAAATGCGAGCATTGCCATATCATATTTGAGGATTGTACATTGTACCTGTTACATAACGGCTTTCATTCGAGTGACACTGATCCCTTCAAGTGTGTTATATGCAAGAAAAGTTGCGATGGTCGTGTGGAGTTCAACTGCCACCTGACAAGTCATATTAAATAATTTTCTACTTAAGAAATAAAATCTATTAGATAAATGAATGCAAAGCAAGACTACATACATTTGGATTCTTTACTTGAATAATCTCATTTCATAATGACCATGAGTGACTGCCTGTCGTGTATTTAATGATATCTATATCTTCCACAAAGGGAGATAACTTTCATGGACAGTTCGTAAATATTCATACCCATTTTGCAATACATTTTGTGGAATTATCGTTTCTCAACGTGGGCTGTATGTTGTGATACGAGCATTTAAACAAGAATATCGGAGAGAAATTTATTTAGGCTGGAGATTCTATCAAATAACTGTTGAGGACTAGTGTAATAAATTAAATGGAACAAATTTGTATGAATGAACTTAAAAAAAAAGTAAAAGAATGAAATATGAAAGAAACTGTGAAATTGACAACATATGAAATTGTGAAGTGAAATTTGTGCGATGAAATGATGAGGGAAATGCCATGAAATGAAATGTTTTTAGTAGTGTAAATTGTGCTTGTAAAAATGCTTTAAGATAGGAGCTCTGTGATGGACAATGCTTTTACATAACAGAATGTCTGCCTTCTCTAATCTACAAATCTCTATGTGTATGCTATGGTTGAAGAAATTACTTCACATTGGTGCGGTCTTTACTTGTGAGCTTTAATCATGGTGCATGGTTACACATAACCCTTGCTGTATCCATGGTTACACATAACCCTTGCTGTATCCATGGTTACACATAACCCTTGCTGTATCCATGGTTACACATAACCCTTGCTGTATCCATGGTTACACATAACCCTTGCTGTTTCCATGTGCTGTTGACTTTACACCAATCAGCTGTAATGTGTCGGCTGATCCGTTGATCGCACAGTTAACTAAGTATTGGTGAAGTTTGGATGGTGGAAGATGAGGGAACAATTGCTGTAAAAATGGGAAAAGTACAGTTTGTATTGATTGTCATGAGGTGTTTACAATATGCTTACATTATAAATGTTTATACATATTTATATATAGAGCTTCTAGTAGAGCTGCTCCACTGAGTTTTTACCATTAAACATTGTAGGCAGCATTTTAAACAAACAAAATGTCACTATTTTCTATATGATGTTGTCTTTATTGTCTTTAAATTTAGATGTTTTTTTCATTGTTCTTGATTAATTGTTAGGCATTTCATACGGAATTGTTGCCATAGTTTCATACATGTATAAATTATAAAAAATGTATTTTTTATGAAAACTATAGAGTTATTTAAACAGTATTTCAACATTGTAGTCATATTCAGTAACTGTTGACTCATTATTTTTGTTTGGTTGTTAAGGAAGTCTGTCCCGCTGAAAAGAAAAAAAAATTGTTTACTTTTCATATATAATATTATTTTATTCTTTAATATTAGCTTTAAAAGTTAATTCATGTTCCATGATGTTTTAAAAAAAAGTATTATTGAAAGCAATTGTTATATTTGGTGCACTAATGTTTTAAATCTTAATTCTATGTTTGCTGTTATTTATTTGCTTTTTGCGCTTATAGTGCTCTGTTCATTATTATTAGTGATGTTATTTCTTTGTGTTTTTATTTTAGATTTTATTTTGTTAAGTAAATGTGTACCGAGACTGTTCAGGTATGGGTTGCATGTATTTTAAACCCATGTGAAGAAAGAATTTGATACTTAATCGAGCCACGTGGATGGTTTCACAACTTGTCTGAATTTAAAGCAATTTGAAATGTTTCTTGCCAGAAAGCAAATAAGAGTTGACATCACATATTTGTGAAAGTGTTTGTTTATAAATGTTATAGTTGATACATGCATCTCATAGCTGAGCAGTCTTGTAGTTGTATACCAGCCCTCAGTACGCTTTCCTACCAACCAGAGCTTGATGTACCGTTATAGGGGCCACAAGGCTTCACTGTTCATGTACCAGGGGCCACAAGGCTTCACTGTTGATGTACCAGGGGCCACAAGGCTAACACATTTTTCATGCTTGTATGTGATTTGTTATTTTCATACTTTGTTGATTGTATTGTTTCATATTATATTTACTTTACTGAACATTATGGTTTGTGGGAACTTATGAAAACTTACCATAGCTGATTGAATGATTTCAACTTTACTCCTTGAAGAAATTCATTATGATAGGCTGAACTCAAAATGCATTTAGAGATGGTTATTATTGGTTGTATCTGCATCTTACATGCATCTTACTAAATTCCTAGAATTATTTTGCATGATCTTTGCTAATTTAGACTTCTACCTGTTGCTATGCAACCATTGATGGTCTAGGTCAGTTACTGTACAACACCTTGTACAAGTTCTATTGTATATGTAAGTATTGACAATGCTTTATTTCAACCTAGTACTATTTCGTTCCCCGATTATTTCAGCCCTGAAAAAAGTGTTAGCTGTCATATTGATGGATATTTATGTAAGCTGTGTAAATGTTGGTGTTGATATAACACTGATACCTGGTGCTTAAAGGTTTTGGCTTTGCGTCACTTTCATAACTTGTCTCTGTTTTATAAGGTTATGTTGATTTTGCCTCAATTTGTTCATAGTTTTTGCATCATTATGTTTGTTGTAGATACTTTGTTGTGCTTTGTTGCTTTTCTGTGATGATCTTCAAGGTTATATTATTTGCAATAATACAGTTTTAACACACATAGACAATAGATGGCAAAACTTGTGAATAAGTGAAATATATTCTTCTTATGTATTGGTTTTGTTCACAGGGTATGTTTACTACAAGGTCTATTCTCTTCCTGTTTTCGTGTTCTCTCTTACACAATTTTCACATGTGTTATTTTTACATTGGTGCTTTTTTTAAGAATGATCTGCAACTCATTCATACCCACTCCGGGTTGGATCAATATTTTGTTGTATGTTTACTTATGAAAATAGTTGGAACCAAATTCCACACTTTGCTGCTTTTTGCACATCGTTAATTCTATAATTTTCAATTGTTACACAAGTGTTCACTATTTTACATGCTGTTAATCTCTTGTTACAATTTTTGTCAATCTGTCTTTGGGGCCAAATTGTGTACACAATATGTTTAAGCGTGTGGCCATATGCTTCTTGTATTCATTGATGTTTTCTCTGTGTGTTATACATGGCATTTCATTCATCTGGTTTTAATGTTATGCTTCCATCTTCTCATTTTGTGCTTGGTAAGGCTGGTATCATTCAGATGTTTGAGATACTTGAGTACCACCATCTATTTTGCTATGTTTTTAAACTTTTTCTCATTAAACTTTGTATGTTAATCTGACAACTTCTATTTCAGTTTTAGGTTTAACATGAATTTTGTGTTTTCATTTTATATTTAGGCGGAATTAAAGGACATAGTGGTTTACTGAAGCTGAAATTTTTGGAATATTTTGACTGACTATTGCCGTCGACTAAATGTTTTGTTTAACTATGCATTTTCTGTCTAAACACCTTATTACGAAGTCTGCTTAGTAAATTTATTGTCTACTGTTTTTTTATTCATTCTTTTTTAACTATTTTACTTTATTTATGCATTCATACTCTTCTGATATTGTATATAGTTCTGTGTGTTTCTGCCCTGGACTAGAAGTATATAGTAATCTCATTGGCTGTCTGTGTGATGGTACTTTCTTCAGTCTGTCTGGCAGAAACACCTTGTGTCTTAACATCTAATAATCACAATTTAACAGATCCCTATGAATGTTTCTTATAATGTAAGGCATAATTAGGGGGTGTCTCCCGTCAGAGTCAGGTCTGTACCCTCATGGTCACTGCCGGCCAGAGTCAGGTCTGTACCATCAAGGTCATTGCCCGCCAGGGTCAGGTCTGTACCCTCATGGTCACTGCTGGCCAGAGTCAGGTCTGTACCGTCAAGGTCATTGCCCGCCAGGGTCAGGTCTGTAGCCTCATGGTCACTGCCGGCCAGAGTCAGGTCTGTACCATCAAGGTTATTGCCCGCCAGGGTCAGGTCTGTACCCTCATGGTCACTGCTGGCCAGAGTCAGGTCTGTACCGTCAAGGTCATTGCCCGCCAGGGTCAGGTCTGTACCCTCATGGTCACTGCTGGCCAGAGTCAGGTCTGTACCATCAAGGTCATTGCCTGCCAGGGTCAGGTCTGTACCCTCATGGTCACTGCCGGCCAGAGTCAGGTCTGTACCATCAAGGTCATTGCCCGCCAGGGTCATGTCTGTACCCTCATGGTCACTGCCGGCCAGAGTCAGGTCTGTACCGTTGGGGTCACTGCCCACCAGGGTCATGTCTGTACCATCAAGGTCACTGCCTGCCAGGGTCAGGTCTGTACCATCAAGGTCACTGGCAAGGTCACTGCACTATGGGAGCATTTGTCACTTACTTGTGACATTCCGTGTTATTTCATTTCTCTCTCTCATATTAAAGTTTGTTTTAGGTGCTTGTTGTATGTGCAACTTTCATGTTATAATTGTAAGACGCAGTTCATGCTGTATCTTTCCTTTCATTCTGTCACTTGGAATCATCTGGAGATGTGAGCCATGCCTTTATCAATTCTGATACAAGCTTACTGGCATATTTCATCCTAAAGTTTGTATGTTTTGTATAGAAATAGAAACATTTCATTGCCATGGAAACTATTTTACTACAAATATTGTTTAGTTAAAGTATTTGTATTGCTTTTAAAGAAAGTGTTTAAGTCAACATTCTTAGTTAGATCAGCAACATGTATGATGTAAGAAAATGGTGAAATATTTGCAAAAGTTTGATTTTGTAAGGTGTTTAGATTTTGAGTCAATATAAATGAATGATAGATTTTTTAGTTCACAAGTCTTCCTTTTTTCTTGTACTAGAATATTCCTCACGTGCAAGAATGTAGCAGGTACTTTTTGTACAAATAGAGATACAAAAGTTCATCTCTCGATACTATCTAGTATTGAGTACATGTATGGTATATCATATAATCTTTGTATATAAAATATGTGTATAAGTGTTTTGTGTATTTGTATTATTTACATTTTTCTCGATTTATCAACATGTTTCTGCTACTGCTACGGAGCAGTATAAATATACAATATATATACATGGCTTTAAATGTTCAATTTTGTTACTGTTGTCTGTCCATACTGTCACTTGTTGTCAAATATATATATACATATATATACATAATGTTTCGTTGATATATTACTGTGTGTATGTATGTATTAACTATGTCTTTAGATTTGTTACAGGTTTATCATTTTCATGCCAGTTGTGTAAATAGGTTCTGTGGAAATGTTATTTTTGCTTTTTTTGCATTTAGATCAAATGCCGTCCTCTAGCTTTTTGTGTCTCATACGGTTTTCGTATTTCTGATAACCTGCAAGTTTTATACCCTTCTAGGGAAGGTTTATTGTAATCGCACTGTAAGTTTGTCTGTCCGAACTCTATGTGTCTTGGCAATTACTTTTAAAAACATTAAAGGAATTCCTTCGTACCTTGACATAGATGTCAAACTAGACTAGCCCTAGTGAGTGGCCCAGTCTGGCAATCTGGCAACTATTCTTTGGCAGAAGTTTATCAAAGAAGCCAATTTTATAATAAAGTCGCATAAGTTTATTAAATTGATTACTTATTTATAATAAGTTCTTTTGAAAACTAGTGCCGGCCTTGTTAAGTATGATAAAGTGCCATGTGCAGGAGTCTGATTAAGGGCAAGTTGACGAGACAAATACACAACGGCAGATGTCTCTTACTAGTGGTGTCCCTTGTATCACGACGGCAGATGTCACTTACTAGTGGTGTCCCTTGTATCCTCTGTTTACTAATAGATCTGATGTATACACTTATAATTATGGTAACGTGACTGGGTTTGAACAGTTTGACTGTATTTATACATACTTATATTCTTACAAACCTACCAAGTTTGAAAACTAATTAACAAAGAATGAATACAGGCATTGAGAAAATATATTTTGTTAAAGTTCATTCAAAGAGATAATGACTTAGAGGGTATTATTTCTTTCATTTTGTATAATCAAATTAAAATTCAGAAATTCCACCTCATGCATTGGATACACTTGTAAGGGATATTTAGATTATACATTTCAACCTTGCTCTGTCATTCCAAGTGGATGCTATATGTAGAAAAACTCAAAAGAGTTGAAAAAATGCTTACAAATTCCATTCTTATTTGATACTACTTGTTATTTGCTGGTGACCTGAGTGTTTTGGT
Source organism: Mactromeris polynyma (assembly GCA_032209605.1). Lineage (NCBI taxonomy): Eukaryota > Metazoa > Mollusca > Bivalvia > Venerida > Mactridae > Mactromeris > Mactromeris polynyma. The sequence continues at coordinate 881,686 of JASFXZ010000051.1, forward strand.
ACAAATCATTTATTTGTATATTTATTGTCATAGAAACAAGTTTTAGTTTTGTAAATTAAAGTATCACAAAGCATTTAGTTGTACAGCCATTGTTTAAATTATTCACAGAGATGTATTTGAAATGTAAATGGCAAAATTATTTTTTCTACTATGATTTCTTTGTCCAAATGCAATATTTTAAATGATTTATTATTACTATGATGATACTATTGCAATATTTTTACTGAAGTTATAGATTTGATTTTTCTTGTGCCTAAAATCTGTAAAGTATGCTGCTGTTCTCAACATTTCCTGCCAAATATGTTGGTTAAGTCTTTATACACATTTATCCCCTTGCCAGATTTATGCACTAAAATCTTACACAAATCTTCTGGGTAATATTGCAGCATCTTAAATAATTGCTATGTTTCATGGACACTACATTTGGATGAATTGGATTATATAATACGTCGCCATTGGCAGAATTACTGGGTTGTTCAATATTTTGTAAGTTGATTTGTCCACATTCAATATGATCATGTAGCATCACCCCTCATCAGTTGTTGAATACAATAGCTCTGGTTTGAATGCTCCGTGCACAGGTCAGCTATTGTGATCATGTAGCATCACCCCTCATCAGTTGTTGAATACAATAGCTCTGGTTTGAATGCTCCGTGCACAGGTCAGCTATTGTGATCATGTAGCATCACCCCTCATCAGTTGTTGAATACAATAGCTCTGGTTTGAATGCTTCGTGCACAGGTCAGCTATTGTGATCATGTAGCATCACCCCTCATCAGTTGTTGAATACAATAGCTCTGGTTTGAATGCTCCGTGCACAGGTCAGCTATTGTGATCATGTAGCATCACCCCTCATCAGTTGTTGAATACAATAGCTCTGGTTTGAATGCTTCGTGCACAGGTCAGCTATTGTGATCATGTAGCATCACCCCTCATCAGTTGTTGAATACAATAGCTCTGGTTTGAATGCTCCGTGCACAGGTCAGCTATTGTGATCATGTAGCATCACCTCTCATCAGTTGTTGAATACAATAGCTCTGGTTTGAATGCTCCGTGCACAGGTCAGCTATTGTGATCATGTAGCATCACCCCTCATCAGTTGTTGAATACAATAGCTCTGGTTTGAATGCTTCGTGCACAGGTCAGCTATTGTGATCATGTAGCATCACCCCTCATCAGTTGTTGAATACAATAGCTCTGGTTTGAATGCTCCGTGCACAGGTCAGCTATTGTGATCATGTAGCATCACCCCTCATCAGTTGTTGAATACAATAGCTCTGGTTTGAATGCTTCGTGCACAGGTCAGCTATTGTGATCATGTAGCATCACCCCTCATCAGTTGTTGAATACAATAGCTCTGGTTTGAATGCTCCGTGCACAGGTCAGCTATTGTGATCATGTAGCATCACCCCTCATCAGTTGTTGAATACAATAGCTCTGGTTTGAATGCTTCGTGCACAGGTCAGCTATTGTGATCATGTAGCATCACCCCTCATCAGTTGTTGAATACAATAGCTCTGGTTTGAATGCTCCGTGCACAGGTCAGCTATTGTGATCATGTAGCATCACCTCTCATCAGTTGTTGAATACAATAGCTCTGGTTTGAATGCTCCGTGCACAGGTCAGCTATTGTGATCATGTAGCATCACCCCTCATCAGTTGTTGAATACAATAGCTCTGGTTTGAATGCTCTGTGCACAGGTCAGCTATTGTGATCATGTAGCATCACCCCTCATCAGTTGTTGAATACAATAGCTCTGGTTTGAATGCTTCGTGCACAGGTCAGCTATTGTGATCATGTAGCATCACCCCTCATCAGTTGTTGAATACAATAGCTCTGGTTTGAATGCTCCATGCACAGGTCAGCTATTGTGATCATGTAGCATCACCCCTCATCAGTTGTTGAATACAATAGCTCTGGTTTGAATGCTCCGTGCACAGGTCAGCTATTGTGATCATGTAGCATCACCCCTCATCAGTTGTTGAATACAATAGCTCTGGTTTGAATGCTCCATGCACAGGTCAGCTATTGTGATCAACAATTGTCTGTCGTCTGTTTGTCATCGGGTTCTGTTGTCAACATTTACCTTGTGAACAATCATTTTTAACTAATCTTGATGAAATTTGGTCAAAATGTTTGTGTTGATGAACTCTAGTCCTAGTTTTCATCCGGGTCATGTGGGTCAAGAACTAGCGGAATAGGGCCATCTTGCCTCTCTTGTGCTACATTATAATGTATTCAGAAACACGCTTTTAACAAAATGATCAATTTGAGTGAGATGATTCGTTGCTTCCATCATAGCTGGTATTGATGCTTCGTAAAAGTTTCAGGAATCGGCTGTAAGTTTGTGTAAAATTATTAACTGTAAAAACGTGTTGAGATGCTGCAGTATCACTTTAGGTAGTTGTGAATATTGTTGTAAGACTTTTTTGGTTTGTCCGTCCTCTGGTCTGTTCACTTGTTAAAAACCTGTTTTCCTTGTAGATGTATAAATATGAAACAACAGTGCAAGGTTTCCACAGTTACACACTAGGGCCACTCTGGAGAGGTTGTTGCTCAGGTGAGGGCCACTCTGGAGAGGTTGTTGCTCAGGTGAGGGCCACTCTGGAGAGGTTGTTGCTCAGGTGAGGGCCACTCTGGAGAGGTTGTTGCTCAGGTAAGGGCCACTCTGGAGAGGTTGTTGCTCAGGTGAGGGCCACTCTGGAGAGGTTGTTGCTCAGTTGAGGGCCACTCTGGAGAGGTTGTTGCTCAGGTGAGGGCCACTCTGGAGAGGTTGTTGCTCAGGTGAGGGCCACTCTGGAGAGGTTGTTGCTCAGGTGAGGGCCACTCTGGAGAGGTTGTTGCTCAGGTGAGGGCCACTCTGGAGAGGTTGTTGCTCAGGTGAGGGCCACTCTGGAGAGGTTACACTGCACATGAAGACTTCAGCTATGCTTCCAGTTCTGGTCACTATACATTGTCTTAAAGTGACAGACCACAAAATTACATATTTTTTAATGAAAATATATTTGCATTAATGTATCATAATGTACAAAATTAGTAATTTACCATTTTAAGTTAATTTTGCCCCCTTTTTGTGCCAACATGAAGAATAGTGAAGGGGTATAAAGTGTTGCCAAAAAAATTGATTTTCAATTAATAACTCTTAAAAGGCTGGATGGATACAACTCATGTTTGGCTCATAAGTATAGGAATAGTAACATACAGGTTAAGTTCAATTTTGCTTACAAACCATCAATTTAGGAGGAGTTATGGCCCTTTTTTGTATTCTGCTGAAGAGCCCATAGCAGGGGCACCAGTGTCGTAGGGATACATCCAGTAAATAACATTAGGCCCTTTGTAATTGTCGTTTATCTATACTTAATGTCTCGCTAATTGCATGAAATGATCTGTCGCTTTTAAAGCAAGTATTATGTTTTAGTACTAGTATTTAAAGAATTCAACATTTCTCTTGCCATGTAAAAATATATATCTTCATTTTGTAGGAGATTCTGTAAGAATGTGGTTGAGTAGTTTACATATATTTTGTTGTTATAATACTAGAATATACAATATTTATCATACTTCTAGCACATACTACTAGCATGTTTCCATTCTGTGTTGTGAGTTTCTGTAATACAGTATTAGAACAAAACTCTGTTTTATATTTAATATTCAAAATAATGTAACAGTTTATAACATTGATCTTGTTTGATGTCTGTGTCTACTTAAATGTGAATGTATGTGTATGTATGTGTATGTATGTAGCTACTCTGATGTAAGATCTTATATTTGTGGCCAAATCTCATACACTTTGTAAGACTTTGAGTTCAACACTGATGATGCTTGCTTACTTTAATTGGCCCCGCTTACTGTATAGTTGTCACTATGGTTATTGAGTATGTTTGAGGGTTTATAAGTATGTGTGTGCATCCTATCCTGTCAGGACTGTAATTTTGACATCCATGACGCATGTCTGAACGCACGTGTCAGATATTTTGGCCTCCGCCCGCATCAACATCACATTGTTACCATTTGGCGTCATACTTTTAGTTTCACCATAAAAGTCATTGATTTTTTTTTCAACATTCATTTTGGCGATATAGTTTGATTGTTTACGTATGAATTGTATAAGAGTGTAATGGCTGTAACACGAAGGCTTGTAATCAATCACTAAGATACATTAAGATACCTGCACTGTATTCTTGAGTTAAAGTGAAAATGTTCAATGACAATGTGGTCTGGTTGATGAGGTGGTCTGGTTGATGAGGTGGCCTGGTTGATGAGGTGGCCTGGTTGATGAGGTGTCCTGGTTGATGAGGTGGTCTGGTTGATGAGGTGGTCTGGTTGATGAGGTGGCCTGGTTGATGAGGTGGCCTGGTTGATGAGGTGTCCTGGTTGATGAGGTGGTCTGGTTGATGAGGTGGTCTGGTTGATGAGGTGGCCTGGTTGATGAGGTGGCCTGGTTGATGAGGTGGCCTGGTTGATGAGGTGGTCTGGTTGATGAGGTGGTCTGGTTGATGAGGTGGCCTGGTTGATGAGGTGTCCTGGTTGATGAGGTGGTCTGGTTGATGAGGTGGCCTGGTTGATGAGGTGGCCTGGTTGATGAGGTGGCCTGGTTGATGAGGTGGCCTGGTTGATGAGGTGGCCTGGTTGATGAGGTGGCCTGGTTGATGAGGTGGTCTGGTTGATGAGGTGGCCTGGTTGATGAGGTGGCCTGGTTGATGAGGTGGCCTGGTTGATGAGGTGTCCTGGTTGATGAGGTGTCCTGGTTGATGAGGTGTCCTGGTTGATGAGGTGGCCTGGTTGATGAGGTGTCCTGGTTGATGAGGTGGCCTGGTTGATGAGGTGTCCTGGTTGATGAGGTGGTCTGGTTGATGAGGTGGTCTGGATTTCGAGGTTATGTGAGGTTTTACTGTACGGGTTAATTGGTTTACGTCATGAATGAAGGTTATTCTACACTGCTGGTTACTGTACTATATTGCAGCAGCATACATTTCTGTATTGGTAATGATAAACCGTGCTTTTATTGTTACAAAACTTTACAACTTTATAGTTATGGTTTTTAAAGTGGCCGAGCCACTGATATATATATACATAATTTTTTTATATGTGCATACATGCATAATTGTCTTGTCCAATCAATAGGTGAATGTGTGCATGCTTCTATTACGCAATCAGCTTCATGTAAATATGATAAAGTATTTCTCCACTACTTACCTGTTTATTCATGTAATCTGGTTAGATATTACCTTGAAGATAAAGTCAGTTTGTAATACCCCCCCCCCCCCACAGTTTTAAGGGGTTTATAAGATTCATCTTAATCACGGTTTGCTGTTGATCACCGAGATGTCAAAACATTGTGACACAAACTGTTGCAGGGTTCTACAAGGATTTTAATGAAACTTTGTACGTAGGATCTCCATTTATTGTTGATTAATTTGAATTGTTTGTCTCGGCGGTTGAAGTATTGCCAAGTTAGGGTACTTTTTTCCCCTCTTTAGCTCTATTTCCCTTTTTCAGACTTGGTACATGGTATTCAACATTTTCACTAACAGTTTTTACATGAGTTCTTTTGGTGGGGTTGAATTGAATCTGTAAAATTACTTTTAGAAAAAAGACTGTGTATCTGTTCTCAATGACTCGTATGTTCAGTCTTCAAATTCTGATTGAAATAATAGTTTGATTATTAAGCCTCAAGCAGTTTGTGGGTGGATGGGGTTTGAAACAATGAGAGTAATTTTATATAGTTACAAACAGCTGACTTCAAGGAATGGTGTAACATATATATTTATTAATAAAATGGCATTTTTCAAATTTGTATTTTTTTTTCAAAATTTGTATTCATTGTCACACACATATATATATACATGCCAACTTGTTTGTTATGGTGTTAAGAGAATGATAAAAACCTGTATTTTTGCATTTTAGAGGATTGCATTTATTTTTGTTTTGACAACTTTATTTCATTTCTGTTTTGTTTACATTTTTGTTTGTCCCGATATACAATTACAAAGATCTGACTTTCCTTTCACATATTTTTGTGTGAAATATTTTCATTCATAATGGTATTTATTTTTCCACTATATTTTCTGTATATAGGATGTTCGTACTTTTACCAGATGTCCTGGTTCTTACAACTGTGCCTATGGTATGAAAGTCAAATCTGACGAAACTAAACTGTTGATTTCTATCCATATGTTAATTGTCATTTTTGTCATTGTGGGTCAAATTTGTAACAATTTTTTATTGCTGTCTGCAAATATTTATGTTTTACTTTTTCATGTGATCATACCCACATGGTTACTTCCCTACAAATGGTTAACTTGTGGGCAAGGATTATTGCTTGTGGTCAGCCAATGACCCCAGTGTTTTGAGGGTCAGAAGTTAAAGTTGCTATGGAGACTGAAAACGGTTTCAGACCAACAAGTGGAGATTGCATAAGGTTTTTGATGGTCAAACTTTGTATGATACAAGTATATTACATGGGATGGGGGATATGACAAACTTGTCATGTTTGTTTTGTTGTATCAACAAGCTTTCTAATGTTCTAGTATGGATAAGTGTTTATATTTCATAGCAAACCGGCAAAATTGATCATAATGGCCTTGTATATTGCACCAGCAATGTCTATTTTATATACTGCTGTAATTGATAAGGAAGACAAATACTTGTGGAGTTCTCTCCCTTAGTCTGTCTTTCTCTGTATTCATTCAACATTTATACTTTACATTAATTTTAGTCTTTTATAGGAATTTTGAGAAGAACCATTTTAGCATTAAGCATACACTTGTCAAGGACAGTAACTCTAGTTATGATACAATTCAAGTTATGGCCCTTTATAAAGAAAGTTTGTGATGGATAATGGATAAAATACATGTGACAGCAATTTTTCTGGATGTGAACATTTTTGTGTTCTGTAGAAGATCTGGTAGATACTTGTCTTCATCTTGTTTCGTTTTATTGTTTTCAATTTGTGCTACATTTGTTTATAGGTGCTTACATATAGTGCATTATTATGTTGTCTTTATTTCATGCGTTTATAGTGTGAGCGGTGCACGTGAACCATGTCCATCTCTGCTTCTATATATTTATTGACTGACTGGTTCTCCTGCCACCCCTTCACTTTGTCTATCAATTTGTTTTGAATCTCTGACATTGATGAGTGTATTTACAGCTGCATTGTTCTTTAAGTTGTATCATGTTTTGTTGTGTTTTGTGTTTTTATATGAACACTATATTAGATAAAGCTTATTGTTTTCATATTTTGTGGCATACGTAGACTTCATAATAGTTAAATCATGTTTAAGTATCATAGTCTGAACAAGTGACCAATATATTCTTAAAAGTTTTGTGCAATATTTTGAATTAGTAACATAACAAATCTTATATCACTAAATTAGTTTACTAGTTAATAACTACCAGTATTGACCAACATGTAACATGTAATAATTTAAATATTGCCCAGTTGAAATTTATGACTTAAAATTGTGTTGTGAGTAATGGTTAGTAATTTATTAAGATAGTCACTTATTCAGTGATCATGTTTTGGGCTATTTTGACATTTATTGCAGTTTTGTAGATTAATTTCCAATACATTGTTTGTTTTTTTTTGATTTTCTGTATAACTTATTACGTTGTTGAGCATAATTATGCAAAGCTGGCTTTACTTTTTCTAGTCTTTAGCTATTTTTTCATGCATTTCTGCATTTTTTGTCTTTACTTGAGTTTTACTTTGTCTTAGCTTTAAAATTAATCAGATTCACATTAATTGATAAATGTAGATACTTGACCATGATCATTTTGACAAGCTCTTAGTCAATTTAATGGATTTTGGTTTTATGTTGTTGATTACTGCATCAGGTATCCATGGTAACCAAATGGCATTAAACAAACCATAAACGTATCATTGATATGAATGACTTTCAATATTTTGGAAACTACACTTTACTTTTTCCACATAATTTTGCCGAGAAAAATTTGGTTCCGAAGATCTGAGTTTGCCAAATGTGTCGCACCACCTGACATGTATTGTAAACATTCATTTGATCTGGTTAAAAGATGGGAATTTATTGCATTGTATAAGTGGAGTTGGAAAACAACTTGTTACAGCTTGCTGTATTAGGCTACTGTGGGACTCTTGCTTACTTGGGTATATGTCAACATTGCTTACATTTTGTACTGCATTTTGTTATACTTGATGATAACTCACCATTCTTACTTTATTGGAGTCCACACCACATGTACCATGTTCTGGGACACACTATTGGAGTCCACACCACATGTACCATGTTCTGGGACACACTATTGGAGTCCACACCACATGTACCATGTTCTGGGACACACTATTGGAGTCCACACCACATGTACCATGTTCTGGGACACACTATTGGAGTCCACACCACATGTACCATGTTCTGGGACACACTATTGGAGTCCACACCACATGTACCATGTTCTGGGACACACTATTGGAGTCCACACCACATGTACCATGTTCTGGGACACACTATTGGAGTCCACACCACATGTACCATGTTCTGGGACACACTATTGGAGTCCACACCACATGTACCATGTTCTGGGACACACTATTGGAGTCCACACCACATGTACCATGTTCTGGGACACACTATTGGAGTCCACACCACATGTACCATGTTCTGGGACACACTATTGGAGTCCACACCACATGTACCATGTTCTGGGACACACTATTGGAGTCCACACCACATGTACCATGTTCTGGGACACACTATTGGAGTCCACACCACATGTACCATGTTCTGGGACACACTATTGGAGTCCACACCACATGTACCATGTTCTGGGACACACTATTGGAGTCCACACCACATGTACCATGTTCTGGGACACACTATTGGAGTCCACACCACATGTACCATGTTCTGGGACACATGATATCTGCATGGCAAAATTAAACAGTGATTATTCGTTATCAACCAACTTTATATTTTTCCTTCACAATATAAGTTTAGTTGGTAATGGTATTTTTTTTATATCATTTAATTATTAATTTCTCTTTCACTTTATAGTTTGTATTTTTTGGGGACCAAGAAGTTAAAGTGAAATTTTCTTCTCTTTGTGAATCAAAGACTTTTATATCTCTATGGGAACAAAACTTATTACCTTCTGTGATGTGTGTTAAAACATTATTTATTTCTCTTTTTCTTAAAACATGTGCGTTAAATGCTGTTTATCCCTGTCTATATCTTTACTGCATTGAACAATTTTATATGGGACTAGTTTTTGTTTATACTTACCTGGACTATGTTCTGTGTGCTAAGCTATTGTGATACTCTAGTGTTTGTGCTCTGTCATTAAATGATTTTTGTATCTTTCATCCAAACTAAAAAAAACTACTAGACATTATAAAGGAATTGAATATAAATGCTGATTTAAAGGGCTGAAAACTGCATTTGATCTCTGGCTGGGATTGACTTATTGATACCTGGTTATGTGTGGTTAATATGAACTTCTTTAATTTCTGGTATTTCGAGTCTCAAATTCATGTAAGAGTTGCTGTCCTTTATTCTTCAAACACGAGAGTTGTTGCCCTTTATTATTCATACACGAGAGTGACTTCCCCTTATTATTCAAACAATATTCAAAAATGGAATTGCTGCCCTTTCTTATTGAAACCTTAAAGTTATTGCCCTATTTTTCTAAACAGAGATGCCACCCTTATGATTCAAAATTATAAGAGTTGCTGCCCTTTTTTCATCAAACATATAAGAGTTACTGCCCTTTTTTCATCAAACATGTAAGAGTTGCTGCCCTTTAAAATGTCAGTAACAACATGGTGTTACACTTATGTTTATTTTAATTTTATATGCTGCTGGTGATTGTTGTATTTCATCATAAGCTTGGTCACTATTTCTGTCTAGACATCTGGCCCCCAATGGGGAGAGATTCCTGGCCCCCAATGGGGAGAGATTCTGTCACTGTCTTCAATAACCCTTAATCAGGTGCAAGTACTGGTAAGCAACACAGGAAGCAGTTATCAAGAGTTATAATTAAAAGTTGTGAGATTTTGTTTCACAATTAATGTAAAATAAATTAGTTAAAACTAACAAATAAGGCTATCCTAAAAATGTCTCTCCAAAATGTTCATTCTTTGAAATAAATCATGCATATATACAAGCATCTATACATGCATCTACCATCTAAACCTAAACTTTCTTCTTATTACTCATCTATGAGCTAATCTTCTTGTCCATTTGCTTCATGTTCAAAGCATTTGTATTGTAACAGTTTTCGCATCCTAGATAAAGTTACACTAGTTTGTGTTGAACTCTTGTGTAGATCTCAAAGTTATTTCAAAAAGTAAATTGCACTTTAATTAGGTTGAACACTTGTTAAAACTATTTTTGCAATACAGTTTTGTTAATTTGTTTGTCTATTTTATCTGCGAAACATGATAAGGGTGGCTTATAAAGTATTACTTGTGTTTATTTAAAAATGATAAAAAGTTGTGTTTTCTTATCTGCACATTGTGTTGTGTTTGGTTTTAAAAGCACCTGTTTTATTTTTTAGACGTGACAAAGTGTTATTTTAACTGATTAAACTCTTTGTGTTGTGTGAACATTTTACATAAATTGTGCCATATAGAAAGTTTTTCTATTTATAGACATAATTATATATATATTGTTGCCATACCGAAATGTATTTTTTGTTGCCATAGCAACATATAACCTTGTTGCCATAACGACTGCTGCTTCATGATCTAAACCAAAGGTCATCTTTACTGTTGTGAAACAGAAAATGTGAGCATTTATTTACTCAATGTTTTCTTTCGTAATTTTTATGTGAAAAATGTTCAATAGTATCATTGTTATCATTGACAAGTGTGTTGCCATGGAAACGATCAGTTTTGAATAGAATCAGATGCAGTTGTCACATATTTTTGTCGGCTTACATGGTAAAATTGACAAATTTTGTAATTTTGTAAATACAATAGCATTAATGAAATGTCAGTATTTGGTTAAACACGTTCTATGTGACCTTGGAAGGCTTGACCTTTCACCTTCATGTTTGGAGCTTTTAAATAAGAATAATGTTTATACATGTCTCTTCAAGTTCTGTCTCATTTATTTATAAATGTTTAACTTTTATTTGGTGTACCAGATTTTAAGGCCAAGATAATGCTTGTGATCTTTGTATTTCTGTTAACCTAATTAAACCAATTTATGACTTGTTCATATCTTGATTCTTGCTGATAATAAATGGTAAGTTGAGAAGTTACTCTAATGCATTGTCTTACAATGTGTGTATCCAAACCTTCCCTCTCCTGTTACACTTCCATACTATTTCTGTGCAATATACGTGTATATTTATGCTTACATTGTGTTACAAAAAGCAGTCTCACTTACAGTTTTACTTAAATAATCTTCCTTTAACTTTTTTTCTGCATTTTTTTCTTAAATTTACTCAGTGCCAAAATATGTTTTCTGTGAGAGATTCAAAAATCGTTTCCATGGCGATGCATGTTGAAAATATTTTGTATCATAGTATTCGTTCATGTTTTTAAAGCATTATATACAAAAAGGAGTATTTTACATAAATGTTGTTCTGTGTACAAATAGGCAAAATGCAATAGTTGTAAACTTGTGTGCTTTATTTTTGCTTAATTATGCATCTCTTATGGAGGTATAGAAAGAAATTAAAAGGCTTTTATTGGGAATTTTATGTTCTTTTCTTATACTTTCAGTCCCTGAGTAGGCTTTTATTGGGAAATTCTGCTCTTATTTGTTCAATTTATCAGGTGTAGTAATTTGTACCCTCAACTGTCCGCTAATTAATTTAACCTTATTTAACTTCTGACCCAATTTCACAAATTTCTCAATTTTCTAAGGTCAAATATTTCTTTTGACTTGTTACGGAAATTTTGCACCAAACAGTAAATTTAGAGGGACAAATGTCTTTGATTTGGAACCGTCTGCTACTAAAAATCAGACTGAAGGTTATTCGAGTAAACCAGTTCATTTAACTTACTTGTACAAACCAGACAACCATTCTGATCAAACATAGTGTAAGTTCTTAGACAGTTCGGTGGGTAACGTGGACATACAGCGCCACCTGTTGCAGAACCTGAATAAAAAGGAAGTCTTAAGTTATCATGTTGCCCCTTTATTACGGGGCAAACATTTTCTGACATCTGAGACACATTATTTGTGAGCGCATCTAGACAACTTCCCGATTCCTATCTTTTAATGGCAGACAGACGGGCAAACTGTAACCATTCTATATTTAGCGATGTGAGTTATAATTATCACAGTTACTCAACACACACATGTAAAGTAGTCACATTAAACAACGTAACAACAGTCTGTCCATGTGTACAATTAATGGACATGCAATACACAGAAGCATTGACATCAATATCTGCATGTACGATATCAATGAAACTACGTAGTTGTAGGTCCTATTAAGTATATTTACGATTTCGTACAGTGTAACCTCTCCAGGGTATCATACTGTGGGAGACGCTGGGCTGTTGTTGAGATATTCAAGTTGCTTCAGGGAGGTGAACTTGATAGTAAATTCTAATTATTACAGAAAAATGATAATGTTGGAGAAGAAAGGTAGCACGTACGTTGGTCTGGAAAGGCTGCTCTGAACTTTTTTGTTTATTGAATGGACATGACGTTAATTATAATTTACATCAAACTTTAGAAATACGAGGGGCATTCAATAAATTATGTCACTAGTCTTCGTATGTTTAAAATTTTCACTGCATCTGAAATGTGTTCACGTCCACCCTTCAACGTGTTCACCCTGCACAGATACACACTTTTGAAGTCTATCTATCCACGACCTAAATGCTGCAGCGTAGTCTCCCCTTGGTATACTGTTGAGACACTGAAAAATTGCAGACAAAAAGGCACCTTTAGTAGCATAGCGCTTACATGAGAGCATTTTTAGCAAGGGAAATAGGACAAAGTCACAGGGGCTTCAGGGGAGAATAAGGTGGGTGTTCAACCTGAATAACCTTTTCGTGTTCTAAGAACGATTGTACAGATTTAGTTGTGTGGGCTGAAGCATTGTCATGAATGTGTGGGCTGAAGCATTGTCATGAATGTGTGGGCTGAAGCATTGTCATGAATGTGTGGGCTGAAGCATTGTCATGAATGTGTGGGCTGAAGCATTGTCATGAATGTGTGGGCTGAAGCATTGTCATGAATAAGCTGTATGTCTTTCAAACCTTTACTTGGGCGTTTATTTTGATATAATTCTTTGAGAGATGTAAGTACTTTATTTTTGTAAAACTTCCTTGTGATGGTTCTATCCTCTTCGCAAGGAATTTGTACAACAGGGCTATCAAAATTGAAGAAAAAGGCATATAAAACCTTCTTGGCGCTTCTTGTCCTCTTAGCAATGACCGGCCTTGTCTGACTTTTACCAAGCCATTGTTTGTTATTTATGCGTCGCTTGGGCTCAAAATAATACTCCAAAGTTTTACTAGGATTACAATATTATTATTTTTCAATTTTTTTTGGCACACTCGAAACGCTTGACCTTCTGGTCTGGTGTCAACAAGTGGGAGATCCATCTAGCAAAACGCTTCTTTAATTTCATACAGTCAGTCAGAATATGATGAACGACCCCTTCTGAAATGCCTAAACTATTAGCTATCTGGGAAATAGTATATCGGCCATCTTTATCTACCATAGCTCTTACAGCAGCAATGTTTGAAGGTAAAGTAGTTCGAACGTCAGAGGTCAGACTTGTATAGTTCAACATGTTCTATCGTAATATTACCAGAACTCTCCACGGCCCACTCTTTATATTGTTCAGTAAAATTAACATGCACACATTTCGTAATGTAATGCAATCTAACTCGATATTCAGTCGTATTTTCTGTTTTCCACGGTGCATTTATTGGCAAGAATAGTTTTGAGTTCCATAAGTCAATATTACTTTTATTTTATCGTAATGACCTTATATGACACGAACAGTTCGGTTGGAGTATTAAGACTAGTAATTAGCTCAGTAAATACTCGGTCGAGTACATCCTCCACTAGGGTGAATATTTGAAAGATAAGGGCCTCGTCCAAATTGCTTCTAGTAGTACTGACGTTATACGTAGTGTGGCTTATTTTTGAGAGAGTATAAGGGATTTATGTTCAAACATTAAAAGTGAGTGTGATATATTGCTGTATTATAGCAAATAGTTTGTGTCAAACCGGATGAATGTACACGTGTACATCGGAATATGGACGTTGATAAAATCCAGCTTAGCCGTAAAAGCACATTTTCTGTGTATGGGACGCCGGGACTGTTTCCTAATGTCAACTGTATTTATTTTAACTTAATATTTATCACCATTCAGCCATTTCATTGTGTACGAAGAATAGTTGTCAAAGTAAGAACTATCGAGCAGATATGCGGAAGCTTGCGGTTGTTCAGTTTCGACACAATTTGCAACGTACGGTCACGTGATTTTGAGTAGTGCTGATTTTTGAGGTGCTTTAGCGTCTCATTGCTATCATCGTTAAACCGGATGGTATACTCGAAGTACCGCTATATTCATTGTCTCAGGAAAATAGTACATGTAAAGTCCTCTGAGTTTATTATAGATTTGATAAGTATTATGGCAGTTTTCAGGGATATCAATTGTGGAATGGCGCGAGTCTTGATATAAACGGTTTTGCAGGACAATTTGTGTCATTTTTAGCGAATGGGCTTACCCGAATAGTCGCGTATTAATTTCTAATACGATAATATGGCAAACGTGCCGTCTTGGAAGCGCCTCTCAGTACCTTCAGTCCTTTGATTTTCGTAGGTGAGAACTAAGCGGTATGGCTCGCGCCGGCCCCATTAGGTAAACACCACAACATATAATGTGCTTCATTTCTATGTAAAGTAGTTATATTTACTACGTTATGTAGTGAGTTTACTATCTTATGTTTACTATGTTATGTAGTGAGTTTGCTATCTTATCTTTACTACGTTATGTAGTGAGTTTACTATATTATCTTTACTATGTTATGTAGTGAGTTTGCTATCTTATCTTTACTATGTTATGTAGTGAGTTTGCTATCTTATATTTACTATGTTATGTAGTGAGTTTGCTATCTTATATTTACTACGTTATGTTGTGAGTTTACTGTCTTATATTTACTACGTTATGTAGTGACTTTACTACGTTATGTAGTGAGTTTTCTACGTTATGTAGTGACTTTACTATGTTATGTAGTGAGTTTGCTATCTTATATTTACTATGTTATGTTGTGAGTTTACTGTCTTATATTTACTACGTTATGTAGTGACTTTACTACGTTATGTAGTGAGTTTTCTACGTTATGTAGTGAGTTTACTATCTCATGTTTACTACGTTATGTAGTGAGTTTACTATCTTATGTTTACTATGTTATGTAGTGAGTTTACTATCTTATCTTTACTATGTTATGTAGTGAGTTTGCTATCTTATATTTACTACGTTATGTAGTGAGTTTACTACGTTATGTAGTGAGTTTACTATCTTATATTTACTACGTTATGTAGTGAGTTTACTATGTTATGTAGTGAGTTTACTATCTTATATTTACTACGTTATGTAGTGAGTTTACTACGTTATGTAGTGAGTTTACTACGTTATGTAGTGAGTTTACTATCTTATATTTACTACGTTATGTAGTGAGTTTACTATGTTATGTAGTGAGTTTACTATCTCATGTTTACTACGTTATGTAGTGAGTTTACTATCTTATATTTACTACGTTATGTAGTGAGTTTACTATGTTATGTAGTGAGTTTACTATGTTATGTAGTGAGTTTACTATCTTATGTTTACTACGTTATGTAGTGAGTGTACTATGTTATGTAGTGAGTTTACTATGTTAAGAAGTGAGTTTACTATGTTATGTAGTGAGTTTACTATGTTATGTAGTGAGTTTACTATGTTAAGTAGTGAGTTTACTATGTTATGTAGTGAGTTTACTATATGTTATATTCACTATGTTAAGTAGTGAGTTTACTATGTAATGTAGTGAGTTTACTATCTTATGTTTACTACGCTATGTAGTGAGTTTACTATGTTATGTTTACTTTGTTATGTAGTGTGTTTACTACGTTATGTTTACTTTGTTATGTAGTGAGTTTACTATGTTATGTTTACTTTGTTATGTAGTGAGTTTACTACGTTATGTTTTTTTGTTATGTAGTGAGTTTACTATGTTATGTTTACTACGCTATGTAGTGAGTTTACTATGTTATGTTTACTACGCTATGTAGTGAGTTTACTATGTTATGTTTACTTTGTTATGTAGTGAGTTTACTACGTTATATTCACGATGTTAAATAGTGAGTTTACTATGTTATAAAGCAAATTGATATTTTATTGAAAAATGCTTCATCCTTATAACTACAATATCGAACTGTTACATTATTTCAGACGTTGTTACTTGCTCACTAGAATGACGTCCAAAGTTGGGTTAGCTTTGTTCGGCTTGGGTCGAATGGGTATGTACAGTCTTATGATCAATGAAGTCATACTTAAGGAAAATCATTTTATATGCGTATCACGTTTAATTATGGTACACTATTTGCTTTTAAATTGACTTTTCAACAGGAATCAATAAACGTATTACGTACATATAATATTATACAACGTTTGTTTCTTACGCTGGGAAGGAATGCGATACTTATCCCGTGAAAGTTTGAAATGCCCCCACATACAACTCTCAGGCATCAAGTTAGTACAGGGAATGCCTCCACATACAACTCTCAGGCATCAAGTTAGTACAGGGAATGCCTCCACATACACCTCTCAGGCATCAAGTTAGTACAGGGAATGCCCCCACATACAACTCTCAGGCATCAAGTTAGTACAGGGAATGCCTCCACATACAACTCTTAGACATCTAGTCAGTACAGAGAATGCCTCCACATACAACTATCAGGCATCAAGTTAGTACAGGGAATGCCTCCACATACACCTCTCAGGCATCAAGTTAGTACAGGGAATGCCTCCACATACACCTCTCAGGCATCAAGTTAGTACAGGGAATGCCTCCACATACACCTCTCAGGCATCAAGTTAGTACAGGGAATGCCTCCACATACACCTCTCAGACATCAAGTTAGTACAGGGAATGCCTCCACATACACCTCTCAGACATCAAGTTAGTACAGGGAATGCCTCCACATACACCTCTCAGGCATCAAGTTAGTACAGGGAATGCCTCCACATACAACTCTCAGGCATCAAGTTAGTACAGATAATGCCTCCACATACACCTCTCAGGCATCAAGTTAGTACAGGGAATGCCTCCACATACAACTCTCAGGCATCAAGTTAGTACAGATAATGCCTCCACATACAACTCTCAGGCATCAAGTTAGGTCAGGGAATGCCTCCACATACAACTCTCAGACATCAAGTTAGTACAGGAAATGCCTCCACAACTCTCAGGCATCAAATTAGTACAGGGAATGCTTCCACATACAACTCTCAGGCATCAAATTAGTACAGGGAATGCCTCCACATACAACTCTCAGACATCTAGTCAGTACAGAGAATGCCTCCACATACAACTCTCAGACATCAAATTAGTACAGGGAATGCCTCCACAACTCTCAGGCATCAAATTAGTACAGGGAATGCCTCCACATACAACTCTCAGGCATCAAATTAGTACAGGGAATGCCTCCACATACACCTCTCAGGCATTAAGTTAGTACAGGGAATGCCTCCAAAAAAACTCTCAGACATCAAGTTAGTACAGGGAATGCCTCCACATACAACTCTCAGGCAAACAACAGCCTACGAAAGATTAGTGACTGACGAGGTGGGAGGGTAAATATCCTTATATGTGAAAGGGGGTGTAATGAATTGTCTGGCAGACTATCAAAAACACCCATTGAGATTAAAGTACTGTAAGGGAGCATAAGGTAGCGATCATGTATAAGGTAGCGATCATGTATAAGGTAGCGATCATGTATAAGGTAGCGATCATGTATAAGGTAGCGATCATGTATAAGGTAGCGATCATGTGTAAGGTAGCGATCATGTATAAGGTAGCGATCATGTATAAGGTAGCGATCATGTATAAGGTAGCGATCATGTATAAGGTAGCGATCATGTGTAAGGTAGCCATCATGTATAAGGTAGCCATCATGTATAAGGTAGCGATCATGTATAAGGTAGCGATCATGTATAAGGTAGCGATCATGTATAAGGTAGCGATCATGTATAAGGTAGCGATCAAGTGTAAGGTAGCCATCATGTATAAGGTAGCGATCATGTGTAAGGTAGCCATCATGTATAAGGTAGCGATCATGTGTAAGGTAGCCATCATGTATAAGGTAGCGATCATGTATAAGGTAGCGATCATGTATAAGGTAGCGATCATGTATAAGGTAGCGATCATGTATAAGGTAGCGATCATGTGTAAGGTAGCCATCATGTATAAGGTAGCGATCATGTGTAAGGTAGCCATCATGTATAAGGTAGCGATCATGTATAAGGTAGCGATCATGTATAAGGTAGCCATCATGTATAAGGTAGCGATCATGTGTAAGGTAGCGATCATGTATAAGGTAGCCATCATGTATAAGGTAGCCATCATGTATAAGGTAGCGATCATGTGTAAGGTAGCCATCATGTATAAGGTAGCCATCATGTATAAGGTAGCGATCATGTATAAGGTAGCGATCATGTGTAAGGTAGCCATCATGTATAAGGTAGCGATCATGTATAAGGTAGCGATCATGTATAAGGTAGCCATCATGTATAAGGTAGCCATCATGTATAAGGTAGCGATCATGTATAAGGTAGCGATCATGTGTAAGGTAGCCATCATGTATAAGGTAGCGATCATGTATAAGGTAGCGATCATGTATAAGGTAGCGATCATGTATAAGGTAGCCATCATGTATAAGGTAGAGATCATGTATAAGGTAGCGATCATGTATAAGGTAGCCATCATGTATAAGGTAGCGATCATGTATAAGGTAGCCATCATGTATAAGGTAGCGATCATGTATAAGGTAGCCATCATGTATAAGGTAGCGATCATGTATAAGGTAGCGATCATGTGTAAGGTAGCCATCATGTATAAGGTAGCGATCATGTATAAGGTAGCGATCATGTATAAGGTAGCGATCATGTATAAGGTAGCCATCATGTATAAGGTAGAGATCATGTATAAGGTAGCGATCATGTATAAGGTAGCCATCATGTATAAGGTAGCGATCATGTATAAGGTAGAGATCATGTATAAGGTAGCGATCATGTATAAGGTAGCGATCATGTATAAGGTAGCCATCATGTATAAGGTAGAGATCATGTATAAGGTAGCGATCATGTATAAGGTAGCGATCATGTATAAGGTAGCGATCATGTATAAGGTAGAGATCATGTATAAGGTAGCCATCATGTATAAGGTAGAGATCATGTATAAGGTAGCGATCATGTATAAGATAGAGATCATGTATAAGGTAGCGATCATGTATAAGGTAGCGATCATGTATAAGGTAGCGATCATGTATAAGGTAGAGATCATGTATAAGGTAGCGATCATGTATAAGGTAGAGATCATGTATAAGGTAGCGATCATGTATAAGGTAGAGATCATGTATAAGGTAGCCATCATGTATAAGGTAGAGATCATGTATAAGGTAGAGATCATGTATAAGGTAGCGATCATGTATAAGGTAGCCATCATGTATAAGGTAGAGATCATGTATAAGGTAGCCATCATGTATAAGGTAGCGATCATGTATAAGGTAGCCATCATGTATAAGGTAGCCATCATGTATAAGGTAGCCATCATGTATAAGGTAGAGATCATGTATAAGGTAGCCATCATGTATAAGGTAGCGATCATGTATAATGTAGCCATCATGTATAAGGTAGAGATCATGTATAATGGTTATATGTTTACACAGGTTTACACCATGCCCAGAATATACTGATGTCATCACGTGCCTCCCTACAATGGATCGTCTGTGATAATCTACAAGATGCAATCAATTTGAGGACTGAGTTTAATTTGGACACAAAATGTGTGACTCCAGATGAAAGTGACAAGGTTATGGATGATTCAAGGTAATGTGGCCCTTAATAGTGTAAGCATTACCCCTAAACCCTATATGGATCAGAAAAGTTGGATCTAAATAATTAGACATTATAATTACTACTATTTATTGTTCAGTGGAATTAATGTTGCAGATTTTGTTGTACACGCGGTTTTGCAACCAAGAGATGGTCAATATAATTCGTTTCGTTTCATGGTACTAATGAGGAACTAATTAATTTCCCGTGTTTGATATGGTAGTCACAGGTGGCGAGAAAGTTTGGGGTGCTCTGAACGACAATGTAACTTCTATTTATACCGTTTTGACTCTTTTATACACGATTGTGTTTGTGTCGCAGTGTTTGACGCGCAGACAAATACAAATCCACTCCAAAACGTGTGGGTATCATTAGTGTTAACATACTATTTTACAATAGGCAACGTAAGCACATGTCTGGTACAGTCCTCAGCCACGTGTTTTATGTGATATTTGCTAAGGTCAACATTGAAGATGTTCACACAGTCACACCGGGGCAAATACCGCAGTGTGATAGTTAAAGTGCATATTTTGACCTTTTGTTGTCATAATTGTACATAATTATGCTCCCGTTTGATTTCACTGCCGTTATATTCACACGCTACTTGTTAACCCATTTTGATATTTGACCAAAACTTTTCTGATTTAGATAATGGTATTGTCGCGATACATGGTATCACTATGTTCCGTGATCCTCTCTTTAATTTGTCAGGTATTGTCGCGGTACATGGTATCACTGTGTTCCGTGATCCTCTCTTTAATTGGTCAGGTATTGTCGCGATACATGGTATCACTGTGATCCTCTCTTTAATTTGTCAGGTAATGTCGCGGTACATGGTATCACTGTGTTCCGCGATCCTCTCTTTAATTGGTCAGGTATTGTCGCGGTACATGGTATCACTGTGTTCCGCGATCCTCTCTTTAATTTGTCAGGTATTGTCGCGGTACATGGTATCACTGTGTTCCGCGATCCTCTCTTTAATTGGTCAGGTATTGTCGCGGTACATGGTATCACTGTGTTCCGCGATCCTCTCTTTAATTGGTCAGGTAATGTCGCGGTACATGGTATCACTGTGTTCCGCGATCCTCTCTTTAATTGGTCAGGTATTGTCGCGGTACATGGTATCACTGTGTTCCGCGATCCTCTCTTTAATTGGTCAGGTAATGTCGCGGTACATGGTATCACTGTGTTCCGCGATCCTCTCTTTAATTGGTCAGGTAATGTCGCGGTACATGGTATCACTGTGTTCCGCGATCCTCTCTTTAATTTGTCAGGTAATGTCGCGGTACATGGTATCACTGTGTTCCGCGATCCTCTCTTTAATTGGTCAGGTAATGTCGCGGTACATGGTATCACTGTGTTCCGCGATCCTCTCTTTAATTTGTCAGGTATTGTCGCGATACATGGTATCACTGTGTTCCGTGATCCTCTCTTTAATTGGTCAGGTATTGTCGCGGTACATGGTATCACTGTGTTCCTCTCTTTAATTGGTCAGGTAATGTCGCGATACATGGTATCACTGTGTTCCGCGATCCTCTCTTTAATTGGTCAGGTATTGTCGCGATACATGGTATCACTGTGTTCCGCGATCCTCTCTTTAATTGGTCAGGTAATGTCGCGGTACATGGTATCACTGTGTTCCGCGATCCTCTCTTTAATTTGTCAGGTATTGTCGCGATACATGGTATCACTGTGTTCCGTGATCCTCTCTTTAATTGGTCAGGTATTGTCGCGGTACATGGTATCACTGTGTTCCTCTCTTTAATTGGTCAGGTAATGTCGCGATACATGGTATCACTGTGTTCCGCGATCCTCTCTTTAATTGGTCAGGTAATGTCGCGATACATGGTATCACTGTGTTCCGCGATCCTCTCTTTAATTGGTCAGGTATTGTCGCGGTACATGGTATCACTGTGTTCCGCGATCCTCTCTTTAATTGGTCAGGTAATGTCGCGGTACATGGTATCACTGTGTTCCGCGATCCTCTCTTTAATTGGTCAGGTATTGTCGCGATACATGGTATCACTGTGTTCCGCGATCCTCTCTTTAATTGGTCAGGTAATGTCGCGGTACATGGTATCACTGTGTTCCGCGATCCTCTCTTTAATTTGTCAGGTATTGTCGCGATACATGGTATCACTGTGTTCCGTGATCCTCTCTTTAATTGGTCAGGTATTGTCGCGGTACATGGTATCACTGTGTTCCTCTCTTTAATTGGTCAGGTAATGTCGCGATACATGGTATCACTGTGTTCCGCGATCCTCTCTTTAATTGGTCAGGTAATGTCGCGGTACATGGTATCACTGTGTTCCGCGATCCTCTCTTTAATTTGTCAGGTATTGTCGCGATACATGGTATCACTGTGTTCCGCGATCCTCTCTTTAATTGGTCAGGTAATGTCGCGGTACATGGTATCACTGTGTTCCTCTCTTTAATTGGTCAGGTAATGTCGCGGTACATGGTATCACTGTGTTCCTCTCTTTAATTGGTCAGGTAATGTCGCGGTACATGGTATCACTGTGTTCCTCTCTTTAATTGGTCAGGTAATGTCGCGGTACATGGTATCACTGTGTTCCTCTCTTTAATTGGTCAGGTAATGTCGCGGTACATGGTATCACTGTGTTCCTCTCTTTAATTGGTCAGGTAATGTCGCGGTACATGGTATCACTGTGTTCCTCTCTTTAATTGGTCAGGTAATGTCGCGGTACATGGTATCACTGTGTTCCTCTCTTTAATTGGTCAGGTAATGTCGCGGTACATGGTATCACTGTGTTCCTCTCTTTAATTGGTCAGGTAATGTCGCGGTACATGGTATCACTGTGTTCCTCTCTTTAATTGGTCAGGTAATGTCGCGGTACATGGTATCACTGTGTTCCTCTCTTTAATTGGTCAGGTAATGTCGCGGTACATGGTATCACTGTGTTCCTCTCTTTAATTGGTCAGGTATTGTCGCGGTACATGGTATCACTGTGTTCCTCTCTTTAATTGGTCAGGTAATGTCGCGGTACATGGTATCACTGTGTTCCTCTCTTTAATTGGTCAGGTAATGTCGCGATACATGGTATCACTGTGTTCCGCGATCCTCTCTTTAATTTGTCAGGTATTGTCGCGGTACATGGTATCACTGTGTTCCTCTCTTTAATTGGTCAGGTAATGTCGCGGTACATGGTATCACTGTGTTCCGCGATCCTCTCTTTAATTGGTCAGGTAATGTCGCGGTACATGGTATCACTGTGTTCCGCGATCCTCTCTTTAATTGGTCAGGTAATGTCGCGGTACATGGTATCACTGTGTTCCTCTCTTTAATTGGTCAGGTAATGTCGCGATACATGGTATCACTGTGTTCCGCGATCCTCTCTTTAATTGGTCAGGTAATGTCGCGGTACATGGTATCACTGTGTTCCGTGATCCTCTCTTTAATTGGTCGCTAATGCAGAACGATGATTGTCAAACTCATTTATATACTTGCACATAAGTAAAGAAATCAAAGCGCTGAAAGCGCAGAAAGACTGGGGCAGGTGAAGTTTCTTGTGTTCTGTAAAGACTTGTCAACCAGAGATTGTAGAAGCATTGCACAGTCTCATTCGGCGATGGAAATAGGGACTGGTTCACTTACAAGCAATGTTAATTTCAACGCATGCATGTATTCCTAGTTTAAACTGGACCATTGATAAGACGGGGTTTCACTTTGAAACGATTTGTGTGCGGGTGAGTACTCGCATAGTCTTCTTGTCTTTAAACGAACCTTGTTATAAATCATTTGATTGCCGCTTGGACAGGCTTGCAAGCAAGCATTACATATACGCGGTATATGAAAAACAAACAGTTTTTCTGAGTTATGTTTGATCAATTTGAAACAATCTGAAACTATTGCCAACGATGTGTCAGATGCGTTTTCGGACAAAACACATTTCGGACATGTTGAAATGTTGCCTTTATATTTTATATCACAATATCGGGAGTGCTTGCATCATGATGCATCATTAACTCGTTTCATCTTCATTATAGTTACATAGTCACCTAGTGACCCAACAATATCGCTTATCAGATAAATCCAGTCGATGCAGATCGATATCGATGGGGCTTTTGGTCAGCAGTCAATTTGTCTGTCGGTAGTTTCCGTAAGTGATCGTAAATTGTCCGATGATCACCGATTGATAACTGGTATAACACATCAACATGTAGCCTCGGGCTATATTAGATGTATGTATCCGATAAACGGTTAAAACATTATGTATTATGATCATAAAGAAAAAAAAACATTTGGAGTTCGATTTTGTTGATGAAACCTGGGACCAATATAATTATATGGGTCGTTCTCCAGAAAACTGGGTTTAATGACAAAATTTTCGATTTTCAGGTTTTCACAATTTCTGTTGCTTCAGACATTAAGAACCTTAAAAATAAAATCCGCTTGACTCTCTTCTATTTCATTTTCATTTTATAACGTTTTAAAGACAACACGTGTCATGCTCACAGCAACGTCATTTTGTTTTGGCGACGACATCTGAACATAATTGAATGTTCTATGACGGAAGTGGGGTTTTTGGCCATTTCATTTCATCCATGTTTTAATAGATCATTTTCATATGCCTTTAGATGTAATGGTCTTAACGCTTTGTTTTTATATTTAAGAGTATTTTAAAGGTGTATTTAATCCACAATAAAGAAATAAATGAAAGAAAATCAAACAAGGCGCACATGTTTATTTATCACTACTATACTACTATTACTAGAAACTTACACAACATAGACAAACACAATAAAACAGTCAATAATATCACTGGATTGTTGGTGCTGGACAAGTAATGTCCTGATACGCATGTCGCACAGATGGTCTTACAACTTTGTATAAGTACTCCTTTCGTTCCTGGCTTATTCTATGTGGTTGAATAACTAGTGGGAGTACATTTTGTGTGAAGCTGTAGTCTCGACACCGAAGGATATTATTTGTTGTTTCACAGTAATTACATTTTTCTTTTACGGTTACACTCCCTGGTTCATCTGATGACATCCTGAAGTACTCATATTTTCCTGTTTATACAATGTCACAAGAAAGAGAGTTATTATAAAATCGTAATCGATTATTATGTGTTGATTGACATTTTAACAAACAATCTGATAATTATAGACACAGTACTAACAGTTGTTTAATTTTGAAACTGATATTCTTACAATTACGATATCAACTTGATGAGAAGACTTATGAACACACAGAATTATCAGAATTAAGTGTAATTACATTGTTAATACAACCATAATGTTTGTATTTTTTATCTTTTATATTTCTCGAAAACATCATTTGTTCAATGGAAGTGTATCTATATCTCAAATGTAAAACATTCAGGCAATATATTTCGAATACACACTGTTTAATATTTGCTTTATTTGGAATCGGAAGACAGAATACACTTATGAATTATTTTACTGAAGTTTGCTTTTATTATTCATTATGACTTTATAATCATCGTAATCCCGATGGTAATCAAAACACAAAAGTGCTGTGGGACGGTACCACTCGTCTCTGTAGTCAAGCTGTGGGACGGTACCACTCGTCTCTGTAGCCAAGCTGGCAACTCGTTGCATACAAGTTTCCGTTTTGTAACTAAACAGTTTGAAATATCCAAATATGTGTAAATAGGTCAGATGGTTTGCATGGAATATGGAATAAAACTAAAATATAAGACAGAAATAGTAAACATTTTTTCCAAGAGATTTTCAATCCGACTTGTTCTAGAAATGCTAGATTTTCAAACCGAAATAAAGAAAAATAGTCAGTCATTATGGTAGAACCTTAACATTGTAAAACAAGTGAAATGTTTGTCACGATTGTAAATAAATGAAATACAAAGATATCAGACCCTTTGTGTGGGGTTTGTGAATATCTAATTATAAAATGACATATTAAATTATATCAGCACGAACTTAGAGTAAAATCAGTATGCCCAGGCATAAAGTTATGATAACACTAGCTTGCCATAGGTTATGAGTTATCGTGTTGTAGTGGGGTACATTCCAATTAATTGAGTGAGATGTACGTAGAAAGATGACACCGATAATTTTCGTAGTCGTGCACAACGAGACCATAGCTACGATAAATCGCAATAAAGAACAACAACAACAGTAATCACTTGTCATCAATTTATATATATCGTTTAAACGCAGACTGAAACCGAGTACACTCTTCTACGTGCGTTCGCTTAGCGAATTTATCGCGTTTATAGCGCTAACCTGGCATTTTAAGTCTTGAGGACCGGTATGGTATGGTACCCGTCTGATTTTTCTGTCACGCAGTCTCACCAACCGGCGAAAAGTAAGAATCTGTACTAAACGAAAACAGTCGACGCTCTTAAAATATGCACTTTACGAAACGATCACGATTTATAATATTAATAAGGAATAAACCAAGATATACATTTAGTAAGTACTTCATGAATGAAGTACAAGAATGAACCATCTTTAAAAAATATAAAAGAGACAAACATTTTTCGTTCATTAAATGAGCACACCCAAAACTGTAAACAAACTCGTGTGTATTAGTACATTGCTTTAAAACCCATCTGAACTCCACAGAAACAGCTAATTAGTATACAAACAACTTTAGCAGGTCAGCTTTTCAACATTTCATTTAAAGTATTGAAATGTTTATGATATTATTTTGTTCGGGGAACTATTGAACTACTTTGTTGCGTAATAATTAGGATGCGGACGTTTTTGACATGTTACCGGCTTTCAGCCTTTTTTCTGTTTTGAAAACGGGAACCAATTGTTGTATGCCTCCAATCACGCCATTGCCACGCTGGGTATCTGACTGCTACATTTGTGGCAGACGACTAGTCAACAACATTTTGAAGCTGTTCCAATGAGTCATAATCAGTACGGTGGTAAAGTTTCTTCATTGACGCAAAAAAAACTATCTACAGGACACCTTGCATGTACAATAAATATATTTTTTGCGTTGACATTATTTAATTGTTTTAAATTATTATATTATTGCTATTTATAATGTAATACAGATGTTGCAATTGTTTAGACAAATCACCTGTATAACTTATATAAAATAAATTGACAAGCATTAAATTGATATTCATTTTATAAGTTTTGTATTGTTTTTTTTCTGCAAAATAGAAAACATGCCGTTAATAATACACACGTAATACTCAAAGTATACAATTCGCTTCAATATCGTATCTTCAACGTAAAATGACGAAGCTCGATTTTTTTGCAAAACTTGTCGTTTATGACTCTTCATAACTATTACTAGTTATTTATTATCATATAATTGCTTTGCTCAGTATTTGAAATGATATTATTCAATCCTTAAAATGTCAGTACCAGGCATTAGTATAGTCAACCATGTAAACGGTAGAAAAACCCCAATAAAACTAGAATATAAAGTCCTACATGAATGATTATTATTATGTTTTTATGGATGCTAGTTTCATATTTCAGAACAGAGTAGATCTATGAACGTAGAAGAATAGGCGTGAATCAACCATGACTTAGTGTTGATATAATATATTACATATTGTACGCATGTATATATATATATATACAGGCCCGTAGCTTGAGGCAAATTAAACCGAGGCAATGAAGGCGGGGTCTGGGAGTGTACTCCCCAAGGGGGATGCGTACAGAAGGGTTCACCTGCGTTTTCTGGTTATTTAATGTACAAGTGAAGTTATTTATCTTATTTATTTATCTGGCAATTTTTGATGTCCCGGAGCGTCCCACAGCGGAAAAATATCCAAGTAGTCGATTGGCAGGTGTTTGTGTACAAACCAAACAAAGTGCCAAACCATTAAGACCATCGTCCTCCACGATTGGCAGGTGTTTGTGTACAAACCAAACAAAGTGCCAAACCATTAAGACCATCGTCCTCCACGATTGGCAGGTGTTTGTGTACAAACCAAACAAAGTGCCAAACCATTAAGACCATCGTCCTCCACGATTGACAGGTGTTTGTGTACAAACCAAACAAAGTGCCAAACCATTAAGACCATCGTCCTCCACGATTGGCAGGTGTTTGTGTACAAACCAAACAAAGTGCCAAACCATTAAGACCATCGTCCTCCACGATTGGCAGGTGTTTGTGTACAAACCAAACAAAGTGCCAAACCATTAAGACCATCGTCCTCCACGATTGCTTTGGAATTTTTAACCAACGCAGCTGCCTCTGTGTGCCTCAGCATAGCTACGGGTCTGGTATATACAACTTTCATAAACTCCATTACTGAAGAGTCACCCCTACTACCAGTATTTGCCTATAAAGACGATAATTTTCTTTAATCATTGCTGCAGAACGATTTATGTCAAACTCATTTATATACTTGACTTTAAACATAAATAAAGAAATAAGTACCCATAATTGTGATTGGTATGTATCCGGGTTTTTAAGCACATTGTTTATTGATCAATAAAAAATGAAATATAGGACACGCTCGTCGATGATCCGTGGCATTGTGATTTATCATGGAATGTCATAAAGCGGCTTATATTTTTGTGTAGATAATGTATGCAAGAAGCCCTTTTGCACATTTAGTAAGGAATGACACTTTTACAGAATAATTTTATTTGTCTTTCATATAACAATTTGTTCGTTTTATTAGTTTGTTTTACTTGATCAATAGAACTGATGTAAATTCCTCTTCCGTTAGTTGTTCCCCCATTTGTTATCGATTGCTTTAATTAATGATACATATTTAAGAAAGTCACCACTTTCAATAGCATATACGTTCTCTGCATTTGTTCAAAGGTTAAGGAATATTTAGTTTAGAAGTCAAAACATGTTCGATGTATAAGCTATCTCTTTCCAACCAATTTTATGTAGAAATAAATTTCAGTTTGTCTGTTTTATGTTTGAATTATTCCATATAATTTCTTAAGGAAAGTGGCTTATTGAATGTTGTTTGATTGAGCACCAGGATGCAGAGAAATGTAAAATTAAATTTCAGTTTATCTGCATATGTTTTACAAGTATTATACGTATTTAAATATATTTTTCCTTTTTTTTAAAATTCAATGTTATAAATTATTTTGCATTGAGCATTTATTCAGGTATGATACTTTTGACCCAGCTGACTTTGACTGAATTTAAGAATGAATCGATATCTAACATTTTCAGTCCTCCATTTTCATATGTTTGGAACATCATATTTCGGGATATTTACAGAAAGTCAAACATAAGAGTTTTTTTTTTAATTCTCTGTTCTGTTGGATTATTTAAAAAAACTGTAAGTGGGTACACTTATTCCGGGAATGTAATTTATAAATTCACTAATTTAATTATGTTACCATTTTATATGTCCGTGCTATTACGAATTATTCAAACTAATTTAAAAATCCCCCTGTATGATGATAATAAATGAATTATATTAGTTCGTGGTATTTGTGGGATATCAAGTATACACCACATACATTTTAAAACGATGTTCTGTACTAAAATATATTATGTTCAATTGTGTGACCACTGCCTATATCTTTGCACTGAATAAAACAAAATGTTTATCACAATTGAAATTAAGCTGGTGCTAAAGAAAACACGACACAAGAGTCGCGATATGGTCTCATAGAAGAAATTAATTTCATGAAGCTATACACGAAATATTGCATAAATGCAGTCTACACTTTACCACCATAAACCATGGTCCAGTCACGGACATATAAACATATGGTTTATATGTCCGTGGTCCAGTGAACAGTTAGATTGAGATAATGTCTTAAGAGACCACATGTGGAGATTAAACTTGTTACAAGACAGACTAACCGAATCGGTATCACTCGCTGATCTTCGTGAATTACCGTGAGATATCACGGAAACAATCTTGACATTGACTCTCTAAATTCCCCCATTTTGTTTTCATAATAAATTACATCAATTGACACCGTTGGACCGAGCATAAAATATCCTAACAGAATCTGCTTGAAACTTTGAATTCCCGTCTAAGGATAAGTCTAAATGATGATTCAAACTGGGAATCGAACCTGGATCTGCTGGGTGATAGTCTATCGCTATACCAACTGAGCTAGCATGTTGGGAAAAACTAACAGACTCACATGATAGACGATCTTAATTCGTCCCTCCGATATCGAAGCGTCAGTACATTATCTTTGTTGATGGCCTGACTTATTCCACAGTTCAACACTCAAAAAAACGTATTTAAGCTAGCATTTAATCTAATCTAAGTTTAAAGACTAAGCTCATAGTCATAGACATCGCGACCATTTCCTTCTGTGTCACAGAACGCCATATGTATCGGGACGACGAGAGCGAACACTATTCTCTTAGAAAATATTTTCCAAGTTTATACGAAATCCGGTATGGTTGTCAGTTTATGTATTCCTGTTTCCATTCAATATCTCCATCCATCGTGGTTTAATAGTGAGAATTGCGTCCCATTCGTTCTCAGCACACATGTTTACTTCTAGAATGTATCCGAATGGAGCACATGGTACCGATACAAAAATAGTCCTCCTTCAATTCATCGATTTCTCTTTTTACGCACACAAAAGCTGCTCTTACCAAAGAAATTTTAGCCACAAGCACTTAAACAATAATTCAACAATAATTTTTGAACCAGATATTTCACTTTAAAATACAATTATCACGATGGATTCTATTTTACCTTCCGAACCATTTGCAAATTTATCAAAGACGAAGGAAAGTAGAACGGCGGTTAGTGATGTAACGAACAATTCGACATGTTGATTGGTCGCATTGGTCATGTGCAAATGCGCAGTGATACATAGAGTGATATCAAATGTGTCTAACTCTGCGACGACTGTTTCCAAAATAAATTACGGTTACTAAAGACATGGGACTAACGCACCAGTCTAAAAGGTACCCATAATTGTGATTGGTATGTCTCCGGGTTATAAAGCACCTGTTTATTGATCAATAAATTTAAATAAAATATCGGACACGCTCGTCCATGATTCGTGACATTGTGATTTATAATGCAATAACATTTTCTTATCTTTTAGGAAACCGAATGCACTTTTAACAATATGAACATGTAAATGTGATATAAAATAAACTCATTATATATTTTCATGATATCACGCACTCTTGACTGACTGGATTTTTTCATGAGCGGGCATGTATTTATGAAAGTATGTGATGAATATTCTATATGCAGCATATCTTTCACACTGAAAACGATTGGTTGGATCTGGACCGTTGATTGCATTAACTTAGTCCAATGTTCTAACCGAACTGGGTCACACTTGCACGATATGTTGGTGATGTGTCTGAATATTTCATGTGTATCAATATATTTCAGTGTGAATGCAGTGATGATCGTTTCTCCAACAGCCACGCACGAATCGTTGATTCTCAAATCACTGTCAGCTGGTATGTATTATCTATTATGTACGTGGTTAACCACGTGACTGGGTGAGTAGAAAGTAATAAAAGTAACAGTACTATTACTGCATGGCTGCCAGTGTCATGCTACCAGTACTAATGTAACTGTATTTGTCTAGACGACGACGGCTTTCAAATTCTACCTCATGTCGTATTCTACCTCATGTCGTATTCTACCTCATGTCGTATTCTACCTCATGTCGTATTCTACCTCATGTCGTATTCTACATCATGTCGCTGTCTAACTCATGTCGTATTCTACCTCATGTCGTATTCTACCTCATGTCGTATCCTACCTCATGTCGTATTCTACCTCATGTCGTATCCTACCTCATGTCGTATTCTACCTTATGTCGTATTCTACCTTATGTCGTATTCTACCTTATGTCGTATTCTACCTCATGTCGTATCCTACCTCATGTCGTATTCTACCTCATGTCGTATTCTATCTTATGTCGTATTCTACCTCATGTCGTATTCTACCTAATGTCGTATTCTACCTCATGTCGTATTCTGACTCATGTCGTATTCTGACTCATGTCGTATCCTACCTCATGTCGTATTCTACCTTATGTCGTATTCTACCTCATGTCGTATTCTACCTTATGTCGTATCCTACCTCATGTCGTATTTTACCTTATGTCGTATTCTACCTCATGTCGTATTCTACCTTATGTCGTATTCTACCTTATGTCGTATTCTACCTCATGTCGTATTCTACCTTATGTCGTATTCTACCTCATGTCGTATTCTATCTTATGTCGTATTCTACCTCATGTCGTATTCTACCTCATGTCGTATTCTACCTAATGTAGTATTCTACCTTATGTCGTATTCTACCTCACGTCGTATTCTACCTCATGGCGCTGTCTATATCCTGTCGCTGTCTACATCATGTCGTGTTCTACCTCATGTCGTATTCTACCTCATGTCGTGTTCTGCCTCATGTCGTATTCTACCTCATGTCGTATTCTACCTCATGTCGTATTCTACCTCATGTCGTGTTCTACCTCATGGCGCTGTCTATATCCTGTCGTATACTACCTCATGTCGTGTTCTACCTCATGGCGCTGTCTATATCCTGTCGTATACTACCTCATGTCGTGTTCTACCTCATGTCGTGTTCTACCTCATGGCGCTGTCTATATCCTGTCGTATACTACCTCATGTCGTGTTCTACCTCATGTCGTATTCTACCTCATGTCGTATTCTACCTCATGTCGTATTCTACCTCATGTCGTGTTCTACCTCATGGCGCTGTCTATATCCTGTCGTATACTACCTCATGTCGTGTTCTACCTCATGACGCTGTCTATATCCTGTCGTATACTATCTCATGTCGTGTTCTACCTCATGTCGTGTTCTACCTCATGGCGCTGTCTATATCCTGTCGTATACTACCTCATGTCGTGTTCTACCTCATGGCGCTGTCTATATCCTGTCGTATACTACCTCATGTCGTGTTCTACCTCATGGCGCTGTCTATATCCTGTCGTATACTACCTCATGTCGTGTTCTACCTCATGGCGCTGTCTATATCCTGTCGTATTCTACCTCATGTCGTATTCTACCTCATGGCGCTGTCTATATCCTGTCGTATTCTACCTCATGTCGTGTTCTACCTCATGGCGCTGTCTATATCCTGTCGTATTCTACCTCATGTCGTGTTCTACCTCATGGCGCTGTCTATATCCTGTCGTATACTACCTCATGTCGTGTTCTACCTCATGTCGTGTTCTACCTCATGGCGCTGTCTATATCCTGTCGTATTCTACCTCATGTCGTGTTCTACCTCACGTCGGTAGCAATATGCTTGCAGCCTTACAGATGTTAATGTTCCTAATGTGTACAATCACGGCAGCATTACATATGTTAATGTTCCTAATGTTTACAATCACGGCAGCATTACAGATGTTAATGTTCCTAATGTGTACAATCACGGCAGTATTACATATGTTAATGTTCCTAATGTGTACAATCACGGCAGTATTACATATGTTAATGTTCCTAATGTTTACACTCACGGCAGTATTACAGATGTTAATGTTCCTAATGTGTACAATCACGGCAGTATTACAGATGTTAATGTTCCTAATGTTTACAATCACGGCAGTATTACAGATGTTAATGTTCCTAATGTTTACAATCACGGCAGTATTACAGATGTTAATGTTCCTAATGTTTACAATCACGGCAGTATTACAGATGTTAATGTTCCTAATGTTTACAATCACGGCAGTATTACAGATGTTAATGTTCCTAATGTTTACACTCACGGCAGCATTACAGATGTTAATGTTCCTAATGTTTACACTCACGGCAGCATTACAGATGTTAATGTTCCTAATGTTTACACTCACGGCAGTATTACAGATGTTAATGTTCCTAATGTTTACACTCACGGCAGTATTACAGATGTTAATGTTCCTAATGTTTACAATCACGGCAGTATTACAGATGTTAATGTTCCTAATGTTTACACTCACGGCAGCATTACAGATGTTAATGTTCCTAATGTTTACACTCACGGCAGCATTACAGATGTTAATGTTCCTAATGTTTACACTCACGGCAGTATTACAGATGTTAATGTTCCTAATGTTTACACTTACGGCAGCATTACATATGTTAATGTTCCTAATGTTTACACTCACGGCAGTATTACAGATGTTAATGTTCCTAATGTTTACACTCACGGCAGTATTACAGATGTTAATGTTCCTAATGTTTACACTCACGGCAGTATTACAGATGTTAATGTTCCTAATGTTTACACTTACGGCAGTATTACAGATGTTAATGTTCCTAATGTTTACAATCACGGCAGCATTACAGATGTTAATGTTCCTAATGTTTACACTCACGGCAGTATTACAGATGTTAATGTTCCTAATGTTTACACTCACGGCAGTATTACATATGTTAATGTTCCTAATGTTTACAATCACGGCAGTATTACAGATGTTAATGTTCCTAATGTTTACACTTACGGCAGTATTACAGATGTTAATGTTCCTAATGTTTACACTCACGGCAGTATTACAGATGTTAATGTTCCTAATGTGTACAATCACGGCAGCATTACAGATGTTAATGTTCCTAATGTTTACACTCACGGCAGTATTACAGATGTTAATGTTCCTAATGTGTACAATCACGGCAGCATTACAGATGTTAATGTTCCTAATGTTTACACTTACGGCAGCATTACATATGTTAATGTTCCTAATGTTTACAATCACGGCAGTATTACAGATGTTAATGTTCCTAATGTTTACAATCACGGCAGTATTACAGATGTTAATGTTCCTAATGTTTACAATCACGGCAGTATTACAGATGTTAATGTTCCTAATGTTTACAATCACGGCAGTATTACAGATGTTAATGTTCCTAATGTGTACAATCACGGCAGTATTACAGATGTTAATGTTCCTAATGTTTACAATCACGGCAGCATTACAGATGTTAATGTTCCTAATGTTTACACTCACGGCAGTATTACAGATGTTAATGTTCCTAATGTGTACAATCACGGCAGTATTACAGATGTTAATGTTCCTAATGTTTACAATCACGGCAGCATTACAGATGTTAATGTTCCTAATGTTTACACTCACGGCAGTATTACAGATGTTAATGTTCCTAATGTGTACAATCACGGCAGTATTACAGATGTTAATGTTCCTAATGTTTACAATCACGGCAGCATTACATATGTTAATGTTCCTAATGTTTACAATCACGGCAGCATTACATATGTTAATGTTCCTAATGTTTACAATCACGGCAGCATTACAGATGTTAATGTTCCTAATGTTTACACTCACGGCAGTATTACAGATGTTAATGTTCCTAATGTGTACAATCACGGCAGCATTACATATTTTAATGTTCCTAATGTGTACAATCACGGCAGCATTACATATTTTAATGTTCCTAATGTTTACACTCACGGCAGTATTACAGATGTTAATGTTCCTAATGTGTACAATCACGGCAGCATTACATATTTTAATGTTCCTAATGTTTACACTCACGGCAGTATTACAGATGTTAATGTTCCTAATGTGTACAATCACGGCAGTATTACAGATGTTAATGTTCCTAATGTTTACACTTACGGCAGCATTACAGATGTTAATGTTCCTAATGTTTACACTCACGGCAGCATTACAGATGTTAATGTTCCTAATGTTTACACTCACGGCAGTATTACATATTTTAATGTTCCTAATGTGTACAATCACGGCAGCTTTACAGATGTTAATGTTCCTAATGTGTACAATCACGGCAGCATTACATATTTTAATGTTCCTAATGTTTACACTCACGGCAGTATTACAGATGTTAATGTTCCTAATGTTTACAATCACGGCAGCATTACAGATGTTAATGTTCCTAATGTTTACACTCACGGCAGCATTACAGATGTTAATGTTCCTAATGTGTACAATCACGGCAGCTTTACAGATGTTAATGTTCCTAATGTGTACAATCACGGCAGCATTACAGATGTTAATGTTCCTAATGTGTACAATCACGGCAGCATTACAGATGTTAATGTTCCTAATGTTTACACTCACGGCAGCATTACAGATGTTAATGTTCCTAATGTTTACACTCACGGCAGTATTACATATGTTAATGTTCCTAATGTTTACACTCACGGCAGCATTACAGATGTTAATGTTCCTAATGTTTACACTCACGGCAGCATTACATATGTTAATGTTCCTAATGTTTACACTCACGGCAGCATTACAGATGTTAATGTTCCTAATGTTTACACTCACGGCAGCATTACATATTTTAATGTTCCTAATGTTTACAATCACGGCAGCATTACAGATGTTAATGTTCCTAATGTTTACAATCACGGCAGCATTACAGATGTTAATGTTCCTAATGTTTACACTCACGGCAGCATTACAGATGTTAATGTTCCTAATGTTTACACTCACGGCAGCATTACAGATGTTAATGTTCCTAATGTTTACACTCACGGCAGCATTACATATTTTAATGTTCCTAATGTTTACAATCACGGCAGCATTACAGATGTTAATGTTCCTAATGTTTACACTCACGGCAGTATTACAGATGTTAATGTTCCTAATGTTTACACTCACGGCAGTATTACAGATGTTAATGTTCCTAATGTGTACAATCACGGCAGCATTACAGATGTTAATGTTCCTAATGTTTACAATCACGGCAGTATTACAGATGTTAATGTTCCTAATGTGTACAATCACGGCAGTATTACAGATGTTAATGTTCCTAATGTTTACACTCACGGCAGTATTACAGATGTTAATGTTCCTAATGTTTACACTCACGGCAGTATTACAGATGTTAATGTTCCTAATGTTTACACTCACGGCAGCATTACATATGTTAATGTTCCTAATGTTTACAATCACGGCAGCATTACAGATGTTAATGTTCCTAATGTGTACAATCACGGCAGTATTACAGATGTTAATGTTCCTAATGTTTACACTCACGGCAGTATTACAGATGTTAATGTTCCTAATGTTTACACTCACGGCAGTATTACATATGTTAATGTTCCTAATGTTTACAATCACGGCAGCATTACAGATGTTAATGTTCCTAATGTGTACAATCACGGCAGTATTACAGATGTTAATGTTCCTAATGTTTACACTCACGGCAGTATTACAGATGTTAATGTTCCTAATGTTTACACTCACGGCAGTATTACAGATGTTAATGTTCCTAATGTGTACAATCACGGCAGCATTACAGATGTTAATGTTCCTAATGTTTACACTCACGGCAGCATTACATATCGTCGGTTAAATGCCAAAAGGGCTCAACAACAGTTTTGGTCAAATTTGATATTTTTACAAATTTTTAATGTTTTTTATATTAACTTTATGTTAGAAAATTATTGACCACCAGTTCCAATACTTTTGTCAAAATATTTGACTTTGAAATATTGTACCATTCTGTAATCACCAATATGTATACAGCCAAAAGGACTCATAAACAAAATTATTCTGCCAAAAGGTCTCATCGGCAATTAACTTTGCTGATAAGCCCTTCTCTGTTTTATCTTGTTTATGATACAATGTTTATCTGTAAACCCATTAAGCACACACTGTGGTATGTAGGTGTTAATTTGCGTTATCAAGGTGTTTATTTTTCTACAATATATTCTGGACAAATGCTGATTAATATTTCCTGTACAACATCATTGTACATCTATTGAGCGCAGCATCTAGTCATAAAATGGTGTGATATTTCGAACTTTTAATTGGAAATAAAATAAGGTAAGTTCCTATTTATCCTTTATATTGCTTAAATGAATTGATAATCATGAAAAAAAAGAAATTTTCTTAGCGCTTTACATAATTAATGTCAATACAATTGGACAAACATTAATTTAGCTATTGAGCCCTTTTGGCTCTTAAAATCTTATATTCATATAACATACTATTTGTTTTATTTCTAACACAAGTGAGTAGTTTTAAATTACTTATGTAACTAAGTCATTCATTTAATTGTATAATGCATGATGTTATCCACTTATGTAAGTATACATATTCATTTTAGATTGTTGATGAGCCCTTTTGGCTCACAACAAAACTGTAACTTTGGAAATAATTGTTAATATGCGCAATACTGAACTGATTTCAGGAAAATTACATCATTATGGAAGATGAATGGTCAGAACCGGATTTATACATGACACCAGAGACAATTAAAATTATTGACGAGTTGGAAAGGACATCAGGTAATCACTTTCATATAGAGAATAAGTCAGTTTATACTCTTCAAGTTTTTATACTATGTGTACCTCAAACAATGCACTAAAGATTATGTTGTATTGTTTTAATCCATAAACAGACTGAAAAATAAACATTGTATAATTCTGTTTTATGTTCATTTGGTTTTACACCGTTTCTCCACAATTTGAAACTGGCATTTCAGTCAAATGTCAGAGAAGAGTATGAACGACCAGGAATCGAATCCAAATCATCTGGTTACAAGTCCAGTGTAGTAACTACTAGACCACAGCTGTGGAAATAAATTTTGCCTCATACATGTACTTTAAGCAGCTGATTTGGTTATCTAGAAGATCTAATTTAGTTTCATTTATACGTTTTAGGAAAGAACAATACGAAACATGTGGATACTTCAGTGAGTACCTCAGACTCAGATGATGTGCCACTTTCACATATTCAAGAGCGACTCAAGAGTAAGAGGCAGTTTACAAAACAGGCGCATAATATGTATGAGGACATCTCTGGTGATGACAGCTATGAAGATGAAAGCTATAAACCATCTCCTGAAGCATCTACAAGTGAGAGTGACTGTTCACCACCATTAAAAAGAAAGGGAAAATGGGTACGAAAAAGGATCAGGCCATTGAAGAGAGAAGCAAATAGGAATGAAGTGCTAAAAGAAACCAAGAAAAGCAGTCCATACAAACACCATACCAGAACACTGAAGAACAGTGAACAGAAACAAAAAAGGACCATACCGCTGAAACAACAAAAATACGACCAACATTTACAAAAAGCTTTAAAACAAAGCAGAGCTCAGCTAACTGTTCACACTATTCTAAAAAAGCATGGAGAGATAAGGATTTCCAATTTACTTACCAGCAACTCTTTAGAAAAGATTAGTATTAACCCTGATGGAGATTGTTACTTTAATGCTGTTATATTACAGCTAAGCTCAGATTTCACAGTACAAGAACTAAGAAATAAAATCGGTAATCATTTACTGGAAAGAAAAGATCACTACCAGTATTTTGTTCCACGCAATGTAGGCATGAGTGATGATGAATTCTCAACCGCATATGAAAGCAAAATTAATGATATAAAGAAGGAGGGAATTTGGAATGTAGATATGGCCGATCTTCTTCCACTGGCAACAGCAAATTGCTTCAATGTAAATTTAACCATCTATTCAAGTAAACTGAATCATCCAATTATTCATATTTGCCCTGATATAAATAGATCGGAAGACGAAGGCACAAGAAAAGATGTCACGCTGACTTTCCTTGCTGTACATGGGTATGAACATTATGACGCATGTACTAGAAAAACCACAACAGGTGAAAAGGACTCTCCAAAGAACCAAAATGATGACATAGTTAGTACACCAAGGAAGCGCCAACAAGATACAGACATTCCGGTCATAACACCTAGAAAACAAGCAGTTTACATTTCTCCAAAGAAGATTCAACTTTCTCGTAAAAAGACACCTAATGTTGCCATGTGGAAAAAGAATGTACGAAAACGAAATAAGACAATGGGGAATAGCTACATTTCTGCCAAATCCAAAAAGACCGTCGAAGCTAAACATATTGGCCAAGGTTGTCAAAGCTGTAAGTACAAATGTACAGAGAAATTTCCAGATGTTGTGAGACAAGAAATATTTGACACCTACTATGATGGAAATATGACTTATGAACGAAAAAGAGACTTCATATGTCAGCATATCGATGTTCGTCCCACAAGCAAAAGGTATAAACAGACTTATAAACACAACAGCAGAACGTACTTCTTGCCTTCTGGAAAAGAGCGTATTCGTGTTTGTAAACCATTTTTTATGAGAACATTGTGTGTCGGAGACAAACTCATCAGGTATACATTGGGCAAAAAACAACATGGTGGCTTTGCTGGAGTTGATAACAGAGGGAAACACACTCCAAGCAACAAAACTGACGATTCCAGGAAGCAATATATAAAAAGACATATAGAGTCTTTCCCAGTTGTCGAGTCACACTACACAAGAAGGTCAACCAAAAGAAAATACCTTTCCCAAGACCTGACTATACGAAAAATGTACGACTTATATAAAATTAAGTGCCAAGAAAATAACAGCAATCCAGTCTCTGAAATGGTCTACAGAAAAATATTTTGCACAGAATACAATTTATCTTTCCATAAGCCAAAAAAGGATTTATGTCAAACATGTAACAAATACCACGAAAAGAAGAAGACTAATTCTGCCACTGCTGAAGATGAAGACAATTTCAAAGCTCATATTGAGAGAAAAGAAAGGGCTAGGAGAGAAAAAGAAAAGGATAAACAATCAGCAAAATTAGACAGTTCCACCTTTGTTGCTACATTTGATTTAGAGGCAGTTCTTTCAACTCCATGCTCGACAGTAAGCCAAGTATACTACAAAAGGAAACTGAACTGTTACAATCTGACATTCTTTTCTTTGTCTGATAAAAAAGGAACTTGCTTTATTTGGGATGAAACACATGGACAGCGTGGTTCTTCGGAAATTGGAACATGTATAATAACTCAAATTATTTCGCTTCCATCGGTTGTTAAACATGTAATTTTATATTCTGACTGTTGTTCAGGACAAAACAGAAACCAATACTTGTCTGGAGGTCTGCTTCACACAGTAACGCACCATCCGCATGTACAAGTTATTGAGCAGAAATTTCTTGAGAGCGGCCACACACAGATGGAATGTGATGCAATGCATTCATCTATAGAGCATGCAAAGAAATGTACATCTATTTATGTTCCAGACCAGTGGGACACTGTTATTCATATGGCTAGACGACAAAAACCGTACACGGTCATCCCAATGCGATTTAATGCATTTTATGACCTAAAGGCTTACACTGAAAAAAATTACAAAAATTTCAAAACTGATGTGGATGGCAACCGAGTTAATTGGCTAAAGGTTAAAGTGCTCAAAGTAACAAAGGAAAACGCAGAAGAACTTCAGATCAAGTACGATTATGACGAAGAATTTAGAAAAATTAATGTCACAAGATCAGTAAGAGGACGTCCAACTGCTACTGAACGTGATCTTCCACGAAAGTATGCAGAAAAAATACCCATTTCTGACGCCAAGAAGAAAGACCTGTTAGATCTGTGTGATTCTTTAGTTATTCCAGCCATATATCGAGGATTTTATGAAAATATGCCTACAAGCAAATCAGCCAAAGATCAATTAGCACTACCAGATATGAATGATGATGACTCAGACAGTGCCATGGACGATTAGAAAATCACGTAATAATGACAATCAGCGTAAACAATTACGCATATAATACCAATTAATAGGACTACAGAAGACTTGTCAAACTTGCTTACCAAATTCAATAAATAACAAATCAAACTAAAACAGTGTTAATATGTTTTAAATGTTTATTTATCATAAGTTCCTGATCTGATGAGCCCTTTTGGCTTCATTGTTTTGACATTTAAAAGTTACATTTTTAATCTGCCAAAAGGGCTCATCCACAAAATGTCCTTTTATGGCAATACTAGTATGATTGTTCAGTTGATTTGTTTGCATATGAATAAAACATACACACTTACATATAAGTGCATAGTTATAAATAAATAACTCCAAAATTGGATTTTTAATGCACATCCAAACTTCAAAGCTGTTTTTCTCAGTACTTTAAAAAATGCTGATGAGCCCTTATGGCATTTAACCGACGATATGGGGTTTGATTTGGGTTTTAAGATCGTCTGTCAACAGTATTCCAGTTATTTACGCATTCAGTTGACCTAACCATCGCTCCTGCGTACCCAATCAGTACTACCCTGCTCCTCCTTAAGCACCTGGCAACTAACCTATATAAATGAGAGGAGTTCAGAGGTGGAGGACAAATGAATAGGGATGCATTATATTCAGTCATCTTGTCACGGAAGAACATATGGCTCGCCCGGGGTTCGAACCCACGACCCCTAGATTAGCAGTCAAGCGCTATTCCGACTGAGCTAACCGGACGGGCCGAACATATGGAATAATGAAGTTAAGACGACATCAATTATTAAGAAAGTGGATCAACACGTGATCCAATATTACTTGGAGGCTTAATAAGCTAAATTGCAATTTTGAGAAATAATGAATAAATAGTTACCAAAATGCTCGTAGTAATATTATAGCATATGCCAGTCATAAGTATGAGAAGTCTTCATTAGTTTATAATCACCTTAATATTTCTTACATTATTTATTTATAAAATGAACCATGCCTCTTGTTTCTTGGGTCACAATTTTATAGAAAAAATCCGGTGATACAAACAAATGCCAGACTAATTACATGTACACTGTAAGGATACATTTTAGCAAAGTGTCATTTTTTAAATGATATACAGTAAAACCTTACTCAAAAACTAATACAATAATAATACCACCACAAAATAAAGAATACAACTTTCAAGTCCAGTTTTACTGTTTTGCTATTTCTTCAACCTCAATCTTAGGACCACCTCATTAAGAAGACCAGTTTTCAAAGGTCACACGAGTGGTCTTATTAGTAAAGTTTTACTGTATTATATTACCAATATAAGTGTATATTGTTATTGTACGAATGTCCGATGACCCTCGAATACTTTCGGCCATCCATTCTCAGCTATGACCCTTAAGGGGCTTCCAAATATGTAATGCTCTAGTCACAAGGTAAAACTTACACGTAACAGGTCTCAAAGATATCATCGAAAATTTAAAATTACGATTTTGAGTCAAAATATGTACAGTTAATCCACACTTAAAGACCACCTCAATAATAAGACTATCTCAAAATTAAGAACACAGTATTCAAGTTCATTTTCACTGCATTGCTCTTTATTCAACCTCAATATTAAGACCACCGCATTATTGAGATTAGTTTTCAACGGTCCCCAGGGTGGCCTTAATATAGAGGTTTTACTGTATTAACAAAACTTAAATTTCAACAACAAAAATGTAATTCAATTAACGACCTACCACACAAATATGTTGGTAAGATTACCATAAACAATTGCTTTCAAAGATGACCTCAAGAATCTCAAAGATAACTTAGCTGTTTGAAGTATGTCCTTACGCGAGAATTATGCATGGTGAAGTTTGCAGATATCCCCTAG
This sequence comes from Mactromeris polynyma, assembly GCA_032209605.1. Lineage (NCBI taxonomy): Eukaryota > Metazoa > Mollusca > Bivalvia > Venerida > Mactridae > Mactromeris > Mactromeris polynyma. The sequence goes on from JASFXZ010000051.1 coordinate 924,977, forward strand.
TGAATTCATTCCACTAACAATGTCATCGATTTATGCGTTGGTAGTCTTTGATGCTTTCTGCAGTACATATGCATCAGAATCTGTAGCTAAAACTTTCTTTGTAGTCACTTTTTATTAATTTGCGACTAGCAAGGAAAAAGAACAGTATTCCCAGGACTAGTCACATGCGATTGATTCGACCTTCCTAATCAGACTGCAAAACCCACAAGCCACAAAACATCACAGAGCAACAGAGACAGCACTAAACAATACCCTAGGATAGAAGAAGATTCCCGAGGGATGTCCGCTTTGAAATGTGAGTAACAAGTACTTAAATACTGATGTTTAATCAGAACACCAAAAACGTAGCAGAACAGAGCAGAGCATAGTTGAGCAGAGCATAACAGAACAGAACAGAACAGAACAGAGCAGAGCAGAGCAGAGCAGAGCAGAACAGAACAGAACAGAACAAAACAAAACAGCTCATTACTATTTGGATTCAAAAATAACATATATCATCCAATGTATATAATTTACACAAAAATAAAAGTGGCACATTTAATTACGATAAGTAAATGTACAATTATATAAACAGCAAGGCCGAATGAAATATTACAAAACACATCAAAACGCGAAGTGATTAAAGACATGTAACCCATTGTCTAGTACTGACGTTATGTCGTTATTTGCCGTCACTTACCACTTAACCTTATTTGGATAATTATGCAAATCAACACTGAGTATGTCAACTCACAATTACTGACCCCACAAACAGACATCACACTCGTTGACGGTATTAACGAGTGTACATATTAAGCGCAAACTGAAACTATTATAATTCTCTTTTAGTGTGAAACGATATATATCATAATTTAATACTAATTAGATACCACAACCTATACGTGCCCACTCGCTCGTTAAAATGGTTTAGTGAAGTTCCGCAATTCCGCCATATAAGTATTCCCACATCACACAACAGAAAACTGACAATATTTCAGAGTTGAGAATGTTACTAATTAGTTCAAAATACGATACCACATCGTCAATTATATCTTACGAGGCGCCGATATACAATTATCTGAGGCTATAGTTATGTGCACACATATATATGATCATAAAGTATAGTTTCCTCGGATTGAAAGGACAAGCAATAAAGATTGGTGGCCATAAGTTAGGCTTAGGGAACAAAACACTCATGTCTGATTGGTTGATTTTCCACTCACTTGTAAGACTGACCAATCACAAGGCTGCATTTTGATACTAAACCACAAAATCAGTATTTATGACCTTAGAACAACTCTGAAGGAGAGTAACTTGCTTACAAGTATATATTTATTCAAATCACTTTTTTTATATTGCCTTCGACTTCATTTATTCTTAATACAGTAAAACCTCACGTAATTGCCACCTCAATAATAAGACCACCTCAAATTTAAGAACGCAATTTTCAAGTCAATTTTAACTGTTTTGCTGTTTATTCCACCTCAATATTAAAACGGACGCTTCAATAAAAAGACGTTCAAGTGTCCCAATCGTGGTCTTATTATTGAGATGTTTACTGTGCAAGAACATGATTTGTTTGGTTGCTACGATAAAAGTATCACCTTTTATTACATAGAACATAGAGTAAAAATCAGTAAAATTGTCCATTTCCAAAAGTTTAGGGGCTATTAAATCATATTTTAATATAAGTGAAAACAGTTTAGCAGTTGTGTCTGTTTTCTTGATTAAATGAACAATATCATGGTTTTTTTATAATTTCAAATTATTAATTGCTTCTTGCTTCCATTCTTTGTTAGAGTTAGTTATGTACTAAAAAATCTCGATTTTCTTTATTATTCTCGTCTGTTATGTTGTTGCTGTTGTTATTGTTGTTGTAACTATCAATTTGTTAAATTGATTGCCAGTTGTTATTGACTGGTTTTAAATATTATAAATCATTTTATATGATTTAGATCCGTTCTTGTCACGGCGGAATATAATTATTATTGAATTATTTTAATTTTTGAATAATGAAGGGAAAATCTTTTCAAACCGTGATAGTCAACTTTCGTGCGTAAACAATCGTAACTGACTTAACTTTCTATACTTTATCGTGATGCAAATATTATACTTCTGTGATTTCCTTTTTCCTCATTGTCCTTTTTTAAGTTTTTTTATGGTAAATTTATGACATTGAAATTAGAAACGGCTAAAACAATAATCATGTTAGCCTTTTAGTTTTTAACGATTTTTGTTGAGAATAGTTAGGTTTAGTTCTGTTCTGTTCTGTTTCAATTTCAAATACCTAGATATTGTTGTGTACGCTTTATCGGTGTCCAAACATCGGCATCTGATTAAAGCAAAGATCTGGTATTTAGGTCATTGGATTAAAGTGATATATCCGGATGAAGCGATTATACGAACTGTTAATTAACTCCGAAAGCGCTTTTAGGGGAGAATTTGGGGAAATATAGGATTTTTATAGAATAGCCTCGAGATGAAATATTGGTATGGTCAATTATATTGGGTGGCAATATACAGCATGACGTTTGATCTGTAAAGGTGTGAATTTTAACACAGTAAAACTTGATTACAATCAGTACAATTTTAGCGGATTGGTTAACCTTTCGATAAGGGATAATGTTACCTTACTGAAATCCACTGAATTTCGGTTAATTTACCGAAATCAATTTTGCTTTACCGAAATATCCACTTCAAATACAACATTTGCACTATATATTGCTAATTTCTTGTTATTTTAACGCGTGTGTTTCAATGTCAGACGTTGCTCAGAGTTATACAGGAAACAGGAATTAGGTCAACCCATTACATTTGCATTGTTCAATAGCGAAATGATAATTTTTAATTCATTAAGCAAAGCACCACCAGCGAACTGGGAAATCAGAACATGAGTCGATTCACTGCACAGACAATTCAATGTAATTAATACGTTAATCGCCTCGGGTGTGCGGTATTGACATTCTACACAAAAGGCAATGGAAGCCTGGACCAGCAGAATCGGAACAGAACACTCACTTTACCTAATGATTTGAAAGTAATTGTGCAGATATCAAGATTATGTTAGATATCGCAAATGACAAGGTGTGTGAAGTTTATGTAAGGTATGGGTATCACGTGACTATGAGAACAGTGTAACTCATATTGAGAGATAGTCCCTGGAGCGAGAGCCTCTCTTCCAGAACAATAATGTAACGTTTTCATGTAATACGACTATACAATAAAATTTCCTCTCTGAAGCAACAACCTCTCAACAAACAGCCAACTTGTACGTCACCTAAAGGGTATCGCTCCAGAGTGGTTGCATTATAGAGTGATTTCACATGAGTATATTGGAACATGTAATTATATACAGTAGACATTGTACAAGCGACCACCTGTATTAAGCGAATTTTTACAAAAATGCCACTTAAATTCCTGCCCGAGTTTTTTAAACGATTTTTACGATCTGTTACGCGACCAGCGATCGATTTAACCAGCCTTGCGTTCAGTTACGGCTATCAGTCGCGAACGTTTTGTATTGTATCCCTGGCCCACCGTATCACATTGCCTGCACACGGGGAACCAAATTGCAAAACGTTACAAAACGATACGAAACGATAGCCTCAAATACCTTTACTGAACGCATGGCAGTCCCGTCAGGTCAAACATACGGTTATTAAATAATCCATTAAACGACTGCATAATTTAATCCCATGGGGCATTTCACACTCGAGCAATTCACAACTACATGCACGCATTACCTTTAAAATCAAGCGTGATAAATACAGCCAGGTAAACAAACGGCGACAGGTACAAATCGTTATATTATATCTTTATATATAATATATCGACAAATCGTTGCATATGTGCCCGCTTGAACGCCAAAGTCAAAATGTAATTGAATGTCTAAGCGTAACCATAATAATGTCTACAAGAATCATCTGTATATGTATACTGGTCAAAAGAGCCCAATTTTGCACTTTGAGAATATTAACTGCACATCGACAACGTGATCTTAATCGACGAGCATGGTTTTAACTGGTTTACATCAACACTTTTATAGTTCGAATCATTTGAATAATAAATTTCTCAGATTACTGCATCGAAATCAATAGGAGATGAATCCAGCAGCTTGTAAGAACTGTTTTAAATAGTACTGCCTGGTTAACACTGTGACCAGTATATATCCACACTATTTGATTAGGCGCTCCTTATACAATTAGCCCGCACAGTCAGCGCATACGGTAGAACGCTCGACTGCCAATGTAGAGGTCGTGGGTTCGAAATCTGGGCGAGAAGTATGTCCATCCGTGACAGATTGACTGAAGATACTGCAAAGATAAAGACATTTGTCCCCACCCTTCGACTCTGATTTATGTAGAGAAATGGTCAGTTGCTTGCGGAGGAGCAGAGTGGTACGGGTTGGTAACCAATGACCATTTGTTAGATCAACCGACCACCGTATGTGACTGATATACTGTTGACAAACGACGTAAAGCCCGAAACAAACACATACACTATCCTTATACACTTGTAACCTCACAGACCAATCGAAATTGGCCCCATTGACGCTCTACCGTTCATGGTTTGTGTTTAAAAAAATAAAACCTTTCGAAACACAATAAAACTAGATGTTCCATAGGACAATAATAGGCGCTTCAAGCGTAAGGAAATATGTTTTAAGCCGAAAAAGGACCAACACTCATCCAAAATTTGGTGGGTTGTAGTTAAAATCGCCATTGCCCTGTAGTTTTACATCCCATGCTTATATTCCCAATATAAATGTAACATATATCCTCTTATTGATATCATGGAAATAAAAGCTGGATATCCATAAAGCTGCTTTAGTCAGCAGACTGTTTTATTTTAAGAAGGCAAGGCTAGTGGTAGTATTATTCGTGTAAGGAATTGTAACCATGACTTACCATCCAGTACCCAAACGTTACCCTATGATTGTGAGGCTGAACATCAGAGATTTGAGAGTAAGAAGCGATAGTTATGTACTGCGGTCAGTTGACCTAACCCGTGTCCCTGTGTTACCATCGAGCAAGCAGCTCACTTACCTGCAGAAGTGGGAGACGAATCATTTCGTATCATCTTTACACAAGTTACCATAAAAAATCATACGTATCACATGGGGTTCGAACAAATATCTTCAGATTCCTAGTCTACCGACTGAGCAGGCAGAAATACTCGAATAAGATGTAGACATTAACTAAGTTTCCCTTTCCAAAAGTGCGTGTGATTGCCTTAATGTTTCCATGTTGGCTTACTTGTATAAGAAATAACCCAGACAACTATCGACTGAACACTACTCATGCATAATACTTAACGTTTCCCTTTAGAATAATGACTTGAACATTCCAAATGTTACCCGTGGGAGAATAATTCATGGTAGTAAATTGTTGTATGGATAGGGAATGAGAAGGCACACAATTAGTAGCTTTATGCTAAATATTTAACAGCCCATGATGTGTCATGTATTAAGTCAATAATTAGTCTAGTATATAAACGGAAAATATTAAACAGGAACGCATTTACAGTTCGTACGGAGTGTATTCTATATAAGCGCTTGTTTAATGTTCCTGTGCAATTATTTCACTTTATATAGTGTTCAGGTTATTTTGTGCCCAGTGTCGGCCTATTGTTGACATCTGTCTTGACTTATCCTGTGATCTTTTCCACCCCTTAATGCCACCCCCCCCCCCCCCCACCCTTCACTGATTGTCCTCTTTGATTCACCTAGATATTCCTTATGGTCTGCCAGACTATTCATTGCGCCTCTGTTCCCTAACGTAAGAACCCTTTAACCTCCTCAAGTGCCTTGTGTATTATGTATCGTTGTTTTCCCGGAGATATGTGTAGGGAGGCACTGCCTTATATATGTGGCGTTCCCTGTAGCAATTTACTCTCTCTCTTTCACAAAATACGTAGTATGCCGGAATGTCGAGTTCAAAATGTATGCACCGTTTTCAACACGAAAGCAAAACAGCCTGAGCAACTTTAAAACTATTTGATTCATGGCCATTTTCTGTGGTATGGTCGAGATACAACTATTAACAAACATTTTCAAAGGACGGCCTATTATTGTAAGAATCGCGCTAACTGTAAGTTGGTGCAAATGTGAACGACAACTCCATGGGAGGAAGAAGCACTATTGTATCTCAGTTTTGGTAAAGCAACAGTTACGATATTTTGTGCCAGTCACAATCAGTTGAAGTATTAGTTTATATTTATCTGTCAAAATTGTAAAATAGTAGTAAAAACGATACATTTAGTTTGCAACTGTTCAGTTTGTTTTCATGAAATTAAGCGCCAAGATTCAAAAGTTTCAGTTAAATATGGTAGTCATTTGTTCGGTGCAGCCGTACTAACATGGTTATTTGCATATCAGTGTTGTGAAAACCAATCAAATCTTACGTTAACCACCAAAGCAATTTATCTTCAACCGAACAACGTTGGTAACCTTGACGCGGATTGGCTAACCATTGGAAAGGTACGTTACCTTACCGAAATCCACTGAATTTCGGTGAATTTACCGAAATCCAATTTGGATCTGGAGTGACCAGCAATCGTAACATCTCGGCTTTTTTTATGTTGCACAACAAATCTTAACCTTCAAATTGCGCCGACCATCTTTTGTCAGGATATTTCTTGTTTAAGTATCACTCGGTACTCATTTGCACTTCGACAAGCAGCTGACAACTTCCCCCACCTGAGTCAAATGTCAAACAGTTAACATACACCATATACCGGTGTACCGTCGACCCGACTCACTCATAGCAAACAACTTCCGTGTGTAAAAAGTATCTTTATGCTGATGGCGATATGTTAGCTGGTTCTCAGCTTGCCAATGTGTTGCCTAGGCAGTAGGGTGGAAGCTTATCAGTACAGGGAAACCTCAGCTTAAGACCACCTCAATAATAAGACCACATCAATAATAAGACCATCATAATAATAAGACCACTTCAAAATTAAGAACACATTTTTAATTCGTTTTCACCGTTTTGCTCTGTATTCGACCTCAATATAAAGTCCACCTCAGTAAGAATACCAGTTTTCTAGGGTAGCTTGGATAGTCTTATTATTGAGGTTTTACTGTATTTGAAAACTTCTTTAGTTTTCGGTGCCTTCAATCAAAAAACACTTCTGAATAATATTAACAGCAAAGAAGCTTATGAATCAAGAACACCTCGGTTTTGCGAAAAGTAGCGCCAAGAGACAGAAAGACACTGGTCTAGAAGGCGATATCTTCCTTTCCGCATCTTTTTTTGGTTGAATTCAATTCAGTAATCATACACAATATCAGAAAGTATGGAACTCGTCTATGATTAGACTGGTGCCAATACCAATATGAATTATGATACATATTCAATCAGCTTTGCCAAGAATGTTTGCAAACTGCAAAACATACATATTAGCAAACAGACAAATATTGGTATGAAATCTGATTTCGTTAATACAACTTGCAGAAAATTGACCTGAAGTCTGTTGATGTAATCCGAGTGTGCAAACATGCGTTTATCTTAATTAAACCGGTAGCTCTTCAATAATCGGTGAAATAAATCGATAAACACAGTCAGAATATCGTGCACTAGGAAACCCGGTTCAGATAGAAGATACTGGCTAATTAAATTATATTTTTAACATAAAGAGTGCACGATTTCTAACATCACGTGATCAAGTATTGTTTACCCTGTCTTTGGATTACGTTGACATTGCTTCAATATTTTACACGATGGTATTGGTAAAGACATAAACCTATCTAGATAAAATGGTTTGTATTAAATCAAGTAAAATAATTCAAGTATTAATAGTTGTATACACAACGTAATACCCATGTTTTGAATTAAGACATTTCATATATTTGTTCTGAAAAGTCTCAAACAATTAGCTTCTCGTAGTTAATATTATTCGGTAGGTTTTTTATATGATGACGTCAGTGATTACGTCATAGACCTACTTGAGATTCAAATATAACACAATCGTCACCAACTGTGATAAACAAGAATAAAACTGTACGTATGACGATCGCAGGGAATTTCTTTCAATGCTAAACAGTGAAGATTTAGTGAAATAATCTGCTTTCCAATAAGTTCGTTCCTTCTGCTGCGGGAAGTGGTAACTATTAAACAGAAGATCATGCATTATTAATCAATCCTCTGGCCGCAGCATGTCGTCAGCAGTTAAGAGTGTACTGGAATAACGTAAACAGACAGTAGATTCGTCTTTTCTTCATTTGATAACACTGGAGAGAATAAATATTTATATAATTAGTCTGTTCAGTAACTTGTCCGAGGATATCCGAAAACGACAATGGGCATAACTAATCTTTCATCTGTCATTCCTTGTTGTTATGTATTTATGCACACCAGCGAGCGGCGAGACTACGTGTACACAATGATAACCAGAGACCACAACTACATTATGTGTGTACTGTTAACACGTTCATCCTAAGTGGTATGGAACGAAGACTTGTGACTGTTGCAAACACAAAAACCCAACACAGAGGAAGTGGCAAGAGAACTTTGCTGCTTACGTCGAATTAACTGGGGGTTTGTTAGGGACTTGTAGTGTGTCACGTGTGTACTTAATGTAGTGCTCAACGTATTTAGTAGACAATTATTGTTTGTTTCAGCACATAAAAAGAAAACAAATTCAGAAAACCTTCTTCTAGTGACTTAAATGTAACATCACTTTCTCTTATCTAAGTTTGTTTCGTACTTTCCGTGTTTATATTTTCTCTAACTGTAATTATCATCTCCTAACACCACGTGACCAGTTACATCAGCCAGTGTTTACATATTACACCATGATAAATCAATCTTAGCTTTAAAAGCCATGATTTGGCGTGACAATCGGAAACTGTTTTCCCATGCGATCTTTGGAATTGCCTTTAACATGTTTTGTATGTTGATTAATTTACACACATTTGGATATGTTATTGCGTAATACTATCCAGCTGTAGTCAATCGTCGCGTCACAGTTATATCTGGCTGCTTACCTACATCAGTTTTGAACATTCAAATCATCGAAAATATTGACAAATCGTGACATCGTATTTTAATTAAAAGAGAGATTTAATTGTTCCAGGGAACGTCAAAAGCACAAGAGAATGTATCGACACACAGACCTCCAAGAAAACAACTGACTACAAAACATTAGGCACTGAGGAGGTGCAACGGTTAACATATATGGGAATACGGTTTCCCGGGTAAACATGTGTAGGAATGGGGTGCAGGGAATGGTTTGGCCGACCATAAAGAACAAATACAAAACCGAATAAATGTCGAGCGGAAAATGCTACACACAAAGTACACATTCATCTCATAAGCACAACGTTACATAGAAATGTATCAATACATGTAAACACAATTACAGTAGCGAAAGAATCACAAGACACAAACATGGATAATGAATGCACCGGATAGGTTAGTGGCTAAATCAGTGGGGGTTTGAAACTGGTTAAACTCTAAGCTTGTACCTAACCTCTCATATGTAATATAAAAGTCCAGACACAGAGTGTAAACAATAAACAGTGGACAACTCCCTAACAGAAGAGATGGTAAATTAGGATAATGCATGTAGAACATTGATTCATATAGATGTATATAAAACACTTTTGCCCCATGAAGCCAGTCAAAAATGAACTCGATGATTTATCAGAAGCCAAACCATGTGAAAAGAAGTCGTTCAGAGCACGAAAAGATTGGCAGAATACAAACATCAGATGCCCTCCTTCCGTATCTGGCTCTAGAAGGGATCATCATCAAGTACTATTAAACCTTTCCTGTCGTCGCGCAAGCCAAGAGAGAAGCATGTTGACCAACTGTGAAGGTGTCGACAACCAACGTGTGCAGTGGGTTTCAGTATTGTATTAATATAATACTCTTCTCTTATAAACGTTTCTGTATGTAAATAAGAAAACTCCATCTCTACAACCCCTGATCTTAAAGATGTCAAACACAGAAAGGCGTAGATACATGTAAAGCAGGCAGGAAGTAATGCTTGTTGATGAACATTGTTTCAATGTCGAGAAATTAACTCGTTGCTCAGTACATATTTTGGCAGACCGTCAGAAAAAAAGAGAAATCATTTCAATTGTCTATTTCCCAAGTCGTTTTAATCAGTCAGTAAGTAGTTTTTGATACCACGAGACAATACTGCTAATCTCAGCGTCAAGGAAATCGATATTAACTCTAGCACATTCGTGTTACACTCCAATTTATGTCACCCTAGAGGCATGAAGTCTATGTTCCCATAGATTATGTATGAACACCAGTTATTAGTATGTGTAAACAACACTAGAATGACACAGTGGTTTTAACAGTTGATTAGGGCTTATAAAAAGCGAGGTACGAACTAAGGGGTGAATCATCCAAACGAGAACTTTGCGGAATCGATGAAGAGAATCTAGATATTACGAAATAGATTTGTTATAAACTGGGAAGGGTAAGAATGAGCAGAGGTCTAATAAGACTGTCCAAAAGTGGTGATAATGACATAGATGAAAAATCGAAAATGGGTGGAACTTCGGTGATAAATCAGTATACATTCATCCGTAAACGGCTAGGTCATAACATGACTTACGCCAGAATATCGATTCAAGCTATCCAATATATTGGCAATGAATAAAACGAAGCAGTAGTTCCATAATTGTAAGTAAACAGTTACACATCAGTTAGTTGATATTGTAGATTTGCTTCGATATTTTAATATTATTACACACGACAAATCCTGATCAGCAGAGTGACATTATTACAGTAAAACCTCACTCAAAGACCACCTCAATAATAAGACCATCTCAATATCTAGAACGCAATTTTCAAGTTCATTTTCACTGTTTTACTCTTTATTCAACTTCAATATGAAGACCACCTCAGTAGTTAGACCAGTTTTCAAGGGTCCAAATGGTGGTCTTATTATTGATGTTTTACTGTACTTATTCGGAGCACGGTTCGTTGGCCTGATCAGGGTACTGTATGCAAACATATTTTTCACAGATATTTTAGCGTTCAATATATACAGCTATACTAGGGACAATAATTAAGGGAACCCCCAAATTCAATTAGAAAGAAGCAAAATTTCAATGGCATAAGGAATGTTTATACCCGAAGGGGATCAGTATCTGGTCCATGCCCCGCGAGCATTGATGCATGCACGACACCTTCTAGGCATGCTAGCGATTATGCGACGGATCTCCCTTGGAATCCGTCGCCATTCCTCTTGTAATGCCCGGCCAAGCTGTTGCAAATTGTTGCAACGCTGGGGTCTGTTGTGCACCCTGCGACCTAACACATCCCAAATGTGCTCAATAGGTGACATATCCGGGGATTTGGCTGGCCACGGCAGTGCTCTTACACCTTGCTGTGTCAGAAAGTCGACGGCAACACGGGCTCGGTGTGGGCGCGTGTTGTCCTCATGGAACTCTAAGTGTCCACTAATGCGCTGGGCAAATGGAACAACCACTGGACGTAAAATTTGATCAACGTAACGTTGGCCGGTCAAGTTACCTTGTACAATCATTAATCCCGTACTTAGGTTGTACGTGATGCCCGCCCAGACCATGATACTGCCATCCCCATACATATCGTGCTGCTGGACTGTTGCAGGATGGTACCTCTCCCCAACTCTCCTCCAAACACGTTTTCGACCATCAGTGAAGTTCAAACATAATCGTGATTCATCCGAGAACATCGTGTATCGCCAATGACGCTGTTGCCGCCCTATATGACGTTGTGCCCACTGATTCCTAAGGCGTGTATGTGCCATTGTCAGATGCATACCTTTGAATGGACGTCTTGCTTTAAGCCCCACCCCACGCAGTCTGTTATGAACAGTTGACTTACAAAGTCGAATTCCCGTGGCACCCCTGAATGTATCCCTCAATTCTGGTGCCGAAATGAATCGGTTCCTTAACGCAATTATGCGCAGATACCGATCCTGCCGAGGAGATGTCGATACCGTGACACCAGTCGCGAAATTACACTTTTGGATTTACCAAAGTATCTAGCAATTGAGTTCTGGGATTGCCCAGCTTCCAACATGCCAATTGCACGCCATTTCTCATTTTCCGTCATGTACACTTTAGGAGGCATTTTCCTTCTTTGCACTTGACAAATAAACCTTTCAGATATGTTGTCTAACGGCAAGTGTGAGAAACCACAGTTTGTAACCTTGAATAACACGATATGCACGAGAAATGTGTGAAGTTTGAGCACTTTTATTACACGCGTTCGATACCAACGCCCGGTTTTAAAACAGCTTTGTATTGTCACGTACTCTGAAAAGTCAAAGGGGTTCCCTTAAATATTGTCCCTAGTATATAATAGTCTTAAGCTGATTATAGATGCGAGTGTTGTATTATATGCATGATACACATGAAAAACCATCATTGCAAGTAACAAATCAATCCACAGCGTGGTAGATGTACGTAAAGATGGTAAACTCTTTAGTGATAGTGTGCCTTCTTAAGATACTCGGTGCTTAACGTCTTAAGTCTTTATTTAGCGATGTGGACAGGGATTTTCTGTCTGACTCGTATACAACGATCTGACTGTATTTCATGGTATTTGTGTGATATGGATGCAGCTTTGGCGTAGATTTTCGACTACATATATTAGTGTTTTTATTCAAAATCATAATATAACTTAGCATGATATAAAAGTGTGTCTGATAAGTGGAGTACATATATGAGTAGCTTCACGAGTAGTTTTATATATCTATATTGCAGTATCCTGTGTTCTCCGAGTGTATTCGACAGTTGTCCAGTGCGGGAGTTTCGTATTTTATTCGGTTGTTTGTTTTGTGAGATATCATGAACAGTGAGTACTCGGGTGCACCCTTACAGGGCTCTAGAATTGTACTAAGTACACTTGTCAAGGACTAGTGTACATGTTAAATTGACTTGTCCAACATGGGCTGGTAGTTGTCAGAGAATGAAGTGAGGGTATGGATTAACAGTTAATTAGGTGTGTTTGAGCTACTGTTGTTTATTTGTCACAAGTCCAGTGTTGATTAGCCTAAAGGGTATTGATCAAGCCATTGGGTCAAGGACTTTGTTACTTAATGTGCACAGCTGGGGGTCAATTACCATCACAGTATTGACCCAATTATCAGATACCAATAAATTATTAGAAAATTGGTCTGGTTCAACACTACATATATGTCACCATGCCTGAACATGTCAGACATCCTGCTATGTTAGTTAACATACAGTTAACAACTACAATGTATTCATTTTCCTTTATTAGCGGTCATTTCTATAGCATTGAGTCCAGACCTTAACACAGACTTGTCTTGGACTAACCTCAACTCAACTGTTGGTAGCCCGAATCAGCAATTAGACTTGTCCAGGACGTAGGGCTAGTGGATTTCTACAGCACTGCCTTAGCCTGTTGTTAATATCCCACCTCGTTTCATGTAAAATGTTGTATATTGCATTGTATTATTATGATGTTTATACATGTAGTATGTAAATAAAATATGTTTAAACTAATCTCCCAAGTGGTGTTTTTGTCCCTGACCGTATCTTGGCTGTACTCCTTTCTTGACACACCATTTGTGTTTGTATCTTGTGTCAATTGGTATAGTACTGTTGTACCTTTCCATGTCGTTCTTGTTCTTTTGAATTGCTTGTACGTTGTCGGTAGCTTCTGTACATTTAACTGTCTTGTTTGAATGAAATACCTGCACTGTTCTAAATATAGAAGCTCTGATGTAATAGAAATGCTGATGTGGTTCAATTATTGTCAGACAAGGAAACATATAATGAATATGTAAGACAGCTGCTAGCAGGTCAAGTTTCCTGCACGTCTCTCTTTTATTGCAGTCGATGAGAATTATATGTACATCGTATGATCTAAGTATTGGACAATGAATAACATAAGACGATCATTACAAACTAGATTTTGTCAGAAAAGAACAAGCAATTCCAGAATGGTCAATATTCTCCTATTTCACTACTTAGCAAATGGACTGCATTGATTCAAGACTGTGTGTGTCAGAAAACTGGAAGTACATATTGTATAATTATGTGTAATTTATCAATGAACGAAACTTAAACAAGAAACAGAAATATCACATCTAATAAAAGGGCATTTTCACATATTTCCCACGGAAATATCTAACATGACCATATATAAATGTCAATTTCGCAATAGATCAGAAGCATTGATGTTATTATGTGGTAATCATGTGGCTATTTATACCTTCTACAATGAAGCGTAAATAGTTCTCGGATAATTTCGTAATTCATAATTACGTGAGAGTATCAATATAGTTTATGTTACCATGAAGGAAGGCAAATTAAAGTGTTGATGTAATCAAAAAGTCTCAATACATAACAGCTAGAACACTGTGACATGGTAACATGAAACAATAAGGATATTCTTTTTCAAAACTCGTAACGTATACTTGTTACCCCCATTGGCTGGTGATTATCAATAAGTATCTACCCTTTTCGAAAACAAAACATGAAATGCATCATATCTTGTTTACAAATTACGTCACGGTTTACCTTATCCGTAAGTTTTTATGTTCTTCCGCGACTTTCCGTATGCGATATACATATTCATCCGAACAGTCAAACTCGACTACAAGAACTACATCTACGTGTTTGAAATTGTCAACACGTGAGGAGACGTCACCGATTTATGTACCTGTCTGGTGCATTTAGGAACACAGGACACGCAGCGAGTATAAACAAAAGCTCTAGATACTAGGTTACATTGTTCGATCGACAAAATATAACTACTTTTTGCATTGATATTGAATCTTCGGACATTTAATGGGACACGATAGCGTGTAAATTACTAGTGTTGCAAGTTGTCTTTAAAGTTTGTGGTGCTACGTCTTTAGAGGTGGGGCTAAATTTAATGTTAACTAAAGGGGAGGGACTTAATTATCAAAGGATCGAATGCATTAACTAACAGTGTGGGTATTAGATAATGAAGCTACATTAAACCATAGTATTTGGCAAAGGGCACTCAATGAGCAAGATTAAACCGGTTACTGAATGTGTTGCAGTGTACCGTACCATTTGCTAATGGTCTCCAAAGGAGCAATACTGAACCTTCGGATTTAGCAAAGGTCTCTTAATTAGCACCAATGAATCAGAGTTATTGCCAAATGTCATTAAATGAGTAACAAATAACCCGAGGTTTTGCAAAACTGTCACAAAATAGACAACAATGAAACTTCGCATAAAGCGAAGGTCTCTCATTTACGACCAATTAACCACACTATTTGCCAAATGTCACTCAATTAGCTACGATAAACCAAAGTGTTATCATAATCGTTACATAAATAACAATTCTCAAAGGTCAATAAATGAGCAACATATTATCATATATATCTAACGTAAACAAATGTGTTAAAAGGAAACATCGTATATATCGAAGGTCACTGACTAAGCAAAAAGGAATCAGCAACTTCGGAAAAAAATGCTGAATGAGATGAACTGCCACCAGTTATTTAGCTAACAAAGGACTTTAAATATGATAAAATGCATCATTGTTTATGCAATCGGTTGCAAAAGGAGCAACAATGGCCATCTTATTAGCACAGGTCGTTAAATGCGCTATTTTGATAATCGTATTTGTCAAAGGTCACTAAGCGGGTAACAACGGACACACACTAACCAATCCTTGAAGTAGCTGAACCACGTGAGGGCATTGAGGAGGAATATCAATAATATGTATCTAATAATACAGGCAGCCATAATGCCTTATGCAACTTGAACACAGCAGTCATAAAAGACGATTGATATCTACTTAGTTATTAAATTAGTCATATGTAATTAGCGCTGACTATTCCCAGCGTAGATAGGTGGTTAGCTAAGCATACATAATGCAGATGAGAACAGGGCAATATAGGCATTTAAAGTGAGATATGCATATCTACGTAAGATAAAACTCAACGTAGTAGAGGAACACATTTGAACATGTGCTTTACACTAATTTATCAGTTTTTTGGTAACGTTTTGGTAAGCAGAGTCAACAGTTTTTCAATTTGAACACATTATACATTTTAAAATCGATACATTTCACCGTCTACGGATCCAATTGTATGCCCATTACTGGCGACATCAAATGACTTAACCTTCATTTGACTGCAGTGCATAATGTTTATATTACCCAGTCGCGAAGACATCCAATAAGTATCAAATTAACAACGCAAAGAGGCAAAGTTATAAAAGGAGGAAACCTGGAATACTAAAACGCCAATCGACGTGTGCAATTAAGCGCAAGCATAATTAGTTTGAGATAAAATATACAGATGCCAGGTTTTATTCGACAAATGACAAATGACTTTCGAAGGAATTATTCTGCAGAAGCAAGAAGCAATTTCCCTGGTGAATTCACAAAGACGTTCATCGGGAAAAGGGGACATTCATAACCTTTAGTGCAATTTGTTCATTAATTTTATTGATTTTTGTCCATGCTAACATCACGCAGTGTACTTTTAGTGAGCTTCTGAAAGGCACATATATCCACGATATTTTAAATTGATTTAAGACCTTGCTAGAAAACTGCTAATTTGCCGTGCCTTGACTAAAATACCACAATTGGCCCGACTTATATGTGCATCACGCCATTTTGCAGCAGCATTTTAGTTACATACGGCGATCTGTTGACCCTTCCATAGTTCCTGGGTTACAAACCAATACTAACTTTTGCTTCCGCTAGCAAATGACAAGATCCCCGCGGAGATAGATGGAAGAGGCTTAATAACTGTGGGTGTTTATTAACAGTCAAATTGTCACGAAGAACTCTGTCATATGTATGTCATTCGTAAATATTGTTGTGGGACTTAGACATTTAAGTGTACTTTATATAGAATTGCCAAGAACATCGCTTTTCTACAAAATGTCGGAAATCTCATACAATCGGGAAGTCGATAACACAAAAAGTAAGCTTTTCTTTACAATATGCATTCTATAAATAGCATCAAATAAAATCACGTGACTAGTTATGTTATTCAGCAGCATACCAACTAATACTACCATATTCAGACAAAACACACACACACTCCCCTAGACAAGAATAATTGGCATGTTATGAATATAAATGACAGAGGGTTAAATGCTTCCGTTGATCAATACACATTATGTGAAACTCGGTAAAATCAATAAGTTCTTTATTTTGCATTCCAAGGGAGGTAATCGATACTCTTTTGTACCGAGTAAACTCAGAGTTGTTTACCTTTGCTTTAATAATGGCAGCTCGTGTGAGTATTATTGGACCGCCAGGGATTAACTCACTTAACAGCGGCTTGTGCTGAACATATTAGGGCACCAGAAAACACAACGTCCATTAGCACCAATGAGAGTAGGCAACAGCTTTTTCTAGATGGAAGGGGTGAAAGGGCCGGTCTGTCCACCATTCGGACAGTGGGCTTAGTCGGAATTTTAATCTCAATGGCAAAAAATGAAAACATTTCCACTCTACAGTAGATATTTTGACAAATCTGTCTGTTGAAGGCATGTTTGGACACAATACAGTTTTGGAGTTTGTCTACATTAAGCCAGGGTCATGTAGTGATTATTCAATACATACAATTTCTACATTCCAGTGGCATACGAACCCGTAGCGGTGTTTGTTAATTGATTCGTAGTCAGCTACCGTAACCACTCAGCCACGGTGGACCCCCCGCCCTTGCATATTAATGGTGGTGTTTGGTGGAGTAAGTACTCCCAATATTCTTAACTCCATTAAAACAAGAACACTTGTGCATGAACAGAGAGTAAAATAGAAGTACTTTTCCGTCAAAGACAATGATGCGGCATTTCTTGACGAAGAACAAAGCGATGTAATGAATAGACAAGAGATTTCAGAATAGTGTCCGAATACAGGAATGTACAACATGCATATTAACATTTAATGCTCAGTTTCTGGACAGTAACTTGATTTAACATCGTCGTATTCAAATGTATAAACAAACACAGAAAATGGCGAGCTAACACTAAGATCTAAATTTTAATGACTTTTTTACCTGTGCTGGGGTCAAGGTTAAATTCGCTGTTACTTAAATTTGGTTTCTAATTGGTGTAACCATGACAAAACCTACGATAACGACCCATCTTGCATATTTCCCTCGTTATTTAATATGAAGTCACCTGGTCTACGTAACATTGAAACGAAAGGCTAAAAGGGCAAATGGCATAATAAACAAGGCTAAAGCCCATATTCAGAAACGCCACTCCTTTCACTCTCACTGAGATAATGGTTGTTTAATCATCTAACGGTCCGTGCTTTTTAGTGTGACCTCGCGTCGTCTGAAATTTGATATGATTAGGCAATATTTGAAACCAATGTTTCCAGTGGTTGACTAGCACATGATTTGTTTACAACCGATCTCAAGTACATACAACGGAATATACGATTCATTGACTCAAAATGAATTAAGAATGCCGCTATTGTTTTCACAAGTTCTATTAGAAAATATTTTTAAAAACCATGCTTTCAATGGCTTACCACTTCACGGATACATCGGTCAATTTGTAAATTTACGTACTAAGCACTGATGTCAAAACCATTATTCGGTCTGAAAGGAAAATGACAGTTTTATAAAACGATATGTGTCACTCAATCCAGTCCTAATGCTTTTGTAGTAATGAGCCTTTAACCTATACACCATATATGTATATACGTGCTCACATACACCCTTTAACCTATTCACCATATATATAAAAGTGCTCACATCAAATGTTGGTACATTGTATTAACCAAAACGATAGATCTCCCTTGTGAATATAGGAATAAACCGATGCTCTGGTAATCTGCACAACTGCATTTCGGACAAAACGGAATAAGAACGCACACCACGACATACCTGTCAAGTATTCCAATGCAAACATGTCATTCAGGCAAAATGACTGTCATCCCAATCTTTTTCTACATATTTGCATAATTCCAGCTCAATAATTTCAAGAGCTTTGGAAGCGGGTGAATATTTGAACACGTTGATGGCAAATAATTATGTCATAAATCACTTTCAACGTTGGTGTCGATAATTTCGATGAATTTAGAAGTTTCAGAAACTCAGGTTTCCTTGTTTTATCGGGTATAACGTAATTATTAAAAAAAACAGTCATACATAACGGTACAGTTAATCTATCCGGTTTTTCTGGAATTTTAATCAACCGGTACTGCCTTGACGTTCCGGAAGCAGCTGTACATTTCGCCACATGAATCAGAGCTTGAGGACAAATGACGGTAGCCCAATCACACGGAAGGACATGTATTGTCCGGAAATCGCACCTCAACCTCCCGCGTTACTGCCTAGTGCTCGACCAACTGAACAAGAATACACATATGGCAAGTCCCAATGTCACGAATACCAACATGGCAAGTCACGTGACTGAGAATACCAATATGGCAAGTCACATGACTGAGAATACCAATATGGCGTGAATGTAATCGCTTCCGTACTGGAAATGCATTTATAATTGTCAAAAGGCAAAATAACAGATTTGTGTTTAACCAAATTTATGCAATAAACAATAGTCGTGATACAATGGCTGACAGCCTTCAGAAGAATATGGAACAAAAGTATCGTAACAGATACATAACTATGAATTCTGGAAAACTGTTCTAACACCTTTTCTTTAATATTAAGTCACTTGAGAACAGTAATCGTGCACAACCAAACTGTTTTTATTAACAACTTAATTTGGTTGGATTTGTTTGTGATATGTTTTGTGAATCATCAAATCAGTATGTTTTCGTCTTTTGTCCCATTCGCCAGAAAGCTGGTAATTGATTGCACGTTTGTATTTATTGTCTACTGGAGCTTTTTGGGATTACCAGGACACTTTGTATGAAGCATTTCTTTCTCGAAATCTCTTTTTTTAACATACGTTGTGAGTTGGACTTGAGATCAATCACATTGCCACATTCTTTAAATGTCGAGATCGAGAAATAGTATATACATTGCGTGTATCGGTAAACAAAGCAAATTTCAAAATTGGAAACTCATCTCCGACTGGTAATAAATTGAAGGCTTGTAAACCGGTCGGATGTTCACGCCTATGGGTAACCGCACCAAAAAATAAACGTGTTTGTTTTACAAAAGCCAATACCATACGTCATTAGTTCGTTAGTTTTGTATTTATATTCAAAGCGTTTTCTGAAAACAACAACCACATTTGTCTCCTTAAACTGGCTAAGTGTGGAATTCCTGAGTATATTTTCATGTTTGTAAGAATAATGTTAGCATAACTGATGTCATGTTGATGGATATGCTAATAATAATTTCACACCGTAATGACAATTTTAGAGCAAGTTATTGGTGGCTACTTCGTTTAAACTGAACGATGTGCTACTATTCTCCGCCGGCAACTGGCTTGGCATTCGTTTTGGTTTAAATTTGTGACTTCCGAGTAAATCCGGAATGTGCCGATGTTCTCCGACTCGCAGTGGAAGATTAGGAGGAGAAGCACAGACGTATTGTTCATAATAAATTATGAATTATGCAATGGCAAATGATTAGTTTGTCTACGTGATTATCTACAAATCCATTTATTGTCCATCCTGATGCATTGGAACGTTTTTTTTTTGCCAAAGCCATCGTTAAACAGTTTTTGTAGCTTACCTGACCGCTGTGTGTCGGGTTAAGTGAAAACGAATTGGCCCCGAAAGATTATCACACTAAGACCTTACATAATGGTTAAGTGCATGTGCTATGTAGACTTCTTTCGATCATTTTTATTATAAAACAATAGGTCTAATGTCAAGCATTAAGATAGTCATAGACTTATTTTTAAAGTTATTACACTCAAACGTTTTTAATAGAGTGGAAATTGAAACTAATACTGACAATACTATTTCGAAAATAAGCGTTTATGTTGAAGTTGTTAACATTTGAAAGAAATTTGAATACACGGATATGAGTAACTTTAAAGCTTGTTTTACCAAAAAAGTTATAAAGTTGATGTTAAAGTTTCCAATTCCGACAATAAGAAACACATTTTGATTAGGTTAAAAGTCGCAGGCAAATACGCCAGTACAGTAATGACGCATACGTCAAAATAACTTCGATGCTCCTTTCGAGCCCTAAACATTGTGTTACTGTAGCTGTTAATAAAACAACATTTACTTATCGGGACTACAACTGGTTGGTCGTACATATAGATATAAAAAGCGTGTATTTTATTTATTTCATAATGGTTCTTTTATTCAAATCGTGTCATTTCATGGGATTTTAAGTCAATACAGATATATAGCTATATTACCCCGATATATTGACTTAGAAATCATTAACAGCTATGGTGCCCACGAACTTTTTGGACTATGCACTTATCACTTGGCTCCTAATCCGACGGTTGTGAGTGTAGTTGGTTTGATTGCAAAAAAATATAATCAATGAATTTCTGGTTTGTTACTCAGAAAACAGCCATGAAGAGTAATTAGTATATGTAAATGTTTTAAGAACTTGTTACTAGATCGATGTAAAGTAAATGAGATCACAGAAACGAACATCGGTTAACCAATGGAGCAATGCTTCTTTTCTGAAAATAGTAGTTTTACTTGTAATACACTTGTAATACAAATCATTTCTGACAAAAATGATTAAATATTAAAATAAACATTTTCCTACAAATGACCTCAATTTGTCTTAGACATCACGTCAACGTTGTACTCTATTATTTCGGACAAAATATAATGATCGATTAAAATATAATTTTCTCCATGAATGACACGAATTTGTCCCAGACAGCAGCAATGTATGACACTTTCGCGTTGTACACTATTAGTAACCGTTCTAGATCTCTGAGCAACTGATATATCAAATGGATAAATTTGATCAATTTCACGTTATTTTTCGTACACTCAACACGTCGCCTGAAGCCTGGGAAATATCAGTAGCCGAAATTTCTAAGATCTAAAAGCTTTGCTTGCATTATGCATGAAGGTTGATTGATGAACGAACAGTTAGTGGGGAAGTCGGCAATAACAGGCGAACGCCTACAACAGGAATTAAACACTAGATTTGAAATCGATACAATTTTCAGTGAGTTTCGTAAAATGTGAAATGCCGTGGTCGTAAATTGCAACATAAAACTATATATTCTAGAGAACTCATCATACCGGTCTGTACTGAATTAAAATGCTAGATATATATTTTCAGCTTGAATCTACGAGTTGATGGATCATTTGCAAAGAGAAAAACGAGAATAATTTCGTAAAATGGCCTAATCGTAAAATGCAAAATAAATTTTCTTTAGAGAACTCACAGGAATGGTTTATACTGAATTAAACGCTTCAGCTATACTACACTATACAATTTAAAACTGTTATTGGTAGCTTATTTGAAAATGGCACCCAGAGTAGGAGTGGAAGGCAACATTGAAACAACAAATGACATGAATTTGTTCCAGACACCAGAAATTTATGACACGTATTTGCCAACGTAAATAAAAAAAGTGTTCACTGAATTTGACATATTTAGCCAGAAATTAGACATTTAATTCCTAAAATTTCGTCCGGAATACACTTTGCAGTTGAAATATTATATTGAATTTAACTATATCTAAAATGAACCATGCATGGAGACGTTTTTGATGAATTTGTATGCTTAATGACTGACACTTTTCCATTTTCCTATTAAATGTCACACAAATTCATACTTTCGGTTTGAAGTCTAAATTTATTCTACTTTCGGTTCAGAAACGTGTCAATATCAAACTAATACACAGCCGTTACGTGAAATGAAATGCAATTCGGGTGCTTTGAAACTACCATATAGCAATCAGACAAGAAAAAAATACAAAAAAGAACAACAAAACTGTCTTGCCGCTTTAATACTGGACATTTTCATTTGGCGTCAACTTTTTTCTTATTGCCCGCTTTTGAATATTCGTAATTGTAGTACTTGTGAACATAATATATCGACGATACTACCAACCAGCAGACAGACACACTTCCAGTCAAACTTGTGCAGTATCAGATAAGAGAATTCTACCACCGCGAAAATATACTCAACAGAAAAATAAACGCACCACCTAATTCCAATCAATATCCAATGTTAGCTTTATTTCACGTGTTTTAATTAAGAGTAAATTAAAGAAAAACCTATGCCACAATGCAGTGATTTATTCTTATGTGCTAATATGCATATCAAGATTTATTTGAATGGATGCATTTCTTTCTGACGTACGGTTGTCAATAAACATTGATAGGCAAAAATGACTGATCATCAAAATGGTGCGTTTTTATTTTTGTAGACAATATATAAGCATAAAGAGCGAACAAAGTATGATTAGAGTGACAATAAAGACATTTCGAATGATCCGCGAGCAATAATTATTCTATTTTCTGTGAAAATTGAGATAGTGTCATTCGCACATCGTGTAGTTCTCACGCCTAACAGGGAAAAAACTCTCATTTAAAGAGGAAATAAAATATTTTTTAACTTCATACAGGATTTCGATCGGGACACAGTAGAATCGCTAGCTAACACAAAAACAAATACAGTATGAAATTAAATTTGCAATATAATGGTGCCACTTAGATGTTTCCTATAATGGTGCAAAACCCTGTGGAACGTGTATTATTCGGTAATAATCTGTTAGTGAAACAAACTCCTGTGTAATACACGTTACACAGGGTGTTAGAACGATGTTACATGCATCCAATTGGTTCACTGACATTGCAAAACTCATTTTGTACTGTTCTTGTCAATTTTCAATTTTGCCAACAGGAGTCTGTTCGAATTAAGGACCGAAGACAATTTTACGACATTATATATTATATGGACATAAGATTTGCAGATATATTGACCATCGTCATTTTCATCTTTCTGATTTCTTGTACAATACTGAGTTCATTTACAAACGCACAATTTAATACCCGCGATATGTCTTTTAAATATCAGTTAAGTGTGTTTTAAAACTCATTTTGATATGAAAATATCCGTTGGTTGAAAGAATATGTCGCGTTCATAATTGTGTAAAAGAAATAATATCATGTAAAGTTCTTATCTTGAAATTTGAAAATCTTTTGAATGTACTGAGAATATTATACCTCATAGAAAGTAAGATATCTAGAAAGTGCCGTTTCTTTTCCGGACGCAACTTTTTGTATTCAGTACGGGAAGTAAGCATGATCATAAATTCATTGCGCTATTAGTGTGTGAGGGTATATCAACGTGCTATCGACGTGGTGTCTTCGTTTCGCGCACAGTTTTCGGTTGGGAGTATGGTTGATTTCTTGACCGGTAACCGAAAATATTTTGACCTGTTGTGTACTGGTCAACAAGTAATAAATAAAGTTATTACATATAACAATGAGAAGTGTGTTAATTGAAATAATTATATAAATATTCAGGCGTTGTTACATGAAATATTTTTTTAAATAGTCTAGATTTTCATGAAATCAAACAGCAGTTATATTTGTCAAGAGGGTGTGAAAATAGATTCCAGTCAATTCATTGTCAGGCCAATATTTAAATATGTTTTCAAACTTGGTCATACGAGGCGAAAAGTGCTTATATTAAAGATAGAAAAACTTTAATTTGTAATTTTATAAATCCATTTGTCTGGACAATAACGACTGTAAGATTGTTCGGTTCAGAACAGAATAACACAATTACTATATTGCCTTACTGAAAAGAATTTTGACTGAAATCGAGATTTCTTTTCAAACAGTTTGACCATACATCAATCACATTGAATAGCTATTGATGGTTGTATGATTTATCATCATTGTGGAGACAATTTATTAGAAAACTGATGTAATTCATTTATTAGTCAATCCGGTGTAATTTTATAAATATTTGATAAGTGATAGTTTTAGCATTCATTATTCATTTCAATTTAATCCAACATATTAGATCAATAAAATGATTGTCATAAGACACGGATATAAATAGCTGTATGTAAAATCCGCCCCACGCGTCGTGTCCTTATTGCAATATGGACAATGTATTGGTAACCAAGCAACCACTGTACTATATGGATGTCAGCCTTTTATTCCTTTTGAAAACCATGTTCACGCTTCTGATTATGTTTATTTTTCTAATTTTTCGATGATTTTAGAATTAGCGGTCGCATTCAGTTATAAATCAAATTCTAGTGTTGATGTTGCAGTCAAAGAGTGTTTTACGATAATTAGAAACTGATAATCGTTCTCCTAACATCCAAGTTTCCTGAAAATGTTACAAAATAGAAATCATACGTATATTCTGAAAGTAATGCAAAAAGTCTATAATAAGATAATAATAAAAAGCTGACTCACTCTGGGTAATGTTTAACCTCTTTTAATCTGGTTTGGAGGATTGCACATGATTTGAAGTCCGAGGTATCACAGGCACGCCGCCGACTGGCCGATGGTCTGGGAGCGTTCTCATCCAACTCCCGAAGCTGTTCCATCGGGCTGTACATGTTGCTACTAAGGGCCGGCATTGCTAGGGACGCACGTCGCCGCTGGTGGCGACTTCCTGCGGCACCTATCATTGTCCGGGCTTTGTATCGTAGCCTTGCATTTGCTGGAAATAGAAGAAAACTTCATGAACAACACTGTGTGCAACAGCATTATTAACACATCTTCAGAATTTTGTAACTTTGGCAGGTTCTGCGCAAGTTCGGGCTTCCCTGTGCAGAAATATTTCAAGCAACTTTCCCAACTCATAATAGTGTACGTATACAGACAAAAATAAAAAAAGTATCGGGGTAACGCAAATAAGAATGGTCAAATGCGTAGAATTATTGGCCGTTTAAGAAGATTTATAAATAAAGAAGTTCTGCACAATTTCCATATATCAAGCGTACAACCATTCCTATAACACGGGAAGGCATGAACAGATATGCTAATATGAGCGATGCTATAGGATTTAAAACCTCTTTTGTAAGTGATGTCATTTCAAGAAAACGCAACATGTGATGTCATAATGTGCAAGCAGGAAACAATATTAACTGCGTATGGTCACTTTGTTTTCATATTGCCATATTGGGCAAATACTTCTTACTGTAAGGACATGATGACGTCACAAGTGACGTTTTCTGTAAATGACGTCACTCACAGAAGAGGATGGAAATCGTACAGCTGCTCTCATTTGTAGATTCAGACTCACATACAAATGATGTGTGGAAAAAGGAGGACCACCTTAGAGCGGTAAGTAGCAGAAACACCATTAGGTGTCTATACCTTGTTTAAGGGTGCATACAACCTCACACTAATCGTACTATTACCAAATTTACACGAACAGAGTGATAAACTTCCCGCTACATTCTACATCGTTTCCACGAATCATTTCCAATATTGTTTGATGTCTGTTAGGTTAAATACAATATTGGTAGCCGTCTAGACACGGTTCAACAGTATTTAACATTTCATGATCAGTAAAACGCTGTTAAAATGAGTTATGTCTCGGATAATTGATTTTAAGAACGTCATTAGAAATACAGCTACGTAAATAAAGTAATGAACATGAATACCTTTTACACTGCAAATAATGAAGATAAGCATTACGAACAAAAGTATGTATGGTATTGTGGCCTTGAAGCCTTTCGTGCAACGATGAGGCAAACGTTAACAAAGTTTGCTTGAATTATATGATTCAGATTCAATTTCAAATTAGAACATAACAATTATATGTTTTGCTTTTGTTTTATTCTTTGCTTGCATGTTCTGTGAACGATTGAAATGGTCTTTTATCGATGATTAAATAACATTTATTTGTCAGTTTTAATTGAAAGAATGGACAGATGCCAACACTCGATAGCAAACAAACCGATCCTCATAGATGCACACACGATTAACAGTAGGTGCTGACATCCTTCAGTAAGTATTTTTATATGTTTAATTGTATTCTCAGTGTGTTCCGACTTCGATGATGCGTTCTAATTAAAACCACTGCTTAAAGTAGAAAGCGCAAGCACTGTATAGGAAATGCAACACTTGTTTAATTAAACATACACATTCAATTGTTCGTAATTCGCCATCAAAGATTCTAAACCCTATGATTAAGGCTCATGCTGTTTATTTTCCAAAAATCAATAATAAAAATACGCTTCATGTTTATTAATCACCAGAAATCCACAAATTCGAAAATTCTGTCAGTACATGCTTATTTATGCGTAGTTTTCTTACGGGTATAAATATTGTTTTTATATTTAAAACAATTTTTTATTCCAGTGAAGTTTACAAAAAAAATGCGCTTCGTATCTGACATTGCCTCCATTTTTACTAAGGCATGCTTTTCGAAAAAGCATTAAAACGGTCGTAGTGTTTCGACCAATGAACCGAGAAACACGTGACGTTCGGAGTCCCTCGGTGAAACGAATACGAATTATGACCAATGAATTCCGCATATACAAATTGAACAATTCTTTTTCACAGGAGACACTTAGAGAAAGTCTGGAGAGCCTACGTTTTGTTTTAGTTTTTCCTCTAAAAGACGAGCAAGGATTACAGAAAGCACGACCTTTGCAAATAGATCCTATAAATATACTGGCATCGTGGACAGTAAACTATATAGTATGACCAAGCATTCAGACAGCAGGAAATATGAAGTGTAATGTGATAGTGAAAGTTTTAGCCCTGATCAGTGTTGTGTCTGGTGTAGTAAATAACGTTAATATCACAGTAAAATTTGTAGCGCACAAGTTGAATGTTCGTTTCCATATGTGTTTTTCTAATTGGCCACTTTTTATATTATCATACTTTTCGAAATAAAAATAGTGAAACATAAATTGACTAACAAATGTTTTTACTTCATTCTTATCCATGCCATAATCCTTTGAATCCGAAATTCACACCAAGAGTGTACGAAAATGCCGACCTGTTAACATATCTATCCAAATTATAAAATGTGGGAAGACCAATTAGAAATGTGTTTGAGTGAAGTGTTGCTGTAAAAGGTGTTAGAATCTAAACTAATTAGATGGATCTTGTATAAGAGATCGTGACCGCAAGGTGCTTACAGAGCAAACCTTGTACAGAGAGTTAGTCGGACTCTTAGCTAGTCATATAATAGTACATGTATATATGGATGACAGTGTACACTTAATTAACGACTGACCGATATACGGACAATAAGGTTCCGTATACACATTATAATCAATTAACCATTGATGACGGTGTACGCCTAGGTCAATATATTGTCCATAGCGGAGATAACTACTCAACTATGTGTGGCATATGCATCACTATATTTATTATTTCTAGTCATGATAATTACTCAGCTGTAGATGGTGTAATATGCATCAATGATGTATTGTCTTTGGTTATGATAACTACTCGACTATACATGACGGTACATGTCTCTATATATGTTGCATCTCGAGTAATGATAATTAGTCAACTATTGATGATGGTATATGCCTAAATAATGTATTGTCTTTGGTTATGACAACTACTCGACAATACATGACGGTACGTGCCTCTATACATTATCTCTTGTTATGATAATTACTCAACTATTGATGGTGGCAAATGCCTCAATAATGTATTGTCTTTATATATGTTGAATCTCGAGTAATGATAATTAGTCAACTATTGATGATGGTATATGCCTCAATAATGTATTGTCTTTGGTTATGACAACTACTCGACTATACATAACGGTACATGTCTCTATATATGTTGCATCTCGAGTAATGATAATTAGTCAACTATTGATGATGGTATATGCCTAAATAATGTATTGTCTTTGGTTATGACAACTACTCGACAATACATGACGGTACGTGCCTCTATACATTATCTCTTGTTATGATAATTACTCAACTATTGATGGTGGCAAATGCCTCAATAATGTATTGTCTTTGGTTATGACAACTACTCGACAATACATGACGGTACGTGCCTCAATAATGTATTGTCTTTGGTTATGACAACTACTCGACAATACATGGCGGTACGTGCCTCAATAATGTATTGTCTTTGGTTATGACAACTACTCGACAATACATGGCGGTACGTGCCTCAATAATGTATTGTCTTTGGTTATGACAACTACTCGACAATACATGGCGGTACGTGCCTCAATAATGTATTGTCTTTGGTTATGACAACTACTCGACAATACATGACGATACGTGCCTCTTATATGTCGAGTATCGAGTAATGACAACTACACATAGTATAGTATCGTATATGCCTTAGTAATATATTGTCTTTGGCTATGGTAACTACTCGAAAATACATAACTGCACGTGTCTCTTTATATGTTGAGTCTCTCGTAATGATAACTACTCAACTATAGATGGTGGCGTATACCTTTATTTATGTAGTTTCCTTCGTTAAGACAGCTTCTAAACTAAATATGTTAGCATAGGCAAGTATCGTCTTTAGGCAAACTATCTGAGAAAATTATGGCCTGAATAATTCTGCAAACATGTAATTTGTATCATTTATAAGGCGGATTTAATAACAGGTCTACAAAAATCAATTTTCCTGTAGTTAAGAAATCTGTTAAATGAATAAAAAAGCGACCGTTCAGAGTGAGAACTCGAAGTAAAATATCGGCTAAACAAGATAAATACGGGTTATATATTATGATTTGTACATGTGTAATTTGAAGATAATAGATATGATAGAATGTTGTTCAAACCATCTCATCCTTTATGTTACGTTGAATTTATAGGTTGTTTTAGTAAAATCGACCCACCATAATTGGGATCGGTCTCCGGAATTTTCTGTTACTAAATCAAACAATAACTAGACAAAATTTGATTCGAGGCCCATGTCGGTGATTCAGTCGATGTATCGCAGACAAGCGCTTTATATATCATGGATTGTTCGATAAGTTTGATATGTTTAGATCAATGCCCAAATGCCATTGACCATTCGGGTAAGTATCTTATAATCATGTGCAGCATTTTGTTCTTCGACCAATGTATATCAAGTTGAGGGTGTTAAAACCATTTGGTTATGCACGTTTGATATTTCCATCCATCTTTGCTTAGTATGACACTTATGTGGTATTGTAGTTTTATGCCATTTGGTTTCAACATTATGTTAGTCATGTACGGCGGTTAATTAATCCAGGTAGCCAACCGGTATTATTTTCTTATTCCGCGAGCAACTGACAATTTTTCAACATAGATCAGTCCGTGGAACATTCCATTGCCAGTGTAAAGTTGGGAGGTTCGAACCACATGTCAGGCGTATGCTCTCCGTGGAACATTCCATTGCCAGTGTAAAGTTGAGAGGTTCGAACCACATGTCAGGCGTATGCTCTCCGTGACAATTTGATTGAACCAATGCATCAGAAGTGTGCTGTTAGGCTTTTGTCATGTGTACGTATTGGAAACCAAATATCAGTTATTTATACAATATACAGCCAGAGTCGGTCAGTCTGCAATGCTGTGCATTTGGAATGGCGCAAGCTAACGAATATTTGGTCATTGTAACAGATGCAAAAGCTAAATCCATTCCACCAAGACGATAAGAAAGGCGTTATTATCTACACAACCCTGTAATTCCCAAAACCTCTTGTTTTAACTATATTTCCTGCTAGTCATCTCATCTTTACAGCCGTACAGATAATTGAAAAACCTTTCAATCACAACATCAATCAATTTTATGCGTATGTAATACATAATGATAGGCTTATACCGGCAAATTTATCATGTAACAGCCGAACCACAGCAAACCACAGCTGCTTTCATCAATTCTATCATACTCCGAGTGTTATTTCTAGAAATCACTCTCGTCGTCATTTGATGATTTGTCATTTTGCATCAATGTTTCGTTCACTCGAATGCCATAAATTTAACATAACAAAGAGAAATATTGGAGGCCTTTAAAACCGTTATGCATTACAAATTCGCAAAGACCATGTTGTTTATTAACTTTAGCAGAAGCTTTATAAATTTAGACAGGGTATTAAACTTTTATATTTTTTTGCTCAGTTGGACGCTCTGAATTAATTTCGGGGCATTCAGTTTAACTTCAGAGAGCACATTAAAGTTTAATTTTTGGGTCGGAACTTTTGTAATTAAATTTGAAGCATCAATTTGAACATTAGTGTGTAAATTAAGGTGTTTATTTACTATGAAAGTTATGTGTGTAATAACATTGGGTGCATTTATGACCACTAAGGGCGTACATTATGGTATCGCATTATTTGAGTAGGTCAGTCTGTTCTGAAAGGGTCATTTGGACTTAAATCATCGGCGAATAGCGATAAAATAAATATACTTGTATAATGTCTTGCTTTCGGTGGCCGTAAATTTGTAATTAAGAGATGATTGTGAGCACAATTAAGCATTATATTTTTGTACTCATGGTCACGTGCCAATGTCTGAATACATTATCGGAACACTTCGGCCTTCTCCGCCGCAGAGCGTTGTAATTTAGACACAAAACATGAAGTTAGCGTTAGATGTGAGCTCATAATTTCATACACAATCGGTATAACTCTTTTTGTTTTTGAAGATAACGGAAGGACCATAGGTTTGCCGATTGAATATCGGAGGGTGTCCCTTTGTACATGCGGAACACATCGGCCTTTTCCATCGCACACCAGAATAAGCCGAATATGTTTCAATTGTCTGAATGTATTTATAATCATAGACAAACTTTGTTTGAATATAAAATCTTTAAAATTGTGATAAATCATTGTGACAACAAAACTATCGACAACTTCTTCCGGTGCCAACCAGTGTAAATAACCAGGATAATGAGTAAATCAATGCCTGCGGCTATTTTGATGACAGGAAATAATGATATGACTGAAGCGCTGTTTTGTACGATACGGGTCGCAAGGATATCAAACTTTCGCTACAATTCGCTGAAATCCTGTCAAAGGGTGGTTTGAGGAAAATCACATCCGGTAGAAGACAAGGTGTGTTTCTGAAATATGAGCCCAATATTACAGTGGATTTCAAAAAATTGGGTGTGATAATTGGTATTTTCATGAACAGTTATCAATCAAATAAAAAAGTCGTTTCCGATAAAATTATCACGAATAAAACCATCTTTAGAAATGTTTGGTAGCGGTACCCAAATTGACCTAGGAAATGGACCCTAATATATTGTTTCTCAACAGAGCAAGCAACGCCTTTTTCCAAAACTTGTAAAATAATCAAGAAAATCGACCTACCAAAAATGGTCCAACCCGAATTGGTTGGGTGGGGTATCTCAAGGATACATTTTTTAAAAATGGCCTCATTGATCAGAAATATTGGCAGTTATGAGCAAATTATTTAGAATTTACGTCTCCAAGTTTTCTAGCACTGTGGACGACTCGGGGAATTTTACTGGATGGTGCATCAATGTGTTCAGGTTGATGAATGTGTTACTGCTTTCCTGCTTCTCATTCGTCATCATCGATACCATTTAAATAATAAACTTTAATTCATCATCACCAGTATCATCGTCCGCAACGACACAATTATCACTATAATTATCATTGTTATGTATTACTATCGTCAATACCGCTATCGTTATCTCTACAGTCATCATTCAGTCACGTCATCATCATTATAACCGTCAACCCTTCAACCATCATCAATACAATAACCATCATTGAGTCATCATCATTGTGATTGACGTCAAAAACACCACCAGCATCTCAAAAAAGATCATCATTATCACCGTCGTCAACACCGCTACAAATATTACCATTAAGTCAACATCAAGAGGAAAAAAACAACATCACTACAAAAGTCACCATTTAGTCAACATCATCGTTATCACCGTATTCACCAACAATACCAGCATCACAGCAATGATCACCATTAGATCAACATCACCATTATCATCTTCAACAACATCGCCAATAGCCGCCCGCATTATCAAATAACTTCAACAAGCATGAAAACAAAATAACAACTTCAACTAAACATCCATTGGGCCCTGTGCGAGTACCTCCTGCTTCAATTAAATTTAATTGCCCAGAAAAAATAACAAACGCAATACTGATTGCACAATACAGAAATCTGTACAACTTTCATGGGAAAACTTTCAACTTTACAATTATTAGAAACAATTATTTTAACTTGTATCCACCTCCGGCAAAAAATGACGCATTATACTAATTAACCACAAGTATCACACCGTTTTAATTGAAGCGTCATTCTCTCCAAAAATTCAATAATAGAGGTTAATTATTGTAAGTTCTTCACTAGAATGTACCGCTGTGGCTGAAAGTCCTGACAAGGGCCATAAATACAAAATAGGTTCAATACATATTTATTATTCAATTACTTGTTTGGAGCAATCAAATCATACAATATTCGATATTGAGGCAAAACGCTGTAATGTCTTATCTCATCGATCTATTTAATAATTCATATATAATATGTATTATAATAATTTCACAGTGTAACCTAGTTTCTCGTGTTAATTTTGCTTTCACTCGCT
This sequence comes from Mactromeris polynyma, assembly GCA_032209605.1. NCBI lineage: Eukaryota > Metazoa > Mollusca > Bivalvia > Venerida > Mactridae > Mactromeris > Mactromeris polynyma. Next base: position 958,252 of record JASFXZ010000051.1, read on the forward strand.
GTTGACTTATGTATCTGATTGCCTCCGACATTTGCACATACATAAGTGAGGTCACATTACGTCTTTTGCAGATTTAATAATGATAAGTTGTTGTTTCTGAAATTACTAATAACATCAAGCAATACGTGTGACTATGTGTTACGATTTGTGTGGTTTCAACGGAGTAAAATATCCGTATTAGTCCTTAAGGCATCATTGTGACCGATCTGGCACTTTGCCACTTTTCATATTTACATGGCTTCACACTGAGCAACATGGCGCTGCCCATTAAATGCTTTGTAAACGTCGTTACAATATGGTAGTGTGGGCGATGACTACTTGGGCTCGGTTCCTTTGAATCGATGGAAAAAGAACAAACACTATCGGTGTAATTTGTGGATTGTTTGTGTTGTTTTCTGCCCAGTTTCGGCCTGTTGTTTCCAGCCGTATTGACTTGTCCTGTGATCTTTTCAATCCATTAATCCTCGACTGTGTCTTCTTTGGTTCTCCTAGTAATTCCTTACGGTCTGCCAGGCCGTTCCTTGCACCTCTGTTCCCTTGCGTATGTGTCATTGAGCCTCCTCAAGTGCCTTATGTTTTATGAATTGTTGTTTTCCCGAAGGTTTGTGTAGGGAGGCACTGTCTTATGTATGCGGCGTATCTCTCATTAATCACAAAATACGTGTCATGATCCTATGAACAGTGGGAGTTGTTAATCGGTTGCGTCCGTTATTAAAAAACACACATCCGAAAAATTACCAATCATTGAGAGAACACAATTCGCGGGCAGAGAGGACTTTAATGCATTTCAATGACTGTTACACATAAATAAATGATAAGGTAGAAAGAACTGATAATTTGCTTTGACGAGTTTTTGAGTTTGTTGCATTAGTGCATGCAGGGAAAGTGCCGTTCTTGTTCTTAAATGTTTCCCTCACGGAAATTCAAGGTCTTGCAATACTAACAGTGTTAACATTTATTGTTTGTACTCATATGTATTAGTAATAATTTTTTCTAGAACAAGTACGAATTAGAGCATTTTTTGTAAGTTCGTTTGGTCAAAACGTGTACATTTCGGATCATAATGCAATTACTGATGCGTGACTGAAAGACGAACTGACTTCATATTATGGCAGACAAGGAGGTTAAAGGAAGGCGTCCCAAGAAGACAAACTGCAAAATGCCACATGTTATCTGTCCTTCGCACACATACACCAATAGCAGCATGGTATCCCAACAATGATATCGCATATAATCTTATTCATGAAATTGTTAATTATCCTACGAAGTGGTCTCCCTTTACAAAGTGCAGTTACCTCTGTCATCACAAACTCTTTTTTCTTATCATTTATATACCTTATAGATTATTGTTCTGCTTAAATCTCATGGAAATAATGTTATTGTAGGTGTTTACATGTAAAAGGTAAGTTAATAGAATAATCGAACGGCTGTGTTTTAAGGTGTAACCGTCGTTTTATTTCAATATCTATAATCACGTGACATTCGATTGGCAGCGATTGATGTATCGCTGGGGGCGCTAAGGGTTGTGCGGTGTTTGGAAATGTTTAATGAACGGCTTAAAAAGGAAATTAACAGGTTTTCGCAAAACCCCTTACAAATTACGCTTGTTTAGTTATTAATACTTTGCTATTGCATATTTACCGTACACAAAATGACCATAAAATAATCTAATTTGAGCATACATTTATGAGCAACCATGCATCATGCTGACATCTGGAATTCGTCGTATCATTTTAGCCATCGGCCTATTATGTAGAATACTTAATGGAATATGCATAACTGTATCTACTTAATGAATCTAATTCACTCGCTAATTGTATTAAGTATAACAGCATACTCCGTATTGTAGCAAAGAACGTGCTCATTGGAGCATTGTTGACAACAATTGTCCATGATTGTAGATTCTCTCCAGATTGGAGTGGCGACGTAATTCATCTTGGAAACACATTTGCAAACACCCACCTCCAAATATAAGAGACACACTGAGTGAAATCTAGTTACATTAAGCGCTTCTAAAAGTAATAATTGCACCAATGTTTCAGACGATGGGATAGATTTGTATACATATATCTGCTACATACCTGGTGTTGGGCTCCTAAGGTCTGAGAGCGGGACAAGGTGTGCAATGTGTCAAATATCGCCATAATAAACACCGTAGTTAGGCACGCAAAGGTGAAATCTTACTGCAACGACAACCTTAGATGACATCTCAGTGCTGGAAAACTCCAGATTTATGTACTGCCAGCATATATGTTAGCTGTTTTCAAATATTTAAAAGGCATATTAGCACCGTAAAGACTGGCTTCCGAAGAATATTTTTGTTAGGTTAAGAAACTGAGGAACCTAGCCATTATATTTCACATATCTTATGGATGTTCAGTCAATGCGGAACTCATGTTGACTCATATAAAATGTATGTGATGGATATGCAGTAAAACTTCGTTATCTCGAGTTTCGTTATTACGAGCAACCACTTTACCTCGAAGAGTCTTTCAAGTCCTGGTATATTTGTAATAAGCTAAACATTATCTATAACGAGTATTGTGATATCTATATCTCGAGCATAGATGATGCTACCGTCAACTCATTTGATTGCTAATTATTTCACGTCTTTCAATATGATAGTATCGGTGTAAATTCTTGTATGTAATTCTATTAGAAAGCATTAACATATCTTAAAACCATCATAACAGCAAATACAAACTTCGATATGACGAGCACATCGATAGCTCGAGCATTTTCTGTTTTACTGTATTAGACTATAGATTTGCATTCTGCAAGTGCAAAGCAACCTTTCCAGAACATAGGGAAACACAATTATGGCTGTTGTTGAGAGGGAGCTGATCTATAGAGGTTATTTTGATAGGAAATTCTTTCCACAATGAAATGTAATTCTGATGTTGAGGAAAGGTTTTCGCTCAGCCGAGGGTCACTTAAGAGAGTTAATAGTGTTTGTTTGGTGTAATGAATAATTAAGCAGCTCTGCATAAAGACAAACCTTCCGCGAAAGACAAGCTTGAACATTTAATGCACCACTTTGAAAATATGTTGCGTTAATGATAGGGATCCAAAATAAGATTGCGTCAGATAATTATCTGAGTGAATTAGTGATTAATCATACGGTGATTAAAACAGTAAAACTAATCCGGAAAGCGGCGTGCGGTAACCGGTTGGATTACAAGGCTGCTGTCAAATCTACCGAATAAAAACATGCCGTAATTAATTAGTCAGGGAAGGAACATTCATCACATTGGAAATACACACCGAGCTGGTGAAATATTGATAGTCCAGCTAATTTCAGAATACGCCATCAATATTGTGTAGTTTGTTTACAGACTGGATAGTTAATGGGCTTGATAAAATGTGTATCCGTCCATGTACAAATAGACACGTTCTTCCATGATTGATTTAACAAAAACTTTCACGCATGCAGCTATTTATGAAAGTAATACAGGTAGAAGCGATGATATTGAAAGAGTAATTGCACAGCAGTAAGATAATGAGATACATTGTATATAGCATAACGTTAGTACAAACTTATTCATTTGACAGCGAGTATGAATCAAGTTGTATTGTTCTCTCTCGATGACTGCTGTCTGTGTTACTAACCATAAAAGCGCCACATTCATGAATAAACCCGCCAAAAGCAGGACTCGAACTCAATTATCCGGGTCACGAGTCAGCCACGCTACAACTCGACCATTACGCTTCCTTAGGCATGGTCAAAATCTTACTCACCAATCAAGCTAACATTACTCGTATGCAGTTGTATAACATGTGATTCATTTGCATAATCATTATAATTATCACTAACATTATTATGCAGAATTGTGACATTTTGGTCAAAACAAATGTTTAATTTAATGTTAATTTTCATTTATAACATGTTCATAGTTATATTACATATTAAACAATTGTGTCTTCTCTTCAACTGTATATGTTTGAATATTCCTGTACATATTTATGTTGACCTCACGGGTCACGAGGCTTATTGGATTTGAAATCAAGGAACTATATAATGTATTAGTCAGCACAAGCCATGACCATAAATCAATTCACTTGTTTGTTAGCAAGGTGAGGACTGGTACCCGCAAACAGAACACCGATGGTCGATGATTAAACTTGACTGGTTACATGAACACCGGTGTTATAGCCTCGTGTCAGTTATCCTACATGGTTTTTCTGTGATCACAAGAAATGACAGTGAACAGACACTTCCAGAAAAATGTTTACATCTTTGTTTATAATTAAGCATACATTATGCAATGACGAATGATTTGTTTGTCTACGTGTTTAACCATGCTTTGATTTATTTATCAGTTCGACACGCCGGAACATTTTGACCGAAAGTCTGCATGACAATGGTTCTTGCCGCTATAAACCAAATTGCCAAATAAAGATACACAATAAGATATTTATATTTAGTCGACCACCTTTTGTTTATCTACATATTGCATATTTTATTAGATGTGAGTTTTCTTTATGTAGTGTCTCTTTGGTCTTTTTTCGCTTTAGGTTTTGCGCCTTTTGTGAACTGTATTTGAGATCTAACTGACGGTCAGTTGACCTAACCAGTGCTTCCGGGTTATCAACCAGTACTAACGTATGTTCCTATGCAAACAACCGACAACTCCCCCATGTATTAGAGTACTACGTATTGTGGCTCGGTCCAGACAGTACAAGTCAACAAAACCTACACAACATTTACGTAAATACTAGCTAGTATATTGAAACTGACATTTGAAAAAGTGCCGACCTGAATATACTGAAGACATTTTCATGCAAAAAAAATTGCATCCATCACAAAAAACATTAACCCTAACCTTAAGAATACTTTCTGCCAAACTCTCAGTAGCGTATGGCAAATATTCATGTTGAGAATAAAATTCTCTATGCACATGTGGTTCTGGGACACGATAATACAAAGACACGATCCACAATCTCGCAAACTGCAGCATTGCTTCTATTCATAATTCAATCAAACAGATTTAGACTCTCATAAATTATAAAATCAATTGACATACACTGTTTTCGTGGAAGATCAAAGCGACTACGGTAGTCACCAACAATCTGATTATGAGAATGGTGTTGTTTTCACGGCGGGTCGTAGACATGTTCTGTGGCATAATAAAGATTGTGCGTATGATACGCCGCGAGCGACACGAAGCGAAAATATTCCGACAAGGAATCTGGTTAAATGATCTAATTTTATAAAGAACACGTAGGTTATTGTTGAAAACCGATCCTAACGTAAACGAATAGTGCCGTGTTACAGATAATCAGTTTAAAGCGAATCTTACGTTGCTGGAAGCGTATAGACGAGATTCAGAAGGGTATAACATTAATAAAATAGTCGTAAATAAGACGGCAAACTTCTTGGAATGATGCATTTCCGTGCAAGTGTGATCGTTATTCAGTCTATGTTACATACCCTTATCAAGCGTTGATGTATTATTTAGAATATTTTCCGAATGCAAAATGCAGTAAATGTAATGTCATGTCACATAAACAGGCTATGCCATGATCAAACCATTACGGTGAATATAGACGACCACAGATGGCTCTAGGCGGGCTCCAGGGTACAACCAACGACCAGATGTATAGGTTCCAAACGTTCGGGCCCTCAGCTGTTATGGGCACGTGATTTGAAGTCTGCGACCTTATCCACTCGGCCACAGCAAAGTAATAATGCGACAGAAATTCCAACAGATAGAAACATATTTGAAATGCACGAATCATTCAACTGTATTGAACAACGTATGAAACAGACAGAACAATTCTTAAAACATTTCTTTTCAGAAAAGAAAGTTGTAAAAAATGAATCAAAAATCATAAAAGTTCGAAAACCAAGACATTTATAAACACATTTTATACAGGTAGTTACTGCCGTTAAACATGATTATATATGATAAAATACTATTATACATGTTCTTTATAATAACGAAAACCTTAACAACGCATTACATACGCCTTACCAACCGTTAGTTCTCAGAATTATCGCGGAAACATATTTATTTGTGAAATATTCAGTAAATGCAATAGGTAGTTTAGAAACTTTCACGATATTTGCATCAACAAACACGGTGAAAGAAAGCATCGCACATTTGTTGCACAATAGAAAACATCGCATGTTTTGTTGTAAAATAGAAAACATCGCATGTTTTGTTGTAAATTAAGTTGTTTTATATGGAGAAAAACACCACGATTACTGATGACTATCAAAAACCACCTAGCTAAAAGAAACAATAAACACGCCACCATGACTATAGCATAAACTTTTACATCTTGTTGTTGGTAATGCAATATCTTTTACAACGCATATCAAATGTTTTATTTCAAAATAAGTATGTACGCTAATCGTGCTGATTAATTTAAACTTTCTCCCATCGACATTTTAGAAGATAAAATGTAAACTATATATAACAAGGTCTCTTGATACTTTACGAACGTAACTTGTGCTTGGCATATCTAAAATTAACGTTTTTAACCAAATGTATATTCGCAGAAATGACTTGCAAATATGCCGTCAATTAGTTACATATAAATTCCAAATTACCTACCTACTAAATTTTCAACTATTTGGACGAGGACCGGATTGTTTTCCATTGTTACAAAATATTTCCAAAACTTCCACCGCAGATTAGCAGAAGAAATCCAAAGCAAATGACAAAGAAATTACGCTGTCGAACGTACAATGTTATCCGTGACGTAACCGACACATTTGTTATGTTTTATTTTCCATTTTGTTCAATATTTTCTCGGTTAAATTCACTTATCATCATAAAAAAACTAGCATTACAGTAAAACCTAAAACTACTTCGAATGTTCGGACAAAAGTCCATTATTGGAAAGTCGTTAGTCAGCGCTGAACACTATATACCACTGGGCCGTTGTAAAATTCCCGCATAACGTTATATTTTGTGCGAAGCCATATCGGTTTGAATAAATGATGATCTTAAGGGTATAGACATCCAGTTGTCAGGAATTCAAGAATCTACGCATAGCCTCTGGATAGTTTGTAGATTCGAAGTAAACGTTTGAAGAGTCGAAAACTTGCGAAAACGGAGTTCAATATCATTGTGTACCTTTCGACTGTTCCATTATTTGGGCGGGGGGAGATTTGCGTCGGATTTTTTTCTCTTCATTTCTCATTTAGTTTATACGTGCATAATTGATCGTAAAAAGGAATTTGAAATTGGACCAAGTAGATGATATGATAATTGTTTAGAATGATTTGCGTTTTCACGAAGATCTCAGGTTGAGAACCATTTTACGGGAATATTTCTGTATTGTATTCAAAATCCCTATCGATTTGAAGGACAAAATCATACATGACAAAAAACTATAATTTAAGCGTTTCCAGTCACGTTTATAGGATACACGAATAAATGAATTATGATATTTAGGCAAAAAAGGCGGTCAGTTTTGATATTCAAAATCCAACAGCGTCCTATAACTGTCGGGTTTAAAATATGAAAACTTCGCGTCCGTTTAAATGAGCCATTTGACAAAAATACAAATCCGTATATAGCTGCAACCATGGTGTTTATGTTTTTAAAAGTTAAAATGATAAAATATAAGTAAACTACATTGTCGATTATTGTTTTTTTTAAACATATCGTCTAACTACTAAAGATCCTTGTCTCTGAAATACTGCCAGGGTCAGCGTTAAGTGGTATCGTACCTCCGTATCGCAACACCGTCATACCGTTACATCACAAGTTGTGGCTTCGTACGATCGAACATTATGTCATACAGCCGCTTTGCGCATCGCATCGTATCGTCGTAAAGTTTCAACTTATTTATATTACATTGATTGTGAAACTTATAGTAATTAATCTCGATGATTGCTTTCTGGCTACCAACAAGTACTCGCACCTTATTTAGGATTTGTGAAGTTCGCTCACCGCGGGGTTCGAACACACGAACTTCAGATCAGGAGTCAGACGCTCTATCGATCGACCACTGCCTCCCCGTATCGTGGTATTGTATTGTTACATAGTACATTTGAGGATCGCAATTTCGCCGGTAATAACGACAGTACAATGGCGCTGATAGAATTCCATACTTCGCTTATATGGTTTTCAGTAACGAATATGTTTGACTCATCAGTTTGTCTTGTCCGTCTTATTATCAATTCTGTTTCAACTTCGGCACCATAGGTATGTCTTTACGTGAACCATTCTTATGTTAAAGAACATGCATGTTTGATAGTTACAGAAAAGTGTATTTACCAATTATCTATATGGTGATATGAAATGTTTTGCATTTTAACTTCTTTTGTGTAAGAAGTAAGCCATGTTCTACTTTCTTTCTATTTATGCAGTGTCTAAATTATGAAATATTACACCATTGCGTCCCACTGCGCATTTTTGGCACATTTTGGTTTTAAATTTCTTCCAGTGCCTTCCAGTTTTAGCACCGGATTTTACACAACATTCAGGACAGAAATGCAACGGACTGTACAATTAACAGAAATGCATAGAAGCATCTTAACATTCGAAAAAGCATTCGACTGATCAATCGATCATTAAATTGATTGATCGACCGAGCGACCGACTGATGTCAGTTAATGCTATTTCTCAACAGTATCCCATATTAGATGCAGCAGTCTGTTTAGCCAACCTGTATTATTCTGATCGTGCGAAAGAAATAACAACGTCCGTATATCACTCTGAGATGTAGGAAAAATAGTTTAGATTGACAATCGGACAACCATCAACTACAGCTAATACAACATAATGTTGGTGAATAAAACAGAAAAACGAAAAATCGTAAAAAATCGTAAAAAATCGTAAAAAATCAAAGAATTTGTTATAATTTTTACTTAAATATGATAGAAAATGAATATCACTTTCTACTAATTTGTCCAAAATACAGAACTCTTAGAACTCAATACTTAAAGGGTTATTATTACGCCTAGCCAAACATACAACAATGTATGAATCTTATGTGCGGAAATCCAAGAACTACATGTAATCTTTAGAAATGTATTTACTTGGCCAATTTATGCAGAAATCAAACAAATGTTTGAAAATGATGTAAAAGTTCAGATGCTCTTTGAAATTCATGTATTTCTTCTACATTGTTATTGTACACTAGTATTGACTAGTCTTTGCTATAAACATTGTAACATGTTTTATGCAATAAATGATATTCTTTCGTATTGAATTATCTACGGGCTCCTTTGTTTGAAAACTGTCTCTGAAACACTTACAGACCGACACATTTACTCGCTTCATAAATCCATCCCATCCTTTGCCTATAAGTGCCATGCAGATCTTTTCTTAAAATGGTAAATTTAACATTGTAATCGTTTGGATAAAATCGTGAACTTCGACATCTCGAAGTTTCCCGATTTTACGATTCGAGATTTTACGAGATTTAGGAATATGAGACAACGAACAAATATTCTGCACCGGTATTTCGTAATTGAGCATCGGGTGTTCACTTTTATAAAAAAGGTCACAGTGTCTCATTTAGGTCAGTGCATTCCACGAATAAGCATTCTTTGTATACATGATGAAAGCAGTGCTCGATGGAAGTGGTGGCATAACTGTTGTATGACAAAAACTTTTCACATTTCATCTGCCGGTGATGAATAACAGACATAATTGCAATATAACATCGTCATCCAAGTCTGAAGCGAATATCCGCAATACTGTTTGTCCCGCAATGTCTGTGAAAATTATTGGCAAAAAAAAGACATGTTCCTGGAAGCATTGTTCACAAGCTTGGTCATGAAACAGCTTCAAAAATCTAATTATCTTGTCTTTTCGTACGAGCGTTTTAAAAGCCATGTTTAAATCTTTCTTAGCGAATAATCGTGACAATAACCTGCATCATTTATATTTAATACGAAACATGCTATGAAATATTACTCTGTTGCAGTGTGTATTTTACACAAAATTGACTACCGAACGCATGTATGTCAATGTTTAAAGATGCTCTTTAAACAGAGACAATGATATATGACCATATAAAAGAATGACTTGCAAGGAACGACACATTCAAGTATGAATTGAGGCGTATTTGTAGAAAATAAATTTCAATATTATTTAAAATTAAAAAGATACAGCTACAGACCGGTTATTTCTAGATCACCCCTCGTCCACTCACTTTGATCTTCCGAAACAGACCGCCAAACCAACACCTCACCAAACATGGAATAAGCAAAGCACCGAAACATGACAGATTTGAAATAACATCAACATTCCCTCACTGGATATGAGTTATAAAATATTTAACGTTTACAACAATATGCTATGTGGCAATAAGGGGTACGCACTAAAGTTGTCTTTGTTACTTTAGATGCAGTTTACGAGAAGTGTCTGATCTGTGACGACCGCCCACACCACTACTTTGTTGAGCGTGTTGAAGCGTCGACTCATTTCAAGACACCCGGCAGTCTGACTGACTCGAGTAACGTTCTCACTTTAAGCAAATAAGTAATGCATTTATCAGTCTGTCCATACCAAGTTATGGTAGTTTATTTAAGCAAAACTGTGTGATCCAGCGTTCATTCTTTCGTGAAAAGCAAAAACGTTGTGAGAAAAGAAAGTATCATTGATGTGTAGTGTTCTCATTGGATGCATACATGTGCATTCGCGTTTAATGACGTCAACGCTTTGCATGTTTTAAAATTCCGACATTCATGATGGACATCACTTTTTATTCTTGATCGATATGGTATAATTATCATGTATAAACATGCAGTGATATTAATGTGATGCAGGTAATTGTTGTAGGACCAAAATATTAATAGTTAAATTGTCAATCGGACCATTTTCCAACAGCATATTAGTTATGTACGGTGGCCAATTGACATAACTGGGTAACACACCAGTACGGATATGTTCATCTGAAAGCAACCTCAACATCCCCACATGTCATGAAGACAAGTGACTATGACTGTTTTATTCCCAGTAATATTGTCACGTAGAATTACGCCTCACCCGGGTTTTGAACCTTTCACTTCCAGATCGGAAGTCGAATGTTCTTCCGACTGATATAACTGGACCGGCTTTTAAAATACATACACTTTGTCTACAACTAGGCATGTAAGCTGCTGCACCATTTATCAGTTTCTCACAGGAGTAAATGTGTGTAATGATTTGAAAACAACAAAAGCACTCACGCGTAAATGTACGACTACATCTAAAATGACGATAACATTAAAATGAATCCTAGACCATACTCGTAAATTTGCTGAGTCATCAATAAGTGAACCAAACGAACGACAAAACGATTCGTTGTCATATGACAGTGTGTGCTGAAGAAACGCATTAATACCCAGCTTTCAATGCCTTTTAGCTGGCTTATCGATTATGGATCATTTTTGACAGGTATCATTTTTGCGTGGAAGGGGGACAATCCAATTTAGAGGAAATGGCTTTAACAAAGCGACTTATCAAGGGAGATCAGCATGGGAAACGCAAACATAAATAAAAAGAAGAAAAAAATAAATAAGAGATAGTTAAGGCCTGTTCTTTGTAAAGGGAGACCACTGTGTTGAAACTTGAATAAGATCAGTGTGCATTACAGTTTTATATAAATATTACTTTAATGAACTTGGTCCGGTTTCAAAAGCATAATATATGAACTAATATTCAAACTTTTCATCAAATTATTTTATCGGATTTAACGCCGTTTTCCGACAAATCTTCTGGAACATTGGACGTAAGAAGATTCCTGGAACTAATTAACAACAAGAACTTGCCCTTCTGTAAGCAGATTCCTGGAACGAATTAACAAAAAGAACTTGCCCTTCTGTAAGCAGATTCCTGGAACTAATTAACAACAAGAACTTGCCCTTCTGTAAGCAGATTCCTGGAACTAATTAACAAAAAGAACTTGCCCTTCTGTAAGCAGATTCCTGGAACTAATTAACAACAAGAACTTGCCCTTCTGTAAGCAGATTCCTGGAACTAATTAACAACAAGAACTTGCCCTTCTGTAAGCAGATTCCTGAAACTAATTAGCAACAAGAACTTGCCCTTCTGTAAGCAGATTCCTGGAACTAATTAACAACAAGAACTTGCCCTTCTGTAAGCAGATTCCTGGAACTAATTAACAACTTGCACTTCTGTAAGCAGCTGACAACTTTCCTACATGTATCAGAGCTGAAATACAAATGACCGTGACTTCCCGGGTGACAGTCAATCACTCTTACCACTGAGCTAGCCGGACGGGCCTCCTATGCCAATATGTCTATTAAAAAATACACTTTTTAATTTAATTCTAAATGAAAAGTGGTGTTGTTACGATGTATAAAAGATGGCATATATACAATTAATGACGTTTGTCTTATCTATGTACACTTCGATGCAATTTTAGTTTGCGCAAAAAGCGTAAAATGTTGAGTGGGCATAGCTCGCACGAATAAGTGGTTGTTTAAAAAACATGCTGCCTAGCGTTCTCTTGAAAACACAATTATCTTGAACTGTGGGATTATTCCCAGAAAAAAACAACCTTCGCAAAGTCTTAACAAACGCTTAACCCGATTGAAATTATGGCATTATTAATAATTAATACCCTAATTTTATCTGGAAGAATTACGAACCATAGCTGCCAGTTATCATAAAATGCTTGCAACAATATATGGACAGGACTAATCAATCAGGTGTTCTAATATATCATCATTGGTGTTAAATGTTACTTTAATGTCTTCAAACATACTTTATAGCCTGTTTGCATTGCTATAAAATCGATCGAACCATTAAAGAACAATATAAATGTGTCGTGCTTGATACTGCACCGACGAAAATTGGAATAAGCGACATATGGGACGAAGCGGTCTAAGGCTACAGGCATTTACTAAGCTACTGATTCGACGGTTGAGGGATCAAACACCGATGTGGGTAAGCGATCTTCGCTATCCATGGAATTGGAACGAGCAAGTTAAATACTGGTAACCGTTTGCCTACGGTCCAGATTGTGCGGAATATGTGCAGACCGTCAATACGTGTATAGCAGAAATAAAGACCCCGCAAATATTTCCGCGTTCGCAAGATATTGTCTGCGGATACCGAACTGTCGAATAACCATACTATTGCGTATGCAATAATTATAAGCACGCAGAAAATAAAGCGGTAACATGTTAATCAAATTCCCGGAATTATGGTAGAACATTTCCTAGAAAAGTGTATAAAATTGATCTGCACAAAACACTTCCGCGCTTAACAACTTAGAGTACAGTTGGTCCTCGTTCATTCGAATTCAACTGGTCCGAAATTTTATTTCGATTAATACATGGTTTCGAATAACACATTTCAATTTGACGTGCCTAAGAAGACACATCGGGACCTGATATTTATTTATGATGATACCAAGTATTCGGATAGCAGATTGTCGAATAAATGATGTCCGACTGTATATCATAAGAATTCCAACTATCCCAACCTAGATCTTTAAAGGATGACATAAAATGTAACTTGTTTCGTTATGATACAGCTTGGTAAACTTTTATATATTCCTTCAATTCAAGATGTTTTGACAAGTACGACCTTCATGTTATTAAAGAGACAAATGAAGGGACTTTGACCACTATCAATACACAAGAATGAATTCTTAACAATAATTGTCTGTATACTTTGTGTAGACATATCTAACACGCCTATCTATATCATTAACTGCAAGGCTGTTAAATGGTTTACAGGGGTCGATGCAGCATGAATACATTTGTATATCATGAAGTTGTAACATGTGCTCAGGATTTTGGTTTGTTTTCATTGGTTTTGGCGCTATTTTCTAACAAGTTTTCAGTTATATAAAGCGGTCAGTTGATCTAACCAGCTGTCCTGGAATTAATAATCAACCAGTACTAACTTGTCCTTCCTCCGAAAGAGCAGGAAACTCCCCCGCAGGAATCAGACGTGGAAGACAAACGCCCGTAGCCAAATGTCACAGACGGCTCACCGACCCCGCCAGGTAATAGAATCTCAATGGACAGTTTGAAAGATTCTATATTTGATCTTGATCCTGCTCCTGAAACCTGATTGATTGTGAACACGGGGCCAGTTGCTAAATTCTCTTCGTTTTTGGATTTAACGCCGTCTTTTACCAGTTTTTCAGTTTTATACGACGGTCTGTTGACCTTAGCCACACTTCTAGGTTACCAGCAAGTAGTATCCTGCTCCTTCATATTACTCGGCTAGAATTCAGCTGTTTTGAAAACAAATGGCGTGTTTTACCGTTTTCAGAAAATTAGGTTTTATAAATTTATTAAATTCAGTTGTAATGAACACTTCTACAATATTCTGTATATAATGTTATTACTCACGAAAACACAACACACGTAATTTACGGCACACAAGGTGATGATTCAATAAAGATATTTTCAGAAAATTGGTTTAATACTTTCAGTAATTCACGACTACTCGTGCAATACTTCCTGTAAATATTTCACAGCGTTGCAAACGAGCAGATAATGCAATTTATATGCGAAACAAATCCCGCACAATTGCATTATAACTCACTGGTTTTTTCACAAAACAACACATAATTATGAAAACGCGAAACTCATAAACTACGTCATACTTTAAAGCCAAACAGTTCAAAATAAATATATTTGAAAAAGTCACAGACTTTATGTCTAAAACGATGACGTTTTAAATGAAACTGTTCTTGATAAAAGAAGAAATAATGACACAGGGAGATCAAGCGTAAGGCATGAATTGTCTCGATCAAAAATCGGCTGTCTGCAATAAGTTACACAAGCTAATGAAGACGATGTGTATGCCTAACGAAACAGGAAATAATAAACATTACAAACTCATGACAATTATGACTTAGAGAGAACAGAGTTTGTTGGATAATATAAAGATAAGTGGAGGCTTGAGACAATTGCATATACAACTTTAAAACGTTTCAAGGGCCGAATAAAATAATGCCATTGAGGGGTTCTATTATGTTTCAGAATTTCAAAAACATGATATAGATTTAAAGGAGAGAGAATAAGTTGTTACAGGGAATGCCACATACATAAGACAGGGCCTCCCCACACACACCTTCGGGACAAAAACAATTCATAAAACAGCAGGCACTTGAGGAGATCCAAGGGTACATACGTAAAGGAACAGAGGCCAAAGAGGCCCGGCCTGGTCGACCACAAGGATTAACTAGGAGAATCAAAGAGGATAAACAGTAAGGGGGCGGGAATTAAAGGATGGAAAAGATCACAGGACATGTCAAGACAGCAGACAACACTGTATTAAGTAAAATAATTGCACCGGAGAAAGGGAAATATAATATACATTCAAACACAAAACGAAATAATAACCATACAGCAAATTACAGCCTTGGAACTGTCAGTAAAAATACTTAAGTCTATGAAAACTGCTTGATCAATGTAATGCAAATATCTTCGAAACGAAACCTTCAAAAAGAAAATCTGTTTGATACAGGACCAAATGGAAGAAGATATTGGAAGCGGAAAACGTGAATATTTGAAAGATAACTTTACTAAAAAATCACCACTGCCGTATACATTCATCTTGTGGTTGACGTGGATTGTTTCCTGAAATAGTCCGATAATGATGCTGTTTTTATTTTTTTCAAGAGTTTTATAATTTTAGCAGTGATTTTGAACGCAAATACATTTTTAAACCATCAAAGAAAATAAAGCATTACCACGCATGTTTTTGATGTTCGTTTGAAAATGTAATTAATTAATGTTAGTTTAAACAAGTTTTATTTTTCAAACAAGTTTCATCCTCTACAGAGTTACGCGCGTTAAGGTATCCTCAAATATTTACAACGCAAATGCTGCCTTCGACCATATACCTCTACGCCTACACAAGTACACATCCAACTAATTTTAGCACATGCAACACATTGATTGGGAAACAACATTAACACTCTCTATTGCCTCAAGAAGTCAAAACAATATCACCCATACCTGTTCCTCCCCAGAATACACGCAAAGCTAGACACACTCGCCTCGATGGCTCGAAAGGTCATCAGCAATAAGGCCAACCGATGGCGGAAATATGTGTTACTGCGTATAATTAACAACAGCATGCTCAGTGTCAGATGGTGGAAACGTCACACATTGTTTCCATCAAGTAGCATATAATCCAATCAGATAGATGCCTAACTGATTAAATTTCAATAATTGGACACAAATTTCCAGCAAATTAACAAAGGGAGAAGATGAATGAACGGTCAATACTCTGCACACATAGAGTGTAGTTATACTGGTGTATCAACCACATGGAAGGTGCTATCAAGCCACCAAGGCTGTACCGTGACTTATACATCGACGTAAGCCATGGCACAAACATTAAGGTCTTCCACAAGCAGACATTTTAATGTCTGCAACTCTAACAAGATCTTAACAGTTACCTCACTACTCTCAACAGGCATTAGGGGAAGCGGGCGGAAGTATATTCTTAAATAAGTCTACAATTTTACAAATGCCAACATATTTAAGTAATTACATTTCATACAAGCGTTTATATTAATTGTACAAAATATAATTAGGGTCTAATTCAATAGCATGTTTCAGAAACTATTTCAAATTCAAATTAATTAGTGTGTTGGTATATCTGGCATCATGTTGCCAGTAGTTTATTTCATTTCCTGGTCGCCGTTTTTCGTCATTAGTTGCATGATCGGTAATGAAATAAACATCTGTTTCCAGTTTAACAGTACAATCTACCTCTCAGGCATCGAGTACTTGATAATAGTACAGAAAAACCTCGCGCAGAGCATCGACCTCATAGTCGGACTATATTGGTTGCACACGCGTTTGTGTTACAAGTGTTACAGTTATAGGGTCGAAATTGCGATTCTCGGGGACCGTATCAGCCTCTGATTCAAACAGTTGGGCAGCTCTAATTGTAGGAAGAAAATATGAATACACTTGTACCGTTTTCCTGAATGTATTATACAGTCTGTGCCCAATAATGGATTATTCGAAACCTTAATCGACAATCGTGTTATACAAGGACACAAGCCACGTGGCGTTTACCAGCAATAAAACGGTTTGGCAAAATCCCCATGAAAATCTTTAAGTAGCAATCGTTATCGGATTCGGATTAACTTATAAATGTCTATTACCACTAACCCGCAGGAAGATAACGAAGAGAGTGACGAAGATTAATTATTGCAAGTCTTATGTCGTCTAATAATACACTCAATAATTTGTTAACATAATATGTTTCAATTCGGACATAGGGTGAGATACATTTCATTACATGTCATATTTACATCTCAATGGTCGCTTCATCAATTCTCAAAGATATTTGAACCAATCACAACGCTCGTTCTTTGTACACTTCAACACACCTGCCAGAATGTCAATGGCTAATTGATTCATACTACTCAATTCCTGTTTTACTGTTAATAACTGTAAAAAAGCAAATTACAGCATTTTTATCACGGACATGCGGTTTTTAAGTATAAATTTGATTGTACAAGTACATTTCAAAATTGTCTTAACGCACAAGGGAAAGATAAGACAATCGTTATCGTCAAATTTAATGACACATTGCCGACAAAGTCGCCATTCCAAAACATATCTACAAGTATGCATGTGTACATTACTTTCAGATATTATAAGTAATAAATGTTCTAGAAGAGCGGATCTGACTAAGATAATAATCATCTGGAATATCCTCGATATGTGATGAATGTTGACTTTCGAATGGTAGTAAAATCATCTACTAATATGGTCTAAACAAGCGTATTTTAATAAACAGCATATTAAACAATAAATCTTCGTAAAAATACATTAACGACTCTGTTTTAAGTAATCGATATATATTATACCTCAAAATCAATAAAACCGAATCAGCACACATTAACAGCAACCATAACATGATGCACATAAATAGAAGTTTGTCAAATGTCTTATCAATGAAGCAGCATTACTGTAACGACTACAATAATTGTTTCTACGACTGTAATACGGGAAACTGTATAATTCTGTTTAACGCTTGGGTTAAGTAATTCATTGAGAAGGCTTTTATCTGCAACATTATCCTTTGAAAAGTCAGATCTAGAGACATCGCGTCTGGTGTTTGGAGAACTTTAATACTGGATATATCGTGTAGGCATCTTAACTACCATGTATGAGCATGCTATTAAACTGTTGCTGCTTGTTCGGAGAGGTAAATGAACAGTTTACAGTTTGCTATAAGCTCTCTGAACATTTTATACGTCACGATTTCACAGTACGTATGTACCGGCTATTGCATTGTTTAGCGGACGAATAGTACGGTAAAACCTGCCGAACTTGACCACAGAATATGTTCGGATAAGGCGGTTTTCGAATTAGAAAAGTTTTCGGATTAGACTGTTTTCGAATTAGACTGTTTTCGAATTAGACTGTCTTCGAATCAGAAAGGTTTTCGCATTAGAAAGGTTTTCGCATTAGAAAGGTTTTCGGAATAGTAGGTTTTATGAATTTAATTCAAAGTGAAGTACTCAGACATTCCAAGTCACAAACTGACAATTTACCCATACGTTTGTATATTGTATTATAATTTGTTGTTGATTTGATATGATTTAGATTTCAAGTTGTTCATTCTTGCTATATCTACATAACGAATGTATATTGTTCCGTGATCAACGTTTCCTGAACGACAGTCCAGAAAACTTGATTAGTAAGATTTTATATGCGTTACTGAGCGTCTTGACTGAGATTGTCCTTCCCTAGGCCATGACAGATTTATGTCATTCTGTAGTTAATGTAAATCGACAACAAATAATCAAATTATTGTATCGTTAAGTTGAAAGTAAGATCTTTTGATGGGCATATCGTATAAATACAATGCTTCGTTTTGAAGTGAGCTTAATTTATTTTTTTCCTTCTGTCCACTCCAATTATGTGAATTTACGTGTTTTCCTCGAACGAGAAATGGAACACTACGGATTTAAAATATGATCACATAATATCTTTACATCATAACTTTTGCCAGCCTCTAATTGTATTTTATTTCGATTTTCGCCCAATGTTTATACACCAAAGTAGAGATTGAATTTTAAATATATTATCGTTTTATAGACCTACAGTTACCCACCAATATCGTTACAATATAGGTTAAACAATGATATGATATCTCTATATTTATTAATATCATCTTATCGTAATTGCCACATGGGTCTCAGACTCTTTGGACCCAATGTTAATTAACATGTTATATTCTCAAAATGATTGAAAACATACCCCTCGTATACAGACCTAGTTGTCACCCAACAAAATCATCACAGTGGTTATCTCCCCTAGCAGTAAAATTAATAATTTAATCAACAATCATGTCACCACCTTTATTAGCCTTAATTATCTGTAATATAACCAGAACAGTGTCAATATCAATTATATATAAAATATAAAAATAAAACGAAATCACAATAAATAAATAGGATTAAGTGTTCGCACTTATCATTTTCGTCTAGAAACTGAATATATTATGAAACTGTTATCTGAAGCCGCGTTTTATACTGCGTATCAATTCTGTTCAAGTTGAGTTTAGCCAAGTACTAGAGATCCCTTTATGTACTGATCGATTTGTACATTTTACAGATAACCATGAGTACCTAAATTGATATTTTGACATTCAGGGACGGCTCAACATAGATAATGAATGAACTCCAATGTTCACCACACTCTACCGTACGTTATGTTGCAATGGGTGCTTACCGGAATTAGAATTCAATATTGTCACGCAAGTTTTACCTCCCTTAGACAACAGAAATATGATATCTATCTGAAAAAATGTCTTTGTTATTTGGAAAACAATTAATCTTACTGTACTTAATGAACAAGATTATTTCACACAATAAAATAACACGTTTATATGTACAGTTGTAAGCATTATCTTTTTCACTTCAATGCGAATGTGTAGAAAAGAAAAGTTTTTTTTATATTTATCGATCTTCGGCAAGGTTTATATCATGGTAGCTAGTACATTGTTTTGTAGTGTTTTATTAATCCGGTATTAAGACACATCGAAATGTTAGATCTAGTAGCAGATAAAGTGACATCACACCACACCGTAGATACGTGACATCACCCCACACCGTAGACACGTTAACCTTTGTACTCAGAATGGTATGCCACAGCCGGGACTTGAATCCGCGACCTTACGACATCAAGGCGCTATCGGGTTTATAATGAAGTGTTCACATTAGTTAGCAGATGTAAAGCCGTAAGTCAGACAGGTTGAGACCGTTGTTATATATATCATCACTTATTTACATTTGTTTATTTGTTTGTTTGGTTGTATTAATGTAAATATTGTATGCCAATAAACTATTTATTATTTTATGTATTTGCTTTAACAGACATACAAATAATTGCGCCAATATTTAGGAGTGTGAACGACAATAAATTTATATTCCATCATCATAAAATGGTAGTTATTACAAAATATACGATTATAAGCATGCTAATGAATGATATGTGTTTAACGTGCGCAGTTGCAAATTACTTTAAGGCTTTTTTTCGACGTAATTAAATCGCTTTTCTGTCTGTGTTAGTTCTAAACGCAGAACTCACGTGACTTCATCTATACTCCTGACACGTAACACATTTGTATAAATATATTTGTTAAGAATAAAAGAATACAATAAATATTTTATTTGCTTTCATTTAAATTAACATTGAGGTATGGAATTCTGTGTTTGACCTCAATGTTTGGTCAAACCAAGTAAGGTCATACTTATTAAGTATCAAGTTAATTAATACTTTGTTTGTTCGTCTTATTTTGACCGCCGCCCTGCCAACTTCGACAACAAAATAAAATTTATCAGATAAATATCGCATGATTTATTTTAGAAGCGTTTTTAGTAAAACAAAAGATCTCGAACATATATAACTGTTTCCTGTGTTGCCTAATTGTGTTTGTGTATACACATTTATATCCTGTAACCCTTGATTGGTTCTCTGTTCTTTTTTGTTACATATTTTAAATGCGTTATGTATGTTTGTGTGTAGGGTCTTTGCTACAATGTGTTGTAAATGGCCAAAGACTATTAAATTGCCAAATGGCAATAAATGCATGTATGTATGATGTAGTTTTTGTGTAGATCTACAACTGTGCAATCTTTTCTGAACCATTATGCAACTGTACAGTAATATTATGCTACTTTTCTTCATTTGTTACGTAAAGAAACTCGAAAAATATGTTTCATATAGTTAAACATCCATATATATGATCTATCAAAGAATACACGAATAATGTATTCGTCTGTGAAAGAGAAGGTTATAACATTATAAAAAAGCGATATTTTTAATTGGTAATAGATTGCAATTGATTGCATCAAAGAGTTTATAGCCAATGTGGCAACAACACTGGACGAATCCTACGCAAATAGTTTGCTTTCAGATATAAACTTAAGGATGGTCTTCGTTGTGACTGATTTGCTCATTTAATATACTGTGATTGCGGGTTAGTGTATATGAACATGTCAAATGTTCGATCGACTTATCCTAGTTTCGCAAACAATGCTATAAAATATGGCCCACAAATCATCACAAACGTTTGCCAATAAACATCAATAATGATTCAGGGAAAAATTCCTGTCGTCTTTTCGCATTTTAACTGTTAAGTCGATAATCAATGTCCAATCTACCATGGCTGCTTCATTCAATACATGAACTCCCATGCAAAGGTAATCCTTTGAAACAGAGACATCGATACTCTTATGAACAAAAAGCTTTCAGATTTTACATCGAAACACGACAATTCAATTATGTGGTATTATCACTAGACATGAAGTTAAGATGTAATCTAATTTCTATGTCCTTCAATGTCAAAGGATTTTCCACGTGACTCCAGACCTGACATAAATTGGTATATTAATTATAACGTTAGTGAAAATTCTGACCCACCATTGTAAGCGAACAAGTTTGTCTGACTTACAGTTTCTGCTTGGTTGTTTTCTCATAAATCGCGGACATTTTCCCCACAAAAGTCCGGTCGTATCTGCATATTTCATATAACTTAAAAGGCCAGGGACTAATATCCCGAATTGAGCAATCGCTCAACATTTTGATTTCACGTTTACAAACTCTAAATATGAAATACGGGAAATAGAAAACCGAGAAAGTATTCATTTCACTATTTCATCACTCACATTTCACTATTTCATCACTCACATTTCACTCTTTCATCACTCACATTTCACTCTTTCATCACTCACATTTCACTATTTCACCACTCACATTTAACTCTTTCATCACTCACATTTCACTATTTCATCACTCACATTTCACTATTTCATCACTCACATTTCACTATTTCATCACTCACATTTCATTATTTCATCACTCACATTTCACTATTTCATCACTCACATTTAACTCTTTCATCACTCACATTTCACTCTTTCATCACTCACATTTCACTCTTTCATCACTCACATTTCACTCTTTCATCACTCACATTTCACTCTTTCATCACTCACATTTCACTCTTTCATCACTCATATTTCACTCTTTCATCACTCACATTTCACTCTTTCATCACTCACATTTCACTTTTTCATCACTCACATTTCACTCTTTCATCACTCACATTTCACTCTTTCATCACTCACATTTCACTCTTTCATCACTCACATTGCACTATTTCATCACTCACATTTCACTCTTTCATCACTCACATTTCATTATTTCATCACTCACATTTCACTATTTCATCACTCACATTTCACTCTTTCATCACTCACATTTCACTCTTTCATCACTCACATTTCACTCTTTCATCACTCACACTTCACTTTTTCAACTGTCACATTTTCACAATATGGTTTTGAATAGTAAATAAATAAAATTTGAAATCGAGAAGTACATTTTACATATATAATATCCCAAAGGTGGGGAAATAACCTTATTACAATGTCCTTTGAAGCTAGCTCTAGGTCTAATCGTATTTGTCTTTAGAACTAGATGTAAACTTTCTTTGCACGATTACGTGTTGGTAATGGGGTTAATCAAGAAATGTTATTCTGTAAAAATTGAAGAAATTGATAAATTTGCATCTGTTATTTTAAACCCAAATATTAATTTCGGACGTTCATTTATATTCTTCGTCTTATTGTGATTTTTTTATGAATTTTACTTAATGAAAAACAAGTTGTCTTTGTATACCCGACGGTACAAAAATTAATTGCTTTCTATGTGTTTTTGCAAATGACATGGAACACTTCTGGGTAGATGCTTATTCTTGGGCATCGAAGTGAAGCTGTTTCCATGTATATCGAACAATGCATGTATTTTACTGGCATTATAGACGTCATGTTGACAATTGTAACACTAGCATAGTGTTAATTATTCGAATATTCATATTCAAGGCAATGGCAAAAGCAAAACACCGGGTTCTGTGGAGCATATTACTTGCATACACGTTATGTTTTGAGTGTAACCGAGTTAATTAGTACAATGTATACCATTAAATGTTAATGTAATTATTGACATGTAATCGTATTCATATATCATTTTCAATAATTCACGTGGAAAATAACAAATGGCATGACGTCAGAATTGAAATGCATGAAGGATAACTGTTTGTTAATGTGTAATTCCATGCTATTTCATAAATAAATTATTACATTGTTGTCCCTAGATTACTACATTTATTCACCTCGTTCTCGGAAAATTACACTTGTTCAATAAATATCTTTTTGTGCATTAATATTTTAGAATCTTAATTTGAATGAGTATTGACAAACAAGCTTTGACTTAACACAAACCATAAACCGGGCAACATGCATAATGTAACCTGCCAACGGGTTCTTTAAAAATGCTCATATGTAATTGACGCAAATTTATGCACGTTGCGCGCGCGCAGAACATGCAAATCTCACGGAGAGCTGAAGTTACGCATAAAAGGTAACAACGGTTTGCTTGTATTTGTACAATTAGTTTCGCAGACTATATGTTTATCGTAATATGCCGTGACGTAAAATCTATTCTGGCGTGAAACTAGTAAACTAGTTCATGTTACAAAATATTTATAACACTATTATTTGAGCAGACGGTAAAGATGGCCTATGAAATGACACTGTTTTAGGAAACGTCTGCGAAACAATTAGGTTAATATGAGATACAAAGTCTCGTAAAATACTTACTTTATGATATGAATTATAAATGAAGAAACGTTAAGTACCAAAGTGATTATTCGAACCATTTCGTGAAATAAACGCATCGTTTCCTTTATGATTACCATTTCGTGAAAAATTGTTATTTTCTAATAAATGACAATCAAGTTCTTATTTTAGAAGAAATCTCAAAGATGGTGTCACTCAAATCTGTTTGCACGAATAAATCTCAATTATTAATTGATTAATTATTACTTAGTACCACCACACACTTACAAAGACAAATTAAAACTCCATTACATTGGTACCTCATCATAAATGAAAAACAGTCAGCTCTCCAGACCAACACCCTGTCTAACGCATGGCTGCTTTTAAGAGGTTATTGCTCCAGAGAAGTTAAATTGATGGACATTTTTTACAACAGGAACAGTGATACTGTTGTTGAACATACAGCGTTGCTTAAGACAGGGCCGCTCAATACTTCCATGTTTTGAGGAAAGTACGCAGGCCATCCTATACCACGCCATGTATACTGACGATACTGACAGTAAACAACAATTACTCCCTTAAAATGCCGATAATATTTGCGTCGATAAAGTTGTTTACTCCATTCATTGACAAGTATAGCTGTACCATCTTTTGTTATGATTAAACTTATGATCATATTACTAAATTACAGTAACAATATGTTAATATGGACAGGATGCTATGATGATGCTTAACCATTGAACACCATGTGTATGTTTTATTTTAATAAGATGTAATAGTAATAGGCAAACATGTTTTGTTTAAAACCGTCGGGCCTCGTTTTTTCAACAACCTTTAATCCAAATACTAAGTGTCATCCGAAATAAACATCATGCCCCAATGTATTCTTAGGCACGTCGTTTTGAAATTGGCTATTCGAAACCATTAACAAATCGAAATAAAATTTCGGACCCGATGATTTCGAATGAACGAGCTCCAACTGTATGTGCTTTGTATTGGTTACATTAATGTATGTGATCAGTAAATAATATTTATGTAAACTGTGTACACCATGTGATTCCTACGCTATACAATGTGATCCCAACGTACCGTACCGTGTACACTTACATTAAATGGTCACCGTTAAATAATGAGTTGTTTGCAGTACTCTTAATGAAAATGTTGAGGTTGGGTCAATCTCATATAACTATTTTACTTGATTTACCGTTTGTCCAGGAATTCTATTGGACCGCTGATATATGAGATCTGTGACCGAATGTAGGTCGAATTTCTTAGAATTGTTAATATAAAAAGAGGAAGACAAACTCAAAAATGTTTGCAATGCGTTTCGTAGTTATGTACTTCTTCGGGCAAACTGAATTGGATACCTACTTACATTAAAGGGTATCAAATTTAGTACTAGATTTGTCCAGAGTCAAAATATTTTTGGCGAAGCTGTATAACATTGATTTTAACCTACATTTTTGACCAACCAATTGATGTCCTCTCAGCGGGCTTTTTAAAATCTGACCAATCATATTGTCACCCTAGTAAGCAGAATTTTGTCGGAAGTAAAGTGATCCTGATAAGTCTCATGATTATATTTTATATAGATCCGAGTTTGTAAGGATTTATTTTTCAACATGTTGCAAAAACATTATCTCATTTAACGGTATGGAAGACATCATTCTATCTACGCCGTTTATCTTTTTTTAAAAGATATGTCACCGGCTTGTTAAGATTGGCCTTATTTCCATCAATTGAATTCAAATCACTAACATCCTCATCACACGTCACTATATGAGATAAATACGAAACAAACACGATCTGTTTGCCAACACCAGTCACGTAATATTTATCCGAGGATAAATTTCAATCTTTATGCAAATGAAGAAATAATAGAGTTTATGGAGACCAATAAAACAAACACTCACTTTGTCACTTCGTTTATCACTCAGAATCTCTAAATTGTCTCTGAATTCTACTTGAGACGGTACACAAATTGTAAATGATTTTTGAGAATAATTTAATATACGGGATTCATTTTGTCTTATTTCGAACATATGTACTAAATGCACTATGCTTTTCATGGGCATAACTTTGTTTTACATTCAAAAGTATTTAGTAGAAACTTTCTTCCAGTGACCCTTACAAAGTCTATGATAATTTTGATCTGGTACGGATGCGTGCGTTTTGTGGTTATGGTACGCTATACTGAATATGGAAATAAATATTTTCTAACAAAAATGGTAAGAATTTTAAATAAGTTTAACAAGCATTAGTTGCGTCACAAACCATGGCCGCTGTAGGCACGGGCTTGGTCGATAACAATATCTCATTAGTTTTTCAATGACGTAACAAAGTCAGTAATACGTTCAGCGTTGATGCAGTCTGACCTCGTTCATTCGAATTCATTGAGTCCGAAATATTATTTCGAATAATACATGGTTTCGAATTGCCCATTTCAACGTTTCCACATGCCTAAAAAGATACATCGGAACTTGACATTTATTTCAGATGATACCAAGTATTCGGATAAAAGGTTGTCGAATAAACGATGTCCGACTGTAGGTATTTAATTACTCTTTCCTTGTACACATAGTCTCTTAACAGCTCGACATGCAATAAAATACCATAAGACAACATATACTTATTCCACGGAAACATCTTTTTAAGTAACGTCGTCCAAAGCAAATGTCAAAGCACTGACAAGGCTATAAAACCGCAAACACAATATAGCACAGAGATCAGCCTGAACAAGCTGGCATCTCCCATTTAATTTCTGGAACCAGACAAGTGGACAGAAAATATATTTCCTTCCTGACAACGTTATCATTATGACAAGGCCATGAGTGGTTTCAATTATCATGTCAATGACTGTTTTATCACACTTTCCATGCGTGTAAGTTGGAAAATTCTCGTTTTAAGCATCAATACGTACATCCTATTGTAGGAGTGTATGCTGAGTACATTAAAGGGACCGTTTTTTCGATTTGATATTAAACAGATATACTAAGTGAATACTTTTTTCAATACACACAATTGATACTTTCCTGATGAATTTTCAAAAATATTTCGCAACAGAATTGTCTCGATATAGAATCGTGATATTTTATAACAAAAACACACATACCTGATTAGCAAAACTACACGTACGAGGCTTGTAATATTAAATCTACGTCTTCATAAATATACTATCTAAGGAAATCTAGATCTACCAAAAACATTTAGCAAGTTGCGATGGACAGAAATGTAATGTATGAACCGAGTAATATAAAAACACACATTTACCTAATATGAGTTTGTCTAGATATTAACAGATTGGCTTAACCATTTATTTTCCATTTTCATAAGTTCTCTCATTCACTATGCACAACATACATGTATGAACAAGATGTGATGCTATATGATGTATACTTGCAATGGTCATGTTAACTCAATTTGTAGCTCTAAAATGGCCACACTCAAAAGGCCTCCCTCCCGCACAACAAATATCTGGAGATGATTTAAATAAAGCTATTGTGTTCAGCCGAAACAAAAATGAAGGGAATGGGCGAACAACACGTGACTAAAGAAGAAATATCATGAAGAGAAAAATAAAATACGATTTTATCAAATGTAGATTTTAAGTGCTTCAAAAAAATTTTATTGTTAAAATATATAATAATTATTTGGTAATTTTTGCAACTGATAAATATATTTCAATACTTTGTATATTGGTGGAGCGATAAAAAAATACGGATTTTGCAAATTTAGATTTTCATACGAATGCTTTGTTAAACGTTGCGATTTAACTTCTTTGTCCAAGAAATTCGAACCTTAACATTATATCATTCCAAAAAGAATGCTCAACTTAAATTTTGAGATAAAAAGAGAAAACGAAATACAAAGTAGAGTTTTCACGCATCAAGTAAACTTTTTATTATACAAATGAACTATATTTTTCTTTCAAATTTACCATTTCCAAGCATATGAGTGGTCACTAATTTATCCATCTTTTCACTATCCTTTTCTTCAAATACAACTATATATCCATTGACCACTGTTTTTCTCTCCGCGATCTTTCCTCCCGTACCAAAAAAAATCACATCTCAGACAAACGCTCTGATTTTTCTGAGTGCCAAGTACTAATCAATTGAAAAAGAACTTTGTGACAATGGTTGCTTCCACGTTCAAGTATACACCAGATGTGATACTGAAAGCTAGCGAAACGTACAAGTCCAACAGTTCGATAGCTCAACCTTCATTGAACACACCATCATGAGAAAATAGTTCAAAGTATCCATTTATTATCAGAGTTCTATTGGCAAAGTGTTAATTAAACTCTCTATCGGGTGTTATATCAGCTATGTCACACTATTGCCTCTAAAGATGAACATAAAATTGATGATAAATCTGGAAATTGGTTACAGAGCGAGACATTTGATTTTGTGCGTATGGTAACTTAATGAACAACGTACGGACAAATACGAGGGACGTCCACAACTTGCTTAGACCTTTTTACTCTAACTTACAAACGTGGTGTAATGGAGACGTATACACATGGCAGTAATTAGAATAATTATTTAATTAATGAAACTGAAGACAGGAAACTTTAAAGATAAATTTAAGCTGCATCGCAAATATAACGGTTAGTCACCATGGAGATGAGAAATGTACAAGTTCTGGGATAAAAGTATGGAAATGTTTCTTCAAATGTAAAGATAAAATGTTAAATATTCTTCGAAAGAATTGTCATCAAAATCTGTGCATGAATAACATAGTAAAGCTAAAGTATACGTACATCTGGGACAACCTTTGAGCTCTTCTTTGTGAACGTTATTCCTATGAAAGTGATCTTTACAAACAGAACACAATATGGGCGTTACAGAATCAGTACACGTTATGAAGTGATGAACATTGTTACCATAACGATAAGGAAACGTTTTTAATACCACTTAGGTGGTCAAACATATGCACAGAATTGTAACCAACGTGGTGTAAATCTATGTACAGAAGTAGATCTACATAGAACAAATGAAAAAACAGTTTTAAAAAGTAAATTCGATTACACGAACCTTATGGACAGCCTTTAATAGTCTGGAAAGTATTGACGATTCGATGTTTCCGTCAAGAACACAACCTTCAAATCTCTGATTTAGTTCCTAATAAAACAAACGCAAACCATTCAGTACACACTCTAACCTTTATACATATTCCTTATGCCACGTGTTTTATGATAATGCATTAATTTAATTCATTCTATTGTAGTAAACACAAATATATTGAGATGATTAAAACTCGGTCGTGACGTCATATTTGACGATTGGGATTATTTTCCACATTTAGAAAGCGACAGCTTCTATTTAATTAGACAGATAAGTATTGTTATAGCAAGATGTACGAACTAATGAAACGACGCGTAATTGTGTAATCATTAAAACAGCACGCATCTTAATGTCGCTTCATTTGAAGCGGTTACTGGATTGCAGTCCGACAAGAGTTCCGGAATAAGCCGATTGTGTTTCCGGAATCATTCGTATAATCCCGTTACTATTCGTCAAAAGTCTCAAACATATTGAATATCAAAAAATATTGACAGGCAATTGAATGATTCACAGTATAAGCAGTGATTACAGACTGACAATTGTTCCGGAATAAGCCGAATGTGTTTCCGGAATCATTCGTGTGATCCCGTTACAATTCGTCAAAAGTCTCAAACATATTGAATATCAAATTATTGACCAGCAAATGAATGATTCACGGTATATTCAGTGATTAATTTCATTTCATGTATTAGGCCTAATCGATAACGCTTTTATCTAAAAATAAAATGTACCGTTAAATCTTAGATAAAACTGTAGTGTACACGCGTAGGGAAATATACTTTTAAGATGTAAGATTATTTAACAATAAAGGAGTAATGCAACCAAATCGTGCACATTGATCTGATAAAAGCGACAAATAACTACTCGCTCATTTAGTTGGACGCTGATAAATGTAAGACCAGTATCAATAACATCATATCTTGTGTATGGAAATCAACAAAGGTACATTGTTTTCGCACCGACAAATAATATTTACGGATGTCCGGAATTTTTATTGTTTTCAATCACGCCGTTGTCTGGCGCGTGCCTGCATAGTTACCATAAAGACATTTGGTGTGTGTAATAAGACGCCCATCTATACTAGACCATATTGATGGTACATTTATACAGTGAAATAAAACCCACCATCAATAGTTATTCATTTTGCTTTATATCAATATCATAGAGATTAATGTATACTGGGTGTATGGCGGGATAAATCACAAACATGATGAAACCACATTTTTGCAAAGCTAGGTCGTCTTAACTCTTTTTTACACAGGCATGCAGGGGTTATTCCGTTTTCTAAGGCATTTTGTGAGTCAAACTCCAGGATTATTATTTTGTTAGCACTAGATAACAATTGGGTAGATTCAACAAAATTAGACAGACAGACATACAGGCGGATGAACAGACGGACAGACAGATGCGTGTGAGAATCAAATTAATATTAATCAATACCGAACAATCGGACCGAGGCATATTTTAGCTTAGCCATCACAATACAGAAGCGTTGTCAATAAAATACCTCCCTAAATGTATTACTACTGATCGATAGAACTAGGTTTTAATCATACTATATTAATAGAGTATTTGCACGATGCAATAATATCTATTCCGTTTTATATACCACAACTTGCTTTTAACGTCTGCTACAAAAACGGGACAGTACGGAACGTAATGACCTTTAATCACATGGGTCAGTCAGTGATTGGGTGGTATTTTAGCTTAATGCAGTAATTATATTGAGCGATGGTGGCTACTTAACATTAGTCACGGTTATATAGTTATGATGAAGTAGGTTATTCCATCTGTCTTAGCGATCGGAGCGAGTCGACCTGAAAGGTTTCAAACATAAAATCCTGAATTAAGTTTTGCTGGGGTTTAACGCCATTTTTCAAAATGTATTTCTGTTCTACATGGCGATCCGTTGATTTAACCAGAGTCCAGACATTAATTATAAACAAGAACAAACTTGCCCATATTCAAGCAGCTGACAAGTTCCCTGCATGAATCAGAGATGGAAGACAAACGTCCGTAGCCACATTTCACGGAAGAACATGGCCTGTCCCGATGAGAATCAAACCCAGGCCCACCTGGATGACAGCCTAGTTATCTACCAACTGAGCAAATTGAGAGGGCTCCTTGGTTAAGAAAGCGTATACATGTATGTGGTATGATAAAATGAACATATGGTGAACTTGTGATATAAGTGGTCAAACATCAACACATCATTTAACTCAAGTACAGAGT
This sequence comes from Mactromeris polynyma, assembly GCA_032209605.1. Lineage (NCBI taxonomy): Eukaryota > Metazoa > Mollusca > Bivalvia > Venerida > Mactridae > Mactromeris > Mactromeris polynyma. Next base: position 989,586 of record JASFXZ010000051.1, read on the forward strand.
GTCAAATACACACTACATATAAATAAAGTCAGTTAATATAATTAGTTAAAGGGAAGTTTCATTAAGTTGATATTTAATTTATAATCTGCAGTATAAATACGCCGGTTGAAGACTCCTTATATAACCAGGACGGTCAGCTCGGGAACTCATTGTTAGAGTATAAACCATACTCGATCAACTGACTTCTCTGAATTTTGAGTTTACTTTATATTTGCGATTTCGTTGTAAATAAGTAGCATTAAAACTTTACATGTTGTGCGGGAAGACTGAATGCGTTCATTGGACGATGCTATGGTCCAGTAGCATTCAAACTTTACATTATGTGCGGGAAGACTGAATGCGTTCATGGGACGATGCTATGGTCCAGTAGCATTAAAACTTTACATGTTGTGCGGGAAGACTGAATGCGTTCATGGGACGATGCTATGGTCCAGTAGCATTAAAACTTTACATTATGTGCGGGAAGATTGAATGCGTTCATGGGACGATGCTATGGTCCAGTAGCATTAAAACTTTACATGTTGTGCGGGAAGACTGAATGCGTTCATTGGACGATCCTATGGTCCTTGATTTTTATCCGTTACCGAAATTTAAACATCAATTGAGTATCAACAATTGTCAAAATAGCGAATAACAGAATATTATATTATTGTATAAAAAATAAGAAACACGACTGGTGATATTCTTTGACAATAAATTGTGAAGTTTTATCTGATACTGTTTGGGTATTCCATGGAGAGTTATTTATGGATTCTGATTTTTAGCGTTCCGAATATGCTCTCAGTAATTTTGATTTCAAATTAAAATAATAGTTATTCATCCCCCCTATTGTGTATTTATGTCGTCTATTTTCGAGGACGTTAAAATTGTAACTTATATTGGGGCACATTCAAATGAGCAATCAGGGTCTTGTCTATGTGCCCCTTCTTGTATTATTTTGGGGATAGATGGGTACCTGTGTGACACCACCGACATTCCGCTCTTTCAAATAATAATTCTACATCTAAGGTAGAATTCGGACCCGAGCTACGAGGAAAAGTGATTTGAAGTCAGCGACCATAACCACTCGGTCCTTAAAAACGGAATGGAATGACCAACTGAATGTTCTATTTTAACGCAATAACATAGTCTTACCATAGAATTTCATCTGCTGTAACCTTTGACGACCGTTTCGAGGTGGTTTATGATACCATTTTTTCTTACGAGGGGTCACTCCATACGGATTACTCCACTCATCTTCATCACTTGAACTTAGTTCCTTCATATAATACTTTGGCTCCTTAAATTGAAACGTCGCCTCGTGGTGGTGATCTATGAAAGCTTTTAAGTTATTGCCTAGTCTTGGCAAATGGACTTTACGAACGGTCTCGTAAAAGCTTGGTTTCTTGGAAGCCACCCTTTCTTTGGCTCTTTTGTAGGACTGTGTCAGCCTGGCTGCTATCATCGGGTTTGTGCTTAGAACATTAGCGGTGTCGGTAGCGATTATGTCCGTATTGGAAGCAACCTTACGCCACCGAACCTTTGCGCCTTCTTTATTGTCTGCCTCGTCAGCAACATATGCTTGATTATCATATCCCGGTTGAGCCGATTGTGTTTCCATTACAGATTCTGATATTGTGAATATTGCAGGAGAATCCTGTTTGTTCGTATTTTCTCCCCTGGAATTCGGATTATCTCGGGCGTGTTCGCTTCTACGAACGTCCTCAGGTTCCGTCGATGTTTTTCGGTTTCGCGTTATTTGTTCAGAGAAAGTTTTCAATTTTGAAAGTGAAGCCGTGGATTCTTTGTTATCATTGCCAACCGGAAATAGTCGATTGGGAGACATGCTTGTTTTTCCCCGATCATAAACGCTTGATTTGTTGCCTTTTGCGTGATACGGGTCGTCTCGTAATTTGTCATATTCGATTTGAATTTCGTCTTCGTGAAGGATACGGATATTTGGTGTACCTAATTTTCGGACGTCATTTCCGCTTACGTCAGAAGCATCACCACAAGCGCCATCTTGTAAATCATATGACAACGAGATGTTGTCGAAACTGCTATCGGAGTCTGACGAATATCCGGTCTCGCGGCTCGTGATTTCAGCCATCATGTCACGTATATCAAGCTCCCTTTGCTCGTCAATTTCTATATTCTTTGTAAATGAGGTTTCCGCAATTCTGTTAGTGTCAGGGTCATACGATTCCCTACCATATGTTCGTTTAGAATCCCTCGCTTCCCGATTTGTCCCCAATTGGTCCGTTAATTCATTCGGATTTTCATGTTCTTCTCCGTTACCGAAGAGACTACGAAATACGGACGTGATTTGGTTTAATGACTCGGAAAACATTGTTGTCTTTTGTATAAGCTATTTCATTTGTTACTTAACTATTTTACATCAATTATCATATTAAATGGAACTTCAACATTCACTCGGCATATTTGCGGATTAGGCCGTCGCTACATAACAATTCCTATTTTTCAATTAACAGTTTACTCAAATAAACAGGCCTACCTACATAAACTCATAAAACATGTTTAAAGCACGTTCAATTTTTAGTTTTGTTTTTTACAATAACACGCCATGTTATCTGCTTAAATTCAATTTAATCCACAATCAAATTAGATTATATTAACCACAATTCCTCAGTCATATTAAATTCCACTTGATTAAAAAACCTCTTGCGAAATGAAATGGGTACATCCGTGCTTCTATGTATACACACTTTTAATTGTGCAGTGCGGCAGAATAGTATTCAATCAAATACATCAAAACAGAGTTCGTATTGTATACTATTCGATTAATAGCGATTTCAAAATCATCTTTTTATTCGTTATTATAGACTTAATAATCTGTACACACTTCCCTTTACAAATAATATTCATATGTAGTACACGTTACACAATTTGGGACAATGAATAAACATTCTTATTCTAGTTTCAATTGTCGTGAATGTAATGGGTATTTACTTTTATTTAGAACGTTTTTAAATAGGGAAATATTATTCGTACGGCTTAAGACAAACTATTGTTATTTGAACAACTTACAACCTTTATGTATGGATGTACACAATTACCCGGTCACGAACCGTTCTAAATTTACCATAACAATGAAGAGTGTTATATTGTACAGTGTAATTATCGTGTTGTGGTTGTACAGTAAAAAACTAGAGTAGCTTGACATGCTGTGTTGTCTCAGGTGGATATATAATAGGTTCAAACCACGTTAATTGCATTTCATGCTACAACAAACTTTCTGTTAATATGCTCTTGTCGTACTTCTAAACTAAAAGTAGTAGATTTTAGACAGCAGAAACGAAAGTGGGGATTTTCTGATACAGTCAAACCTAACTTTAAGGTCACCTCAATAGTAAGAAAAATGTCAAGTCTATGTTCACGTTTTGCTCTCTTTATTCAACCTCAATATTCAGTCCACCTCAATAAGAAGACCAGTGTTCAATGGTCCAAAAAGGTGGTATTAATATTAAGGTTTCACTGTATATTCGGAGAATCTCTCATTTTTCTTTTTGATTTCAGATATTGAATGACATAAGGTTTCATTACATCAAACTACGTTTTATACGTATTTTCATGAGAGAGATTGTCATATTCAACCGTTGATATATGTAGCCACTCGGTGACATTACAGTGTTTTTCTAAGGAAGGTATAATTTAAAATTGAATAATTATTCCAAATTAGTTAAATTCAGATACAAAATAAAGGTATTTTCGTCGACTAAAATATCATTCCCCACCAAATATGTAAAACAGTTAATTAACGTTTTAAACACATTAATTACTCAAAAATGTTATGGCCGTTCTAAAGCAAGGGAATGGTACACAATATGACAGGTCGAGAAATACTATTTATAATGCAAAATCAAACTTTACTTCAATGTTTACAATTGATAATACGGTATTATATATTCATGTCTAGTCTATATGCGGTAATAAACGCAATAAAGTTCATAAATATATTGGATATTCGTCGAAATGAAGTTGTAAAATGACGCGATATGTAATTTCATTTTATGTTTGAGATCGCTGGATGTACTCTACTCTACTTCACAATATTTAGGAGGTATTCACATGGCATTGTGTCGTATTTCTATGTACAACAATAAGAGGTATAATTATAAAGACGGGTACAAGTAAATTATCGGAGATTTTACCGTATTTATTGTAATATCGGTTCGAGTGTAAAAAACATTATTCATTTGTCATTTTGTTTCTGATATGACTTACTTAAATAAATATGTACCAGTTTTAGTTAATATTAAAGAAAAATGAGTTTTAAACGGAAATTTCGCGTGCGTGGATTTAGCTAACGCTTATGAAACAATGAATTGTTGGCGAGTATTTTGACCCCGATAATTTCCTTGCAAATTGTTTACAAGTAGATGCCGTTATCTTGTACTTGTGATTTTAAATTAAGATTTAAGTTCAAAACTTAATATCCAATATAAGCAATTAAATTACGATTATTTCATTACTCAAAGTAATTTTATTAAGACTTAACAAGATAAAGCAATCTTGACGGAGCAGCGGGGGCACTGTCTGATCCATTTTTAATTAATTATTCAACTTGAGATCGGTCTCAAAACTCAAATTATATGTTTGTGTAAAATACAGTAAACACTTCACTTAAATACCACCTTAATAATAAGACCACCTCAGAATTAAGAACACAATTTTTAAATCAATTTTCCACTGTTTCGCTCTTTATTTAACCTCAAAATTAAAACCACCTCAATAATACCAGTTTTCAAAGGTCCCAAGGGTGGTCGTATTATTGAATTATACTGTATACTCAAGTTAATTGTCTTACGATTATGAAATCCGAATATTTTCAGTTTGTGACTGCATTATTCGGTTGTGAAATCTCGGAACCAGGCACAAACAAAATTAAAAGTACAACTCACTACAAGTGTAACACAAATAAAATGTAATATACTTGATTGAATCCAACATAAAATCACTATGACATTCAACCCTAATATTTCAATCGCTTCGAATTTCAATTCAGTATTTCAGAAATTCAAAACTAAGTCAATCGACAGACAGCTTGCACTTTTAAAAGCCTATTTAATATAAAGAAAATACAATTGCTATTTGATACTTATTTATCTGTCGGGTAAATACACGCATTTAATTAAAATTTTAATTAATACTCTGGTTCGTCTACAGTTTTTGTTGTTTTTTACCAACTGAAACGCAAAAACACAATTCGATTTTTATTTCAGCAAATATGTAAACATGTCAAATGCTTATAGTGCGTTACAATAGTCTTTCAACGTGGATTAGTATAATATATGTTTACCAGATTAACACAATATGACATTGTTATTAACACATTAAACACATACATATTCTATTCTGTTTGTGTCATTCAAAGCGGTACTATCATTTTCTCTCCTCCGATGGCGATATGCAAGTTTCAAACTACTCAAATTGCATTTCATTTTACCAAAAACTTTCTATTATTTTTACATGTTTCTAAACCGAAAGTAGACAAAAATAGACATCAAAGCGACAGTAAGGTATTATATAGTGTTCAGATTATTTCCTGCCCAGTTTCGGCCTTTTGTTGCCTGCTGTATTGACTTGTCCTGTGATATTTTCCATCAATTAATGTTCCCCCTTCACTGTTTGGACTATTTGATTCTCCTAGTTATTCATTATGGTCTGCCAGGCCATTTCTTGCGCCTCTGTTCCCTAACGTTTGTACCCTTTAACCTCCTCAGGTGCCTGATATCTTATATATTGTTGTTTTCCCGAAGGTCTGTGTGGGGAGGCACTGTCTTATGCATGTGGTGTTCCCTGTAGCAACTTATTCTCTCTCTTTGGCAAATCAAAGAGGATTTTCTAAATCATCGTTTTGATTATAATCAGAGAATGCCATTAGTTAAAAAACACCACAAAAACGTTCTTCATACATGTTTGAAAGTAAAAAAGATCGTTACATTCAACAATTTATGCCTAGAGATGTTCAGTGACTAAAATTCTTTTTAGAAAGGTAGAATTTTTGTCCTTTATTTTGCAACTTATGCCAATCCAGTGAAATAAAAATTGACATCGTCAATAAGAATGCCTTTCCTTACCAAGTATGTAAAAAATGTAATTTTATTCATAAATAACAAAATAAGTAATGGCGCTTTTAACCTGACATTCATTTCTTTCATATTAATAATCATATTCGCGTTAATAACTAAAATTTATCACCCGAACTGTTTCTACATTACACAATAGATTTTTATATTTTGCCGGACAATGGTTGTCAACCCTATTGAGTCTTGTATATGGTTTCTGAGACTTGTCATTGTAGAAATTACCCTTAAGCTTTCAAACCCTAACACACAATTTCTATTATTCCATTATAATTAAGTCTGGTACTCAATGCCGTAGATTTCGTTGTCATGACAACGATGTGTTGAGTGCGCATGCGTGAAGACTAGTCTTACTGCACACAATTGCATTTTCTATAGAACAGCAACATAATAACGCGACTTTGATCAATGAGAAATAAGAAATAAGGTAACCTTCATAGACTAATCATATTTGTATCTTGTATGTTTCATGTCTTGTTCTGTATAAATAGATTCCCTCGGATGAGATCTTGAATCTTATAACATATTACATATGTCTGTACTGTTCTAAAATATTACACAATTATTGGACTTTTCAGTCGTGCAATATCATGCAATATGGACCAGAAAGAAATTGATATTGACCGACGCAAACGAGATAGTCTCGGCCACTCATTGTACTATTTCATATCACATGATATCGTACAGCTGAAGAATTCATACCAGCTTTATCACAAATGTAGATATATTATTTATTATGTTGTACAAAATAATGTTTTTATTGTAGTTATTTCATTAGAGTACAAACAAGATCCCGCCTTTATCCGTCGGCTTGTGATGGTAAACTTATTCCGACATTGTTACATTTCTTCGTTATATAACTTTTTGTATGAGATAACGAAGCACTCATACTACTGGCCGCCATATTGTAAACAAACGCTGCATTTGGAATCCTCGGTCATTAAGGTTGTCAGTATTAACAAAACTACATTTTCAATACAAACTAAATCATAAACAAAGAAACATGTTGTTTAACTTTAACTACGTGTATTAGAATGCGGTAAATTTAATACAAATGACATTGGCATCAGGGGTAATATTTATACAAATGGAAACTAAAGGCACCAGGATAACACAATACAAGGGTAAACATTTGACCAGACCTCTCATAATAAGCTGCTTTCAACATGTTTGTGTTATACCGTAAATTCCATATCTTAACATTTGTGTTTATTATTGTTTACTTTGAATGAAATCGACATAACAATTCTTTTTCTGTTCACTGATGACTATTTGTTAGTTTCAAACCATCCATTTTTTTTGCATTTCATTTTCACAAAAAAGTTTTCTAATACTTTGAACTTGATGCGCGTCTCAACCAAAATGAACATTTTCAGACATCAAAACAAAAGAAAGAAGTTTTTGCTATCTAAATAAATTCTCACAAAATGGACAGGCAAAGTCAATGAAATAAGAAATCGTTTAGTCGGCAATGATGTCGTTCCTTAACAAACATGCAACAATGTTTTACATGCATTTACCACATATTGAAATGAAATGTCGCTATATGTCATTGTATTGAACAGCTCGAACCCTTCATGATTCTGTCGTTCGATAAAGGATTCCACTCATGATCGTATTTGAACCATATTTCTTCGGATAAGAAGACCGGCACAATATCCACAGACCACATGCCTCTCCTAGACACTTGGGTCTGCATGAAGAAATTGAGCAATATTACCACAGAGCCAATCAATTACGTGTACACTATACTACATCGATAGAGTTAAAGAATAAATACATACATCCCTTGAGTATGTGGATATGAAAAAAAGAAATTGGAAAATATAATACATGTGAATCACGACAAAATGTTACTATTCACTTGTTTCGGTTTCAGGTAAGAGAAAATTTGTATTTTGTGAAAATAGCTAAACTGTTTCCATGGCAAAGGAAACTAATTTGGGTGAATCGCAGAAGAGGACAAATACAAATGTGTAATGTAGGTCTCTATTGGGGATTCAATCAAGCATGTTTCAATCAAAATACAGTGACACATGGCCTGGCAACTAGACATGGTAATAGAAATTATCCATCAATAATAAATATACAGAGACCAAGCAGACGAAACGATTGGTGATGGCAGACAACGTTAAATGTGTAACAGACATGCATAATTTTGCTGCAATATCATAAGTGACATATTAATCAATTACAGATATGGAACGTTATCTAGTATTAGATCAAAATTGACAGAACATCTTGGAATAGAGTGGGTTGTTATTGTGTTTCAACTTAAATAGTTTGCATCGATTATGAAGCAATTTTTAAAACTTATATTAGTCATTATCAATGACTACATTCTGGGATTCTACAGATAGTTTGATACGTTTATTGTTTGCCGAAGAAGTTATAAAGCTTTGTTGAGACAGGGGAAACATTATCAGAAAGTGTATTGTCCATAAAACTATTCAACTATTGGAAATAAAACGAGATGGTCGGGAGAAGAGAAGGCAATCACGTAATTCTCTCCGAAGAAACGTCGGCATTCACTCCCTTCTTAATAAAAAATACTTAATATGAATAAGCGCCGATCGATTTGTTAGCGTTTAGCCCCTAAAACTGTCGCCCCACAATATTGCGTTCCGTACTTTTTATTATGTATTTATTTTTATCATCCTCTGAATGGAAACCCGCTAGCGCTCTCCTTCCTATGTTATAATACACTGTATTAGAAAATTTCAAAATCAAAGTTTTGCTTACGGTCCCCGGCACAAAATATGCCAAACTGTTTCCTTCAATAATATCTACGTACATCGCAACCTCTCCAGAGCAACACCCTTCGAGAGAGGCAATTTTGTGTTTGAAGTTGAGAGAATTCTGCTGAAGATGATTAGAACGACAGTTAATATGGAAATATTAATAATGATAATGTTGATGAATGGAGCTTGCTTCTCATAAGGACCACACAGGGGTTGCACTATAGATAAAAAAACTTATGGCAAAATATGCATATTGTTTCGTGAGCAAACTATTGGCTAGAATGAGTTTAAATAGGCGAGACATACATAATATGAAAATACATGACAGCAATGTCCCTTACATGAATCCGTAGAACTCCCATAAAGTAAGTTAATTATATTTTCTTTCCATTTTAGACATAAATATAACAAATAAATGTCAAGATTGGAATTGAATCAACCATACACAAATTTGGGCATATTTGAAAAAGCGCTACAAAGTTAACACGTATACAATTTAAAATGCATCGGAAAACACTGTTCTGAAATACTAAACAACATCGCATGGTGATCAAAATGAATAACTTTCCTCTTCACGAAATACTACTTAAACAACTCTCTTGCAAAACATCATATATGCATAAACCTATTCAAAAATTCTCATATCAATTATTTTAGTCGGAGGAAAATAATTTCCTCGCAGTGGCATTCCAATAATTTAATACTAGAACATGTCTGGCACATTATTTTTGAAAATCCAATTCTTTGACACATTCCATTTCCTTTTGATACGCCTTTGCAAACGACACAATGGTATGTATATAATATAACATTTTATCTTGTGGTTCAGACACAATTCTTCATAATAATGAGGCTTACAATGCTAACTTACTTAAATGCATAAGAAATAGTTCTAGTTTGTCTAAAACTGCCCGACGATCATTCATTTATTTATTTTAGGAAAAGAGATGCATATTTAAAGGAAAGGGAAGTAGTAAAAGATGGAAAGAGAGGGATTAGATGATAGAAAGCGATGAGAGAGTGGAACACGATTAATATGAAACAGTGGAGAAGGAAGTGATGGAGAGTGGATCATAGTTGAAGATTGAAACATGGGGACGGAAGAGTGGAACAAAGTTGAAGATGGAAACGTGGAGAAGGAAGAGATCGATAGTGGAACAAAGTTGAAAATGGAAAAGTTGAGGAGGAGATGGAGAGTGCAACAAAATTGAAGATTGAAAAGTGGAGAAGGAAGATATGGAGAGTGGAAGAAAGTTGAAGATGGAAAAGTGGAGAAGGAAGAGATGGAGAATGGAACAAAGTTGAAGATTGAAAAGTGGAGAAGGAAGAGATGGAGAGTGGAACAAAGTTGAAGATTGAAAAGTGGAGAAGGAAGAGATGGAGAGTGGAACAAAGTTGAAAATGGAAAAGTGGAGAAGGAAGAGATGGAGAATGGAACGAAGTTGAAGATGGAAAAGTGGAGAAGGAAGAGATGGAGAATGGAACAAAGTTGAAGATGGAAACGTGGAGAAGGAAGAGATGGAGAGTGGAACAAAGTTGAAAATGGAAAAGTGGAGAAGGAAGAGATGGAGAATGGAACAAAGTTGAAGATTGAAAAGTGGAGAAGGAAGAGATGGAGAGTGGAACAAAGTTGAAAATGGAAAAGTGGAGAAGGAAGAGATAAAGAGTGGAACAAAGTTGAAGATGGAAACGTGGAGAAGGAAGAGATGGAGAGTGGAACAAAGTTGAAGATGGAAAAGTGGAGAAGGAAGAGATGGAGAGTGGAACAAAGTTGAAGATTGAAAAGTGGAGAAGGAAGAGATGGAGAGTGGAACAAAGTTGAAAATGGAAAAGTGGAGAAGGAAGAGATGGAGAGTGGAACAATGTTGAAGATTGTAACGTGGGGAAGGAATAGACGGGAGAGTGGAAGAGTTGATCAATAGTCCTGAGGGATGAAGGGGGATGTAGTTAACGAAGAAGGGCAGTAAGGAAATAGAGGGGATGGACGATTTAAAATATATAGGGGAGGGAAATATGTGTTTTGAATGAAAAAGGGAGGATGTAATGAAAGTATGGAACATATACGGGGGGCAGTGAACGGGATGCATTTGACAAAGCTGTGGTAGCATAGGAGAGTGGCTTAATTGTAAAAATTAGAGAAGATAAAACAACGGAGAGCGTGTATAGGGAGGAAGATAACAAATTAAAGGACAGAAGCGGAAGAGAGTGATTATTCATAGAGTTATATTTCAATAACGATCGAATAAGCAAAACAAACTATCAAATACATTCCACACATTTGGTTGTCCTTATGAATACATTGTTCATTGCTGTTTGTTCATCATTAATTTGACCGCCGACGAAAACAACTTGTGTTCGGCGGGCATATATCAAATTATCAGTTTGAGTTCACACTATTTGGTTCAGGGTAAGCGCAATCTCTAAAAAAGTCAAAATATTCTTAAACGCTTCAACACATATGTAGCTCGTAAAATGAATTGGGTTTCGGTACCGGGGCTGTATAATGCACACCCACAAAGGGTAATTTAGACTTTACAGCAAATGAGAATAAATCGTGTCTTACATTTCCGATGGGATGTTTGGGTGATAATAATGTAAGATATATGAATGCCTTGCAGCAAAGTCGACAGAAACAGATGTGCTACATTGTCTAAATGCTCATATCGACACCACTAATGAGCCGAAAGATCAATGTTCTAATGAAGTATGTTTAGATATACCATCAACTAAAAAATATGTGCGCTGAAAGTATCAACGTCAATTTAAAGCTGCACCATATCAGTGTTATCTATAATTATATACAACAACAACTAATTTATGGTCAAATTATCGGTTTGTACATTAAAAAGTCTATTACCGTCCAAGTAGATGCAGCATATCAAGTTGTGTTTGTATTCATGTATGAATTCGAAAATAGGTTTGTCCTTATTGCAACATCTTATATATAGCATTGACGTCAGACAGTAAAGAAGAGCAGTCAAGGAGGTCAATGATCGTCTGGTCGTTTCTGTTCTTGTACTCAACAAACACTTGATTGAATTGTTGTGCTAACATATTCTTAGGATGACGTCAAATGTTCATTCATTGTAGTGTCATCCCTACTAAAAGGCCAGCCACTTCTGGCTTATGAGACGCATAGTTTCTGAGCACATTTACTTCCCGAGTCCTAACTTTTAATGCCAAGCACTAAGCAGGCAGGCGCACGGTAACCATTAGGTAACTAGCTGGTGGTTCACAAACCGGCCATATCGGAACAGATCCATACTGGGATTCGAACCTTTGACCTTCAGACCTCCCAATGACGATGCATTAACCACCCGGACACGGTATGTGGTATTCTTTTGACGACGTACGAATGTAAAGATTCATTCTTAATCATAGTGTGACCTCTCTAGAGCAACACCCTTTGGGAAAGAGTCAATGTTGTGAGCAAGTTGATGTATAAAGAGCTTACAATGAATAAATATGTAATTTGAGGTCAAAGTTGATTAAACACGAGCATTGAAATCTAAAGTTAAAACAATATTTAAAAAGTTGAAAATAAACTAATGAATATGAGTCGGCCAACTTATCCATTTATTATGGCATTTCGCACAATATCTATTAAGTGACTTCATTAAGTAAATCTGGTAAGCGAACAATATGACTGTACATAAACTATAAGCCGGTTATAACTCACATATTATAATTATAAACAAATTAAGTTCTGCGATCGCAGACGCTCCCTTGCACTTAATGTGCTTACAATTCCAATATATGAGCTTTAACCTATACGGAAAGTTGATTTTGTTTTTTACCTTATCGTCCATTTTCTATATCATAATGCTTGCGTCATTTGCGAGTTATTACAATAATGTGTCAATTATTGTGTATATCGTATTCCGCTTGGTTAGATACGTACAATATACGTATATAAAAATTCGCATCAACAATTATACAGTCTGTCTGGCAATTACATTTTGAACAAAATAATGAATTTTGTAAAAAATAAATTTCACATCACATTTATTTCTACATTCTATATATAAGATTCTATTTTAACTATGTTGTCGCCCACAATGAATAAACACCCCCTTAATATGAATATTTTAGTGCGTAACTTAAAACATAATTAATAAACCAAATGAAATCCCGACCACGGACCCAACTACAATTACAATAATCAATGCAAGTAAATAATATAACCATACTTTTCAACGAATACATCGACTGAACATAATACAATTATGATAATAAGATATTTAAGTAGGAAATAAGCGCATCTCTCATTGTTATTAATACGAAATTATGAACATTTTACTTGTACACCGGGCATCCAAGGTGTAAACCCAGCACTGTAGCAACTGAGCTAATCGAGTGGGTCGGGAAAAACTACTGAATACTGGATTTCTCAATTTTATATGGGATTATTGAAAGCTGACCTCACATTTCCTTTAATGTCTATAGAGAAGAACATGGTTGGCCAGTTCTTTGCACCTCAACTTTTTTTCCCGCTAACCCAGTACAACATTGCCATAGCTGTCCTTTTTTTAGCAACAATCTCTCTTAAACAATATTATCAATTTTCCTGAGAAGTTCCCCGAGTACTGACGAAAATTACGGAAAAAAATACAATTGTGCAACATTATGGCGCCTTTCATATAAAACGTCCCTTCTACAGACAGGCTTTATTGCGGTTACATCAAAACAAAATATGACAAAATACTCCCCCGAAGTCCTTTGGGTATTTTTCCATTAAATAAACAACATTAGCACTTTTTACAACAGCGCTTTATTGCGATCAGACTCGACACTTGAATAGCATTTTATTAATTTAGTTGGTATATAGCATAAACATTCCTGAATTCGATGCGACAGACCGTTTGTTTTCTCCGAGCTCATTATATAGCATCTATTAATATGCCCAGCCGTCGATTCCATCAGCGCACAGATTAAATGCGCAATCACGCGACTCTGATAAATCATGTTTTGAATTCTTGATTATATGGGGAGAAATGTGATTTAATGAACAAATGATATGGTTGTCTTACGTACGTTCAGGTTAACTCATCAATTTTTCGCGAAAGATCGTTCATATTGAGGATTTCGCGAAAAGTACTGAATAAGTGGTAAATTTCGCGAAAAGTATTAAATAAGTGGTAACTTTCGCGAAAAGTACTGAATAAGTGGTGAATTTCGCGAAAAGTATTAAATAAGTGGTTAATTTCGCGAAAAGTATTGAATAAGTGGTAAACTTCGCGATGAGGAAATGTTTGCGGATTTCGCAAATTGGAAAAAGTCGCGAAAATATCAGCCAGCATAAATTGCCTCTTTCAATCGTTCACATGTTTAAGATTAAATGTAATAATGACCGTTTCGACGAAACGAAAATGTTTCCCCCTGCGAAATGTCTGATATCGCCGATTCGCGAACATTTTAACACGCTAAAATATACACTTACACAATATTTGAATTCACTTTTGGTGAAGAGGCAGTAACAATAGTTGTGCGCAAAACAAACGAAATTAACATGGTTCAATTTTGCTTTTAAAATAAGTTACAGTTTATGTACAAAACAGCTCCTCAAAGTCAAATCATTCCCTTTTTATGTATGTTTGTAAGATATAAAAGTAACATATCTTGATCACATTATCAAATAAAACAGTTTCATATTCAACACCAAACCATTGCGTTTTTTAATAGACAAAACATCATCATTTCTGTTAGCTGTCCTAGCTTTTTAAGGGCATTTGATTTAAACAATATATCAGTGATTCATCATTCATATAATGACCTTCTCAGATTAAAAGAGCATGCAGTAATTGTATCATTGTATGACAGACAATGTGTTTGTTTTGTTTCAACCTCAGTACGTAAACGCTATATATACACCTCCATTCAGTGCCATTGTATACATGTCTATTAATTATTCAGAACCCAACAATTCTGTATTCCAGCAGTGTAGTTTGAGAGACAGTGACATTAACACCCTTAACAGTGATGTCAACGTTGATTTCTCTAGAGATGAGTTTGCATGTTTGGGCCACCTATTTTTCCTGTAAAAATCGAACAAGTATCACATGTGTTTTTGCACACTATTCTCTGTGTTTCCAAAATGTTCAATACAGTCAGTGCTCAGTGCTGTTAGATTGCAATCATATAAACCCGGTCACACGTGTTGAGTGTTGTTTGCAATTTAAAAAACTTGTATGCTTCCGATTGATAGTGTATTGCCAACCTTAAATGGGGACAATAATATTGAATGCCTATATATGGTGCTACAGAGAGCCATGATATGATGTGAGGTTTATGTAATTCACAAAAGGCTTTACGAAATTGGTCCAATGTTCAGCGTTCTCATTATTTGTCTACCCAAGACACAAACCGGAAATAAGAAGACATGGTGTCGGTCAAAACTACAAAACTACAAAACATCTTTTGTATCTCCTACATCTATCTTGAGACAAAGGAAGGCGTTAAACAGGAAGAATTGAAACACAAACTCTAATTTACGAACAGCAGATTTTAACATTTGTACAACCACAAGATCTAAAGGGTCCTAGAAACAATTCAGCTTTAGAAAAGTGTTACACTATGACATATTTTTTAATGTTTGAAACATCATTAGTTGCTGTCTTGTATTTAGAACACACAATGTATTTAGAACACACAATCAATAGTTGATAGAACTGCATATATATACATTTTGTATAAGGAAAGCTGAAGCAACATTGCCTTGCACAAACTGCAGGAAACCACAACAAATCAACAAAGATTACTGCTTTTTTATATATTCCATTGCTTTTAAAAAAATATGATTTTGCATTATTTTTGATTAAAAAGACGATTTTTCATTATTTTTGAAAAAAAAATATTTTCCAATATTTTGAGAAAAAGACACCTTTCAATACTTCTGATACAGCTGTCCTCTAATCTTACGTGTGAATTAGACCATTATAAAGAATTAGGCCCGTTTACAGTAAAGAAGATCTCAATATACAATAACCAGGCCTCTACTTCATTGTTTGCCATGTTTCTGTAACTTACATTTCGCTTTTTTATCTCCGCTGAGGCTCTTAGCATTGTACTAAGAGCTTTTTCTGGATTTAGCCGATCTATGAACACTGTTCCACATAGTTGGGCCGCGACACCAAACTGCCCCACCCATTTCAGTTCATTCTTCACGAGCACGCAGCAACGATCTGGCCATATCTGAGTCATTCCTAAGATAATCAAGCATAGCCAGACAGGTATAGTAAGCCCTAGGAGATGTGGTAAGACATATAGTATATAAGCAGATATATTAACCCTGGATAAACTAGTAGGTCAACATTGTGTCAAAAAAAAACCTAAACAGACATACCAGTCCCTAACTGTAAATAAAAATCACTTGACAGATACACAACCCTGTAACGATATATACAAACCCCTGAATTACTCAACAAATCCCTATATTGGTATACGACCCCCTAACCATATGTAAAATCCCTTAAAATTGTATACCCTAATAATCCCTTAATTGGTTTCAAGGTTTTCCCTAGCAACTTCTTCAATGGAAAATGCCAGCAACCACACAATAATTGTTGTAACATACTTGTACAAGAATCAATAGGCTTATATAATAGCTAGGTGTATATACCATAACAAACTGGGTTGATCAAAATTATGAAAATAAAATAATAAAACTAGCATTGACCAATAAAATTATTGAATCACAAAATTTTAACTGCCTATCCAGGGTTAATTAAACACGGATGATGGATCTTTGTTATTTTAGAACCAAAGGAAGATGAAAACTTGAAAAAAAAACTTTACAAAATTACAAAAATTAGACTCTTAAACAGAGACAATGAAATTTAGCATGAATAAACTTGGCACATTTTTAAAAACAATCTTCCTGAGATTCCGGCGAAACAAAAATCTACAATCAGGTAAAAAACATGCTTGTTTCCTGTAACATACTGAAAAAAAGGTGGGTAGAGAAACAGCGATTTTTCTTTTCTAAATTCTCTCCACAAATGTGTCCATGGTCAGAGATTATTTTGTGTAATAGGACTTTCAGTCACATAAACAGCCAGGGTCAGGTAGTGAGTATTCCAGCTGTAAGGGTGGATGAAGACTCCCAGGCGAATACCAGGGTAGAATCACCACCCTCCTGTAAGCTTCCTCTCCTACATAATCTATGTCCAGTGAATATTACATTGTATATCTGAATTTTGTTATTTTTATCCATAAAAACTGCCATTGAAGAAAATAATATGTTTAATCTATTGACAGGAAACATACATACTTTTTAGACCAAAGGTTGATTAAATACAGCCATATTATGAAACCACAAAAGATTGCCACGAGTTCTCTCCCTTTATCCCTTCTATAGTGTAAAGGGAGAGAACTCTAGAATGGATGAAGGGAGAGAACTCGTGACAATCTTCTGTGTGTACATTTGTATAAAACATTCTAAGAAAGACCTGTAAGTAAATGTTTGATAACTATTCCTGAGCACAATTTAACTATACTGAGAAAACTATAATAAAAGAAAGTTGGTTTAAGCACAATAGCTTTTAAAAATTCAGTTTCCATGACAACAATAAGTCACAATAAATTAAAAGTATGGCACAAAACTGCTGTAAATGATTCTGTCTCATAATTCATCTACCAATCTTTGCAAAACTCTTAAAAATTAATTCTACAAAAATACTAGCCAGAGTACACACTGATTTTGACTGTCACAGACAATTTGGAAAAGAAAAAATGTTGATGACCGTACTATTTGATGGGCTAGGGCGAGTTGTAGTGTGTGTTATATGTGTAAGGTTAAATAAATTTATGTAACGGGTAAATAACGGCTAAGTCTGTATCATGATATATTTGTTGGTCAACGGGTCTTTCTTGAAATGTTCCCTTAAAGGAGCTGAAACTGAAACATCTGATTAAAGGGTTAGTTGCATGCAGAAAAGAGGCCCAAACAGTCCCCTGTGCATAAGAGAACATAACTAAATGGCTTTGTATAACTATGGATATTCAACACTGTCTTATTCATATCCAGTGCGTCGTTCTTTACCACTTACATTTCTCTCACTTATTGTCTTGGATGTTTTTTGCATTAAATATGAAATTCTTGATGAGGCGGATTTCCATTAGAATGATATTTTTCATTTCTAATTTTAGTGTTTTATCAATATAATATACATGTACACGGAAATTCCCATTCTGACTCATAGACCCTTCCTAAATAGCTAAAAAATGTGGATATGCCTAGAAATACTTGGCTATTTCACCAAAATTAGGATGTGCCCGCATTTTTTTCTGTCACTGTCCAAGTGACAGCTATAAACCTCAATGATTCCACGCTTGAGTTCTAGAAAGTCTTTTAGCAATTGTAGAACAGAGTTACCTCCCCAGAGAGGCCCCCTATAAAGCAACAATCTCTCTTTAACAAGATTATCTATTTTCCACGAAATCATCAAATTCACAATCTAATTAAATTCTCAAGAGCAACAACGTGTCAAATTTGCAACTTCCAAAAGATGTATGCATGAAGTGGAAATTACTTATATTTGGAGTTCATAAATTATACATGTAGGGCAGAAATATGTACCTAAAGATAAATTCACACAAAGAAATTTTACCAGAAAAAAATGGGTCGGGGCAAAAAACTAGGGTAGGTCGGAAAACCTGAAACAAACATATGTTTACGCCTAAATGTCTTTGTTAGTAAAGATACGTATGGTTTTGTCCTGCAATGAGATACATATTAAGAAAGGGCCATTCGCGTGTTATATACGCCGTCAGTGGCTGTTTCCAGAAATGACATTTTCCATCATACACCACACAGCATACCATCCCGATAACGCTAAACATAGATCCAGACAACGCCTTTGCTGCTGTACATTTTCATACGCATCAACAAAATACTCTTCTGTTTTACTGTCAAAAAAGTGGGTCTCAAAATTGAATCTGTCAGCAAGACAAATGAGCAGAGAACACGCTTATGGTAAAGTTATTCAATATTATCTAATCAAGAATCTAGAACAATCAACACCATGTAAACATAAACTTGACAGTGTGAAATCCGTATCGTTTCAATATCTAATTGGTGTGTATCCGTGGAGCGGAAGTTTGTCGTTTCGGGGTCTGCTAGACACGATAATAATACTTGCACCATGTGCTTCACTAAATTCATTAATTCTTTTACGGCGGTTTTATGTATTTATTAATACTATCCAGGCAATAACATTTGCAATAAGGTATACACGGCGAACAATATGAATATCATGCATAGTTCAGTTAATAAGGACATCAAATTTTGAGAACCGTCAAAGGTTTCCAGTAAGTATTGGGAGCTTTGGTTTCTATAATTTTAAAGGAGTAAAATGTGTACTTAACAGTTAATGACAAACATATGAACCTATACAAATGTTTTTATTATTTATCATACAAAATGTTCAATATTATTGATCATGTCATCCCAATTTAAAAGACCAGTCGCGTATGCTTTTTTGACATATTTTTCTGAGCACACTTCCCTACCTAGCTATTCCTATCCTTTAATGCCAGACACCGGGTAGGTACGCCAATGGTCACCATTCTTTACCCAGCGGATGGCTCTAAAACCAGCTCATTCGGAACAGAGCCCTACTGGAATTCGAACCTGTGACCTCCAGCTCCCAAGGCTGATGCCTTCACTATCCGGCCACATGAGATGTTTATATAATTATATGCGGGTGTTTGAGGTCAATGGTCAATAATAGATTATACTGTCTGTCAACAAGAGATGAAATCAGTAAGAGACGGATGTCCCTGAGTAGGCCTACCAATGCTGTTTATACACTTAATATAGTTTTGGTGTTGCCTCTCTATAAAATCGGCCATGTGTGACAAGAAAGAAATCAGTCTAAATCTCATCTTTTGCGACACTTAATGATGTGAAGATACTAGAACTGAAATATCATACGGTTTCCAACTAAGCCCCATCTTATCTTTGTAGATTAGTTCAGACCTACATGTCATCTCCCAGTCTTACTGCAGTAGCGATGTGGAATGAGAAAACGATGACACTGGATTTCCTAAGATTGATTATTTTTAGAGACAGATTGATTGATTTAATAGTGTGCCACGTTCAGCATGGGTGCCTAGGCTAATTGATTAAATGTAGAACTACAATGTAAACAGTTAGGAAACAGAAGAGAAAGATAATTCTGTGCCGTCATGAATGACTAGAGACGAATGCACATGTGGTTAAAATGCTTTTAGTACAATCCACGAGAGCACTCACACCACGTATACTGTGCCGGCTAATGGTACTGAAATATCGTTTCGCTCAAAGTTCATGTACATAAGGTTATTACTGATTGGATTGTTGACATTAGTTTCCCATTTGATAAAATACCATGTCCCTACTTCATAACTTATACTCAACACTCAGAACACTCAGAACACTCAGAACACTCAGAACACTCAGCACACTCAGAACACTCAGAACACTCAGAACACTCAGAACACTCAGAACACTCAGAACACTCAGAACACTCAGAACACTCAGAACACTCAGAACACTCAGAACACTCAGAACACTCAGAACACTCAGAACACTCAGAACACTCAGAACACTCAGAACACTCAGAACACTCAGAACACTCAGAACACTCAGAACACTCAGAACACTCAGAACACTCAGAACACTCAGAACACTCAGAACACTCAGAACACTCAGCACACTCAGCACACTCAGCCCACTCAGCACACTCAGCACACTCAGAACACTCAGAACACTCAGAACACTCAGAACACTCAGAACACTCAGAACACTCAGAACACTCAGAACACTCAGAACACTCAGACCACTCAGACCACTCAGAACACTCAGAACACTCAGAACTCTCAGAACTCTCAGAACTCTCAGAACACTCAGAACACTCAGAACACTCAGAACACTCAGAACACTCAGAACACTCAGAACACTCAGAACACTCAGAACACTCAGAACTCTCAGAACACTCAGAACTCTCAGAACACTCAGAACACTCAGAACACTCAGAACACTCAGAACACTCAGAACTCAACACTCAACACACATTTCTCAACCTTCAACATTCAACACTCTGAACTCAACACTCAGAACTCAACACTCATCACTCAACACTCATCACTCAACACACATTTCTCAACCTTCAACATTCAACACTCACAACTCAACACTCCGAACTCAACACTCATCACTCAACACTAAGCACTTAAAATGTATTGTAATGTGTTTGGAGGATTGAGCGTCCATTGAGAATAACAATGCTTACTGGGTATCTTTAGTGTCCATTTTCTGTGAGATCTTAGTTTAAAGTATTATTAGGATATAAATCGGTTATACCAATTTTACTAAGCACTAATAACTTCAAACTTACATTCACACACTGTTCACACCTGGTGAAGGGGTTCCATCCCAGGCTACAACAAATTGTTTAAATGATACCAATAGATCCCGTTCATAAGCTCGCCATTATAAAGGCAGTGTTGGGTTTATTGACCCGGTGTCAGGGCAATGTGACTGGATGATGTATCATGTCAGGTGTGTACGGCGTGGTGTCGCAGTGTGGCGGCACCGTATCTGCTACCAGTAAGCACCGTCTTCGTACGACAGAACAATCACCGATATGATCTAAATCCCAATTGACAAAAATCACAGTGGAATCAAAAACTCTAGTTAACGCATGCCTCGCTTGGGGTTTCTCCTTACAGCCTCATGAATGATAGCTCCGGTACTTTCTTCATTCATTGTCATTAGAGGCGATAACGTACAGTCCATTTATGATTATAGAGAAATTATTTTTAGTTCCACCATTATTAATGAGACGTTGTATTTACAGCTATACTCCGAACGAGATATCAAGTCTCTTGGGAAAGATCGCTGTTCATCATGATAATAATATATTTTATAAACATGTTCATAAATCATTATTACGGCTCGTAAAACAGAACATAAAAGACTGACATCTAAACGACAGATGTTCATAACAATAAAGGCAAACGAATGTCATAAAATGGTGATATTAAAGAGGCGTGCAGGCACATTTTTTTACAGAATGAAACCGTTTCAGTAATGGAATGCACAGTGAAATACATGTTCAATTTACTGTGGAAATACTTTAAAGACGTGGTTTGTATGTTCAGAAAAGAGATATTGTGGAAGAAGCTGGAATGTTTTTTTTCGAAAACAGGTACATTTTGAATAGCTTGCCCGGCTAGCGCAGTTGATAGAGCGCTTGATTGTCGCCCGGCCTGTATTTGATAATTAATTTCAGGACTGCGTAAAACCCGACGGAAACGAAACAAACATTTTGAATATTTGTCATTTTTAGAAGAAAAAATCTCGATTGTGTTCAAATTAAATAAATTAAACAGCGGCGTCCTTGTGAAAATTATTTGGCCAGCGGCTTTATGAATTGTGGTCGTAAAATAATAATAAATAGGGCAACAGCTTTCTAACAAAATTGTCAAAATGTTCGTCCTAATGTCAAAACTACGCTTGAGGGTTCTGTTACAGCAACTGTATATTGTAACCCAGGGACATGATTAGGTTTACATGCTTATCTTTACTCTCGCAAGTGTCTTGTTTAGTTAGTCAAAGTGTTAGAATAATCGGAGAAATATGATGACAGGGGTGAACAATTTCGAGAATCGCCCAGAGGAACAGTACAGAAACCAGGCGTTAAGGTTCTAAGTCAGTGAAGGTCACTTAGGGTCATGTTTGATTCAGTTCTTTATCAATACGGACACAACTTCAGACTGTCGGGCTGGATTTCAAGCTGATAAAATAATATAATTATCAACCCGGAATGGTCCCCGAAGATCATTACGCCTGTATAATTCATTGCATCGCTAAATATGTATTCGTTATATTCGTTTTAATGATAATAAAACATAAATTGCAAAAGAGAAGCATTGAAACATATAATTTAGCCTTAAACTTGCCGTCGAAATTATTCAAATTCGACCAATTCAAACCAATTTAACGAAACAATCGCATATGGAAGTAGCAGAAGTATGATATTAAGTGATTGCTCTGTCTTCTTTAAATACTGGACGTTTTCGCATAACATTTTTATTTTTATTTTAGAATATGAAAATAGTTTGTTTTTCTTTTTAACTTTAAGACATGCGTATACTCGTATTAACCTGACATGGTAAACCCTTTTCATTGATTTACACCTATCATTTTTTATTCTGAACCATTATAATATTATGTATCTGAATAAATTGATACTATGCAATGATTACATGTAAAATACAACCAAAAACATTAAATAATTAATAAAATTGCATTATTACATTGTAGAATATTTTCAAATCAGGTTGACGGTAGCAGAAATGCCTCCGCAATATGGTACTTTAATATTGCATTATCTTCGTAGCAGTGCATATTAAATTACTCTTAATAATTAACAAAGTAATTAATTAGTTAGAATACAAAATGTAATTGTCTACAAAACCTGCACCCGGCTAAAACACACAGACGTTGCACAATATATTTAGATTACGCGTCCTTGAACGGAAAGCAAGATGTCATTTTGAATGGCGCGCTCTTCACGTGGTATTGAAATCCGCCAAGTCTAATTGGTTTTATGCTAGAGATCGCTCACAAATTGGGCAGGAAATTTTAGTTCGATATAAGTCAGACGAAGCTGAAATTTGAGACGTGATTTAGTGGAAACATAAACATAAACAACGGGGGGAACGAACGTAAGTTTTAAAAAGCAATTATCTCGATACTGGAACTGTAAATCAAAGATAGATATGTAGGGACGTAACTTACATAGATTTATGAACACAAAAATAACTTTCTGACAAAAACAAAACACCAAACGTAATATTAGTAACATGTACACGTCTGTCTTAACTACGCGCATAAATTAACTGACATCATTGTCGTCCATGATGGAGTGGAAACGTTAAGTGTAGAGTTTGGTGAACGGCGTAGCCTCTCTATGGTAACACACTTTGGTGTATGCCAATATCGGCTTCTGTGGAGAGGTTTGTCTCTAGACACAATGGTTTGGTATAGTATAGTTATTGTGAAAATTCATGATGTTAAAGACAGGTTGTTGCTCACAATAGGGTCAATTTTATGGACAAGTGAATTTCGTTTTGAATCCTAGACTCGAATGTAAATGTATTCAGTCAATCTTGGTGCCGCTTGTTGACAATTTGCAACTATATTTGTCTAAATTTAACATAATGATTATATAACATAGTTGCTACAAACACATTATTATATATGTATGTTAATATATACATTAAGTATAATATCAACAGAAGAGAAAACATTTCGATTAAAGGAGGGTTGCGCCTATTTATTGTGGATTGAATGCTATTCAATGGAACATTGGAAGTCTTTTTTCAATTATCAACAATTTTCGTCTCATACAAAAAGTTTCATGGGCTAACAGACAATAATATGAAATTTTAATGCCGTAAATCATCAGTTAAAGATCATCTCGAAATTAATTCCACCTCATTAATAAGACATATTTCCATGGACTGAGTTTTTAATGTGTAATTCGATCATAATTTCTTCAGAACTAATGGTGGTCTTATTCATGAAGTTTCACCGCAATTCAATTGTAATTCCTATTCCCCTAGTTTCCGTCATTTATAGCATTATAAAGAATTTATACACACGTTTTGTTTGGTTTCTTTGTGTAGAATTTGTTATGTTACACATGTCCAAGTGTTTTACACAATGTGTATAAAGGAACATTTTTTTAAACCACGTCGATGAAGAGTCCCGCCCAAAATGTTGGGAAAATGAACAAACAAACAAATACTATTAAACTGTACATCAACTCAATACATGTGCTACGGCATCACGCGACAATGAACAACTCAATACTTAAGACAGCAGCGATCACTTATTGCGTGGCCTCTATGGGAAAAGCCAGAACTCTTGCAGGCAATGCTGTGCTCAAGGAGTTGGCATCATTTTTCCAATTTAAATTGTTTGCTGTTCCTAAATACCAGCTGTTACTTTCATACTCCCTCACCAAATCTCGTTATTGCCTATATTATACCTGACTATATTCGCTTTATTCAATTATGAATACCATCTCCTCATTGTTTCTGTTTCCCATGTATCTTGTTTTAAATATTATTGGATACCCTCACCTATTCATGTTTGGCTTGATTTAGTTCTCTATGACACTGTGGGGAGGCCGTGTTCTCTATGACACTGTGGGGAGGCCGTGTTCTCTATGACACTGTGGGGAGGCCGTGTTCTCTATGACACTGTGGGGAGGCCGTGTTCTCTATGACACTGTGGGGAGGCCGTGTTCTCTATGACACTGTGGGGAAGCCGTGTTCTCTATGACACTGTGGGGAGGCCGTGTTCTCTATGACACTGTGGGGAGGCCGTGTTCTCTATGACACTGTGGGGAGGCCGTGTTCTCTATGACACTGTGGGGAGGCCGTGTTCTCTATGACACTGTGGGGAGGCCGTGTTCTCTATGACACTGTGGGGAGGCCGTGTTCTCTATGACACTGTGGGGAGGCCGTGTTCTCTATGACACTGTGGGGAAGCCGTGTTCTCTATGACACTGTGGGGAGGCCGTGTTCTCTATGACACTGTGGGGAGGCCGTGTTCTCTATGACACTGTGGGGAGGCCGTGTTCTCTATGACACTGTGGGGAGGCCGTGTTCTCTATGACACTGTGGGGAGGCCGTGTTCTCTATGACACTGTGGGGAGGCCGTGTTCTCTATGACACTGTGGGGAGGCCGTGTTCTCTATGACACTGTGGGGAGGCCGTGTTCTCTATGACACTGTGGGGAGGCCGTGTTCTCTATGACACTGTGGGGAGGCCGTGTTCTCTATGACACTGTGGGGAGGCCGTGTTCTCTATGACACTGTGGGGAGGCCGTGTTCTCTATGACACTGTGGGGAGGCCTTTCATTACTCTCTTCCACTTGGTTAAGGTAATATCACATTTCCAAAAATGGGTGGGGGTGGTGAACTGCATGCCAGAAGTTTGGAGAGAATTACAGTATTCATATAATCAAGCCAAATTATATAAGTATACTGTTACTAACACACATACCAAACACTCATTCAACACGTGTCACCGCTTTAAAATAGCGTTTTTAAATGATGCGTGTGTCCGTTAGGTCTTTTTCAAAAACAGACAAGACTGCCAAAAGGTCCGAGATAAAACCCGTGTTTAGTTTATAATTGGAAAATACATAATTAAAACAAATATGAGTTAGAACAGCATGGCTTCATTTCACTTTATAGTGAGACTGACATTGTGGTTTAGGAACATTTGCACAATGAAACATGTTTAGTATTCTGTTGACTGTATTTTCATTTCGAATTCATTCTTTGACTGATACTGTCACATTGTCTTGAAAGCGCAAAATTACATCTGAAAATAGAAGACTTTTGTCATATTGAATCAATCTCTGGTTTTTTTTGCATGAACTTCAAGTGTGAAGATAGTAGTTTAGTATGTAGTGCACATCTTATTTTGAAAAAGAATGGAACGTGAACAAAAACACCCCACCCACTCATGGAATCATCGGTCTACCTTAAATAGATCGATTTATCTCCTTGTCTCGTCATGCCTCTTATTTTTGTCTAGAAACCAAATTTGATTATCACGAATAGATGAAACTGTGTTGGAACTTCAGAGACATTTACCAACTTTCAATATGTACTAGAAACAGTGTGCTCTTCGATATCATGTAAGTAAACCTTGTATGATGCCCGCATTATTTGTAGAATGTTGCTATATAAAACGATTAGACAGCCGAAAGTACGCAGTTCTTCCCATTACGATTAGTAAACAGTAGTATGTATACTGATAGCTTCACACAATTTGGCTGAAACTTGTTTATGTTCATAATCATGATTTTATGGCCACTTATAACACAAATTAGCCGCGGCAGTGGTCCAGTGGTTAGTGCGCTGGACTTGGTAAACCGGCGATTTCCATGAAAATTTGACAAAAATGTTGATTTTCCTCCACATGTGGAGAAGTTGCCGGCTCCTTGTGGAAGGGTAAGTTAGTACTGGTAAGAATTCAGTCCAGGAAAACCTGGTTAGGTGAACCGGCCGCCGTATATAACTGAAATATCGTTGAGCAACGGCGTTAAACCCGATGAAACAAACAAACATATAACAACAATTAAGAGTTTGTATTATTGAAGTGGGAATATTTAAATCGTGATTTTCCTAGGAGAGAAATAATGACGTGTGAATGTCACAACCGGTCTTTCGTAGAAACATACAGGGGTGTTATTACATGTCTTTATGATATATGTACCTAATTATACATTTAGTCTATTACATTTGTTCTCATTAATATACTTATAAACATAGTGCGTTTTTTGGCAAGTAATAACATTCATGTAACATCTGCCTGATTACTTGTATGTTGTGTGTTACGAGACAAAACCGATGAAATATTAAGGACCCGGCAATAGTGATGTAATAAATACGCTTAAAGTTGTGTCAAATTGTCTTCCTGGTGCTCTGGGGTGCAATTATGTGGATTTGTGTTCGAGCTGTGTCATAAAATACGAGCTGTTGTCGCTCTGTCTCAGAAAGTGAGAGGAAATCCCAAACAGTAGGTATCATTGAACAAAGCATATAAAAGGTCTTTGAAAAGTTTGAATATATAAATTTACAGCGTAAGTGACAGTCAGTAAACCATAAAATATACAAGAGTGCTCTCCCGTAGGTACCAGACGGTAATCATAAAATGTACAAGAGTGCACTCCAGTGAATACCAGACAGTAATCATAAAATATACAAGAGTGCACTCCAGTGAGTACCAGATATTTATCATACAATGTACAAGAGTGCACTCCAGTGAGTACCAGATAGTTATCATAAAATGTACAAGAGTGCACTCCAGTGAATACCAGACAGTAATCATAAAATGTACAAGAGTGCACTCCAGTGAATACCAGACAGTAATCATAAAATATACAAGAGTGCACTCCAGTGTGTACCAGATAGTTATCATAAAATGTACAAGAGTGCACTCCAGTGAATACCAGACAGTAATCATAAAATATACAAGAGTGCACTCCAGTGAGTACCAGATAGTTATCATAAAATGTACAAGAGTGCACTCCAGTGTGTACCAGATAGTTATCATAAAATGTACAAGAGTGCACTCCAGTGTGTACCAGATAGTAATCATAAAATATACAAGAGTGCAGTCCAGTGTGTACCAGATAGTAATCATAAAATGTACAAGAGTGCACTCCAGTGAGAACCAGACAGTAATCATAAAATGTACAAAAGTGCACTCCAGTGTGTACCAGACAGTAATCATAAAATGTACAAGAGTGCACTCCACTGATTACCAGACAGTAATCATAAATGTACAAGAGTGCAGTCCAGTGTGTACCAGATAGTAATTATAAAATGTACAAGAGTGCACTCCAGTGAGTACCAGATAGTAATCATAAAATGTACAAGAGTGCACTCCAGTGAGTACCAGACAGTAATCATAAAATGTACAAGAGTACAGTCCAGTGAGTACCAGACAGTAATCATAAAATGTACAAGAGTGCAGTCCAGTGAGTACCAGACAGTAATCATAAAATGTACAAGAGTGCAGTCCAGTGAGTTCCAGACAGTAATCATAAAATGTACAAGAGTGCAGTCCAGTGAGTACCAGACAGTAATCATAAAATGTACAAGAGTGCAGTCCAGTGAGTACCAGACAATAATAATGAAATGTACAAGAGTGCACTCCAGTGAATACCAGACAGTAATCATAAAATATACAAGAGTGCACTCCAGTGAGTACCAGATAGTTATCATAAAATGTACAAGAGTGCACTCCAGTGTGTACCAGACAGTAATCATAAAATGTACAAGAGTGCACTCCAGTGTGTACCAGATAGTAATCATAAAATATACAAGAGTGCACTCCAGTGTGTACCAGACAGTTATCATAAAATGTACAAGAGTGCACTCCAGTGTGTACCAGATAGTAATCATAAAATATACAAGAGTGCACTCCAGTGTGTACCAGACAGTTATCATAAAATGTACAAGAGTGCACTCCAGTGTGTACCAGATAGTAATCATAAAATATACAAGAGTGCAGTCCAGTGTGTACCAGATAGTAATCATAAAATGTACAAGAGTGCACTCCAGTGAGAACCAGACAGTAATCATAAAATGTACAAAAGTGCACTCCAGTGTGTACCAGACAGTAATCATAAAATGTACAAGAGTGCACTCCACTGATTACCAGACAGTAATCATAAATGTACAAGAGTGCAGTCCAGTGTGTACCAGACAGTAATCATAAAATGTACAAGAGTGCACTCCAGTGTGTACCAGATAGTAATTATAAAATGTACAAGAGTGCACTCCAGTGAGTACCAGACAGTAATCATAAAATGTACAAGAGTGCACTCCAGTGAGTACCAGACAGTAATCATAAAATGTACAAGAGTGCAGTCCAGTGAGTACCAGACAGTAATCATAAAATGTCCAAGAGTGCAGTCCAGTGAGTTCCAGACAGTAATCATAAAATGTACAAGAGTGCAGTCCAGTGAGTACCAGACAGTAATCATAAAATGTACAAGAGTGCAGTCCAGTGAGTACCAGACAATAATAATGAAATATACAAGAGTGAACTCCAGTGAGTGCCAGACAGTAATAATGAAATATACAAGAGTGCACTCCAGTGAGTACCAGACAGTAATCATAAAATATACAAGAGTGCACTCCAGTGAGTACCAGACAGTAATCATAAAATATACAAGAGTGCACTCCAGTGAGTACCAGACAGTAATCATAAAATATACAAGAGTGCACTCCAGTGAGTACTAGACAGTAATCATAAAAACTACACTAGTGCACTCCAGTGAATACCAAACTGTAATAATAAAATAAACAAGAGTACACTCCACTGAATACCAAACTGTAATAATAAAATAAACAAGAGTACACTCCACTGAATACCAAACTGTAATAATAAAATAAACAAGAGTACACTCCACTGAATACCAAACTGTAATAATAAAATAAACAAGAGTACACTCCACTGAATACCAAACTGTAATAATAAAATAAACAAGAGTACACTCCACTGAATACCAAACTGTAATAATAAAATAAACAAGAGTACACTCCACTGAATACCAAACTGTAATAATAAAATAAACAAGAGTACACTCCACTGAATACCAAACTGTAATAATAAAATAAACAAGA
Source organism: Mactromeris polynyma (assembly GCA_032209605.1). NCBI lineage: Eukaryota > Metazoa > Mollusca > Bivalvia > Venerida > Mactridae > Mactromeris > Mactromeris polynyma. Next base: position 1,019,619 of record JASFXZ010000051.1, read on the forward strand.
GTACACTCCACTGAATACCAAACTGTAATAATAAAATAAACAAGAGTACACTCCACTGAATACCAAACTGTAATAATAAAATAAACAAGAGTACACTCCACTGAATACCAAACAGTAATAATAAAATAAACAAGAGTACACTCCACTGAATACCAAACAGTAATAATAAAATAAACAAGAGTACACTCCACTGAATACCAAACTGTAATCATCAACTGTTCAAAGTGCAATCCAGTGAATACCAAACTGTAGTCATCATTGTAACGTTGGGGAGAACTCTGACCGATCCATCGGAAGCGATCAGGACGGAAGCATGTTTGGGCCTTCCTTCCGACTACTTAGAAAACAACCAAACAAAACAACAGGTATTGCATCTCGGTGTATTGACATTTCTAAAACTACATGCTTTCTCGCCATTTGTCACGCTGCTCATTATTCTTATGAGTATTGCTACTTTGTAAAATCTCTTTTCAGTGTTCAATATGCACATAAACAATCTATCAAAAACGACCGACCTAATTGTGTTGGTCAATGTATCACAAACAAGTGATTTATCAAGAATGGTCTCATATTCAAGGCGCTTGAACACATAACTATAAGCTGCATGTTGCTACTTCCTTCAATATTTTAACACAACCAGGGATCTTTGTTCACCTAAGAAAAGTACATCTTCTCCTAAATACCACCTAAGATTCAGACCACATCAATAAGAATATCGTATATTTATGGAACACAATTTATTTTTTCTTTCTTATATAAACTTGATAATCGGATCATCTCACAACTATTACCAACTTTCTCCAGAACTAATGGTGGTATTATCATTGAGGTATCACGGTATCTAATGTCATTGTTAAAGGTCGTTAAGAGGTCAAAGTATCGTGCGATGAATTACAAGGCATATTTAGGCCACCAATACCTCGATATGCCAAGTTTATTATTTCTTTCGGTAACATTAATCTTGATATCCAATGATATCAAGCTTTTTTTCTGTTTCATCTTACGAGAATAACTAAGAAAAGACAGTTCCTTATATATTGTGGTCATAATCGGTCAAGCAAATACAAAGAGGGTGACAAACCAAAAAAGATGTTTACGCAAGGGATCGCATGCTAATGAAATTTAAGTCAAAAACGAGAATGAATGATGAGATAAATGTGTACAGTTTGTAGGTTGCTATAACAATGGGATTCGACATAATATTTCCTTTGTCGTTATTGTGATATGAAAGCGTAAACAAATGATGGAACTACACAAATATTAGGACGCAATATGTTTGAAAAATAAAAAAGTGATTTCGAGTGGCGTTGTTTCCCATAACGCAAATGCAGTCGGACTTCCTAAGCTCCTATCCGAATATTCAGTATCATCCGAAATATATATCAGGACTCGATGTATCATAGCAATCTCCTTTGCAGAGTTATCGTTCCTTACACTCACTCTCATAAATGTAATGATAGCCGATAGTGTAAGAGAGTGGTATCATAGTACGCATGTCGAATTGAAACGGACGATTCGAAACCATGTATTATTCGAAGTACAATTTCGGACTCGACGAATTCGAATGAAAGAGGTCCTACTGTATAGAGTTTTATTTTATATCATCTCTGTTTTTTTTCATTTCATTTCGTTCCCTAGGGATCCGTGTGTGAGAAGGCCATAATTTCATAAGTCGACCTTAGAACTGTTTCTATTTTGCACTTTTAATCAGATTTGACTTGTCAGAATAATTGGATTGTTGTTCGATTTATGTTATACATTATGAAAAGGAATACAGGCTCAAATCATGCAAACTATGTACACCTTTAACATATAGCGCAACTTCTACTAAGCGGAACTATCTTGAGCAACGACCTCTCTTTAAACATGATATCAAGAAAAAATATCCTGGAGTAAGAGTGTAATTTACTGGCAATTAGCACTGGGAGAAACTTTGGACAGTGAACTTCAAAGGCTTCCTTAACCGGAAGCTATAAACTCCATTTTGTTTGTTTTTATTCCTGTTTAGGAAGTATGGTTTCTAAATCAGGACGTTTATATTTTTACAATTTTGTTCGAACTTTACCATCAGATTAAAAAAACCTAGACAATTTTAAATTTAGACATGCCTTTGCAGTGTAGAAACCCAATTTTAAAACAAGAGATGTTTGTAAAACATTATACCCCCCTGTGATCTTGACATTTGACCCCGTGACCACCAAATCAATAAGGTTCATCTGCTACCCGAGATGAATGTTTGGACCAAGATTGAGGATGATAGGTCAAGGGGTTCTTGACCTATTGATCGGAAACCAAAAGGTTACGGACCGACCGACGGACATACCGACATACCGACCGACCGACATGTGCAAACCAATATGCACTCTCTTCTTCGAAGGGGGGCATAATAAGTGTTGCTTGACAAGTAATTTTTCCTGCAGACAGTTTCCTAAAACCATTAATAAGTGATATTTTGCTTCTCGAACGGGCAAAAAAAAAAAATATAATATAGTAACACACTTCCTGATGGGGAAGTTGGAAAGCAGAATCCACTGATTTCCCGTTCGGAAATTTTCTCCCACTGATTAGGCTCTTTAGAACAACAATCTCTCTTCAACAACATTATCCCATTTTCTATGTAGTAGTGATGTAATAAAGGATAATCTTAACCTCTCCAGAGCAACAACTGACAAAAACACCAAACATGTGCGACTTCCATAACAACAACCTCTTAACAACACTCAAAATGTGCGACTTCCATCTCAACAACCTCTTAACAACACCAAAAATGTGCGACTTCCATCACAATAACCTCTTAACAACACCCATAATGTGCGACTTCCATCACAATAACCTCTTAACAACACCCAAAATGTGCGACTTCCATCACAATAACCTCTTAACAACACCCAAAATGTGCGACTTCCATAACAACAACCTCTTAACAACACCCAAAATGTGCGACTTCCATAACAACAACCTCTTAACAACACCCAAAATGTGCGACTTCCATCACAATAACCTCTTAACAACACCCAAAATGTGCGACTTCCATAACAACAACCTCTTAACAACACTCAAAATGTGCGACTTCCATAACAACAACCTCTTAACAACACCCAAAATGTGCGACTTCCATAACAACAACCTCTTAACAACACCCAAAATGTGCGACTTCCATAACAATAACCTCTTAACAACACCCAAAATGTGCGACTTCCATAACAACAACCTCTTAACAACACACAAAATGTGCGACTTCCATAACAACAACCTCTTAACAACACACAAAATGTGCGACTTCCATAACAACAACCTCTTAACAACACCCAAAATGTGCGACTTCCATCACGACAACCTCTTAACAACACCCAAAATGTGCGACTCCCAACACAACAACCTCTTAACAACACCATAAATATGCGACTTACAACACAACAACCTCTTAACAACACCCAAAATGTGCGACTTCCATCACAACAACCTCTTAACAACACTCAAAATGTGCGACTTCCATCACAACAACCTCTTAACAACACCCAAAATGTGCGACTTACAACCTATCAACAACACCCAAAATGAGGGACTTAAAACCTCACAACAACGCCCACAATGTGCCACTTTCAAGACGCGCAAAATGTTATCATAAGACAAATGCATAAAAAAAACAATCAATAAACATCTACATGTTTAGTCATATGACTCACATTTATCATTTAAACATCTGGTAATACGATACTGATTGATAATCAACCATATCACCATTACACAAACCTGGACGACAGCTGTCAGGGAGTGTTGTTCTGTTTTGTTATTTAATACCACCATCAATTGACACCAACATCTATGAGTTTGATTTGTATGGGCGAAAACTAATTGCAATTATTGTTTTTAATACATTGTATATATACAGACTGACCTATCTAGTGGAGTACACATACACAATGACAAATGTAATCCGGTAAAGTAATTATATAGATTGATGAATGTAGTCTAGGAGAGTACGTGAACAGATTGACCAATGTTGTCTAGTAAATACATGTACAGAATGACCAATGTAGTCCAATAGAGTTCATATACAGAATGACCAATGTAGTCCAGTAGAGTTCATATACAGAATGGCCAGGGCATTGTCGTAATGTGCACATGTAGACTAACCTATGTAGCCTAGCAGAGGGCATAGAGAGAACGACCAAGGTAGACTAGCAATGAGGTGTTACAAGTTAACGTCATGTTTCAACAATGTTTTAATCAGTTATACATGGTTGTCAGTTGACCTAACCGGATTTCCTGGAGTTACTTATCAATCAGTACTAACTTGCCTTCCGCAAGTAACTCACAACTCCGTAATGAACTTCGATGGAGGACAAATGATGGCAGCCAAATGGCACAGATGGACATAACCTGTGCAGTCCGGCAATCGAACTAGGATCTCACAAGTGACAACCAAGTGCTATACTAATTGAACTAACCGGTAGGGCGCATGTCCTGTGAAATTCAAAATAACTAGCAGTAATATTAATATGCTTTATCTGAGCTACCGTGGATAAATATATATATGAATAACATACTCTAATAATGCTACTGTGGAATTAAAGGTTTTCATGTAAACATGGATCTAGTGATTTATATGTAAATGTTAATTAGTATCATTGGTTTGATGTCTGTAATATAGCCTGCATTGCGTATCAATGGACAAATAAGACACTGACATGTGCATTGCATAACATGTTCGCTATGCTAATAATCGAAAGTGTTAAAGATTTAATTACGGTATAATACAAGGCTAATGCTACTTAATTAGACTTATTTTCCGTTGCAATTGCTCAGTAACATGTGGTATTAGAGGAAATGAATACATTACATAAGATAAGGCAATCATTACGATAAAAAGTGTGTTATGATATTCAAACATGTCAAACTGGCAGTTTTTGCTCAGTCAGTCCGACCAGTGACCGCCGTGGAACTTAGTGTAACACTGCACGGTGCGGGATGGATTCGAATCCCATATAATGCAATCCGCATGCTGATAGATAGACATATATTTATTCAACATAAGGCGTGACGCCCAACAGTTTACACATGCTATACAACAATATATATACAATACACAATATGAAGCTCTACTTGTAAAGGAAAACTTAATCTAAGTGTAATGGTAGTATGTTGTATACTACAATGTTTTTTGTTACTTAGTCAATTTATGTATATATGTTGGACATCAATGACCATAAAGCGATTAAGTGTGAGGTTAGCTAGCTGTTAAATCGATTTAAACCCCCAGTGTTTTTGCTGACAGTTCCGAGGCTGTAATTCGCTATATGGTTGTTGTTTCTGTTTGTGTTTTGAATGTGTTTTGTATTTCCCTTTCCGCTGTGCAATTCTGTCACTTTATATAGTCTTTATGTTGTTTCCTGCCTAGTTTCGGCCTATTGCGGCCAACTGTCTTGGCTTGTCCTGTGATCTTTTCCATCCATTAATCCCCCTCCCCCTTCCTTCACTGTCCACTTTGATTCTCCTAGTTATTCCTTGTGGTCTGCCGGGCCGTTCCTTGTGCCTCTGTTCCTTACATGTGTACCCTTTGACCTCCTTAAGTGCCTTATGCTTTGTGGATTGTTGTTTTCCCGGAGGTCTGCGCGGGGAGGCACTGTCTTGTGTATGTGGCGTTCCCTGTAGTTACATAATCTCTCTCTCTTAATCATAAATGACAGACATTCTAAAGTACTAGTATGTAACAGGTTAAGATGCTGAAAAGCCAAGTTGTAGTGAACTAAGTGGTACAACTTGATATTAAGGCCTAACATCACTGGAAGTCTTCTTTTGTTATAATTTCATTCCGCCCCTAGTTGATATAAGCCCCTTTTTGGGGTACATGCCGTACTAAGGAGTTTTCCACGCATGGCTTGATCGTGTTATAACTTTATAAAAAAAAGATTAAGAATGGAAAATGTATTAATAATCAAATTAATTTTCATTCACATAATATAAAAAGGCGAAAAGTATCACTCATCTAGAACTGTAGACCTTATCTAACTTTGAGTAGTATTGTTCTCGTGCAAGTCTCAAATTAATTTAAATTCGAATGGAAAGGATACATAAAAATATTCAGATACTTTAAAAAGGGTTAAATCATACAAAAGACGTCGACCGACTTTCTTATTTCAGTACAAAATATTAGATCTACTTGCCACAGACAAAGCACAGTATGAAATTCCACGACTGTCCTCACTCGCACCATAGTAGACAATGTTACTGACAATGAAAGCAGGAAAAAAGAGAAAATATCTGGAATCGATTGACAGAATGTCGGCGAAAATAACACCCTGTCGGTCTCATCTTAGTAGGTATTACGCCTTAGTAATTTGTAGTTGACATTTCTGATTGCCACACTGTATATTACTACTTACAGCAAAGTTTCTGCGAACAACGTAACCAATTGGTGATAGCTCGCAGTCAGTTTGTTGTTCTTTCTTGTCTAGATGAAACATTTACGCGATATTAGATTTACTACAGGAAATGTGTGAGTTATTTAAGGCTTTGGGGTCGGATTATACACAGTAGAAATATCGTATACGTGATGTACTTTTACCAGATATCGCAAAGTTATATACATAATGCCATTATAGTTATTATAGTTGGGGAGTTGTAAGAAAATGTTGTTTCAAATCCACGCACCCATGTCCAATGAATATATTTGAAGGTACGTCTATACGTTAAAAAAGAACAGACAACTTCTTTTCCACACTGTTGTGTAAACATTGACATGTTAAGCGTTTTTTCCAGACCATAATGGTCTCTTAATATTATATCCTTTGATATACATGCATGCATACATTTATCTCAAAGTGGGTGCGCTTTCTTTTTTGCAATGGTTCGGTTAAGGTGTTTTTAACATTTATTCAAAACTCTATTCAGCGTTTAGCTTTTTACAGTGAAATGTTCACATATGCGTTAATATGATTTGATATTCGATGAAGTGCTGAACATTTTGATAACTTCATAATAAAGAAATCCGTTTACTATGTTAAGTGTCATGACCAATTACTGTTGTCAGTGTTGGGAACACATTTTGGTGTTATGTCGGGAGTTGAAATTAATTAGATCAATATAACGTAATAATGTTAATGTTTATATAAAGCCTAAGACTCTTTTATAAGCGGAGTAACATCTTTTTCTTTCTTTCTCTGATAGCTGAATGATAGTTTTCAACCACCGTTAGTGCATTTCATTTCACAAACCAACCAACTTTTAGTTTGATATCGACGCGCTTCTGAACCAAAGACACCGTGTTTTGTGATATCAAAACGAAAGTATGAATTAATAATTCTGACAATTCCGAGGTTTTCCACGAACAAGGAATGACGTTAGATGTCATTAAGCATACACGTACATCAATAAACGTTTTCATACATGTTTTATGTCAGAGATTATCACATTCAATAGCATATGCATAACGCAATTGCATATAGCGCAAGAAAGTTGAGAGATAAATGTATTATTCTTACAAAATACTAGTATGTCATATTTAGCGAAATAGAATGTTGTTCAAATATGTCAAAAGCCGATGGATAAGTCACATGGCCGTAACAACATAATTCTACTCAGATTTGTTTTCCTGTTTTCGGTCGATGAAGTCTTTTCACTTAGCACATTTATGTAAATGATATTGACCACTCAATACATTAAGCGACTTTCGAAAAAAAATGGAAGTTTTACAGTTGTCAACTGTAGAAAAGACATGTGAACAATACGGAGGTGAGACGAAATTATGCATTTGGTTATACGTGTTCCAGTCAAAGTTTTTTACTCTTAAAGATATGGGTCTTAAATCTAATAGACGCATTTAAATTTCAAACCCTTTATTTTATAACACACATACAGTGTTTAGATCGTGTCGTTTATGTTTAAGTACACTTTTCTGTCTATCCACGTTCGTGGTAGTGCCAATTATATGCCTACATAGTTGGCAACATGTTGTACGTACTGGAAATTGGTTCAAATCTATGTTGCATGCGTTGGTGAGTCAGAGTTATTCAAAGTAAGCTAAAAAAGAAGTTAATTTACATAGATACGCAATTCATGCGTCCATGATACAGTCATAGCGGAGAAACATGTAGCAAAATCAATTGCCGACAATGTAAGTAGTGAACATTTGATCAGCTGTGACCCGATGTGTGGTGCAAAACATTATACATGACTGACTGCTTACAAATTGATTAGTCAATGTTTGGTGTTAGCTCGAAGGTTCAAGTCGATGTTGATTGCTTTTCTCTTAGTAGTTGTTGTTGTCGCCGTGAACACGTTCTGCAATTGTCGTTCATTTGGATGTTGCGCATTTAAATAATTTTGTTGTTGTTGTTGTTTTGTAGTTTTTGTTAATGGTTTCAATAATACTGTTGTAATTCTTGTTGTTATTTGCGCTCTTACAACAGGCGGGCTTCCGCGACTACTGGTTATTACTAAGTCATGGAGAATGATTATTATAAGCCTGTATGATTTATATAAACTCAATGTAAAATTTAAATTAGAACCAAATAGCCACATTTGATTCCACAAAATGACCACATTTGAATTTTTATTTCAAAACAAAATTCAGTGCTTAATATCAATTACGTGTGTAAGTCTTGTCAAAAAATTATTGCACTAATTGATCAACTTAAAAAACACAAATCAAGTCGAATTCCCCAAAAGGCGATACCGGCTCCTTTTTATAAGAAAACTAGACGCTTGAAATGAATAATCTGAATAATTTAGACAAACCCCGCTAGTTGATGGAAGAAGAAGAAACGATTCAATTCTAGCCTTCAGACTTTATCAGTCTTTCGAAGAAGCGATAAATTCATTTCTTTTCATTAGATGCATGTGGCAAAAATGATCATCGTTTGGAAAAGTTTAATAATAAACCCATCGATTCTCTTAATGGCACTGTAACGCTTCGGTAACAATCTGAACCATTTATCGATTCAGACTGAGCAAAACTTAATACTTACAACCTTAAGCCGATTGTGGCAATATGGAGACATTGATTGCAAGTCGGCTATTTTCTGCCATGTGTGAAAAGTTTTCTACAATGACACATCTCAGAGCGGTTAATATATAAAATCAAGACAGTTGCTTGCCTAGTTACAAGTTTGCAATACTTAGTATAGGAGGAAGGGCATCAATGATAGATGGCCGCCGTATACAACTCTTTCTCTGTTGACAGCGTTAACTAAATAGATAGCAAGTTAAAGGGGCCAGGTAATATATCTAGAGTACAATGTTTAGTGGCAGGTTAGTCATTTACCGTGAGTAAGTTAAAAGGACTGGGTAGTCATTAAGTTTGCAAGTTTAAGGGACAGTTAGTCATGAAGGGCGCATATTGTAGGGGCATGTTAGTCATGAAGGGCGCATATTGTAGGAGTATGTTAGTCATGAAGGGCGCATATTGTAGGGGCATTTAGTCATGAAGGGCGCATATTGTAGGGGCATGTTAATCATGAAGGGCGCATATTGCAGGGGCATGTTAGTCATGAAGGGCGCATATTGTAGGGGCATGTTAGTCATGAAGGGCGCATATTGTAGGGGCATGTTAGTCATGAAGGGCGCATATTGTAGGGGCATGTTAGTCATGAAGGGCGCATATTGTAGGGGCATGTTAGTCATGAAGGGCGCATACTGTAGGGGCATGTTAGTCATGAAGGGCGCATATTGTAGGGGCATGCTAGTCATGAAGGGCGCATATTGTAGGGGCATGTTAGTCATGAAGGGCGCATATTGTAGGAGCATGTTAGTCATGAAGGGCGCATATTGCAGGGGCATGTTAGTCATGAAGGGCGCATATTGTAGGAGCATGTTGTTTATGAAGGGCGCATATTGCAGGGGCATGTTAGTCATGAAGGGCGCATATTGTAGGGGCATGTTAGTCATGAAGGGCGCATATTGTAGGGGCATGTTAGTCATGAAGGGCGCATATTGTAGGGGCATGTTAGTCATGAAGGGCGCATATTGTAGGGGCATGTTAGTCATGAAGGGCGCATATTGTAGGGACATGTTAGTCATGACGGGCGCATATTGTAGGGGCATGTTAGTCATGAAGGGCGCATATTGTAGGGGCACGTTAGTCATGAAGGGCGCATATTGTAGGGGCATGTTAGTCATGAAGGGCGCATATTGTAGGGGCATGTTAGTCATGAAGGGCGCATATTGTAGGGACATGTTAGTCATGACGGGCGCATATTGTAGGGGCATGTTAGTCATGAAGGGCGCATATTGTAGGGACAGTTAGTCATGAAGGGCGCATATTGTAGGGGCATGTTAGTCATGAAGGGCGCATATTGTAGGGGCATGTTAGTCATGAAGGGTGCATATTGTAGGGACATGTTAGTCATGAAGGGCGCATATTGTAGGGGCATGTTAGTCATTTAGTTGTAAATGTATGGGGCAGATTAGTCATTTACTATCAATGTAAGAAAAGTGGGACAGGTTAGCAATTTTGTTTATTAGATTGAGGGAAAGGCAAGACACATAATATACATGTTTAAGGGACATGTTAGTGTGTAAGTGTCAGGGACCCGGTTTGACGCCAAATGTGAAGGATAGTAAAACCATTTTCGATGTTTGTTAAACATATGTTTTATATCGCACTCACAACAGTACAGAACATTCCTTACCGTCTGTCGCATTAACACGTTACAATCTTTTGACTCGACAAGCACAAACCAAGCCTTGAATGCCGTGTTCACATCAAGTAAATAAAACACATTAACAGACAGAAACATTGTGTGTAATTGTTTCCATAGATACAGGAAAAAACTCTACTGTCTTGGAGCACATACCACTACGGCAATATAGAAGGTGTGGGTTTTGTTTTACATTGGCGTTTGTCTAAGGCATATTGGAATATATGGCATCAACAGAAATAGGAAATATTTTCTTGACTGAGTTGTCACAAACATGTAACTTTATTGACCGTTTAAGAACTCCATTTGGCACCAGTTTGCGTAATATTGATGGGAATCATAGAGGTCAAGGCGCACAATGTCGAACCTCAGATTCGGGGGTTGAGTGTTGGACGCATGCAAAGGCGAGACCACTGCGTATTCTTAAAACAAATCATTGAATACTGGTTTGTACCGGTTTTTAACCAGAGCGGTATTCGCCGAGAGCATTAACTATAAGTTGTAATAACTTGTATCAAAATCGAGTGTAATCAACAAAAACGATTATACTCTGCTATAAGACCAAACACTGGGTGGAGTGTATGTGCTACTCGAAAATCCGGTTGTGAAAGGAGACATATGTATAGAAAATGAAATATAATGTTGTTACAGAAAAGGTCACATACACAAGAGACAATGCCTCCCGGCACAGATCGCAGAGAAACATCGGCCTACAAAACGTTAATGACTGGCGTGGTGTAAGGCTACACATATATGGATAAATGAAAGTAATTGTCTGACCGACTAACAAAAACCAACCATGGAGAAATTAAGGGAGCATCAAAGACGAAAAGTGATAAAATGGATGTTAGTAATTCACTCATCTATTATTCTTATGCCGGAAGTAGAGCTTAGCACTGCAAATATTGTTTAGTTTTTATATTGCTTACCCAATAACTATTTGAAGATAAATATATGTCAACAACAATGAATGAAGAAGTCGCGCGATAAACACCACAAACCAAGTACACGGGCACATTAAAAGCACAATGGGATATGAAATATATACATACAAGCAAACACTTACATAATCAAACTGGACAAAGCCAAAACAATAGGTTATTGGTCGCGGAGAAGAATTCTGTAAGACTTTTGTACATGTATTTCGTTCCTATCCGTGACTTTATATTTAAACAATGCTAGTACACCAGTCACCTAACACCTAACACCACGCTAGTTAATGTATATGTATCCAATCTCAGGCATTAATATGTTTCAGTTAACTGACCCACGTATGTAACCGACACACTGCTACAAAATAGCGTGAACATAACGCAAGCAAACAAACTAAACAACGAAATTCAGTTGTCTGTTGAATAAACTTCCATTACGCTGATTTGATTAGCCAGAGGGTATGAAGGTGATTTAGAAGAAGGAAAGTAGCTCTGTCTTAATTATACGCTAGTGATTCACAGGAGAACTCACGACATATGGGAAACTATTTGTGTGGATTTTTGTGGATGTTCGTATGTGTAACTATATCGACAGGACAACTAGACAATTGAATCACAGGTCTGGACAAGGCAATGTTCCTTTATACGCCTTTCTGTTGACCTACCCGGTGTATTTGTGGTAGAATGTTTACCTACCCGGATACGGGAGATCGTGAATGCGACGTACTAGAGTTGTTGATACGGTGTCATAAACTACATCGACTTCGTCATTGAGAGGGTACTGATTGGACCAGTGTTTAGACTAATGTGACTCGGTGTGGTATCACGTCACAACGACGTCATGTTACAAAGTGGTAGCACTATACTTGCTACAAGTTGACACCGTCTTAGTATGACTGAAACTATTGTGAGACAAAAACCTCAACGCATACGGGCTTAATCATTTCAGTACTATACGAAAAATGCCTTGAAAAAAAACATTCATGACGGAAATAACTTTCAATTAATAAGTTTTTAACACAGAGCATTTACAAATGACTTTGCGGTATAGTGGGCGTGCAATATACCCTATATCATGAACTCATTCCATTCAGGTCGTGCGGTCGACCGAGTTCCTGCGGTAGGAAAAATAATTTCAATCAAATCAAAGCAATATCAGATTAATATCCGCAGATACTGATTTTCAAGTTTCATTTAAAACGACGAGACACTAGACTAGATATAACGTTCTTTGAAGCGATGAATATCGATCACTTTCCGGAATCCTTTTATCAAATTATACCAGAATTCAACGAACGTTGGATGAAATAAGCTTAGACTTTAGATCCATTTTCGTTGTTACACGAAGGCCAAGCAACCAAACAATTTAAGTCTTTAATCAAATAATTAGATTTATGAACTGATCATCGTTCAACTGTATTGTCTTAGGACTTCGCAATTATCGACGCTTTCAATTTCACTACTTCCTTCTGGTCTACGTGGCAATTATGTAGGTAAATATGTTTAGGAATACGTTTTCATTTTCATAGTCGAACGTATAATTCTATTAATAAGCAATTATTCGACGAAGAATTTCTATTCAAATCGAGTTATTTTGTAGAAGTTAGAACATTTCGATTAATTCGCAATCGTTTTCCTGAGACATTCAAGGCTTGCTGAAGGCTGAAACAAGCTGTTCCGTTTATACTTCAACAATTAAATTTCACCAGAGCAATACCCTTTGCGAGACGCAATTATTGGCTGTTGTTGGGAGATCGTACTAATAGCACGTTTTACTACAAGACAAAAATACACTGTTGTTGAAAGGAAGTTGTTGCTCCGGAGAGGGTCACTCTGGATGGGGTTACACTGTTGCTCCGGAGAGGGCCACTCTGGATGGGGTTACACTGTGCACGTATCTCGTCTGTTCGAGTTCAAAATTCGTTCTATCCTCTATGCTTGAATTGTACGTATCAAATTAAAACAGATAAAATATCAAAAAGTTACATTTAAGCAGTCTTCTGTCTCAAAATTATTGACTGCAATTAAGACACAATAAAGAAATGCAGGATCTTGAGATTACTGGTGTTGATATGATTTATAACTGGCTTTGGACTCTAACAGTAGTTTAAGCATGACGTGCGTCTGTATTAAGTTTCCTTTTAACCTTGCATACCGTATTTACAGCGACCAATATACTACATTTTCGAAAAAGCCAAATAGGTCATGAAATATTGAGTGATAATTGTTCCAATTTGTCTCTTGCCTCGCTAGAATTAAATTTAATCAAATTCGAACGCCGGCCTATAGTTCCCGAGAGAACTCCGCCATTCATTCGACAACAAAATGTTTTGTTTGACGTAGGGTCGTTATGAGAGGAGAACGACTCAGCATATAAACAGTATAATAACTGTGCATTTTCTTCTAGGAACTTGATAGCATAATAAGCAAATTACTTCTATTGATAAAGCAACGTCATGAAATAATATTGATGATGTAATTGTAATGATGTATCAATTCACGCGGGAATCACGCTAATAATAGTACAAAAAATAGAATACATTTCGAGGGTTTAAAGTAGGAAGTTCAGTGTGTCGGAGAAGTGAATGTTGACAGTAGTTGTTCTAGAGAACCCAAATTGATTCCAGACAGCCTGTCTTGTACATAGCTTGTGTATTTTTGAACTACACTATCATGTTCCGTCGGATCTCATTCATTCGAATCCATCGGATCCCAATTTATTTCGAATAATACATGGTTTCGAATAGCCCATTTAAACTGGACGTGCTTAAGAAGATACATCGGGACCTGCTATTTATTTCGGATGATACCAAGTATACAGATAGAATGTTGCTGGATAAACGATGTCCGACTTAATGTTTCTAAGGTTACGTCCTCTTTGATGCAAAACAGGAAAATGAGGCACCAAAGTTCTTTCGTACAAATCCGTTTTGTAATAACGGTGATAGCCTTACATAAAACAGTATTTGTCTATCGTTCAATTGATACTGCTCTCGTATTAACCGGACGTTGATCTTTGTAAATAAATCGCGTAAAGTTATCAATTCAATGAAAAAAAACGGCACATGTTCCGGAAAAATCAGAAACAATATTTGTTTTATCTGAAAAGGAAACACTTGTGTCAAATAACTGTGTAAATAATTTGGTTCCAATGCTAATAAAATCTTTCAATTAAAGTAGGTTCGCAAATATTTGCACTACACATTGATCCGTATAGAACAGTCAGCTGTATTGTACGAGACAACACAGCAGCTTTTCATGATTGTATCAGTTTTTCGGGAAATTAACAAAGCATGTTAGCTTCTACGATACCTAGGGATTCAATTAAAGGCACAGAAAATGTGGTCATATTTCTTCATCTAAACCGCTCAAGTTGTAGCATCTACTTGTATAAGAAACATGTTTACACTCATTCGATTGTTATCAGCAAGTGCGTTTTCGTCTTAGAAAAAAAGCAGCGCTCTACCAACTTGACTAATCAGGCGGAAAAAGTAAGATACGATGTATTCCAGTATTTCACATCTTTGTTAGGTATTAAGTCTCATTAACAGTCGGGTAACGCAGTGACCCTTCCGGCTTTTTGTGCGCACGGAGTCCTTAGATGTCCGTCCCTTCTTGTATTATGTTGAGCACCTGGGTAAAACCATCGACTTTCAGTAAGCCAGCTGTGGAGAGCTCCTTCGCATATACATTATAATCCCAAGCTGGTACTCGAACCCGCATTGGAGGGGTAAATGATTTGAAATCGGCCATCATAACCATTCGGCCATGGATGCTGCTTGACTGTGGTGATAATAATGTTAGGTGACACAAGCATTGCTTCATAAAACATATACATGTTGTGTCTAATTAAACGACTAATCTTCGTCTCCTCTTACCATCGTTAGTTAATAAGTAGGTATTCATTTAATGTTTTACAATTAATCATCGTATAGGTCGGGAACAATCACTCGATGTTTTCCAAAAATGTGACTTACAGTCGTAAGAAGAAAATGTGAGAGGACAATCAACAATTTTTTATAGACTTTGCCTCGAAAAGACCGTCTCTTCAACCAAGGCGATCAATTACGCTTACAAAGAAAGAATATCATATCGATTTCTAGATCATGGATTTTAAAGTACTTTTAAATCTGACTTTTATCTCGTAGTTATTGTTCACATAACAAACTCCTGCTCACAATTTGTATTGTGAGCCTCTTTTAAGTTACTCTATGGTCGATTCAAAACATAATGAGAATACCGTTATTGTGTATGCATTGTTTCTATTGGTCAATATTTTGCAAATCAGAATGTTTACAACCGTTATCAAGTTAACAGATTATACAAATGTTAAAACCGAAAAGTATAAATACAATTAAATAACATTAAGATGTCTATTTCCCATTTAGTTATAACTACAAATGTATGAATCTAAGAAGACGCTGTGATCGACTGGTTATGGTCGCTGTCTTGCAATCACCTGCCCATAATCTCAAACAAAAGCTAGAACTGGCACCAGCCCTGCGTTCAGTTACGGCTAACAGTCGCTCAGGTTACGACACTGTTTTGTTTTGTATCTCTTGCCAACCGTATCGCATTCACTGCACACACAGTGAAGCAAATTTCAAACGTTAACCACAAACACCTTTCCTGAACGCAGGGCCGGTATCTTCCCCGATCTTCATTGCTATGAAGTGACGACACTTGAGATATAAAACGAAACATATAATAAAAGTTTAGTGCGTTTTCTAGAAGAAGTAAAGCAGTAAAACATACAATCTGACAGAATAAGGGCAATACAAATCAAACATATGATAAAAATAGCATCAATAATTACTCGAACGAAACTTTCTTTGTGACAAACCTCTGCAATCAGATAACCAATTAAGGTTCGTAAACATGTTTATAGTTGATTTATTATGCTCATCTCATAGTTCATGCAATATGGTATCAAATAGCAATTACATGAAACATATAAACATAAAATAAGGCTGTAAGGTAAACTCATAAAATACGATAAAGCTAATGTTACAAATATTAAGTATACCAATATTTGGACAAGGACGATTATGGTTCGTTGTCAAAAACTAGTTTGTGTTTAGCAAGGCAAACTGAAGTGGTCATTGACATACACCAAATATTGGTCAGATTAATTAACTCATTTTGTTTTGTACCATTTATCATATGATAAAAAGTGTGAATTATATTATTAAATCCTATTTACCATTGAAAGTAAACGATTTTGAATGTCAAAATATTTACTGCATGTGAGTAGGTAGTGGAATTCATCGCCAATTTCACTTACGTTACAGATACTACATTTGAAAATGAGATCATTATGCTGGTGTTTTTCGCTTCTCTTAAGGCTATATGGTAGTTTCAAATCACCAAACAGAATTTCATCTCATACAAGAAAAAACTTTCCTATAAGTTTGATATTGATGTGTTTCTGAAATGAAAGTAGATGACTTTAGGCGTCTGAACGAAAGGGATACTTTAATGTGACCTAAATAAGGAATACCTAACACTCGGATGGGATTTTGTAATTGATTAATAAAGACATAATGACAATGAGAATGACAATAAGTGAAATGGAGCACGCACGAAAAACTTTTTCATTCGTGTTTCAAAATCAGGAAACGCCAAATTCAAGAGCTTATGCAAAGAACTCGAAGGCAGTTGGGTGTGTATGTCTTATTTCTTGCACACTATGTCAAAATCATTGAAATAAATAAGTGCTTCCTCCGCAGAAACCCATTCCTTTCATTTCCTACATTGATTACTTCAAATATCATACGGCGTTTAAATCCGGATGAAGAAGAATACCCCTTTAAATAACTGTCTCTATCTTCAATATAGACTCTAATGCACACATAACATAAATGAAAATTTACTATGCAAAATCTTTGTATAAATTGCTACATAAGACATATGAACAAATACAGTTTATATAAAGCATGGGTTTACTGTGACATTATGATATATCGATGTGCAATGTTTCCTACTAATTTAGACGAAGTGGAAACGACTGCAGTAAATAACGTTCCTATATAATAGCTACATTATTTGCTTTCCTTCATTTTTTTATCATAAAGAGTCTAATGTCTAATGTAATGGTTGCAGTTCGTTGTTATTTGCTGATTTTTCGGCGCTTTATGGTATTTGTATATCAGTGATGTGGAAACCAATTAAATCTTACGTTAACCACTAAACTAACTTTCTCAGAACAGTTTATATAACCGAACAGTGTTTGTAACCTTGAATGGCATTGGTTAACCTTTCGATAAGGGGTACGTTACCTTACCGTAATCAACTGGATTTATTTTCCATTACCGAAATCCACTTGTAATACAACATATGCACTATATATTGCTAATTTCTTGTTATGATATTAAATATAAGGTTGCACTACAATATTGCAACTACTTTGCTTGCTTCAGATTGCGCCGACCATCTTTGTTCAAGATAGTTCTTGTTCAACAGTATAACAGTTATGTATGGCGGTCATAGAACGTAACCAGTGTTCGTGGGTTACCAACTAGTACTGTTAACCTATCCTACTAAAATCTGACAACTTTCTCATCTACAGCAGAGATAAAGGACAAATGGTTTTGGATGTATTAGGTTCTGTCAGAATGTTACGGAGGAGAAACATCTCGTCCGGGGTTCGAACATGGCACCTCCAGCTTGGGAGTCGAGTGTTCTACCATCTGAGATAATCAGTCTGACAATGGCTGCGAATGGACAGCAGGAATCTGATTTTCTGCCAATAGAATCGCATTCAAAAGAGGAAATATTTCAGATGTTCAATGACATGAATAAGATAGTACCCTCGTGTTGTTCACACATAACTGAATTTTATAAAAAATGTCATTATCAAAAATAATGTATTACATGCTCATTTTATCGCTTCCAGAAAACTATTTCAATAAATCTACTCAAGTGATATGTTATGCATACGAGAATACATACTATATGTAAATTATATTACAGTGAATTGTTCTCCTCAGATAAAAGTAAGTTTGATGTACAGAAATGCCACGTCTGTAACTTACGGAATGTGTATGTAATAAATAACGAAGCAGAAACTGCGGGCGATTCTCGCGAGACTTTTTTAACGAGATTCTCTGAGATGTCATAAATAAAATTCAAAATTTTAAACCGTTTTGGTGACCAAAATGACATAAATTCAAATTGGGAACGCTATAAAAAAGTAGAAAAAAGACAATAAAGATAAAAAAACAATAAAGTATATCACTACATAGGTAACGTATGAACCAGCCTAGAATAAGAACTCGGACGATAAATATACGAGGTTATACAACATAACATCAATCTCACAACTTAAAGCTCATCTTTACGCAAAACAAAGTTACCTGAAGTCAATTACACGCATGCTGAGATAATGAAATTCAGCACATGATATTTTAGAATGTCACGTTGTGAATCTGCATGTATACTAAAACAAGCAACGGAATTATTTATTCGACAGAAATAATCTAAAAACAAAAATTTAAGAACGAACAATCCTGGTCTCAAGTTTTACAATCTCATTGAACTCAGCCCCAAACCTTAGCTCCATTACTTTCCGCTATCAGTTAGCGTATAGTATAGGAGCGTGCGACTTGAGCTGATTTTAATGAGATTGCACGTTTTAAAAACTCGGACCCGCAGCGTCGAGTTAAGTTCCAACTAATTACAACCATCGACTTTTAAGTGTATCACCAACCTCACCCAAAACAATAACATATTTAAAAATTATTATTTACTTACTTGTTTTGATTTTAGATCATAATTCATGTTCTGTTTCGCGAGATTAACTATTTAAAAAAAACGTTCTATTCAAACTTCCATTTGAGCCCACATCAATCATTTCTATGATTTAAGCGAAGTTAACAAAGCATGATTGCTATACTTTGAACAGCAGTGGTCGACTCGAGTCGTAAATTATTTATATGCAGTCTCAATTATAGTCGGGGAACAATATTTTTCTTGCTTGCATATTCAATTCCCAACGGTATGGTCGTCTTGATTGAAACATATCATATTGTTTAAGCCCCGAGTGCATTTCGCTAAAAGCCACGGTGAGGTATAAGTGTATTTTATATCTATGGACACGACATAAATCGAGATTTACATTAACAAAATTATGAAAAATAGCTTGCTGTTCTCGTATATACAAAACAATGGACAATTTGATATAGAAAACGGGACAATGTCAACGGATTTGTTTACGATAGTAACTTGGCCACAAAGGCTTTCCATCGTTCAAAGCAGGCCAGTCTTAAACTTGTTTATGTTCTCTGCCGCGAACCATGCACTTGACGGTTGGGTAGGCAGGTGGGGATGTTTTGTTTTTTAATTTTCGTTAAAATCATGTTTTGTAAACATGTTTACAATGAACACGCATTTATTACAGTACCTATAGTTACCACAATTCAATGTTTGATATAAGGTCAGTATGTTTATCTTGAATATTTATATCAACGTCACTTTGTTCAGCTTTATTATTGATTAAAGTTTATATCCCAGTACTTCTTGCGCTAACACAAATAATGCTCAATGTAAACACGTTGTTGGTAATATTAGAATTGACAGTGCAGTTAGAATGTACATTCACGTACAAAACGAGCAAAGCCCCCAGGATATTTTGAGAATCTTCCGTACAATATAGCCACGTGATCTGGAGAGATGAACGTGATTTTTAAAAGGTTTACATCGAATTTATTCGATTCTTCAATTAATTCAAACCACTAATGTTACTGTTTACCAGAAATCAAATCAATGGAATGTGATTCCAGTAGGTTTTTAGGTATTGTGTGAAATTGTACTGGCGGGTAAGCCCTTTGGACCAGTATATTCTAGGTGACTCAGATTTGGACAATGTGGTATATCGATGCAAATGTATGACACAGCAGCCCCATTGTCGAGTCAATACCTTTCAAACAATGTCTGCAAGTACAACAGAAACCCGTTTCAACAATACCAAATAAACCAATGCTTTGTAAGCGTAAAAATGTCCGGTATGTTCAACAGACTTAATATTTACCTTTCCACAAATGTTTATCTTACTCCGAGATTGTACTTTATTACTTGAAATGTGTCGATACTGATCTGTTTATCATTTATTCAATGTAGTACTTCGACATTTTACGTATTGTTTACAGTGATTTTGAACGCTTGTGTATATTTAATAAGCTATTAACTTTGTTCAATGTAAATTCCATTTGTTTCTAGTTTCGATACTTGATACGTGTGTTTCAGGAGACTTTCACAAGCTTGGACCGGAATTGAACCGAACAGGTCCGTGTGTCCGGTTTAAAGCTATTACCGTCGTAAAATATGGTTAGCATAACTCAACTAAGCTTAATTTACAATACTATATATCCCATTAAGTATTATATTTGAGCTGATAAGGTTGTACAAAGTAAGAATTATTGACTTCTAAGTCATAAATCAATCATTTACATATTTTTTAAACGCCTTTTTACGCATTCTCAAAAGTTGTTACAAATTGCGTAAGACACAAAAACAAAAGTGCATGATTGCTCACAAAAACAGAAACAATTATATCAGAAATCCTGATTGAATTTCAAGCATAAACAATTACATTGCGTCTGCCTATAGGAATGCACTTTAAATTTCCACATTGACGTCAAAAAACAATGGAGACATTTTCTCCAATCAATTGATTAGCGATGCGGTTTAAAGACGTTTTCTTTTTTCAAGGCGGAGAGAAATGATTTCCGGCCCACGGAATGTTCCTATTTGTTAATAATCGTCCATTTCGATATTAATGTCATTCTGATCCTTCCACTGTTTTTCAACTAGCGTTCCCCTGGGTATTGATTGGGATATGAATTATTTCTGTCTAGATTTACACGGGAAGAATATTAAACTATCTCCCCCAGAGCTGTCGTTTTAAAGTCGCAAGAGACATTTCAATTTATCCGTCCGTGATTCTTTGATTTTGATGAAAAACTTAAAAACATCTCAATACACTATTCTCTTCAATCTCACGTAAGAAAAATGTCTTATTGATACCATTTGACTCAACTGAAATGTGAACATGGGACTGGATGCCTTTGAGGCAGAAGGTGTTGAATAAAACACGCATTCAGCTTTTATTCAGAGTAATGGGATTATATCCCACCAGTAATAACTTGTCCCGTCGCAATCAGCTTACAAGTACACAACGTTATTCAGAGGCGGAGGACAACTGGTCGTAGACAAATGTCAGCGAAGGATTTGGTCTGTCCCGACCGGGAATAGAGCCTCGACCTCACAGGGTGATAGCCAAGTGCTTTACCAACTGAGCCGGCTTCATTTAAATCTGATAAGCCACATTAATAAAATCGACAACAAAGCAGATTGTCAAACCCAATGGTTCTAATGCATAGAACAAACAAAGCATCATACATTAAGGTGGCATGACATTTGTCTAATCTTCTCATGTGGCTATATGGTAGTGTCCAACCACTCAAATTTCATTTCATTTTACAAACATAATTTCTATTTGTTTGGTATTGACGTGCTTCTGACCTGATTTTAGACAACAAAACGATTGTAGGAATTCTGACCAATCGGACATGACTTTCTAGAGGCTTGTTTTGATTACGAACATGGAATTACGAATTAGGTTTTGAAATCGTTGATTCTCCCTATTTTTCATGGTTAATCTCATGGTATTCAACAGTATAATGATGCCTCGAGATCTTCAGTGACAGCAACGTGTCTTCTATGAATGTCGGGAGTTCATTGTTATATGTATTGCGAATATGTCCAATCCACCGAAATAAAAATATATATTTTCATCGGCAAGATTGTCATACCTTCACAAATATGTAAACAATTGTTACATACATTGGTTACATAAAGTATGCAATGCCGCCGTAACACATATATAACCAAAACAATGCACAAGAAAGAAAGTAAAAGCCCGAGGGGTCATCGTCATAATGTTTTTGTAACATGAAGCTACGGGGTTTAAGAATAGATGACGGACACACATCCACCCTCTAGCCCTTCCGTCCTGAGTATGTTTAAAAAGTCAACGCAATTTGCAAATACATGTATGAAAAAGTTCACCCTTTAAGGTCACTGTCTTAGTATGGTTGTTTCTATCACTGTTCAAACGTACACATACCAGGATTAGACAAACATATATGAAAATTGCAATTTCAAGAGTTCATATACGGTTCCCTAAGTTTCATGTAGTGCGTATATTGTGTATATAATGCATTACGTTGAAAATGATCCATGTTTCCATTCAATGCTTTTTTGGCATACGCGCTCTCTATCAATGCAATTACATTAGCGTCGATTTCATCATGCAATCCACGTTCCGCATGTTCAACGCTGGTTTAAAACCTTCCATATATCTGTTTTCTTTCTGTGAGTGTACTCTCCATCTATTTCCTGTGTCTATGTATCGGAGATTATAGTAAGGAGAGTCCATGCCAACATATGTAATTTGATTAATCGCAGTGTCCTAATGGACGGTATTACGGCAACAACATTGTCTGCATTATGTACATTTCATCTTTCCCAGTCTGCGGGGAGTCCTTGGCAATAACTCTTCTACAGTGTACAAAGGAACGCGAAGTTAAACTTACAGCCCAAGTGAATCACTTTATACCATGACTGTCTCATTTCATTATTCATATATCCGTTTGAAGTAGGTCGCTTATGTCATAGAAAAAGATTGAAAGGGTCATTAAAATCACTTGACATTGGTAGATTTATTGTACATGATAACATATCAAATGTGACCGCAATGATTTTGTGTTGATACTTAAATGGATTCCATCATTCAGGAAAATGAATTGATGTCAATGAATGTTATTATAATTGTATCCTCCGAGCAAGTGGCTCATCCCTTTTGTTTTGTCTAGATATGTCAAGAGAAGTTCTATTTCATTAATTTGGCATACTAAGCTCTGTATTTCTTCACTTTTGCTATTCAATTCTTCATGTAACCAATTCTTGGACGTGAAAAATATCATTTGGACCGTTGAGTTAAACACAATGTTATTATGACGCTTTATTACTTAAATAATTACGAAACTTTATCAAGGTACGTGTTTTATTATTAACTTGTGCTCCACAATCGAAACTTGTTAATATCATCCCTATTAGTGATTCCATTCAAAGATAGAGCAAAATACAGAACAGATATGTAGCTGATAAATATGTAACAATACAAAGGTCTCCCGGTAAGGATGAGCCGGTAAATCACATGAGAGCGCAGTCCTGATCCATGGGAGAGGTGATTGTTCTCTCTGAGATTTGGACTGAAGCTGATACAACCAAATAAACGTGTCCACCACTTCTGCTTCGTGTGAGGGAAGCCAGTTGCTTGCGGAAAAGTGTGTAATGAATGGTAACCGCGTACATGGTCGATGTCAACTAAACTAAAATACGGTTATAGCTTAAACACGACGAAGTTTCATAGCCAATTAGAAAACAAATATGTAGTAGATACACGTGAGACAAACACTTTGGAATGATATATATGGTACAGAGAACGCAACTTTCACACGAAAATGCCTCACCAAATAGTTCCCAGGGAATATCAGCGTACAAATACTTCGTAAAAAGAGCTTACAGGCATAATGTAGATCTCCATCCATTTTCTCCTGAAAATGTTTATTTTGCCTCAAATCACAATAAATATAAGTCCATGCAAAGTTAAGAAAAAGGCATTTACATTAAAACCCACAAATCAATGCTAAGCTTGCGGGAACTCCATGGTAACAATGCCCGAGTGTTATCAGACACTTTTATTAGAACTTTTGTCTACCATTTATCATATCAATCATGAACGTCTATTCATCTTGATGTGCCTCTGTACATATTGGAACAGACGGTATGAAATATTATAAAGACATATAAAACCTTTAATTAATTGTCTTCCCCAGGGAATGGGATCACAATTGCCAGAAAGCGTATTTCGCTTAGAACTGACAGTGCCAAAAACGTGCGTAGTGCTAGCGATATATGTGAAACAAAGCCTTTTCAAGAAGTAAGTAAATAATTGTTTAAACTACAGTAAAACCTCGATAATGAGACCATGGTCTTGTTAATGAGATGATCTTAATATTGAGATTGTGTTCATATTATCGAGGTGATCTTTATATGAGGTTTTGCTGTACTTATAAAACGATTCGATTAATAATTATAGTGAATGAGTCAGTCGAGTAGGAAATGCAACATATACAGTGCACATCCACATCGAAAGCACAACAAGGCAAGCAAAACTGTAC
The DNA here is from genome assembly GCA_032209605.1 of Mactromeris polynyma. NCBI lineage: Eukaryota > Metazoa > Mollusca > Bivalvia > Venerida > Mactridae > Mactromeris > Mactromeris polynyma. The sequence goes on from JASFXZ010000051.1 coordinate 1,044,435, forward strand.
ATAAATACACATATATGAGTTATGTATGCAAACTCTAAACGACTGAAATTGGCTGTACTCTTTTTTCGAATCTTCCTTTCACGGTTATTTCGCTTCTGTTTATGAAATACAGTCGGAACTCTTTCATTGGAATTCATCGGGTCCGAATTTTTATTCCAAGTAGTACATGGGTTCAAAAAGCCTATTTCAATTCGACGTGCCTATGAAGATACGTCGGGACCTGATATTTATGTCGGATGATACCAAGTATTCGGATAGAAGGTTGTCGAATAAACGAGATCCGACTGTCAAAGAATAAAATTAATAAAAATAATAATTAATAAATAAATTGGAACCGGATAATACATACAAGCACTTGTTTACAGATGACCTTGACAACAATGACCTTGACATTATACTTTTCCGGAATCATGAAGGTCAATTCTTTACGAATGTCTTCAATTAGTATTGATACAAGATATTCATTTGAATTGTAAAGATGAAAGGCAAACACATAATTAAAACAAAAAGTGGATAACAATATGTTTGTCTTCAATCGGTTAACATTGTTGTCACTGAGTGTATTACCATTGTATATAAAGTAACATTGCCAATCTTTCATAGAAATGACCGAGTTTTAATCAACAGTTTACTGAATTGTAGATACACAAAACCTCATTTTGTCAATGGATGTTGCCGAGTGTGTATATTTTGTTCTGTTCAATTACATTAGCTTTGATTTTAATACAATTTCCAGGGTAATGGAAACCATATAACAGCTATGAAGATGGTTTATTTGGCTGTATTCCAGCCATACGTGCACAACCCTCATACATCAATACAATGTGCAACCTCCGAGCAATATGAAAGATACAAAATACCATTACAGAGCTTTGCCTTCTAACGGAGGTAAATAAAAAGGCTGAATAAATACAGGAGATGTCATTGGAAACGGTCATAATTAAAGAAAACTACTCAGGTTTCACTTCGTTATTACATTGATACAAAAATAGCTTGACAAAGTGTATCACATGAAAGCTTTTGTACATTATGAAGATGGAACATTAAACATATGTCTGCAACGTATTGACCATGTTTGTAAACGGATAGCATGATATGTGCTCTTTAATACTAACGTTCATAGTATACAGTGTATATTCCATACTTATATGGTATCTTATCTTATGTTTCAGCAACTAGAAACCTGGTTCAAGACACAAACGAAGCTTGTTCTGATGAAGTTGTCAAATGTTTAATTGGAACAAATGCTTAACAGATACACGTTCAGGTTGATATGCGAACGTCTCTAAAATGAGTGATTTCCCTCTTCGTATTTGGTACGAGTATAGAAATAGCAAGTTCATTATCAAGCATTGTTGACAATAATGTTGACACCAATCAATTCAACACACATGTGGGCTGATTTAAAATTCAGCAATGATAAAAATCAAGCATGAGAACGCACAGAGTAAGACAGCCACTTGGCGATATTATAGAAAAATCGTAAGGTAAACTGGGCTTGGCTAATGCTTCTACTTTCGTATGCATGCACATGTTTCTTATACTCTTTTGTATGTGTTTAAAACTACTATTTAGAAACGTTGTCTACTATTTTCATTTGGGGTATATCCGATGTATGTTATTGGCAATTGCATGTTCAGAAATTATGTCAACACTATTTAGGAAGGTAGCCCAGAAAATGTTTTTCTTTATGAATGTATACCAGCTACCAGTTTTGAATTCGCTTTTGATATATATGCTAGCTACACTTAAAAAGTGAGTCGATGCCGCTTTGGTAGTTGGTCAGTCTCGGTTCTGCAAGCAAACATTCCTTTAAGTGTGGCATTACCGTTGTAATCTTTTAACTGGAAAAATATTTGCATCGTCAGCCAAGACCATTGCTATCAAAATATCAATGACATTATTTGGCCATATTAAGTGTTAAAACGTGTTTAAAAACAGTTTTGATTTAGGAAAAAGTTCCTTTCTTTAAGTCGGATTTGGCAAATTAATAAACGCCGACAGTTTGACCTGTACACATAATACTGTTCAAAGGTTTCTATGCCGTTTTCATGTTAACTTTCATTATCCCACCTTTCAGTTTTGTATTTAGAGCCCTAGTCAAATTTCTCGTAACCTAAACATCAGTGTGATGGATGACCAGGCTTTGTGAAAGTGGCATTCACTACCTCTTGTTAATTCTCACTTTTAATATTCAGTTATATTGTGGCATTACCTAAAAGTAAGATTTCGATATTACGATGACACAAATCATACTGTTGTTTATCCAGTTACCGAATTTACTGAACATATGTAATCAAGCAATATATTGCTTTATCGACGTAGGTATAAGACTTACAAAGATTCTAAGGACGCTAGGTCTCTGGTATATTTTACATTGATTGTTAATAACAAAAGGAAAATGGATACGTACAGAATACATTTATGATGAAAAATTGGCAAAGGATTGCAACAATACAATGTAAAAATATCACAGGAATTAAGTTGAAGTCCTATTTAGATCTTGGGCAAATATGAAAACTGAATATCCAAGACAGTATGTTTATGCTGTTACCATAAATGTCCGTGTTCAGTTCGTACGGTTGAATTGTATTTAAGAAATACATTAAAGGTTTTTACAGAGGAATTATAGACTACATGTATCATTTTAAGAGATGGCTTACTTAACCTTATTTTATAAAAGTGCTTCATCCAATGCGTTTGCAACATTGACTGAAACATCTTTTATACGAACTATGGATGTATAAACGATAACAAGTTTTCTTATATGACGCACAGACAAAACACAGGCAACAACCCTTCAAACCTTCTTCGACAGCTTATAAAGAATACAGTATTAGTGTATTCTTTGGTTATGTATATTTTGATTAAACGTTATAACCATATGCACTTCATGTTAATGTTTGTTTAGGTAAACAATGACACAAAGAAATTAGTAAACAATGCATTACTTAACTAATCGCCACTGAAATAACAAACGGTATCACGTAACAATTGCCTTAAAGCGGTGACCAGTGACATTGCTGTCGTAAAGTTAAATTAATTTGAATGTTAATTATGTACCAATAACACGCATATTCACAATTTTTGATGAAAACGGAATATTATATTAATCGTCAAACTTAATTACCGGAATATCAAATTCGTCTTCAAAATTGCGATAAAGGTCGCAGAATTCAAGCTGGTTTTTTTCAATTCCTGAAAACTTGTTTCATGTTTATTAAAATGTGTAATTTATGAAACCTCAAAAAATATTCTGTCATCAAAGAGAACATAATTCATCCAAACAATATTGAACAGAAAATTGACATTCATTATTCAAAGTAGCAGCTTACTTGTTAATAATACATTGCATTGACAACGGAATCTAGTAGAAGCAAGGGCAATGTTAATTGGAGATACTTGGAACACAATAACAGTTTTAGTGCAGCGGAATAGCGGTACAGGAAATGTCACATTCACAAGACTGAAAAGATGCAAAACAGGAAAGGCTACATCCGCAAACAATAACTTTTCCAAGACAAATCCAGGCAAGACAAAACGGGTGAAAGCACACACAGGGAAGGGGCACAAAACAAACCAAGTATTTTAGAAAGTAAATGGGGAGAGGTGTGTCTTCTCATTTTAGACGTCTATGTTACTGAATGTTATACAGTAAAACCTCACCTAAAGACCACCCCAATAATAAGATCGCCTCAAAATTAAGAACACAGTTTTCAAGACCATTTTCACAGTTCTGTTCTTTATTCAACCTTAATATTAAGATCACTTCAATAATAAGACCGGTTTTGAAGGGTATCAACTATGACCTTATTATTGAGGTTTGACGGTTAATTGATAATTCTAAACAAGAACATTGGGTTGCAAGGTCTGCATAGCAATGCAACATTAAGAACATCATTGCACAAATACAGCTTAACTGCTTTGAAACTGTCGGTCTTAATACTGAGGAACTTAACCACCCGCAGCCAATTGCATACAACTGGATAACCATTTAGTTTGTTTAAAAGATAACCAAAACTCGATTTGATTGGTTGAAATGTGGTTTGGCTAAGTGATGATCCAATCAAATTGATTGAAATTACAGGTAACCTCAGGTTAAAGTAAGCCTATTTTCATTCATTTGGCTACATGGACGACACGTCAACATTGCACACATTGCACATTGCACACATTGCTAACAATTCCATATTAAAACCGGTAAAAGTAATACATCTAAGTTACTTTGTTTGGAGAAAACAAATGTGGTACTTGTTGACAAATGGTTGTGTTCCGTGTGTATGAGGATGTTAAAACAACTGACTGTTGGTGTATGTTCGTATATACTCTACATGTTTACATTGCATCAAATCATATCATCTTTGGGTCATCGGGGGTTGGTGTACCAACTTAAAAACAAAAAAATTTATGAAAACTTTTCCAGGGGTCGACTTCAAAAAGGGAAGAGGTAATTCGATACCCAGAAGATGACTGAAAGAGAAAAATGTGTGTATAGGGAAAGATGTGCATAACAATAAAGGTTAATGCATGAACCAGACTACTACAAATATCACGTGGTGTTTAATGTTCCCGTGTGTTACCAAGAGACGTAAATGTGACATAAATGAGATATTAAATTGCCATTGAGTAATGCACGTTTGATGTTTTGTTTGCACGTTTATCATTCTGTTATTGGGAAGGTTAGGAAGTTGTATTGAGACGAGACCAACATTGCATGGCTGTATTTTCGTTAAATGAATTTCGAAAATGAATGAGAACAACATTATTGATTTAATGTAAGATGAGAAAATATTAGTTTAAAAATCAAATGTTAATAGCATAGTGTAATTCTTTGGCTGGGTATGTTAATGTTTAATTGGTGTAGTGTGTTCAATTATCACTGTGAAAAGATATAAAGCCACGTTTTACACTTATTTGATCATTAATTTTGATGTAACAGATCATGGATCGTGAGGCGCTTGTCATATAAAGCGGTCTGCAAGGACAAATCCAGCATTTACCCAGTAAATAAAGGGAAGGCCTATTTCTGGTCTACACATTTAGTCCATGAAACTAGTCACCCGATCGTTAAGCTACCTACGTATAAGAGAAAGGAAAATATCTTTCAGCCTCCAACTGCTGTAAAGCACGAATAATATAACAAATCAAATATCTAGTACAAATATAATATATTCACATGTTCGTTAAGAACCAAGGACAATGAAATACAATATACTAATTGTTCTCATCGTTTTATGATGTTATATGTAATACTTAAATAATGTGAAAGGAAGGATTAAGTTGGGGCAGCCTCACCACACAGATCCCAGGTAAACATAAGCACAAAAACCGCAAGGAGTTGAGGAAAAGCAATGACCTTAGTATGTGGGGATGATACAATAAGAAATTGTCTAGCAGATCATCACACAAAATACAGAAAATAGAAGGGGACAAAATGAGGGAAAATATCATCCAATCCAGGACAAGATAAGAAAATAAGATGACGAGCTGAATAGGTTTTACTATTGACAAGTTGAATAGACTGATTTGACTAGATTCTACTACTCTCTATATATCTGTCTTCTTGTGATGCCAATCAAAAAAGTCACAGACATTGCGTTACTGAACGGAGGTGTTAATAGGAAATATGACGAAGACAAAAGTGAATCTAAAATAACAGAACACAAATAGCAAAATGTAAATGATGAAAGTGGAACAGGAAATAACACATACAAAGAACACAGCCATCACACAAATAGTTATGAATTGGCAAATATTAAGAGAATTGGACACGATCACTGATATAAATAGAGACAGTGTACACGTCTTAGGGGGAAATATGATCCGATATAAATGTATTGTCAATCCTTCACGACCACAGACGCAAAACCAACAAAATGCAACAGAGTTCCACAGACACAAAGTAGGAGTAACATTAGAGATGCGAGATTAAGTTCTATGCTGCAAAAGAAACCGAAAATAGAAACAGGAGGAGGTCAATAACACTGCGAAGCACTTAAGGGATTAGCTGTCGATTTCTTGTCATTTTAGACAATGAAAACAGTATCACAAATGAAGGAAAATGGAATTAAACTAGTTGATACAACAGCGCTTCATACGCAATATCACCAATCTGGTTTGATAAGCTCGATATTCCTCTATTTACGTCTTCTTGAAAGTAAACAGAAAAACAATGTTTCTTCTATTAATATATACATGTAAACGTATGATACATTAGTGTTCAAAATCGCTTATAAATTATTGAAACAGTACAGCATTGAACATATACACCTCATGGTAGTATATTTACCGACACATTACAAGAATTAATTTGTAAAACGATTAGTAGCTAAGCAAATTGAACATAAAAACTATCGCACTATTATGGAACAAAGGCAATGTGATTTGTTGCCATGAAATATATTATACCAAGTTATTAACATAGTGTACGTACACATTTCTGTTATGTGCATATATCGTTATATGTTATGTTTTGTACTTGTATTAAGAAAAGTTTGTTATCTTTATACCATGTAAACAACATATAACGTTATGTACATCCTTCGATAATGTTGGGAGACCTGATAAATACTTTTCAGAAAATTATACTTTGACCAATGTGCTAAGCTGACAGACGAAGAATTTAAACATTAAGGCATCGAAATGATTGCTGGTCCTACACCAGAGACGAACGTCTTTCTCGTCACAAACGTACACTTTTAAAAAGTGACAGTCTTTCCTGTTTAATGACATTTTCTCTTAAATAGTATCGGCACTAACAACATTAAAATAAGACAATTGTCAATACGCCTCATCGACATTCCTTTCACTAACATTTCATGGCCCAAACAATCCGAAAGATTTCACGACTACAAAAGACAGTGCCGGCGTACCATATACTATGCATAGAATGTTTACTTTTATTTGGTTTTGCAAACAAGGTATTTACTTATGATCTAGTAGACGCAGTTGGAAGATGTCTACGGGATATTGATGCAACGTTTCATATAACTGCAGCAATGCTAACTACAACTTTTGAGCCATAATACAGATGAATCTGGCTCTTCTGACAGCAGCAAAATATTTAAACCGGCCTCGTCCAATGTTGTTGCTACATTGGCTAAGACATCTTTATCATGAACACTAATTACAATGTATCAGCCATTCACGCTACCTTGTTTTATCATGGTATGCATGGACAGACCTGGCAATACACACACTTGTTTTTTTTAGTCTACAGATACGAAAAAAACAAATTGATACAATATAAAGTGGCCTTTGATTATGCATATTTTTATGTTTTATCTGACGTGTATGAAATATATTTTTCATGTTTGGTTAGTTAAAACTGAACAAACAATGAACATTAATCACTTCATATAGATGTAGTCCAGTCATATTCATTGATTACTTGATCAAATTAGAGACGTTTTCAAGATTTTTATGTTATTGTTTTTCGGTGCAGTCGTACTAACATGGCTTTGCTAATATCAGTGTAGTGTAAACCAATAAAATCCTACGATGACCACTGAACCAACTTCTCTTCAATCAAACAGCGTTTGTAACCTTGACGCGGATTGGCTAGACTTTCGATAAGGGATACGTTACATTACCCGAAATCCACCAAATTTCGGTCAAATTACCGATATCCATTTTGGATACAAAGTGACCAGCAACGTAACATCTCGGCATTTTTTAATGTTGCACAAAATTCTAAACCTTCAAATTGCGCAACCATTTTTTTCAAGATATTTCTTGTTACTGTTTATGTTGATCGGAAGGACATTTTAATATAAACACGACATTGGCATACTGCGTGGAACATGACCTTTCTTTTTTTCCTTATTGATGATAGCAAGATTTTGTGATGTGAAGTATTACTAGACATAGTGGTTAATTAGTTTCTCATAAAATCAGAACACGACGAGTCTCTCTCGAGATAATGACAATATTCTAATACCTCTATTTCTGAGATGCAATGTAACACTGTAGTATCGGACACTAAACCATTTCACACAGAAAGTTTATTTCACTCCAGATACCTGACTGTGTCATATGAATCTAAACTTACGAACAACGTTAAAAGAACAAAAAAACAACAAAAAACCGAAGTGTCTGATTGGATGTTTCTAGGTTCCGTTTTGAAAATGACCAATCGCTAGGCTGCATTCTAAGGCTGGTTACTGAACTGTTTTATAACATCAGACACTGGATCAATTTTTGTCTTTAAACGATAATTAATAACGGTTTGTTGAATTTAATAAGACTATATCTGAAAACAAATTTCGTATTTTAGAAAGTATACCTAACATCAAAAAAGATATGCTCAGGAAACTAAAACGGCTCATTTGCGCGTGTTATCTGAAAAACTAAATATCGCGTGCGTAGTAAACAAAACGAGCAATTTTGTCATGTAATTTAGAATATGAAATATCAAATGCGTTTAAAACAAAACAGGATTCATTCGAGCATTATATTTAATAAATGAAATATCACATTCGCGTATTAATGAAACTTGATTCATCTGCGCAGGTGATATGAAATTACTGATGTACATAAATAGCATAGAGTTAACCTCAACTAAACATTGCATTGCACGTTCTCGAATTTCATATTTTTTTAGTTTTTATAAAATGTGGCTGGAAAGTGCAATCAGCTAGATAAAATTTGTCGTATTTTTATTTATATTTCATGGGCCTTAATTAACTTGGAAAATAAATTGTTTGTTAAAATGTCAGACGATATATGATATATTCTCCCTGGATTTCTATTGATTACGTGGCTTTATTACGGAAAGACCCATGAAATAGCAAGCATTGTTTAATCACGAAACTACCAAATATAGGTTTGCTAATATTTTATCAATACTTCTAAATTAATTCAACAACTTCGAAAGATAATATCCATTGTAGCTCTAAATAAAGTTTAAATGAACATGTAAAATCAGCGTACATCATTTTGTAAGCGATATTTGTTTCTCTTAATTGAACATTGGAAAGGGTCTATTAATTAGATGCAAGTACATTAAGAGAGGGGTGTTTAAGTGCATTTGTTGATGTATATGGAAAGCGTAGGAATCTATTGATTAAACACGTCTGTGAAAATAGCAGTTCGTTCGTTCGTTCGTTCGTTCGTTCGTTCGTTCGTTCGTTCGTTCGTTCGTTCGTTCGTTCGTTCGTTCGTTCGTTCGTTCGTTCGTTCGTTCGTTCGTTCGTTCGTTCGTTCGTTCGTTCGTTCGTTCGTTCGTTCGTTCGTTCGTTCGTTCGTTCGTTCGTTCGTTCGTTCGTTCGTTCGTTCGTTCGTTCGTTCGTTCGTTCGTTCGTTCGTTCGTTCGTTCGTTCGTTCGTTCGTTCGTTCGTTCGTTCGTTCGTTCGTTCGTTCGTTCGTTCGTTCGTTCGTTCGTTCGTTCGTTACCGAGGCGTAAGCCGAATAAATTGCCTCTCGTAATTGTACCGGAAAATGTAGTGTCTGTGTTTCCTCCCTGTAGCAAGCGACGTCATAAAACACCAGTAACTTATATCAAGAAACGTTTCAGAGGAACTTATTGGGTAAATTAGTGCTGAGACATAACAGTATATTAGAAAGCAAAACTGGTTTGTTTTTAATGACATTCACTAAATACAAGTGTAGACAGTGCATTGATGGCAGCGGTGTGACGTGAGTGAGACACACCAATGGTTTGTCGTATAACAAGTGTAATTCAGTTGTTTGGTAAGGAGGTAGTGAGAATATTTTGCAACAAGCAGTGGATATGTGTTGTAACATGAACATTGATCTGTCAAAATCCTGAATTAATATGCATACTATGCTGAAGAAATGTCGCACAGTCGGACTCTGTTCATTCGAAATCATCGGGTCCGACATATTATTTCGAAGAATACATGGTTTCGAATAGCCCATTTAAATTCGACGTTTCTAAGAAGATGCATCAGGACATGATATTTATTTCAGATGATACCAAGTACTCGGATAGAAGGTTGTCGAATTAATGAGGTCCCACTATATATCACCACGTATAAGTTTTGTAAGGAAATGTCATAAGAGATATACAGTTGTTTTCTAATTACTTGAGAACGGTTGTTAACAAAATTTTGAAGTGGTCAGCCAATGAAAATTGAGCAATAAATATCGTGTACACACTTCCGGTATACTCAACTGAATTTGAATCAACTATAGACTTCGTCGAAAATATTTAAATATTTCATCCTGATCCTAGCACGACTTGAGAAACAAAATAGTCCTAACATTCACAAGTTTGTCACGCGTAATTTAAGGAAACGACTTCAACTTGGCCATCAATTTCAATTCTCACGCGCCACCAGAATCATTGAAACACTTTTTATTGTGTAGTATTTCTGAGGGTAGGGAAATATGGGGAATTATTCTAAATTGAGCAGTTTGTAACGTCATAACAGATAAACATCGTACACCATGCAGAAATTGCTCAAAATTCACCAGACAAATATGTAAAATAATGAATCTCGCGAGATACCTCGGAGGAGAACGTGACTACATAAGAAAGAAATCACAGCTATATGAGTTAGCCGGAAGACAAATTTCTACAGATTGGTTTGTGTTTTTCCTCCGTAAATATGTGTGGCTTCATTAACGAGTTTGGAACCATAATGTACTGTACCAATATTGACATTTACGTCTGACGATAGATGTTACAGTGTGTCAAATTGTGCGGTCGCTGTTTCGTTCAACAAGATTGGAAAAAAATGTCCGTTTGAATCAAGACTGATGCTTCAATAACATTTTGTGCCGCATACGTTCCGGAGTCACGAGAACAAAGGAATGGGTTAGTCGATGTTATGTTCATTACCCAAACTATAATAATATCTCACTTAAAAAACACCACCAGGAATTAAGACCACATCATTAATATGACCGATTGTTTATGGACTAGTTTTAATTTTTTCTTCATCATTTTACTTCGATAATCAGACTAGCCCAGGGCTCTAGATTTCCACTAACCCGACGTCCCGGACAAGTCTAATTGTTGATTTAGGCTACCAACAGTGGAGTTGAAATTAGTCTAGGAAAAATATATTTTAAAGCCAATTAACATTGGACATTCTGATGCCTTGAAATTAGTGACAGAAATTTTCTCGGACACAGCCTCCCATATCAGTAAAGTTAAATTAAAATATTTACTTGTCTGAAACAAGTTTATTTTAAAATAAAATCCAGAGCCCAGCACCCCACAAATAAGACCGGCCCTCTGATTGAAACAGCAATGTACATGAAACAAATTTGGAAACGACATATCATAACAAACGGAACAAAGGACTCATAAAAGACGTCATTATCGTAGCATTAAGTCTACTATTTACATTCGTACTCAATATCTACGTCCTAATATTTACGCCGTATCACCAATTCCCCAAGCAATCAACTATGTACGTGACTTTATGACAAATAATAAATCATGTACTAGCTGTTCACAGTATCATCTTCGTTCAAACTACTAACAATCATGCTAGGGGCTAAATGCTTCAATTTCTGAGAATTCCGAGATTTCCTTCCGGAAGCTAAGTTACGCTATTAAAGAGAACTAGAAATATTCCTATGTGTGATTGATCTCAGATATTTGTTGTGTATTCATGATTGCTACAAATTCACAGTGTCCTCATTGATAACTAACTATACTCTACGGTAATTAACAGCTTTATTTAATTAACGCTCGAGTTTATGGTAACTAACTACTCATAAATTTGTCAATTAAAACATAATGATGTATTTTATGACATAAACTGAAACAAGTATTAATACAAATAAAATGGTATAGCTAAACCAGTAAAACACAGTTTATTGATAATGATTTCATTATTTGTCAATGCGTTTTAATGCTTTAATTGTATAACCTCTGAACAATTCGTTCACAAATAAGCTATTTGTAATACAACGTTATTAATTAAGTGATTTCGTATTGACCCAAAATGAATGTACAAGACCAAATAACAAGGTCAATAAGAAATCACTTGATCTATGACAATTTTATTAATTAACTAAACACTATTGTACATTTTGATTAACACTAAACATTCAATTATGAACTAGATAATAATTTTCAGCATTTCGGCACAAATTTCAAGATGGCGATCAGAGAAATGTAAAATGTCATTTTCGTATTGGCCCTGGTTTCTTAACCAATCAAACGGCTTCAATTTCGTATTGGCACTACCTCGCAGCCAATCAAATGTCTTGCATCTCATATGGGCCTTGGTTTCTAAGCCTATCAAACGGTTTCAAGTTCATGTTGGCCCTGTATTTCGTATTGGTCCGACTTCGCAGCCAATCAAATTGCTTGAATCTCATATAGGCCCTGTTTGCCTGTATTGGCCCTGGTTTTGCCATTTATTAGCCTCGTTTATCTAAATATTACCCAGTTCTGTGTCATATCAGCTGGGACAATTGTTAAATATTAAAGCCAATATTGAATAGTTGATAAATAATGCACAATATCCTGGTTCCTCCCTGTAGCGTATAGGATTTCACCCGTGTCAGTTTCACCATTGGTAACAGGTTTATACTGAGAAAAAATCAAACAATAATGGAGCTACTAAACTAACCCAAATACCGGGGTTTGGTACACCACAAGCGATCAATTTCTAAGTTTATCACCGACAAGCATACCACAGTACACGAAAGTGTAATTGTATTATAGTAAAACGTCATATCTTATTATATACTGGTCGAAAGTGCTAACCCGCCATTTTGTATTATGAGACTCGTCACTACATTGCAAGAAAGGCAACTGAAACAACAAAGTTTTTTGTTTGATAGTTGAATTCGTGTCGGTCATAAAGGGTGCAGCATACTGCAATACAATCAACAAAAAATACAATCAGTAGCTGTTTAAAAAATGAATGAAATAATACTTGCAGTTAGCACTTTTGTCCAGTATATATACATACACTTAATGAAATGGAATTTACGGATAATAGTATAGTATAAACGGGTGGTGCTATTGATGATGATAATGTTGACGGTATTGATGATTAATATGTTGATCATGACGTAATTAGTCATGGTGTTGATGTAATGAATGATCTTGATAATAATACCTAGGCATATAGGTAAATAAATCTATTGTGGTACAAGTGATAATACAGATGACGGCAATGATTATAGTGAACACAATCATGGCAGTGGTATTGATGTTAATACTATTACTGCTGATGAATATAATGATGATGACGAAGATGAAGATGATGAGTAGGTTGTCAGTGGTGTGGACACATTTATGATAACGATTAATTTTCTCGATAGTCTCATATTATGTACAATAAAACGAATATAAAAATGATAATAGTAATGATGATGAAAAGTGTCAGTGACAACTACATTGCTAGTTAAGATACCATAATGAGCTCATTAAAAGTAAGTATCAATACCTCCCCGCCACCTTTCTATATACAAACATACGACATATTGTTAGAGTTCAACAATAAGACTTGGAAGTTGAATCAACCCTTGATCAATAATGTGATATATAAATTTCCAATTTGTGCGCACACAGTCAGAATGTATAAGTATATTCAGTTATAGAGTCAAGGTCAAAACACCATTACACTAATACAATAACATGCCATGCCTCTACTGAGATAGGAAAACATAATAATACTCAGAATTGGTTTTAGGAAGCAGCTCAAAATGATAGTACGAAAGAACGGTGGTGGCTTTCTCATTCACAATTTGTGTTTTAATCGAATTAAACACAGCTTTTCAACTTTCCTTCAGTTTCATACGGCGGACATTGACCTAAGCAGTTTTCCTGGAATTTAGTGTCAACCAGTACTTGCCCTTTCCCAAACAGCTGACAACTTTTCTACATCAATCAGACGTGGACGACAATAGTCAAATGTCACGATTTGGTCACCCAGTAAAACTGGTTATAGATCAACTGACCGCTGTGTAGAACTGAAATTCTGTTGATCAAAAGCGTAAAACCCAAACACAACATTTTAAATGACAACTTTGTTTGGTTCCTCTGAGTAACCTTCACAAATCATAAGAACACTACAAACATAGCTCATTTACACAAACACACGACGAACTTGGGTTTAATAGGTGTTGAATAATTGATACGAAAGGAAACAGAAGCAGAACAGAAGAAAGGTCAAGGACATGCCACGTGGTCACTTGTCGCCACTTATAGAGAAACTAATGACGACTGAGAGTAAATTGTGTCACTTTTCTAAGGACAGATGACACGTATAGGGCATACATTACGTAAATAAACTGATCTAATGATAACATGTAGAGAAGATACTCTGTTGTCGCAATCTCGAGATATTTTGGCGCGAACATAAAACATTTATTCCGCCGTCAACTATCCAGTGCATCAATTTTCTGTGATTTGGGCATTTCCTATCCTTAGTATGTGCAGCAAACAACTTTGTCACTCGAGTATTTGCTGCTTTCATTACGTTAAATTCCTGTCACATTCCGGTAAACGAAAGAGCCCGTAAGGTTATGTTAGTTCGTAGAGAGCTAGACTAACATCCGGGATGTCCAGACTCGATTTCTGAGCTGGGCCAGCCATGTCATACTGTGACATTTAGCTACGGTCATATGTCCTCCACTGTTTTATGTGCGGGAGTTGCCAGCTGCTCACGGAATGGCAAGTTAGTACTAATTGTAAATTAGTTCTAGGAAAGGGGTTAGATAGTAACACATAAACACAGCTGGTGACATCCAGCCTAAACATCTTGAAACAATTGAATACATTGTGTATTTTTATTGCAATAAGATTACACTTTGGATTTAAGTAACGTTAACTTTCATTATCAAAAATTATGGTTAACAACATCGAAGTCCAAAAGTGTGACAGAAACGATTGTTCCGTGAAATATAAACACGCCATATGAAACTGAGATGCATGTTTCACAGAGCGCATGTATACATGTCATGACAATAAAGCGTGAACGAGTCAGTGCAGGGATTGAATGGTGTGCACGCTGTGTTTTGTTGCTTATATACGCTTATGAAAGCAGTCTGACAATTGTTATTGTTCACAGTTCGCCTACTGTAGAATTTATCTTCGGATATCAATATATTCCTCTATTATTTCAAAATATTATTCGTGATTAGGCTGTCAATAAAATATTCGTTTGCGGTACCCTGACTGACAATCATACTAACTTAAATCAGTCCTAACTTAAATTAGTTTTAGTTCTACGTAGATGTCGTTTTGATGCCGACAAAATCGAGTATATCGTACACTGCATATTTTACATGTGGTGTTCCAAATGGGTCTATACTTGGACTGATTTTACTTGAAATGTTTGTCAATGACATGTTAGCCGTTTTAAAAATAAACTTGTGTTTTATGCTGATGTCACGGCTATTCTTGTATCTGGTAAAAATAACTCACATGTTAAGAAAATGTTATCAGAAGATCTTGCTCTTGTAAGTCGATGGCTGATTGACAATAAATTGTCCCTGCACCTAGCTAAAACTGAATTTTATTGGTTCATAACACAAAATAAATCCTAATATTTAGGTTAAATGCAATGACTCAACACTTAAGTTTAACACTCAGTATAGCCAACGACGGTGGCATTTTTTCAAAACAAAAGTTTTTTTATTAGCATCAAATAATGTCAGAAATAAAAATTCACCGATGTTCTCCAAAATAGGAGGATATGTTAACTATCCATACCAAAAAATTATCGCGACGTTATTTTTATAATCTAGTTCTGGTTACCTTGGTAACAGGATACATAGATTGTCTACATTTTCAACCAATATATATTACACGGCTAATTTAACACATTTGTAGCGAACTGTTTGACTTTGATACATCTTTTCTCAAATGAGAACTAACAGTAGCATACGTTTAGTTGATCATTTCCTCTTTGTACTTGATTATGTTAACATATTATGGATTTTAAGCATAACAACGGTACTAAAACTAGAACTATATACTAGCAGTTCAGTATCCATTCATTAATTTACACAGAAACGGACCAATGTAACAGTGTCGTGTTTATTTTATGTACACCCTAATTCTTACTGTGTGAACGGGAGATGCACAAGAAATGAATGCAATATATCTTGCTTCGGTTTAGTAAGACAAAATATCAAAAGTTCCTCATCAAACCATAAACCATTTCTAACATAATGACAATGACTTTGATTCCTACAAAGAATGCCTCTAAAATTGCTACACAATTCGTATAGTAGGCTTTCAGGAAAGCTTGTGCCTATCCAAAAGGTAAGGATTATAATAGAACTGTCTATACTTCATTGATTTTTCTCTCAGTTACAAATGGCCGGACACCAGAACCGGATATCGTTAAACAAACAATTCATTATCATAATCATCATTACGTAACATCTGATAAAGATAGATAGATAGATTTATTTCAGCATCAAATGTACAATGTACATGGCAATATAAAATTAAGACATGAATTACTAAAAAAACAAGCATATTCGTTGAATTGATATCCACCGCCGAATTAGGCAAATTGCAGTTAATACAAAAAGGAACACATATTGTGAAAGCCGTAAATTTGAGGACATATGATGATAAACTATGATGTTCCAAAGCCAAACAGTGAGCTAAAACTGTATTAAATCAGCTGTTTATATAAACATATACAATAAATTAGAATAGACGTCAGAGCCACTAACGACAACTTGGTCTGGAGACTGTCTACCTAATTGTTGAGATATTTAAAAAAAACAGTGGTAATTAATTACACTACATACATATGTTCTCCACACCGACCAGCTATCTAACATCAAACGAACTCGATGGCAATTAAGCAATGTATAAATACGCGTGTGTGGAAGCGCCTGTAAGAGTTGCGATATAATATGAACACGACAAGGAATGTCACGTCACGGATAATATAGCAGAGGACTATAGCAGCAAGGACAGAGGGATCGATAATTGATCAATATTTGAAACAACTTAAGCAGTATTAATGATTTCTAAATGTGAAAAAAAAACAATGCAAGTTTGTGTCTGGCAAAATTGACAACATGTGGATTCCATATAATTCGGATTTTCTCTTAAAACACTTCAAAAGGCGGATTTAAAATCACATTTTTCTTTCCTCTGAACTGCCCGCTATTTGTGGTTTAACTGATATTTGGTTTTTACAACGTTAAACATCATTTGCGTCCTTACTAAAACAACTCGTGTTTAATACAGACGGTGGTGCCAGAAATGATAAATGAAAACACTTCTGTAAATGATCTCTTATGGACGAACTATGAATACTGATGTGGGAATTCAATTTTTATCTTATTTGGAATAAAAAATGTATTAAAGTTACCATGCATGTTGCTTTTCTTATTCTGTAAATATACAAAAATGTGTGCTACATGTATTAATGTTCAATGTCACAACCGGTCTACTTGGTTTCACAATTAAGACCGACTCGCTAATAAGACCACTTTATGACGGACCCATGGGTAGTCTTAATAGCGGAACTTTACTACTCATTCATCTACTGATATTCTGTTTATGATCACAAAAAAGAACCAACGAGATTAATGACGCAAATATCTTCAAAAAACGAATCAGATGGAAATATTCGGTGTTTTGTAGTTTACACGTATTAAAGCAATTTATCTTCATTCTGATCCGAGGTTGTTTTTTTTCCATTTATACGTCACATTTATACATGCGAAACCATCTCGAAAATATGACACATTTTCCATTTCACTTTCCTTATGAAATCGACTACAAGAAACATAGTATTGAGAAGACGCATTAACGAATTGTAAAGTCAAATATAACTGCAAGACTGAAGTCCGTTTTTTTACATTGTTCGCAATTTCAAAGCCCACGGATTTTAGAAACCAATTACAATTAAGCTTATTAATTTTCTACAAACTTAAGACGCCGGTCTGTGTAATGACACTTTATTCTCAATCACTATTTCAGTCTTATAAACACGTATCAAGGCTGTTCTATACTCTCATGCATCGACATTTTGTATAGTGCCGTTAAATTGACCACAAACTGGTGTATGAACCTATCCATGTCAATTCAGGTAAGGAAATGTTCTCGTGCTTAAACCTATAACTGTTGTTTGGATTACTTTTCTATCAAAACACAACGGCAGTTTTTTGAAGACTCCGTCAAGCTTACGGACAAACACGAACATTTTAATACACCTATTTGTAAATGTAATGGTCCAGGTAATATATTCATACGTTCGCGGTTAATAAAACCGCACTATACATTGTACGAAACACCAATCAAGTTAGGTTAGTTTATTTATGTTTGTTTTGACAATTACAATAATCAAGAGAAATAGAAACTACACTGGTATATATAAGAGCTAATCCGCCATTTCTTAGAGGAACTAGTTGGATATACGATACGTTTGTGGATAAGTTACCGCTTGGATATACGATACGTTTGTGTATAAGTTATCGCTTGGATATACGATACGTTTGTGGATAAGTTATCGCTTTCATGTTACTATGTTCTAACATTAATGCATACGGTAAGAACGAATGTACATGGACAAGCGGTTCAGATGTACGCTGATGTTTGACCAAAAACTAATAAGTCATCTAGACGCTTGAAATTACCACATATGTCTTCTAGCTGACACAGAATGAATCAGTATAAACTGGTTTTGATGAACACGCCACAAATTTCTCTCAAATCGTGCGTAGAAGAAACAATTGTTCATAAATCTCTCCATAAAATATAAACCTGAGTAGAGCAGGGGTCCATGACCTTAAGGCCAATTAAACATGGCGATAAAACGTGAAAATAAATGACAATAAGACACTACCAGAACCCCAGTAGTAACACACTGTGTTAGGAAACCTGTGAGTAGTCACGAACGGAAGATAGGTATCAAATAAAAAGTTCGCAAGGTCAAGCTACAATCGATTAATTCCTTTTTGATGTTTTCGTTTGGTCTTTTATTGACAAGAGCTCGTTGTTTCGCGTTTCAACTAATTTTTTAAGGTTTTAAGCAAAATTGTTATCTCTCCTAAAATTTCACTAATTAGTAACTGTTCCTGCATGGGTAATATATCTATTGTACGTTCTCGAATCTAGCATACGAATGTCCTTTGATGCAACTTTTAGAACTATATGAATGATTTTTCGAGACAAATCTCGACTGAGATTAAAGATAAAACCTTGGTCAACCTAGCGTCTCGTTGTTGGTTGCGGCCATATATAACCTCTGCACCCAGAACGAGCTCAATACATCACGCTATAGTGATCAGGCGATACTATACAGTTCATTTAACGGCTCCTCAGTTGGATACGAATGAGGAAGCCCGTACGTGTCCTACACGGGAGCCCGCGGGTGCCAATTGGGTCAAGATCGACACCTGGGTACAAGGCCGACTTCCCACAAGTCAACTGATTGACTTTTAATAGCTTATGTAATGTAACAC
Source organism: Mactromeris polynyma (assembly GCA_032209605.1). Lineage (NCBI taxonomy): Eukaryota > Metazoa > Mollusca > Bivalvia > Venerida > Mactridae > Mactromeris > Mactromeris polynyma. The sequence continues at coordinate 1,063,809 of JASFXZ010000051.1, forward strand.
ATACAGTGTACCAATAAATACAATAAAACATGACAGTACCTTCTGGGGACTCCTCCCAATCATCCGGGATACTCTCGGGCTCGCTTTCGTCAGAGCTGACGTAATATCCTGGATTCATGCTTTCTATATTTTCACATTTCAAATACATCTGTAAATAATCCGGTTAAGGCAAGGTTCCGTAAAATAAGGGGTTTTGCTAAATCACTTTTTTGTGTAACATTTCAGTTTAATGTATATTTTTAAGACATTTTTTGTTCATTATTTGTCCACCTAAAAACTACGTAATGCAAGGTATTATGAATAAATCCAGCATATCTTTATTAGAAATACACATTGTATGTACAAAATACCATTTTATGTATTAATTACAAAATCCATTCAAAAGGCAAGCAGATGTTGGTAAAAAAATCCAATATTCACGTCATATACATCTTATATAGAGCCGGTTAATCATTATTACTCCACACGAATATAAGATCACAGACTTGCTTTTAAATATTTAATCAATTAAAACACTCACATAGTCAGTATATTAATTTCATATTTAAAAAAAAAAATCACAACAATTATTCGTGAACATTAAGGCATGAAGCGGCCACAATAATAATTTCCCGTGTATGTCTATTATCATCTATGTCAACATATTGGTCTCGTAAAAAACGGACAAAATTACTCATAACGCGTTACATTTCTCACTTTCTCTATTTCCAGTCCTTGTAAGCCAACAGCTTCGCTGTATTCCATTACCAAATTAGCACATTATAAAATACACATGCACCGGTATCGATTTCGTCAAATCATCTTAGAGAAGAACATAAACTACCACTTTTCATATCTACTGCGACTGGAACGGTAGTTAATTACACACGGGCAACCTTAAAGGTTGTTCACGGAAATAAGAGTTCAGTCCAATACTGCAGTGCGTCTTTCACAGTCAACATGCCCGTCACCAATGTAACAGCAGTGAAAAAGTCACGACAGGAAACCAATATCGGCTTACTGCGGCCTTGCTAATTGACAGTAGGCGAGATAGAGAGAAAAAGGGTCGGAAATGACAGCAGTATTGTTTTTGTTTCGTGGTCTGCATATACTCTTTGTGTGACGTATTCTTTATAGATGTTAATCCAGACATGAAGAAAAATCATACGTTAGACGGATCGCTGCAATCAATAATGTTGTGATTTCAAAATTATTCTCATAGTCGATAGCGGAAGAATAAATTTCGATCATTGACAAAGAGCGGCCATCAATGTAATATCACTAATGCAGCAGGAATGTTCACCAATAGTGCGAAATCTTATTATTAATTCATAGAAGGCCATTTAAAGTCAACAAGAAAATCGCGATCAATTATTTATTTCACATCTATCATAAACAAATGTTGCCGGCTTTGTTATTAAACTTAATTGCTTTTGTTTAAGTGTTCAATACGTACAGAGGTAATCATATTTCCAGGCAGATGTTCGTTCGATAAAGCGTTTGGAAAAACGCTTTCATTTGGTCACCGGTTTTTGTTTACACTTAATAAATGATCAAACGCATCACATATTGTAATAACAATATCTTTAGCAGTACTGGCAGTATTTGTCTGAAACTTGTACTGCATTTTGCTATATGTAATTGTACTAATATCCCTCCCTCTCTCTTCCTCCCCTCCCATCCTCGCTCCCCCTCTCTCTTCCTCCCCTCCCACCTTCGCTCCCCCCTCTCTCTTCCTCCCTCCACTACTCTCTCCCTTACCCTCTCAACCCCCCTCCAATTAAAATATATAAAACTTTCAACGAAATCAAACATCTCTCAATTTGGTTTATCAATTTTACTTCTTCCGGCACGCTTTTAAAAGCCACCAAACTACGCACACAAACTTGTAAAGAATTTTAATCAAGCAAAAATGTTACAAGGAAGGAAATGATAGTAAATTAAACAGCACATCATTGTCTTTCCAAGGTCGAAAACGACATTCTAATTGGTATCACATTCCAGTAAGATAAGAGAGTTTTCTCAATGTTTAATTTTCCTTTATATAAAGTAATACATGTAGTTATTATCAAATAACATTCATTGCATGTTCATTATTGTGACGTACTAATTTATTGATGATTTCTCATAACAGATGCAATTCCGCTTTAGGATGAAGGCGTCGACTATTTCAAAAGACAGATAAGCCACTGAATATTTCCCATCTGTAGTATTAGTGGCGCTCTATTGCTAATAGTGTCACGATGAAGGTCAGATACTATATATTTAAGTCTACATACTTTCGGGCACATGTTATATTACCCTGGCGTCGCAAATTAGATCGTCTGCAAATTGGAGATTTCCAGATCTGCCTCATTCGTTGGTACCGTAAGTAATTATTTAATTAATGTGTCAGAAATTAGTACAACTAGGCGAACAGACATAGCTTGTCGACACATAATGGAAGTAATTGCATAGCCCCTAGTTATATCTTACAACTAGTGTAACACAAATAAATAATGAAGTCGAACATAAAATGCCTCATACAAAGTGCACAACCACACTCCCCTCATCCCAATCAATGAGGCATGACCAATATAATATAAAAGGTACATAAATGATGGGTGAGAATCACGCCTGTAATCTACAAATACCGGGTAATGGGTATTAAACAAATCCAAAACTGATATAATTATAATATTTATTTCGGTAGTTGAGTACATGATACATGGATAATCAAGACATGCAATATATTAAAATAATAATTATGGCATGTGCATAATATCCATGCCATACACACCAACACCTAGGATAGAACAAAAATGAGTACAATTTTATTTCCATTGTGGTCCTATGTTTCGTTGTTATAGAGACACGAAGGACACACGGTTACCTTAGTGGTTAGAGTGCTAGGCTGGCTAAGCACCGGAGGACCAGGTTTGATTGGCGGGCTGTGCAGGTCATCCCCTTCCGTGTGACATATAATGACTAGTCATTTGCACAACATCTCTGATTCGTTCGGGGAAGTTTTCAGCTGCTTTTAGAAAAAAAGTTAGTGCTGGTTGTCAATTTATACCAGGAAAACGGTTAGGTCAACATACATTTATTACAAAACGGCGTTAAGCCCGATTAAAACATACAGAGAAAGCAGCACTGTATGTACCATTCTTATGCTGTATGTACATATCAGTACCTCGCAAGATATGGACGTATTTTTTCTAATCCATTTGTATTAAATAATAAGCTGAGCTCCAAAGATACATCATTTAAACGCCCCTCTGAAACTGACGCCGTACACTCAAGCACATTCTATACCAGTGGCATCAAACTTCCATGCTTTAAACCATAATATGTTTTAATTCACTACTGTTTAAAGTCATGATGGCATTGAACCAATGTTCCGATTGTTTTTCTCGTAAGTTTTAAATATTCATTTAGTGCGTTTTATTGTTTAGTTTTGTACATGCAGTGACCTTACCAGATATCACGGTCAAGGACATCCTCGATACCGAGGCTATTCATAACATGATACCCTAGCGAAACTTCGTAAAGCATGAATATTCATTAGCATTTCTCGACCAATGAAATGGACGATAACATTAAAGAAGGAATCTTCTTTGTGAATAGCTATTGATGCCCTACCAAACACGATTTGAAAGCCTAAATCTCATTGGATCGCTCAGAACCTCGATTTCATCCGTAACTCCTCGGCAATTTCCGTATCGCATGAGGTGTGTGGCATGCGACCAATCCAGTGGCTGGATTTCACCTTATTAATTATTCATGAGTACGAGATTTTTACAGTCAGTTTGCCCAGGGTGGTATATATGATATGAATAGCCTTGGTACCGAGGATAGGTAAAGGAATGTCCCAGGTGTTCCTTCAAGCATATTTGGTTGGCACCTGGTAGGAACCGCCCAACTTCAGCGAGGCAGATGGATAGCTTCTCCACATACACAGTCTTCATATTGGATTGGATTCGAACCTGCAGCATAAGTAACCAAAGCCACTCGACCACGGAGGTCCCGTCTATTAGACTAGGTCTGTATCAGACACACGCTCTGCTCACACAAACTTTTAAACATCAAAATGTCTTAATGTCCCATGTCATTTACAAACGAGTGCATTTGTTTCAAAAGATACAGGAATAAGGAATAATCCGTTTACTGACAATTACTGACATTCTAAATGTCTGTAGGGAATGTGATAGCGTCATTTAAAGATTAATTTCACTAAACTTTCCCTGAATTTATATCTTTGTGACTGTTTCGCTTTCAAACGTTTTACAATTAATGATGTGGATTTTGCATACAAATACTGTATGTATTATAATTTAATAGCAAAAGTTAATGAAATATGTATATAACAGGCTTATTATTCGCATTTATATTAATTGATTATATTATGCTGTTTTTCTGAAAAGATAAGTTAAACAATGGATTTAAAGTAAACTTCTCTATTATTAATACATGTACTTTTGAATTATTCGCAATTTCCGTCATAAATTTCTTACATTTCATCTAGCGATTCTCACAATTCATCTACTTTCACGCGAGACACCACACGGTCACCGTCTCTTAGCAACGTGTCTATTTTCACATCGACTTAGCCATTTATGCTTGAAAGAACATTTTGTGTTTTGTCGTAGAATTTACGTCATGGGTTTCTGCATCTTTTATGTAAACACAGCCAATTGTTTAATACGATTATTATGCTTTTCGAATGCGAAATATTTGAATCGTCGAGAAAGCCAGACACTAGCGTATTTTTCTTCCCGACATAGACAGTGAATACCGGTAAAATAAATGAATTTGTCTGATACTGCGTATTGTTACATTGATATAAGAATTGTATGTGAATTATTAATATATCCATGACACAAATAAACAATGAACTAGAAAGTGTGCAGATGGAAATGGATGACATTTTTATCGCAGATGTGTAGCAGGATTTGGCATAAAATGGAGAGCGCGTTGTATATTAACTGGAACAAATATGGCAAATGAAAACACCAGAAATATACTTGACGCCATTAAAAACGCAACTATTTTAACTAGACGTCATTGTGTAGTACCAACTGTCAAAAGCGTGTTACAGTTATCTATGTGTTAATTCTTATTCTAAAAATCATTAAACTCTAGAAACAATATTTTTTATTTCATTATTGAATTTTTAAAAAATTATGTTAAAGAAATAAAGACTAATTTTGCCATTGTAATGTCACTTCATCTATATGCTCAATTTTGGGTGGCGTTATGTATAGTACGCTTTAAGACAAAGCTCAGATATATCAATTGGATCGACTGAGCACCTTATAAACACAGGCGAACATTCAGCGGGTTGTCATCGGGGGCTTATACTTTCTCAGAAGCTGAGCTTGACGCAATACTTACATTTTTTGGACACAGACGCTGACATAGACGCTGACACAGACGCTGACACAGACGCTGACACAGACGCTGACACAGACGCTGACACAGACGCTGACACAGACGCTGACACAGACGCTGACACAGACGCTGACACAGACGCTGACACAGACGCTGACACAGACGCTGACACAGACGCTGACACAGACGCTGACACAGACGCTGACACAGACTCTGACACAGACGCTGACACAGACGCTGACACAGACGCTGACACAGACGCTGACACAGACGCTGACACAGACGCTGACACAGACGCTGACACAGACACTGACACAGACGCTGACACAGACGCTGACACAGACGCTGACACAGACACTGACACAGACACTGACACAGACGCTGACACAGACGAGACGATGATCAAGTTACGACACTAGCTCTTCGTTTTCAAAACAGAGGAGCTAGGAATAAAACAGTGCTGTCACACAACGATATGAAACGCAATTAATAGGGAAATCATTGTGCAACACACTTGGTGGAAATAAAATTAATTCAATCTCAAAAACAAATGGATTTAATTCATAACTTTATCATTCTTGGTTGATGTATTAAAAATCATTAAGGATTGTCTTGTAGTGGCTTAACAGTTTGAGCTGGACATTCTTCTTTTCAATAAATTGATTTGATTAATTAATCTGCGGGCCTTATTGACGGTTCTTTAAACTCTTAAAATATTGTCTTATTTCACTAATTCAAAATTCGAAGACAAAAGGGAAGATTTTCGATTTACCTCTTAATGACATAATATCTATCCGAGACTCAAACGACCCCTTTAAGAAAGTGTAGTGATCGATGGATGAAGTGCTCCCTATCCAGAGATCGTGAATCGAGCCAAGCAGGATTTAATCATGAACTTCACGAACCCTGATTTAGATGTGAGTACAGTAAAACCTCACTATTAAAACCACCATTAGGACCCTTAAAAACTGGTCCTCTTATTTAAGTGGTCTTAATATTGAGATTGAATAAAGAGCAAAACAGTGAAAAGGGACTTTAAAATGGTGGTGTTAATTTTGAGGTGGTCTTATTATTGATGTGGTCTTATTATTGAGGTGGTCTTTAAGTGAGGTTTTACTGTACTGGTTTGTAAGACAGGAAGCATTCACCGAAAGCTGTAAGAACTTGTTTCACAATCGATTTTAAACTAGCTAATATAGCTCAGGACAGGAATGGTAAAATGCTTAGACACTACATACTTGTGCAGTACATGGTAGATTTTTTAATCAAATATCTGAACTAAATCTTTATACGGAAACAAAAAATGTTAATCAAATATTCATAAAGTTCACAATGGTAGTTCAATGAACGGTCAGTGAGTTTGATGTCTGTCTCAGAATTGATTAAAATACAGAACAACTGTCACCAAAGCAAACAGGAGACCAGATGAAAAGGGAATTAGGTAAACACATAACGTAAGCTTAAACATTGTCACGTGACTTACTGACGTCACGTGTCATTAAATATATTAAAACGAGGGTTTTAGCATCGTCCCATTCTTAAAACAGTACAGTAAGGCACATTGGTCGAGGGTTGGTCCGAAGTTGGTGGGGATGAATCGCAAACTGGGCCGAGGTCGAACTGCGACCTTCGCATACACAGAGAAGAGTTATGTTTAACAACACAGAAAGAACTCATGCAAGTTGTAATTACTTGTTTCACCATCGATGTAAATATTGAAGTAAGTCACAGAATACGGTGACTGAGCCTATTGTCCACGATTGTTTAACTTTACAAAGTTTGGTTGTTTGGTAGGTCGATATTTAAGACTATTTAAGATTTTATGAAGTTATCACACGAAACATACTCCTGCTCAAATAAACCATTAACAAGTCGTGGCCACCGTTCAGCATTAGTGAGTGTGACTCTTGCGTGCAGTCATGTGTCGCGTCTAAAGGTCTAACAATCGATATAGCGGGGCTTTACGTCACTCCAACAGCCAGAATCATGAAGTGACTACTCCAGCTATTAGGGAGACGGATGGATCTCGGTAAACTCCTGATACACGAACCACAGACCTTTGGTGACTTCCTCACTTACAAATTCCATGTGGGTTTCGAACCCGAAGCGGTGAAGCGCGAATGATTGAAAGTCATCGATCATAACCAACCGGCCACGAAGGCTCCTCACGGAATGCATCATCGGTCAGATATTGGCTAACTCGTTGCTATTGATTTTCTAGAATCATCACGCTTTGTCCTCACCAACTTAACGAATGCAACCAATCTGTAGACACACAGTATGCATACATATGAGCCTACGTATCACGAATATTTCACCTTAGACAACAAGTATTTCTCATCTCGAGTATCGTCTGCTCTTACATAAATGCTCGTAGAATTTTTCATCATTCTGAATCGAATTTAATTATCGTTCCGTCAATTTTAGAATTTAAATTGTAAAAATAATCCCTTAAGATGTCTAAAAATTGACATCGACGATTTATAAATCAACTGGGAAGGTTAATTGGAACACAAAAAACTTAGACGCGAAGAACAAGAGGGACATAATACAGTGTTCACCTTGGCAGTTCTATGGGTTTAAACGCAATACAAGGAATCAAGTGCCAAGACTGAGCGACCAAGTTTTTGACAATACAACAATGTTTTAGCAAATTGTGTACAGTATCATCATTTTGACCATTTCTTTCAATTTATTTTCAAATCTGAGAGCAGGTTTCAGAAAAAATTATTGTTACATTTTCATATGATTGTTATATAATTATATTATGTATATTACAAAACAAATCCGCCCTGATGGCCAGGTTTTTGACATGTCAAAAAGGGTTAAAGGAATTTCGTCCAGGGCCACCTAGTAATAATTCTTAAAAAAAAGAAGAAGAAGATTTTACAAGTTTCTCAGGTAATATAACAAAAAAAAAATTCTATTCGTGAGCGATAACTCGAATGGTCATTGGGCAGCAGAATATTATACGACGAAGTGTAAACTCCCGCTGGGGACATGTTTTTCCATGGATGAAAATAATTTCTACTCCGTTTTAAGACATTGCCCAGGTAAGCATTGCTTAAAATATATAATATCATCTGCAATTTATTTTTCTGAGAAGATTTCTTTTCAGTTATCATTCTACAACCACGATTATTGAAAATAACAAATTTTAATTTCGTTAATCTCTCCCACCCCTTCCCTCCCTCATGACCACTTCTATAAAGTTCCATCCAAAGTCGCCTTACTATTTCGGAGAAATTTACATGAACAAATGGACAGACAGACGTCGAACGGAGGACAACTGGTGCAGAAAAACTTAAACTAGGCAGATGCTTTATTTGGAAATTATACCCAGCGATAGATGCATTTTATATCACCAGAGTTATTGTTGTTTCCATTGATCAATGGTTTCTGTTTCAGACTTTCAGACTATACGGTCGTGGAATCTGTACAACAAAATGTTAACGATGTTTTAGCGAAACAATGTCTGAACATGTTGAATTTAACCTAAAATACCCATGCCCGGATTTTAGGCTACTTCTAAAATATAAGGTTGTTTTGTGAACTTTTTGCCTTAACATGTTTGTAATTATTCTTATATGTAAAGTTCCATGTCTGCCCCCTAACTGTTAGGTTTGTTGTCTCCTATGCTTGTGGCAATTCCTGCTCGACTTCAACATCAATTTTAATCGTATTGCATATTTATACAATTTGGGAATTGTGAAACAACCCTTCTTTTCTAGACATGAATAGTGTTCGTTCGCATGGCAATACCACGTGATCAAACTAACACGGAACACGACAAAAAAACACGATTCATGTAGTTTTAACTAGTATTTAGATATCTCAACTTTCTCAGGCAGTGTGTTGATGAATATAGCACAAATGACCTAGCTTCTCAAGGTTTGTTTGCGATCTTGAAACTTCATACTCTATGCCCATGTTCCGCACTGTCCTAAATTTAACAGTCGTTACAACTGTACATCTATACATCTATATCTAGTGAAAAAACGCAGTCACAAATCAAAACTTCCCAAAAACATTCAAACGCAATAAGAGTGAGAAGGTACACTCAGGCGACATAAAAGCAAGAACACAACTGATCAGGACATTGAAACATAAACAGGAGAACATCATCAAAGGACCTAAACACACGAATATCGAAGGATACAGGACAGCGCGACAAAACAACAATATAACTCTTTTGAATAGCCTTACATGCAAGGATCTACAATACAATATCTTGAATATTTGTTGTCACGACAAGGACGGCCATGAACCATCGTAAATAGCGATGGATAACACAAATAAACATTGATTTTATGATGCCACATGCAACAAGGATTAATTAGAAAAAAATCTAAATGCACATAAACGTTATTAGGCACCAAAGAAACATTTGTAGAATCTGCTTTATGGCTTCTAATTATTGTTCTGTCTCCTTAGAAGTGTTCTAAACCAATAAAAATAAATCCCAATGGTGTGCACTTAGATTTACCCTTGTCTGTCAGTCAGTCCGTCTTTTCGTCCGTATGTCTTAAGGTACGACGTAACCTGGTATTGCACATATCTCAAGAAGAAGTTGAAAGAGAGTAACGATTTCTAGACATTAGTCATCATATAACATTTCACACCAGGGTTTATTCGATCGTATGTATGTAGAAAGAGTACAGTTATGGCCCTTGCTTATGCATTTTTATGTTTAAATGCCTTGACCCCGGGAAACGTGGCAATACAGTCCTGGAGCAGGACTGGGATTTAAACAAGTGTTGCAGATTGAGTGGGAGAACGTGCGATGATTGGCTTTGATGAATATATTAATACTGATAATGAAATCCCGGCACAAAAAAATCTCATCACCATGGCAATCGATAACTGTAACTCCGCCTTTACTTTTGAAATAATATATATTTCGTTAATTTACGTCACAGTGTGACATATATAGAAAAAATAATTACAATTAATTGGAATCCTGTAATGAGATTAAAGAGACAAATGCATTAACGGAAGCCTTTTATAGAAATAGCAATCGTTCCATTCAACAAGATATTTCCCAAACGTAAATGTTAAGACCTCATATATCAAAACCGGATGAGGAAACAGAATACAGCGTTCCGATTGCAACTCATAGAAGAAAGTAATGTTTTCATGATAGTTGTTCGTTGATAAAGAAATAGTGAGTTGTTTTAACAAAACACATACTTAAAGGTTTCTCCACAACATTATCAGTGAGCATAAAGATGTTGTGAAGATTGTTATCTAACTGTCTTGACTTGTCATGTGATGTATTCTAGCCATTAAATCCTTCCTGTTTGTCCTCTTTGATTCTCCTTAGTTACCCTTATGGGCGGCCAGGCCATTCCTAGCGCCGCCCCTGTTACCGTACGTATTTCTCTTGCGCCTCCTCAAATGCCTGATGTTTTATGAACTGTTGTTTACCCGGAGGTCTGTGTGAGGAGGCATTGTCTTATGTATGTGGCGTTCCATGTAGCAACTTATTCTTTCTTTTGATAAAAAACAAGATAAACGCTACTTTAGAAACATTATTTATTGCTTATGTTGTAGAATAATAAAATAGTTATAGTAAAGCAAGGAATAGCACCACAAGGAAGGTCCCAATTACAAAACAGTGCCACCCCTAGACCCGTAGAATAGGAAAACGAACAAACAACGGCAACTAGGATAAAAATAGAATTACAAGAATGAGAAACAGTGAAACGTGCCCAGTTGGTAAACAAATCAGAAGAATAACAATCGTTTAAGAAAGTTAGAAAATTATCAACAACCAAAATTGTGATGCAGTTTGAAACGTATAAGAATGCCACTTTCATTTACAACGCCAATATATAATAGTTTGTATTATTTTAAATGCAATAACGTTTTTATTAAAGACAAGAACGACGTTCATTGTAAATATAAATGTTTAATTTGCAATTGACATTAAATTGTCGATGCCATGGAAACAGGGTGCTGAAACATTTAAAAACCTATTTTAATCGTATGGCTATTTCATGACCTGCAATTGATACTAGACAAGACTTGCCGTGTTTTAGATAATAAAATTACAGTAATGGTGATTTTATAGCGACGCAATGCTGATAGAATCTGATTGGTCCGTAAATTATAGAAGGAGCAGTTCCAACCTAAACTGTACTTATCAGACATTTTAAAATCATATTTCAATTATTCAGTGATAAACGCTTGTCTTCATACAGTTCGTATATTTCAATCAATCACAGAAAACATGAATACTAATTGAAAATACATTGTTGTTTCTACTTACGAGTTTAGTTGATGTCTTTGTTGACATCGGTATAACATTGGTTCGTAATATCTTTTAATTGACTTAAATTTGAAAATTCTTACATCGGTATTGTTACCGTGCCAATTTGTTCTAACGGTATTGATACTCTGAAGTATCTGCTTATTATAACAATATGGATGACCACACTAATCTTTGTAATGAAAGAAAAGATAAAACAATAAATTAAATATAAAATGGTGATAGAAATGTACCAACACCATGAGAAGAAAGTCATATAACAATACATTCACGCAACAGGGTTAGGAAAAAAATGACGAATTAGGGATAAGTTATCATATAGGATGAAATGAAAACAGGAATTGGGATATTCCACAACCCCAAGAGAAACCAATCATTTACGAATTTCATACGCCCACACTTACAGCCTAATGTTATAGGATCTAATCATGTCGCTTTGGGGCTAAAACAGCAAAAATAGCTCTCAAATAGCTCACAGATGTTTCGAAAAAATATCACATTTATTGCCTCGAATGTTGTATTTTTTATGAGACGAATACGGTGCTAGTTAAGAAAATGATTGATTAGCAATGTGCCTTTGTAACTTACACTTTCCCCGAAAATACTTTAACAATAAATGTGTGGTTCAATAAAACGCCAACACCAAGCAGTGTGAACACATGCACATTACCATTCACTCTCTGCCGCCTCCAAGTCCCGAGTGTAATGTGTTGGATTGTTAGCAAGATTTTGCTGCAAGTAATGAATAGACAAAGGGACACTGCTTATCTCAAATGACCACCGAATATTACTATAATGCTTGTGAGAAAAAGTGGACAACTTCCAAACGATTAAAACTATTATTTCGAATCTACTCTTCTTTAGTTTCAAACATCATCCTATAAAAGGCCATTGCGGTATATCAATGCCATTTCCAACTCAAAAGCTTCAACAATTGTCTTCAATGATTACACATGTCTTCTGGTTCAGCTTGGAATTCATCGAATTACATACAGACTAGAGGGTTCTCACTGAATAATCGAGATCTATTTTTGAATTAACGTCTCCATTTTGGTGATGTCTGTTGAATATCAGTTTAAGCGTAAACTCTACCTTCTGTAATTTACAGACAAAACAGATTCTATCAGCGTGTATCTTCACAATAAAATCACCATCACTGTAATTTTATTATCTAAAATACGGGCATTCTTATCTTGTATCAATTGCATGTCATAAAACAGTCGTAAGAAACAAATGAGCTTTCCTTCACAATATGCAACATCAGACAACGTACATTGAGTTATCGATAACTATCGTACATGGAGCAAAATGCAGAATTGAAATTATTTATGTTGCCTCATTGTTTTGTGAAGAAGAACTAAGATGTGAGCACACTATATTTTCGTTGCCAGAAACCACAGCTGACGGACCGGCGGGAAGTGCATGTGGATATTGGCCAAATAAGTCTTTGTTCACCAACTCAAATCGTATTGTTACATCGTATATTACAATACGGCGGCATAGAAGTGACATGTGTGAAATTATTTTTATCTCGTTCCCTTCATTTCCTTACTCGTTGCCACGACTTAGTATCTCGTTGCCACGACTTATTCATCTCGTTTCCATGATTTAGTATCTCGTTGCCACGACTTATTTATCTCGTTTCCATGACTTTGTATCTCGTTGCCACGACTTATTTATCTCGTTTCCATGACTTAGTATCTCGTTGCCACGACTTATTTATCTCGTTTCCATGACTTAGTATCTCGTTGCCACGACTAATTTATCTCGTTTCCATGATTTAGTATCTCGTTGCCACGACTTATTCATCTCGTTTCCATGACTTAGTATCTCGTTGCCACGACTTATTTATCTCGTTTCCATGACTTAATATCTCGTTGCCACGACTTATTTATCTCGTTTCCATGACTTAGTATCTCGTTGCCACGATTTATTTATCTCGTTTCCACGACTTAGTATCTCGTTGCCACGACTTATTTATCTCGTTTCCATGACTTAGTATCTCGTTGCCACGACTTATTTATCTCGTTCCCACGACTTAGTATCTCGTTCCCACGACTTATTTATCTCGTTTCCACGACTTAGTATCTCGTTGCCACGACTTATTTATCTCGTTTCACCGTACAACAAGGAAGTTCAGTGGCATTTTTATGTAAATGTTGCATTCCTGTGCAGTTTTCGATGTTTTTAGTATGAATTGTCCTGATTTTGCAACCAGGCATTTTAATCGTTGATATATCAATCAAACCAATGAATGTTTCTGAATAATTTGCAAGAATCCATTAAAATTACATCAATTAAATTACGAGACTGCGATGTAATCTAGAACTCATTAGTTCACATGATTTGATACTTCGCTACACGTAGAAGAAACATACCAAGTAACATTGTAGGATTGGATTTTATAAGCACACAAGTGACCCATTATAGTTCAACTGAATGTTAAATGAAATGTGACCTTATCAATTTCCTTACGTGATGCTTTTTATTGAATAGAAACATTTATAAATGGAAAGAGTATTAGATTTTCAGAAACACTGTAATATAACCGGTAAAGGCTAATCAAATCAATGTTATGGGTTTGAAGCGCATAGATTGTTTCAAACAACACGCCGAATTGAAAGAATTGTACTTAAATGATGGAAGTTTGGCAAAATAACGGTTAAGTGCGACACTGGCATTCTATCAAGCTGATTCAAGTCTTTATTCCTTATATTGGCAGTTCCAAGATCATGGAATCATTGAATTTCTAAGTTGCACTTAAAGCTTAAAGTGAATAAACATGTGCTGTTGATGCCAACGTTAAATGCACATGAGCACACTGAATTCGAAAATTAACCTATCTAAAATGCAATTCATGAAAGAAACACCAATAGATGGAGTAGTTTGTCAGGTTCATCAACATGTGTAAACAAATAGACGACATTAGTTAAGCTAGTACCTGTTGTCTTTCCACGGACCATATATACAAAGAAGCGTACTGATGCGTGACGTACGATAATCATGCAACTTCTACATCTAAACAAACATATTTCGGTCCCATGTAAACAATTCCATCAGGAGGTAATTTAATAAAAGAAATGTATTGTAAGTTACATTTAAATTAATCTAGCTGATTTTGTTGTGATGCCAATCTATTATTCAATTATTGCGGAGTCCTGTGTTGTTCCCTATTATCCTCCTTTTGAAGCAGCTTGACTTCTTTGTCCCTCTGGTACGTAGCATTAAATTATATGAAACGGAACGTTCGTATGCACAGAAAGAAGGTTTCTCATCAATAAGAAATGACTGGCCTTTGAAATAGTGATGCCTCTATAATACAGTCTTTAACTACGCTTGGTAGAACGACAAGTACTACCCATACACGTAGGTGAATAAAAACAGATACTTTACATAACGAGTGCATTATTCGTGACTTTCCAGACTATCATACAGATTTTCTTTCAGTATACACAAAACAGTTCCTTATGCGCAAATATGGACGTTTGAATAAACACATCTTTTAAAAGTGATATCAAATATTTAAATGAATGTGCCAGTATTGAATATAAATTCATAGTTATATGGATAGATTGGAGTCAACGATATGCAATCAATGTCAAAATTGTATTCAATCTTAAAAGCATACACTACAGAGTTCGTGTCTCGCTGTCGGTTGCTTTATATTCTACAATAAGAACGGAAACTGATCCGACAAAGATAGATGCTTGAAGGTAGAATAATGTCTTAAAGATTGAAATAGGAAAACTCTTACATACATTGAATGCAAGAAAACCATTTGTACAACATTCCTATTCTTCATACTATAGTTGTACCGGGAAGGTCCATTAACAAAAACCAGTGCCTGCGTACCCAGATATATGCGCAGATATTTACCCTTTACTCAACAATTTCAACCCGTGTCCCCGCACACATCTCTTTGCCCTAGTTATTTCCTTTACTCAACAATCTCTAATCAGAACTAAACATTTGCCCTGCTGAGTCAAAGCTTGTGCAGTGTTTGAGTGGATTAAAACAACAGTTTACCGAGTATTTTTTTGATACAATTCGTTTGTGTTCGTAAATCCAAGGTTTAATATTGAATATATAGATACTTGTATGTTATAAGTACGATTGAAGGTTATTTCACCCGAGTGAGTAGCGGATGCAATATGTTCACGTTAAAATGTAAGTCAGATGAGATGCTCACGAGTTACTGGTTATACTTTAGGGTCATGTAAGTAACAAAATGTACATAAGCACAGGGGAGGGGAGTATACTACGGCAACAACGGATGCAGTGGAGAACAGAAAACAACAGAGATGGGAAGGTATCATTGCATGAAGCATATTACATATAGGTTCTGGAAATCAAGTAGTCTCGGACAAGTCTGTTGTAAAGTGCTACATATATAAATGACGCCCACAAAATGAAATTAACAACACCTACAATGTGTTAAATGTATTGATATTACCGCAGCAGGGTGTCATGGTGACATATCCGTAATATTGAACCTAACCAATGTAACATATTTAGTAAGGCATGAAACATGTATTCTTCCGGACAAAATTATTTTGCTGAATTTGGCTTAATGTACTATAAATAGAACATTGCAGCTCTTATATATGTCTGTAACTGAATACTTCTAGGCAAAAATGGATAAATGTGACGATTCCTGATGAGTGGGTTTGATCACGAACTTCACAATTCCTTTACCTTGGCACAAGTACTGGTTGGTAGCCAGGGATCAGCCATCGAGAGTGGTTAGTATATTAAGAACTTGTTACACAATTTATGTAAAAAATACGGTTTTAAAAACTAAAAGGCATATGAATATGTTTTTGATGTAATGAAGCATAATGTAATCAAAAGGATAAATATTTAATAAGAGCATCCTATGTGACCTTCGGTTGTTGGGTGGTTATATAGTCGTCTGAGAATATAACACAATGACAGGACGCTTCAACATCGTGTCACACAGTCAGGAGCGTCTCAAACTCTCAATCCTTGGCGATTAAGTGTACGACATAATGATCAGATTACGGATAACGTCTGTTTCGATGTAAATTGTTTTACCTCCGACAAATTGCGAATAGCGTTAAGATAAGGTGCATTTCTGTCAATAATTATTGTGTAGACATTTTCGCCGCGATGAGACATCTTCTCATGTAATTTCCTACTGATTTTATATTCTTCACCCGTAAGCCTTGACCTTTATCGTTGCGTAGTCATACTGCCGAAAATAAAGGTGACGGAAAGGACTGTCTGGATGGCCAAATTGAAACCTTGAAGGACCAATCATTGTCGATTTTATTCGTTTAACCAAAATTATTGTAACATACACTTTTATAAGAAACAATGTCATACTTTAAGGTTAATTGTCACAATAATGTATCAGACATATATCAAAAAGTGTCTACACAACACGTCATGGATGACCTTGTCGCCATTTTCGTAAATTTGTTTCCGTGACTCTTTGTATGCCTTATAAGAGCAGAAGCATTATAGACGTCAAATACGGCTACAATAACTACAACGCATTATATTTGAAAGTGCCATCATGTGATGAGCCGTCACCGATTTATACCCACCTGCCGGATGCGATCAGGAACATCGGCAGACAGCGAAGCTAAACAAAAGTTAACTAACCGGTCGATAAGATAAGCGATATCAGCATTTTGCTTCGATATTGCATCTTCTGAAGCATGATGTTTGGACTCGTATAATTTATAACTACTATTTATATAACTACTAATGACTGTACATATACGATATTCACTGTATTTGGTACTAAACGAATATTGTTCATGGCATTTCTTGGTTATTGACGTATGTATGAGTGTCTATATTCATTATTGTACGCCTTATATGAATTTTAACGAAAACTGCTGAAGTTTGCATTATTTGTCATCATACGATTCTCTGGCCTGACACATCGCCTCATCTCCATATATGTTAGCCATTACTGTTTCTCAACTCTTAGTGTGTTGTGTACTGACCTCTCCCTGGGATCTGTGTAGGGAGTCGTCGTCTTTTGAATGTGGCGTTCCCTGTATCCTTCCATCAAACTTATAACGCACAAATAGCCGCATGTGTTTACGGTTAGTATTACCTAGTAGTAATGTAACGAGTCGTTGACAATCTCCAATTGAAACAGAACATTTTTCTTACGCGTTGTCAAGTATACGTGTGTTGTTAGTTACTTCTTTCTTCGCTTTTCTAATTGGATTAAGTTGTAACATGGAACGCAAGATTGACTAGACAACGCCTCTCTACGAATGTCCTTGGGAATCATCAGCACACAAACGACTAGAACTAAGACTTGATATGGTCTAAGGCGATGGGGTGATAGTCTTGCTAATTACGACAAACAAAGGAGAATAGAAGGAGTGGGGATAAAGAGGGAGACGGTGATCCATTAAAGGACAAGGTAAGAAAACACGTTTGCAGACTGAAACATGCGCCTTAAACACAAATGAATACGATAAAATTGCATGAAACTTACATCAATCATTTCAAACAACAATTTGAAAATGACATGCGCAGGAATGAGCTGATTATATCAATTGTGAGTCAGTCAGACAGAGTCGTAAATAGCCAGACACAAAAGACAGGTTGCGTCATGCGTGCACAAAGGGTTGGTTACAATGTTGTGTTCAATAATTCATACCACAATTACACTGTATTAGAAAATGATTTGCAAGGCAAATCTTGAACCATATTGACATTAACTATCAGTATAATATATAATTCATAACTCTGGACGGTTCTCTGTGAAATAAACTTCTACTTTGGATCATTTTAGCTGTAGATTCGTGCATAACAATTAGCGTTACACGGCTTGTAGGCGATACCGTGTGAAGAACAGTTAACACATGTTACATCTGAACCGACCACAACTATTACAATATTTTCAAACTCTGCTATTATCGTTTGATAGTTTTTTATAAATGATCCTTAATACCTCATTTAGTTCGAAGTTAGTTAACAATGAAATCACGGTATAATACTCTGTGAAAGTTACAAGTCAACCGATGTTTTGCTCGTTTATGTGCGAACAGCCATACGAGTACATTGATACTGGAAACAATGTGGACGAACTTCAGACGATTACTTTCTCGCAAATTTTAGTCTTCCTTGAGTGACATGCGTAAAACACAACGTTCACAAGAGCACCATAAATCAATTTGAAGTCATTTCAGGTAAAAAACATCCAGTGTTCATTCGGAGTTGTGGTGATATTGCGGAATGCATAGTTTTCATCAGTTGCTCATCGACACCACAACAAAACCATCAGTCTCAAGGCACAGAATGTTCTTAAAGACGCATGCGACTCCGGAATTCTTTTTTAATTGAGTGTTAAGTATAACTGCACTGAAATGTTTTATGAGAGTACTTGAAGTAAGAAAGCCATGGTTAAGAGATATTCCATAGAAAATATCCCAGTGTTATACTTGATAGACGATTGTGGTAAATAACAGGAACATATCAAAGGGGACAAACATTTTATAATTAACGCCATTAGAAACACAACTCCATCAGTTTAGTCTTCATTTTGTTCCAAGTGTTAAACGCGTTTTATTGTTACAACATGAGAAAATAATTATTCGAAAGAAATTAAACTTTGGCCCTATGTATTGATTAAGTTCAGGAAATAATGTGTTTTTAATGGCGGGAAGTATATGTAATTAATGCTTCTACACATGTTGTTTTATAAAATATGGTAGGGAATTCTATTCTTGGCGACGAAAATAGTTCTATTTCGATGAATATGCCATATTTTGCAATAAATAAGATATTTAACTTCCAATTTTTTTCGATGTCACTGTAATACTCAATACATGTCTGTTATAAATAACTATTTCTGATATGAAAACACGTATGAAAAAAACGCGTCTGGTGTAATGACACCTTATGTCATTCTCTATTCGTAATCTAAAGCATAACTAACGGAAGGTCTTTCTATAAAATGAAACGCAGTATGGATGGTCTTACAATATAAAACATGTCAAGCTGCTTTAACCATGTGATAGGAAATATGATGTGTGTATGGGGTTCCTTTACCTATTCCGAATAAATAGAACAAGAAAATACATAAATGTTAAATTACATTGTCTACGAGAAACTCAGTTTGTTGAAGAAGAGGCTTTCAACACAGTGTAACAATGTGTACGACGTAAACTGATCAAGTACCAGATATTCAATCAGAACTAAAATGTCATACATGTATTTGCAAGTAACTAGCGACATGACCGTTATGCATTTTCAGTGCAATATTCTTGCATGTATCAGATGCAAAACCCAAAGATAATGTATCCCTCCCTTAAGATATGCAGCTGTTACTTTAAGAGCCTACTAATATGGCTACGTAGAATAATATGTTTATTTACTGATTCAAAAGGCATATATGTATACATTGTAATTATATTGCCGCAATGACTTTGTCCACTTTCATTTACACGAGAGCGGTTGTTTTCACTCGTTGCGGTGGGCAGCCAATGAAATCATGTTTCAGAAAATATTGACCAATAGACACAGCGGACGCAATAGTGGTATTCTGAATTTTGAATTGAGAATAAGGGCAATGTTTCGTCTATGTAAACGTTGGCGTACTATTATTTGGTACTAAGTGAATGACTACGTGGCATTTATGTACAGAATTGTCATGGGTACCTATACAACGATGACCTATGATTTGTTAGGATAGAAATACCATGGGACAGTGAAAGATGAATTACCATTAGGTTACACGGAATATTAAGGTTAATGCAATTTTATGGCAAATACGGCAATATGGGAAAATTTGGTCAACGTCTTTATATTGTGTTTCCTTTATCAAGTAATAAGTCAATAAGTATCTTGATCAGACCTCTTTTTGTTTAACGAGAGTCAAGGAAATTATGTGTTCCTGTCTTGAAAGTGAAACACGTGCACAAAATAACGGATATCATGTATTGTGGACATGGATTAGGCAGACCTGTACAATACTCTTCAAAACATGCATTGACCTTTCTATCATCAGTTAGCCGACATAATAACACCACCCATGGTGATCTACAACATTCTATCATTCAATGACAACAATCAATTTCTGTCAACTGTTAACAAAACCCGGATAATGTATATCTTGGTATAGAAGTAGCTAACAAACGTTCTCTAAAACACGAGTAATTTGCTCTGAGTGATGTTTTGAGACAAAATGTTCTAACAAAGGAAACAAAGCATATATTGTTCTTGACAATGGTATCCATTGTGTTCGAATATAACGAGTGTATATAATTGTAAGCATTTGTTTAAAATAAAATGCAATACAGGACACACTGCTATGCGTAATACAAAGGATGTATATTTGGAGTATTAACTTAAAAATTATTGTGTTGTTTCACAGTTTATTTTGCACAGGTGACAGTGCTAAACTTGGCCCACGTAGTTGTGCCAAAACCTGTTTTTTAGTTCTTCAAAGACGTCAATTTTTTACTTTGTAAATAACTTTTATACATCGTAGATGCTAAAGTGTTTCTTTCAGACGGGTGTTCTTTTTATTGTGCTTTAGAACAATAGTTATATTACCAGATTATCTGGGCTATTTTAATTTTATATTACATATACTGCAATAATGATAAGCATTTTTGTGATATGATTCTTATGTCATCTCTTATAACTCCGCTAAAGGAGTGGCATTGTATTTTTAAATTGCTACTGTATTCTGTGATTATTGTAATTATTGTATGTACAATGATGAGATGTAAATAAAGATTACTACTACTACTGCATAACTTCACAAATAATGTACGTACAATGAAACACTGATTGAGGTATTATCTTTCTATTTTTTGTGTATTTTCACAGTTTACATTGCACCGGGGACAGTGTTCAAGTTGGCCAACGTGCATAATTTGGAAACAATGTCAAATATGTACATGGAATTACTGATTGAACTATTGCCATACAATCAAGCATGTAAAATTGTAACACACAGCCTTTTGTCAAATATCTTGCCCACGTGAAATGATTTTATTCAAATATATTATATATTGTGAATCAATTTACAGTGAACAATTTTCGAAATCAATAAGAAAACATCGAATTATGATGATTATGTCATATTGCGTTTAATTAGACTTATGTAACTAATATCATAAAATAAGATTTTTAGCTATACATCAAAATGAAGAAATTGAATTTTAGTCAGAAATAGATAAAAATAAATGTGCTAAAATCATTTATGCCAGAACTTCAGCAATTGTCCGGGAGTATACGTGTTCTTGCTTAATCATAAATCTCGTATCAGTTATTTCCAAATGATGGTATAGAATCACTTAATACAGTAATACAGCACAGTATTATATTGTAAACCACAGAAAATGAATGTCCATGTTTTAATTTGTTTACGTATTTTGTCGATTAAGAGAGAGAATAGATTAAAACAGGGAATGCCGCATACATAAAACAGTACCTCCCCACACAGACCTCCGGGAAAAACAACAGTTCATAAGGAATAAGGCGTTTGAGGAGGTGCAAGGGTAAATACCCAAGGAAACAGGGTCACAAGTAATTGCATAGCCGACCATAAAGGACAACTTAGGATAATGAATGTGGACAAACATGGGGGAATTTAATGGATGGAATACATCTCAGGATAAGTCAGGACAGCTGGCAACAATATGCCGAAAGGGGAGGACATAACATGAACACCATATCAAGTGAAAAAATTGCCCATGGGGAAAGGGAAATTTAACATACATCTTAAACACAAATATAATTAATAATCATGCTGCGAGTTACAGCCTTGGAACTGTCAGTAAACTACTGCGGGTTTAAATCGAATACATGTACAAATAAATCACAACCATTTGCCCTGCTATCACGGATGCTATTATTGTTAAATATATTTAATATGTGCTAAAACAAAGAAACAATAGCGGAATGTTAATATTTCGTTGTCTTTATATATTGATTCTATTAACATGTATTTGTGCACTAACTCAAAATCTTAACCAATAAAACTACAATATCTTCGCTTCGCTTACTTCATCTTGCGACGATCATTACTTTCAACGATAGTTCTTGTTTATTGCTTTGATGGTTTTTTTTGAGTAAATGAATCAATAAAAAATATATGAGTGCGTTGTATTGTTTACTTTATTCGGTTTGCTTTCACGGACATCGCTCAACGATGAGTTGTTTTATCTTCTGCTCTAATTTATATAGCAAGAGCCACAATTTGGATTGATTATTGTATTTCCATTTTGTTAAATTAATTCAAGCACTGTACTAGCCGATGAATTGTTGTGTGTTGAGCATAAATTGTGACAGGTGGCGACGACAACGACATTTTTGTAGCGACTATTAGATAGTATAGACGACAATGATATGTATGTTCAAGAACATGATTGTCGATTCGGTGCATGGACTCATACTTTTACCAAAGTGTGCTATAATATGTAATCAATTATAAAACGTTGAAATGTGTTTATATCTTGAATGTTTGTCCACATTTAATGTCATTAGTTGTCATTTATGGTCGGCCAGGCCATTTATTGTGCCCCTGTTCCCTTGCTCATTTACTCATGTACCTTCTCAATGCCTGTGTCAAATGTTAAAAAAATTGTCTTATGTATGTGGCGTTCCCTGTAGCAACTTATTCTCACTTTTAGTGAATGCATTTGTTGAAAACGATACTTTTTGTTGTTTATTTTATTACCATCCGTATGCGTCTCTTAATGTATTTCATATGTATTTATTTATTTGTCCAAGTGTCATTCATACATATGCGAAGAAATAAAATACTTATAGCAATAAAAATCATGGAGTAATTTGCTCTTTTGTTTTGTGTTTTATCTATCATAGTTATTACATACTTTTCACGTAACTGTATGAACGGTACACGGTATAAATATTATACAATTTTAAGTCAGTTTATTTGAGTAAAAGTTAACCTTTACGCATGAATACATTAAACGGTTATTGTCTACTGCTAAATTATGCTAATAGAGGTAATGATAATCAGGAAATTTCAGAGCATATAATACAGATACTAAAATTGACCTCATCCTTAAACGCTTTTGTGAAAGTTCAAGTATTAAAAGACACTCGTCTAAATTCACGCAATGTTATTTTTGTCTTTCATTTATATACAAAGAAACTTTTAATAGATCAAGTATCAAATATT
Organism: Mactromeris polynyma; assembly: GCA_032209605.1. Taxonomy (NCBI): domain Eukaryota; kingdom Metazoa; phylum Mollusca; class Bivalvia; order Venerida; family Mactridae; genus Mactromeris; species Mactromeris polynyma. Next base: position 1,087,580 of record JASFXZ010000051.1, read on the forward strand.
CGTTTTTTTTCTGATTTGTATCATGTTACATATTGGAATTTTCTCTTTCCGAACTCATTAAGAAACGACTGTCGTGAAGGCATCGCTTGAAATATCAATTTCTGCTAATGAAAACTAGTAAACACTTTGCCGTTAGAATTATGGGAACTTTGTGAGTTGAATTCATGATTCGAAAGCGTCTAATAGATTTCAAATTCCTTTTATTAGACGATGGGTTTGTGTTCTGAACGCGTCTGTTAGAGTTTGTTGTATCTCGTTGTATTGTAAGATTGTAATTTAAAAGCGTCTCGCATATTAAGATCATCTAAAACACAGGGTTTTCGATTTGAAAGTGTCTTTGAGATTTAGAATTTTGTTTTGCGGTTTGAAAGCGTCTGAGATTTTACTATTCCTTCTATGAGTCGATGACGGGTGTGTGATGTGAAAGCATCTATGAGATTTAGTTGTACCGTGTATCTACATAACGACGGATTTGAGGGTTGAACGCATATGTGAGACTTAGACGTATTTTGTATCAAACAATGACGTCATTTACATATCGATGGTCGATTTACTAAGTACTCGGTTTGCAACTTGAAAAGAATATGTGACATTATGTTGTTACCGATAGGGAAACAGTTGGCAATTATTCATTTGTTCATGAGTTTTTGTCCCTCCTATCAAACACTGTGTATCATGTTACAAAGAGCATGCGAGATTTAGACGCTTTTGATAGGCGAGTGTATTAAAGGGAGCGTCTGTTAGATTGTGAGTTTCTTTGTATTTAACAATGATTTTGCGATTTGCAAGCGTCTAATTGGTTACTGATGTTTATTGTTTCTTTCCCAAAACAATCATTAAGCTATTTAAACGTGTCTAACACATCTCGGTATTCCTCTATCCACAATCTACTGTGTTGTTATTTGAAATGTCTGAGAGATATAAATCTTTTTGTTGTATTACCGGTTTTACAAACCTTTGTGAAATTAACGTTCAACTATGTGCCACGCGATATACAATTTAGCAATCAATGATTTATAAACAAACAATTAATTGCTTTTATGCCACTCCTGGGAATCAGTTCTACTTTTTGTTTAAGTCAGACTGCAATGTTCTTGTTTTGTGGTGTCACCTGATCTTGAAACAAGAAATGTCTTGAAAAAAGGTGGTCGGCGCCATTTGAAGATGTGTTGTGCAACATAAAAAATGCCGAGATGTTACGATTGCTGGTCACTCCAGATCCAAAAGGGATTTTGGTAAATTCACCAAAATTGAAAGGTTAACCAATCCGCGTCAATGTTATAAACGTTATTCGGTTGAAAAAAAGTTGGTTAAGTGGTTAACGTAAACTTTGATTGGTTTACACAACACTGATATGCAAATAGCAAAGCCATGTGAAAAAAGTAAACAACGACTGTAACTATAACAACACTAAGAAGTAAATCGGATTTTTTTGTGTTTATATTATATGTGCGATAGCGGGTTTTGTGTGCATCGTTTAACATAACAAAACAGAACATCTCACCGTTCTTAGGCTTTATTCTTATGTTCACCAAGCATTTATGTTGGTGTCTTGAATCTTTGTAATTATTTAGATATACTATACATGAATATACATATATATAACTTCATTGATTCATTATGCTCATGTGACTGTAGCCTTTGTATAATTCAGGTGTTTCCTTCTCTACGTCATTCAACTTCAATAATGTGTTTTAGAACAGGTATCGTTAAGTATGTAAGTCAGTTAAAGTACAGTACAGCATTCATGCATTGTGCATTATGAAACAGATATATGAAATATTCACATAGTTTTCATTTAATTTAAAACGCAAACTAATCGATACGATATTGAATTGATTTTAAGCAAGAGATCGTGATGGTCGAGTACCAGAGAAAGTTTGGAACTTGATGATATTTGTCGTTACAGAAGAATTAACAAACGATATTAAATGAAGTTATTTAGAATAATTCAATGACTATAACGCTGGCTTGGTTATAGCAAGTTTGTCCATTATCGAACGTTACTGGACTGCGTTTAAAGACGCTCCATGGAGTTTTCATGACGATTGCTTGACATGTGTGGCTGTTGTTGAACTGACGAAGTCACATTAAGCAATTCTAACTAATTGAAGACTGTCATTCTTGTCTTTTTGGCCAAGCATGCCCATTATCAAATATCTCCTAGAACTCGTAAATATATGCTATTTATGCACGTTTCACGACTCTTGCCAAGGTATACTGACCGGTGTTTACACTAAAACGATTTTTGTCTAATTCAAGGACAATAGCTCATGTGTTACACTAGCCGTCACTTTGATATTGAGATTGAAGCTGAAAACATCATACATGTATGTATATTTATTGAAGATTGCTGAATAAATGCAGTCTCAAATGAGTAAACCTGTGCACATATTCACGCTGTGTGGCGTACGAACCCAGAGCGACCACAGAAAGCACATTCTAGATACCTTTTGTTCCTTCGAGCTGCAACTATCTTAATATAGACCATAATGAAAATCTTTAATCAGCTCGCATCTTTATGACAGTCTCTCATTATTTTACTAGTTGTCGGAAAATAAGTTTTCTAAAATAGACTATAAACAATTAACCTGAAAGTGTCGCTGGGTTTCTATGGTAACCATTGTCTGAAATGACAATTATGTCTTATTTATCTAGGGAATAATACGTGTGCCATATTACGTTCTTGCGTACACGAAGACAAAGAACAAAGATACGGCTTCGCTGCCTTAGAATATGTTCATGACGTGATGTAAAACTAAGGTAAATAAATAGTAAAATTGATAAGGATTTGAATATTATTGTAAATGAATAAGTTCAGCGATTTTGTCTTTGAGTTTACAAGAAAGGTTATCAATAAAAGAAAGAAGTATGGGGAGGAAATTTATGTCGTAACCTAATAAGTTGAATCAAATAAAATAATAATTAAATTTTATATCGTGTAGTCTCGTATAGATTTCTGACATTTTACTTACAAATAATCTTGTTTGAACATAATGCGACAATACTTTCAAAGCCCGAATTTCTTAAAAAATCTGCTTGATTTAAAGATTACTGTAAACCAAACAAAACATTCGCACTCACCTTTGGCCAGCCTTTTATGTTTTAAATTTAAAAAGGAATTGAATAGAAACTATTTTTTATGTTTCGAAACTGGATTCGCATTGTGATTATAGGCTAAAACAACAGAGAGAATACGTGACTACAGGGAACGCCACATACACAAGACAGTGCCTCCCCACGCAGACCTCCGGAAAAACAACAATCCACAAAACATAAGGGGATCAAATGGTACACATATTAAGGAACAGAGGCACAAGGAATGGCCCAGCAGACCACAAGGAATACCTAGGAGAATCAAAATGGACAGTGAAGGGAGGTGGAGGGGGAATTAATGGATGGAAAAGATCACAGGACAAGTCAAGACAACTGGCCGCAATAGGCCAAAAATGGGCAGGAAACTATCTGAACACTGTATAAAGTGTACAAAGACAATCTTAATTTCAGTATTACGAAACCGTGTCTTTTTTTACATCGGCAAGATTAGCGAATTGCAAAAGATGTTGGCAGTGTTTCATTAAACGATATATTAAAATGTCGACAAAATTTAAGCAATTGCTTACAACAATTTACAGTGTCGTAAAATAAGACCTCGGGGAATTTTAAATGTAAAATAAAATTTGAAAACAATTACCATTAATTTAATGGGTTCAGCTTATTTCAGAAGAACAATATTGAAAGATTAAGATGGTGTGAACAGGGAACGCTATATACACAAGGCAATGATTCTCCTTTCACAGAGCTCAGGCAAACACAAACCTATGGAAAATAAGGGATTGAGGTGTTTACAAACAAATATGTATAGGAATAAGGAAGTAAAGAACAAATGGATATAATACACCACAGGACAAGAAAGCCAGTGACCTAACATGAATATCATATCAGTCAAGGAACTGCACATGCGGAAAGCGGAACTCAACAGGCATATAAAACATAAATATAAATAATAAACACCTAGCGATTGGAACGGTGAGTAAACATTCTGCTTGTTTAAACCGATTTAACAGCTAGTTAATATCACACTTAACCGCTGTATGGGCAAAACCATAACAGTATGGCGCATCTACATACTGTATTGGAATCTTTGTGATATTTATAGTTCAGAAACAGCTGCATCAGTCGAAATACTGAATTAAATTAAATAAACATGAATAGACTGTTTCCTCCACTCTCTCTTACAAAAAATCGGAGATGACGGCAAATTGCCAAATAAGTAGAGTATTAAAACTAATTATGTCAATCGCTGACCTCACAAATACGGCTTTGTCGACCTCCTTGCTTGATGATCCTTAGTCAACTTCTCCGACTGGCTCTTCCATACTTGTACAAATTCGATCACTAGATCACATTTCCGAAACTTATTGTATTTGCGATGATATATGTACGGCATACTTTTCTCGCGTTATACTATTTATAAATAGCACCGATATTGTTACTTGGCGATGAGCAAATATGTTTGCCCGCCCGATTAGCATAGTTGGTAGAGCGCTCGACTGCTAGTCCCGAGGATTGGGGAGGCGTTCTAACCCCGAGTGAGGCGTATGTTCTTCCGTGACAATTTGAATGAAGATAATGCATCCGACTCATTTCTCCACCACCACTGATTTATGTGGAGATGTTCCCCGTTGCTTGTGGATGAGAGGCTAGTACTTGTTGGTAACACAGGAGCCCGGGTCATCTGGCCGCCCTTTATTACTCAAATATGGTTGATATGACTTGTCCTGCGATCTTTTCCATCCATTAATTCCCTTCCCTTACTGTCCACTTTGATTCTCATAGTTATTCCTTGTGGTGTGCTGGGCCATTCCTTGCGCCTCAGTTCCTTAATATGTGTACCGTTTGACCTCCTTTAGTGCCTTATGTTTTGTGGATTGTTGTTTTTTCCGGAGATCTGCATGGGGAGGCATTGTCTTATGTATGTGGCTTTCCCTGTAGTTACGTATTCTCTCTCTTTGATAAACGGCGTAAAACCCAAATCAAATATCAAACACAGATTTGTTATTTCCGATGAATATTCGAATATGATACGAAAATATCTGCATTGGCAATCACAATATCATGTTCACCAAACGTAACATTGCTCCCACCCTCCCACGCACAAAAATGAATAATGTGTATAACTATATCAGACAATATTAAACGAGGCACAAGAATTGGACAATGGAAATGGCAGTTGTTCGATAAATTGTTGTTCGTTGAAATGCGGCCAAAACATGCAAGAGCGTCGATCGGTTTGTGCTCTTTATAAAGCATTCCCAAAAAGTCAAGTGTTCCAAGCATTTATTTATAGACAATGCCATTGTTAAATCATGGTTAAAAGTATAAAGACAAATTGGTATTAAGTCACTTAAAATATAAATGAGCAAACTCCAATATTTACTGATCTTTGTTCAAATAAAGAGCTTTCTTAGATTTAAAACCACGTAAAATTTTAAAGTGAATAAACTTGTATTTTCGATGTCAAAGTTTAATGAACATGAGCATTGCAATCGAACATACCGATATATGGAGTAGTTTGGCTTTTTGTGAACAAATGAGATTACAGTAATAAAAATTGTAGTCATCTTTCAACCGATCATATGGAAAAAGAAAGGATACAGTTGCTCGAAGTATAACACAACATTAGATGTAAGCAAACTGAATATTTCGTGCCCATGTAAACAAAGTACGAACAATTAATTAGTTCAATATTAGACGATCTTACATCTAGGTTATCATGGTTCTTTTGTAATCTAAAATAACGAATAAAATATAACGCTGACTTCGTTAAGATACCAGTTTATTATCTTTAAGAAATACGGTAGTCAAATGAGTGATGTGCCCCTTTGAATTCTGCATTCTTACTGTTGGAGCTTTCTAATCCATGCTTCTTAAACATACATGTACATTAATTCATTAAACATGGTACATTTAAAGTTAACAAAGGGTGACTTATCTATATAAACCATTATCGTTAAACGTATGACATCATGACGTCTGTATCCCGATATGTACCGTATAGTATCGTAAGATGAGCGGATCGGTACATATCGTATCATGACGTCTGTATCGCGATATGTACCGTGTAGTACCGTAAGATGAGCGGATCGGTACATATCGTATCATAACCTCTGTATCCCGATATGTACCGTATGATACCGTAAGATGAGCGGATCGGTACATATCGTATCATGACGTCTGTATCGAGATATGTACCATACCGTATGATGAGCGGATCGGTACATCCTTAAATTAGTGACTATGAAAATAGGCACACAAATATCAGTTTACAGTATCGTGACTTTAGAAGATACTTGAGCTGTGGAATGGCGCAGTTCTATATTTAACTTTCATAGCGCATCGACCGTCTGGCTTTCGAATTATCCATATGAACGCGATAAATCGAACTGTGACCGAACAAATTATGATACTTCATTTTTATAGATGTTCCTGATGGATGTAACACGTATATAATAGGAAGCTAATTATATTCCAACATTAAGAAATTAATTCCATTATTTTAAATTGATAAATGTGATTCGCGCAGACAATTTAGTCTGCGGCCTTATCATCTCGGTCAATATTGAAGTTTTCCCAGACTATAATTGAAACGATCCTTTGAGCTTTTGTTAATGGTTGATACTTTTCGACGTAGGGTGTTTGAAAATGTTAAAATTCAAATTATAGGTGAATTAGACTTTATATTTATTGAATAACCAACATATGCACAGCATTTGAATCAATAATAAAACACGTCATTCGAGGAATTATACCGCATTCACTACGAGATAGGTGTATATATTAACGTTATTAGTCAGCAAAATATTTCATCCATAATGCAAATACGCTAAAATAATACCGGAAACTGGCTTGTGAACATTATATATGTGCAGACGCATCGATATTGAAAAGTTGATAGCAACTATATGGTTATTTTAACCTAAACTGAAATGTTTTCGTACCTAATGCTTAGAAACATCCTGCAGGATTTGTGTTTTAAATTGTAGACCAGACGATTATTATCTTAAAGATCACATTATTTGTTCTACTCTCACACCCTTTATATTCCGCACTTTCTTTTCCTTCGATATATAATTATAAGGTAACTGACAATATTGAGTATTAGAGAACAGTATAATAATACATTTATATAATAATCACTATAATTACAACGTGACAATACATTCATATAACATTGTGTTATTGTGGTATTGTATGTCATTGCATGTTTCATTCTGTGTATAGTTCATTGTGGGATACCCTCGACCGACATATACTGATGAGACGAGGAAAATATCAGTTATTTTAAAATGCATATTAAAATGGTAGTCTACTTATTTTAAGGGAGTAATCTGTCATTTTGGAAAGATTTATTAAGTTGTTACAGGGAGCGCCACAGACCCCCGGGGAAACAATAGCCTACGAAACATTACTGACTTGAGAGGTACAAGGATAAACATGTATGAGGGAGCAATGCATGGCATGAAATACCACATACAACCATGGATAATCTAGGGAAACTGCAAGGAAGGGCAAAAGATTGAATGCATGGAATACATCACAGGACGAGGCAAGAAAGCCAGTAGTTCTGGGCCTAACAAATGGAGAAAAGGACATGGACATTATTTGAAGTCGAGGAACTGCACATGGGGTAAGGGCAACTTAATATGCATCTAAAACAGAAATAGAAATAATAACCAGAACTCACTCTTGGCTTACATTTCCACTTATATGATATTCTAGGAAACACTTGCCTTTTTTGTCGTGTATACTTGTAAAACATGTTGGCTCTGAAGCCGCTCATTCATAGCTCTGTAACTGTGAAATATTTGTAGACCTGAACAATATTATAAATAATATATATATAAATATTCATAAATACATGAATACAGTTTATCTACATGCAGCAAGCAAACAGGTATAACCTCCTAGTGGTATATTTGATATTGACAGTTTTAATTTTGACAGTCAGCCACACAGTTCCTTATCGCCCCATAGATGTTTGACCTAACATCTCATCAACTTCTCGGGTGTTTTGTGAGCTGATGTTTCCCTATGATATGTGTGCGGATGCATTGTCTTGTGCATGTGGATGTGAATCGATTCAATTCTTTCTCAACATTGATTTCTTACAACTTTTATTAATTATAAGATGTTTTTAAAGGGGGGGGGTCTTAACCAGCACTCGTACCTAATAAAGGGGTTGCTATGTCTGCGAAAGAATCCCGCCCTTCATTATATGCAAATACTCCATTTCAAGAGTCCAGCGCTCTGCTCCCTAGACTAGCACGCCTTCTTTCAAAGTTATTACTTAGGTATGTGACACTAGACTAAATTGACCGAACAATAATTCTTATTTACAACTATAACATAATAAAGTCATTATTGTTACATCCATTTTCATGCTGATCTAGCATGATAGTCATTTTGCTTCGAAAGATCTTTTCTCGATTTTAGGTGTTAATAAACATCATTTACTCTCTATTATTAAACCATTAATAAAGACAACAATGATGATATGTTAGCACTTTCAGAATGTGACAGTAGAACGAAACATGCTCGTGATATAATGAATAGCCTTCTATAAAACAAACATAAAATGTCTTTGCGATAATAAGTTATGACGACTGTTGAGACAACGACGCTCTTTTGTCTCTTTCTTTAAACGAAAAGAGACATTTATTTGTTAGTGTAAAAGTCGAACAGAATACAGTCGGGGGAAATATAACATACGGGAACTAATTAAAACCATTATTAAATCTACAGGATATTTCTATAAAATGTTTGATTTTATAAGAACTACTAATATATCTGACAGCGCTGCATTAATGCTAGCATCGTCGATGTTCCAGTTGTTATGGTGCGTCATTGTGATCAAAATGTAAAGCGCCTGACTCCTTTCCTAAAGAATGCCCGCCAGATTAGCTCGGTCGGTAGAGAGCCCGACTGCTAATATATAGGTAGTAGGTTCGAAACCGTGTATAACTTAAAAACTGTTGAGAAACGGCTTTAAACCGAAACAAACAAACACATTGTTTACTGATGGTCATGGCCTCTAAACTACAGAAAACAAACTCTAAGAAATTTAAAAAACTGCTAGTTGGGTAGAATATAAGTTGTGTGAATTTTGTTCACAATTTAAATTAAAATAAATAAGTTGTAATTTAACTAAGGGCCTACTCTCAAAGATCATTAGGGCACAGGATGTTGTCAATAGTTATTTCCCTTTATCCCTCTAGAGTATATTATATAGATAGATACTATATTTAGAAATTAAGGCATTATGCCCATGATTTATAATTACAAGTAATATAAAAACATACATTTTGTAAAATCAAGAAATAATACAGTTTTAATTACTGGTATACATTATTCTTATAGAAAACACATATGAACACAGTTATGTAACACATTGTACAAGTATATAAGATATGCATGTTAATATGATATATATAATACAGCACAAGGATTCTAACGCTTTTCACACCTGACTTTTTCCGCGGGGTAAAAAGTAAAATCAAGAACTAAGAAAAGTAAAAAAATACTAAATTTAGAAAAATAAACGCAGAAAAGGGGACAAAACACGATTAAAACAAAATTAAACACGAGCATAATGAGAGTGGACAATAATAAAGTCTTGCCCACCGTTTGCAACGAGTTGTCACAATTTGGTGAATAAAGACGCTCTAGATACAAATAACATGTTATCTCTTTTTACTAGTGTATATATTTTTCGCCTATCGGCTTAGATCAATAACTTAGTCGAGTCAGATTTTCATCAGCGCTGTTAACAATCATAGGCTCATCGAACAGTGGAGATATCTGAGAATTGTAACATTCTTAAATAGATTGGCCAATGTAATCATCTATATTCGCGCAAAAATCAATTCTCAAATCCGATCATTATTAAGGGGATGTTTGAAGTTCATAGTGTTAAGCTGTGGGCGGAAATAAATACCGGCATGTTGATTGTGTGTGTGTCTTTTATATTCACATATTCTAGACTAGTTTAGTCATTTATGTTATCTATAGTTATACGAACACAGGAGTAAATGAAGGACGTTGGAAAATGTGTGTAGATGTCAAAATGCTAACTTTGAAATAAGTTCGATTTTTTTAATTGAACTTAAAACTACAAGTTAATCAGATGACGAAAGTTTGACTTCTAAACGCCCATCATCTGCACAGTCAAAGACGCACTTGCAACACGGAACAGATTTTGTGGGGGAAAAACGAAACATATAGAATTCAACAAACACAAAGTGTTAAAGAAAAACGACACATCTAATGTCAGCAATGAATTAGGTTTTTTTAATTAAAACCACAAGTTAATCGGATGACGTAAGTTCTAAACGCCAACAATCTGCACAATCAAAGACATACTATACTGGAAACACAGAACAAATTCTGTGAAAAGAAAAGAAACATTTAGAATTTAACAAACACAAAGTGTTAATGAAAAACGACACATCTAATGCCATCAATAAACTAGGAAACAACAGGACACTCAAAACCATTATAAAAACTGCAACTGAAACACACATTGATGAAATAATCAAAATGGTTTACGATGTAATTAAGGAAAATCATTGTATGCAAAACGAAATATTAAGTTATTTTAAATGAAACTGAGATGGTATTATTGGTTAAAGTGATTACGTAATGGAAATTAAAAAAGCAATTTATAGGCAGCACACAGGAACATATTGTGTGTAGCAATGGGTTCTCTTCCTGTTTATTGTGTCTTACGCTGTTCTCCATTCCCAACAGTCTGTCCCTCCTTCTACTCTCCTTAATTGTTTGTTTTTCAGCCAGACAATTCCTTATCGCCACATCTCCATAGATGTTTGCCCAGCTCCTAATGTGTTTTGAGTACCGATATTTCACTGAGAGATGTGTGGGGAGGCATTGTCTTTAACATTTATTTGCCGCAAGACAGACAAACAAACTGAACTTCTTCTTTTCTGATTATTAATCAACCGGGCGCGTTTCAAATTGTTATAAACGTTGCTTCAATCCCATGCATAGTATAATGAGCTTTGAAAGTGAACATTAAAACTTCAAACGGCTCTTAAAATGAAATTTAAGAGAAATTCGATGTTAAGGGAATCTGCCTCCCTGCTTCAAGTTTCAATAAAGTAACTGTATATAACCTGTTATCGATTTGTAAACCGACTGACATGACGTCTGTTTTAGATGAGAAATCTCAATTTTCCGCGAGACAGATTTGATAGGTGTATGTTGACACTGGGATAAGGGACGTAACTTACATATATATAATCTTAGTATCGCGGTTGTCTCTCTTCAACCAGATAATCACTTTTGTATGTAATTCAAGTTAAATCCAATTGCATGGTATACTGGCAGTTTGGAATATAACTTGCGCATTGGAGAAAACATAATGATGTAACACTGTGAGTCCACATCGTAGACACATGTGACATGGTGCAACATCCCGGCGCATTAATCTGACACTATGACAACCGGTTCTGTCACACTTCCCATTGAATGCCTAGTGAAGGCAAGATAGCAGCTATTTTATTGACTAAAGTACGTCACAGTCGAAGCCTGAATCCTCGAACTTCTGCACCCGAGGCAAACGCTCTACCACAAAACATCCGGCTCGGTTTTTGTCATTCACGATCGCTCTCATTCAGACATAAAAAAGCAATCTGTATTAAAGCACCGTGTTGCATTACATTTACAATATTCTCTTTATTGCAATGCTATTTGCATGTATTTGTGCCCAGACTGCACAATAAAATGTCTGTAAGAATGATTTATGGGTATCAAGTGTGCAATGTGTTGTAGTTTAGGCCATCCTTCAAATAGTGTTTGTTTACAGCACCTAAGTAATTTTACTGACAATTCCAAAGCTGTCAATCGCCAAATGATAATTAGTTCCCCTTAATGTATTTGGATAAATAAAACTTTCCCCTTCCCCTGTAGGATTCCTTGATCTGATATAATATTCGTGTTTATTCCACCATCTGTACGTGGCTCACTATAAATCTCTACTTGTCCTAAAATGGATTCCCTTTCCCCATTGTTATGCCCTTTTGCTCTCCTTAATTGTTTTCATACTCAACCAAACAATTCTTTCTTACCCCATACCCTTAGACGTATTGCCTTATACTTCTCAACTCCTAATGCTTTGTATGTTAATATTTTCATGTGATATGTGTGGGGAAGCATTGTCTTGTGCATGTGACATTTCATTACCTAATTCCTCCAGACGGACGAAGCCCGCCTTAATAGAAAATGGTCGGGTTTCCTTAAAAAAAATTGTAATACATAGCAAAATCGACTTACCGACCTAATCGCGTTTAAGGGAATCGACGTTTTTACTAATATAAAATATATAAAGACATATTATGTAGAAACAAGATACAAGTTTTAATATCTCGCATTGCAAAAAAAACTAATTCAAAAGACTTACAGCCGTTTCAAATAACAGGAATCATGTTGTGTTATATTACGGCTGAGGACGAAATTTGACGCAAATACAACTATAAATTCGCGTTATTCCAGGAAATAATCCGTTGTTTATTAAGGAAACTACGCAATAGTGTCTGGATGAAAAACTGCTTGTTTAGAATACTTTCGATATATTAAATACTGCATGGACTAACTGTCAAATAGGACTTATTCTTCAGCACTTACACGAACGGACCTGGGTCATTGTGACGCCCCGACGCAGCCTGTGTTTCGACCAAAAATGTAGAAGGCAATGCGACATAAGTTGCATGAACATCACTTAAACCAGCACAAAACACAACATACTCAACAACAGAAACACCATCAGTGGAAAGAACACCATTAACAAAGACACCAGCAACAACAAGCGGAGCAAGAGGCAACATCACTAGTATAGATGTCATAAACATTTGGCGCCATCAATATAATACTATCACCTACAATGACACCACCAAGGTAAGCATCCAAAACAACAGAAACAACAAAATCAGCATCAACAACAAACTATGAACTGAATATAATCACTATCTAGTCGAAACACAAATTTGAACAACGGCATACTGATAGACATTACAATAAACGGCGGAGATACCAATCCCATAAACGGAAACTACTACGACTGTGTTAGTACATTGACTAGCATTGCGACAATAATACAACATGTATCGTATAGGCCAAACATTGAGAGTGGTTTCTGATAAACCTTGAAAATATGAGGCCCCAAAGAATACAATATGTTCACAACATAAAGCAAGTGATTGAGTGAATACCGTAATTTTTTTCTCTCCTGTAACATATTTAATTTTTATACACACGGTATTGTTCCAATGTTTACAGTAAAAATTAGCTTTGCGTTCATGGTTTGAATGAAAAATTCTGTTATAAACTGTCCCTGGGGTATACAGGTGTACTCATCGATGTTCAAAAGCTCCGTTAGAAGGATTTTGTATTTGATCATCACCCTAGTTCATTAAGCTATGTTTTATTGTCCAAACGCATTCGACCTCAATAAAAAATATAGGTACTCGTTTGAAAGAAAGAAATGCTTGTTCGCTTCTTTGTAAACATTACCATGCTACCATGCACAGTACTTGTATTCAATAGTTATCACTATCCGATTCAATGACAGTAGCAACATTCACATGAGACACATTTCTTCTCTGTAATGAATTCACTGAAGATTGCGAAATAACAAGTGAAAAGAGCATAGCAAGGAACGCCAATTTCACAAATCAAGGAGAGAATAAGTTGCTACAGGGAAAACAGCAGTCCATAAATCATCAGGCATTTGAGAAGGTGCAAGGGTAAATAAAACTCTGACATATCATGTCCTCCACCTCTGATTAGTGATAACAGATATTCCAATCACATCGCACGTTGGTTATCATTATATATATCATTGTTATAAGAGCGAACAAACATATGTATTGATCATAATTAAAACTTCCATTACATTTTGGACGAAAATAACAAGGCACATCAGAACCAAATGTCAAAAACACGACTACAGATCATATGTTTGACGCGCAACAAGCAGAAAAAATGCAGAACAAAGAAGGACATCAAACGGACACAAAATTGTATTTTCCATATCTAAGAGTTCTTAGATACTTCCTGTGGTTTCAAGATAAAAGACAAGCAATCGACAAGCATGCAGTACATTCGATAATTGCCCATGGAAATCAATGTTGTCAAGATGGTGACACGTATAAAACATAATTGACATGTAAGCAAGCACGTGTGTGGGTTATACTGCAGAGATAGGTGAGGACAAAGGTTTGGATAACTACATTGTTTATCTGTACGATTGAAACTAACACGAAAAAGAAAGTGTGCACTTTTATATTGGGCATAACTTTTTTGTTACAAAGTTTAGATATACGGATTTATCATCATGAGTGAAGAAAATAACCCTTTACACATTGCACCCATTTACCCTATATTTAAGCGCATAGACGGCTTTCAAATTGACAGCAGGCTATTATGCAACTTTTTGTTCGTGCTACCCGTGCAACGTGTGTACAGGTACAGGTTGACCCTGACCGATATCTTTACTTGTTATGCAATAATAAATCACAGTTCACTTTTGAAGTTCACTCGTAAACAAGATGCCACGGCTTCAAGAAAACGAACGAATTCAGGCACTTCTGCAACTCGCAGCCGGCGTCAGCGTTGCTGACGTCGCTAGGCAGTTAAACTGCCATAGAAATACCATAATAAAACTCCGACGACGTTACCATCAGAATGGAAGCGTTAGAGATCATCCACGATCCGGTAGACCGAAGGTGACAACGGCACGTCATGATAGACATATGACGTTGACGCACTTACGTCATCGGTTCAAAACCACTATAAGCACTGCGCGAGAGCTTGGCGTATGAAGGGATACGGTTCTAAACCGACTGCGGGCCAATGCAAACCCGTTAAGGGCTAGGAGGCCTTATGTAGGCCAGATCCTTCGTAACAGACATCGTACTCTCAGACTGGTCTGGGCCCGCCGTCATCTCCGTTGGAACCGTGCCATGTGGTCTAGGGTGCTCTTTAGTGATGAGTCGCGATTTAACCTTAGCACTGCTGACGGTAGAGTTCGGGTATTTAGACGTAAAGGGGAACGTTTTGACCAGAACTGTTTATTAGAGCGAGATCGTTTTGGAGGGGGTAGTGTAATGGTCTGGGGAGGTATTATGGGCGGTAGGAAAACAGACCTTGTTGTTATTCATGGTAATTTAAATGCCCAAGGTTATGTTGACCAAGTTTTACGCCCAGTTGTTATTCCTTTCCTACAACAGAACCTTGGTTGTTTAATGCATGATAACGCAAGGCCACATACTGCTATACTTACCAGGAATTATCTCGCTAGAAATAACGTTAACGTCTTACCTTGGCCGGCTTGCTCTCCGGATATGAATCCCATTGAACATTTATGGGATTTGCTTGGTCGGAGAGCAAGGAAAAACCATGTTATCAACAATATCAATGACTTGTGTGCAGCCTTAGTTCATGAATGGAACGCCATTCCCGCCAACGTCATAAGACGTTACGTCAGGTCCATGCGATCTAGAATACTTGCGTTGATCCGTAGACGAGGAGGCCACAACATATACTGATTAATTGTCACGTAACTTGACAAATATCCGAAGGCAAAAAAGCAGTTACAAAACATTACAAATCTGCAACTTTTACTTTTCACCCCTACGTTATTCACACGTAAAACAATGTTCTGATAATTATCAAATTTCACTTAGAAGTAAAACATCGTGTTGCCAATACATTTTTGCACATTTTGATACCAAATTTGCCAATATTTTGCTTCTATAAGTATAAAAAAATTCCCTCTAACCAAGTGCACACTTTCTTTACCGTTTCAGTATATAACGAGCGTCCATCCGACTTAGACCATGTGAACTTCATATGGAAAATGTACAAATGGAATAGCATGCTGGAATGAAGGTCACCGATCGAACGAAATGCTGTGAGCGTGGTCTAAATATATAATTGAAGCCCTAACAATCGTAGCGAGGGTAGGTCAAGTTTTTTAAATAATTATATACATGGACATTTGTATTAGTATATAAAAACGATATTAAAAAACTTAGCTGAGTAGTGCATTGAATAAATGATAAAAGCGTAATTGTCGACCTAGCACAAGAATCGAATCACATTCACTTTGAGATGGATGAATACGGAAATGACAAAATATTAGGTGACAATTCCGACTTTTTTTAAATACTCTTAACAAATACTTCAGATTATTTGTTAATGCGAATATTTATTTTCACATACATACGTTTTTAAAAGTGTCATTGGGACGCATCATCTTTACAGTTTACAACTGTAACAGTCGTTTACATTCTGAAGAATGCTGTAACGTTACGGAAAGTGATATTGAAACAGAATCGGAAATAAAATATCATAAAAAAATTACGAATAAAATCATACTACATACAAATCAGAGAATGGAACACGAAGCATAACACAATAATGATTCACTACAATGAATGTACTGAACAGTGAGGGCATTTATACTAGTATGACTAATGTGCCTCGGAAGAGAAGATAAAAGCTGATATCGCAAATCAAATCGCATAAACGTACTAAACTAATAACACCCGCAGCAAGCTAACTGTCATATTGTCTCTCACGAGATACAAAAAGCAATCTCTTAATGCAGAAAGTTTACTTCATTCACCACGTCTGGGTCTTTGAAAACAAAACATGTTTTATATAATATTTAAACAGACAAATCCAACATTATAAGTCCGTAGTGTTGCTAGCTTTCCGTCGTGATTAATTGCATGCCGCCCCAATGTTGCTCTCAAGTTCCATCCCCCACTGTTTGAGCTATTTAAACCCCTCCCCATTTCTTATCAAATACCAAATACCTTCTGTTCAATTGTGCTAACCTCACAGTACTTATTCACATAGTGTTTTTTAAAACGCTACTGGTTACATATTTAGTTGAATTTGATTGCAGTAAATCAAATCATTTATGAGTCGAATGAATTGAGCTATGGACAAACGTCAATGTAAACCTATCAAAACCACGTTGTTTCAGATCACTTTGTCCTTCTCTAATAAAAAAGTCTCACCGTGCAAATGGCGTATTAGTTCTTTCGTGCAGTATATAAGGAGGCTATGTATTGTGAATGGGCCTTATCATGTACTACCCCTTCTGACATCGGTAACACAATCATTGGCGCATTACAATGAACTAACGTAACATGGAAATGTTTTCAAATTGTTCAGATTATTATTTTTGCTTGTTAACACCAGTGATTTCTGGTGCAATCTCATACATTTTCTATCTTAAATCACTAGCCACTACAACTATTTGCGTCAATGCAAACATTTCGATTTCAATTTCCTCCGGAATATCAACAACATGCGATTCGCGTTGATATCTGATATAAACATTTCTTTGCTTTGATCACAATATTAATGAGGAACAGTACAAAACCTGATACAACATCGCGTGTCTTCAAACTCTTGTCATAAAACATCATGAATTATTAATGTGCCACCTTGTCGGGCAGTCACCGGAAGATAATTTGTTATCAATGTTAAAACAGTATGCAAACGGCAAACACGACACTGTGTGTTTATGACCAATTTCCGAACGAACAAAATTTTTATGGAATTATGTTGTTTGCTAGAGCATATTTGGCATGCCATGAACCTTGTTTAAGAGACAATTCCCTAGCTGGCAAATAATGTGAAACACAGGTATATTCCTGATCAAATTCCACGAATAAAACTTCTACATAATTGACAGGTATGTGTTCTTGGGACGGTTGCATTCAATTTATATCCTGTGTTCAATATAAACTTGTTAAAGCGTTACCAATCCTAAGCAAACAAATCGAACCATATAATGTTATGCTTAACCCGTTTTCTTCGTGGAATTGACCATTTAAGTGTTTATGGCTTTCCTGATACAGCACGAAAACCTTGACGTTATTTATTTGTTCATTCTTTAGCCAGCATTCTGATAATAAGACTGATTTAATCAATGTACATTATGGCCGTCTTAAACAGTGCGTTTTTCGATTTAAGTTCTACCAAATCATTGTCTTTACTCCACTTCTGAGAAACTACTTGTCTGGATGGTCATTTTCTAATAAACATACAATCATCGCAAAATGGCAATACTATCTCCCATACCCGAGAGTTTAGCATTTTACGTTAGAGCAAGGCCTGGTTGTTCCGGTGAAAGGTTAATGCAACTAAGGGTGGTAATTATGCCACATGTTTACGGCGTGGTATCACAGTCTGCTACATATGAGCATCGTCTCCGCATAACTGAAGATATGATAGTAAGACGTATATCCGCACAGACACACTGATTTAAAAGTATGTTAAACCAATATTCGTTATAGAGAGCCTCTACATCATTTGACTAGGTGATAGGTGACACATATATCTTACACGTAGCATCATTAAACAAGTACTTTCCATGCCAAAACCTACATACACAAATTTGGCTCTTAATAATTCATTTTTCTGCTATTTTTTCGTTATGCCTCTACACATTTTTTAAATAAAAAAAGCAAAATACCGTGGACGACTTGCTTACCTACACCACAAGTCGTGAAAAGGGGAACCAAAACAAACATATTTCAATATTATCTTAACTGACCTTAATAGAATTATACTGTCAGAAAACAAATAATTAACACAACATAGTGTGTCTTTCGTCTGTTTCAAAATGAACTGTAAAGTCTCCATCTACACGCAGCCTGCACGGTTGGCTCAGTTGGTATAAAGCTGGACCGTCATCCTGGAGGTCCGGTTTCGATTCCCGGGGTGCAAGTTTTTTGACAGTTTGCAGCGATCATTTGTCCTCCTATGATTCATGTGAGGTAATTGTCAGCTGCTTACGGAAGGGCAAGTAAGCACTGATTATAATTAATACCTGCAAAACTGGTAAGGTCAACTGAATGACATGAGTGCTCAAAACAACATCGACAATTGGCATAAAAAACATTAAAAAACCGCCCGTATGCATCACGTACACGTCAATCAATGAGCCATAAAATATATTTGTGCAAATGTATAAGATCAATATCAGTGAATCTAAAACAACAAATGGCACTATATGCACTGGAGTCATGACCTCCGAGTAATTTCAACGCTCGTTTGAAGTAAGTTATTCATTCTTAAAAGCATGTTGACTCGAAGAAGTGCGTTAGTGCTTGAAATACCGTTAAGTAAAATGTTTTCATAGCACTTTATGTCCGCTTTGAACCCTAGATAATAGGCCATTGCCAGGAGATTAACGACCCTATTGTCCTATTTGAGATTTTATGAGCTATTTTACAGTATCAATAATGTGACTGCATGCACGTGATAACAAACCCGAAGTTCTCAAGCTCACGTAAGCAAGAGGTAGAATTTAAAACTCAAATAAATGTTTAGAGAGTTATGATTGTTAGTAGCAAATATCGAACAGTTAAAATCGCAATTGGAGATTTGGTGCATGCCATCATGCAAGTGTGCCTCGGTGTACGTGCTAGTGTATGCGTCTTTGTCTGATAAAGTCAATAAAGTGCGACCTCTACAAAGCAACACTCTTTATGAGACATCCAGTTTGGCTTTGTTTGAGAGGTTGCTGCTCTAGAGAGGTTAAATTGATATGACATTATCACTAAAGGAACATACATATCTTGTTGTTGGAGATACTCAAGAGAGGGCCGCTCTGCAGAGGTTGCATTCATTGTAATATACTTCTCTATGTAGAATAAATGTGATACATATAGTAACAATAAACTCTGAACATTTAATAGAAAAATCATATCATTCATGATGCATACCTAACAGCACAGCCTATCAGTTAAGATGAACTGAAAATAGATCAACTAAATTACTTCCATGGTACTTGGTATTTTGTCAAAACACTTTGTAGACATCAAAACAACTATAATCATTCTGGCAAGATATATCTTCCAGGTGGCACTCTACCAGTCCTGTCCAAATCTCGCCTGTAGAAGTGTTATGTCCTGTGAATGTTATGAAAGTTTCTTTGTGAAGCTAAAATATTACAGACAGATGCTGCGAAAATTTTATAAATTATTTTACAAGTTCATGGACAAGAAATATACAATGCCCACTAGCAAAGAGTACTGATCGCACTCCGATTCAGCATATGTCCGAACACACATGATTCGTTACAAAACGTCAGCAAATCGCCATTGTGTGACAGTTACTGTTATTATTAAGTGCACTATATTACTGATATGTCACAAATATCATTGTAAAACGTATGTCCAAAATAGTTTAAATTAGTCCATATTTCAAATATATTTTCAACTGTTGTTTACCCGGAGGTCTGTGTGAGGAGGCATTGTCTTATGTATGTGGCGTTTCCTGTAGTAACTGATTCTCTCTTTTAATTTCATTATAATTATTTTTATCAAATTATATTAAATTTTGTTAATGTATATTTTTTGTATTTTTGCCTTTCCTATGTTCAAACTATTTAGTTGCATGTTTAATGGCGTGATGTATAGTTTCATACCAACCAAATTGCATTTTTAAATAAAGAATTGACTTTCTACGAGTACTATACATGTAGTTAGATATTGACTTTCTCGTACCATAGTTTGATGTAGATGTGTTTCTACATTCAGAAGTCAAAAGTTTCTGTAACCTTGAGTAGAAATTCTGACAAATTGGAGAGGATTTTCATGAATATGGAATGACATCAGGGGTTATTAAGCATACATGTTCCTTACTCAACTTTTCCATACGTGTTTCATTACAGATATTGTCCAGGGGCGTAGCCAGTGGTGGTAGAATGTGTACAATCTAGGCGGTCTAAGGACATAATACCCTGGAACAAAACTCGTTTTCTAGAACGTTCTTGGTGCAGTCTTGTAACATTTTCACAAGCCATACATTAAAACTTGAAAAGTTATATATTCAGATAATTTATATCCCAAACGGCATACAAATGCTCAACTGTTGGTTATTGCACATTGTATAGATTTTTGTCAAAATCGTGTGTACGCAACGTCGTATTTTGCGTACAGGTAGCTACGCACCTATTGTCACTATCAATACTTATATCAATAGCGATGTGTATTCCAGAAGAAAGTCGGGATTTAAAGGTCTTGTAAAATATGTCAAATTAAGTGAAATAAAATAGTTTTGTCGGCAAGGATGTTTACATACATTTATTACATAATAAGAGAGCATGTCCCTTTCTTATTTGGAAAGACAACACACCCTACCCGGCGTTATGATATGTCTTCCCTATTTATTCGACAAACTTCTATTCGAATACTTGGCCTAGTATCACCTTTAATACACATCCACGCCCTTTGTATCTTCTTATGTACGTCCAAATGAATTGGGCTATTCGAAACTATATATTATAAGGCTTCGATGAATTCGAATGAACGATGTCCGACTGTATTTATTTCAGAAACTTTGTATGCATTACGTTGTGTTCTGACCCATTCAAAATTAATTTATGATTAATTTTGTAAATAAACAGTCAATATTATACTCGTTCCTTTACCTATCTATGTACCAGTGATTGTATACTCCGCCTTCAGCATGGAGATAGAGGATACTCGTTCCTTTACCCATCTATGTACCACCGATTATACACTCCGCCTTCAGCATGGATATAGAGGATACTCGTTCCTTTACATATCTATGTACCACAGATTATACACTCCGCCTTCAGCATGGAGATAGAGGATACTCGTTCCTTTACCTATCTATGTACCACATATTATACACTCCGCCTTCAGCATGGATATAGAGGATACTCGTTCCTTTACCTATCTATGTACCAGAGATTGTATACTCCGCCTTCAGCATGGAAATAGAGGATACTCGTTCCTTTACCTATCTATGTACCAGAGATTGTATATTCCGCCTTCAACATGGAGATAGAGGATACTCGTTCCTTTACCTATCTATGTACCACCGATTATACACTCCGCCTTCAGCATGGAGATAGAGGATACTCGTTCCTTTACCTATCTATGTACCAGTGATTGTATACTCCGCCTTCAGCATGGAGATAGAGGATACTCGTTCCTTTACCTATCTATGTACCACATATTATATACCCCGCCTTCAGCATGGAGATAGAGGATACTCGTTCCTTTACCTATCTATGTATCAGAGATTGTATACTCCGCCTTCAGGATGGAGATAGAGGATACTCGTTCCTTTACCTATCTATGTACCAGTGATTGTATACTCCGCCTTCAGCATGGAGATAGAGGATACTCGTTCCTTTACCTATCTATGTACCACCGATTATACACTCCGCCTTCAGCATGGATATAGAGGATACTCGTTCCTTAACATATCTATGTACCACAGATTATACACTCCGCCTTCAGCATGGAGATAGAGGATACTCGTTCCTTTACCTATCTATGTACCACATATTACACACTCCGCCTTCAGCATGGATATAGAGGATACTCGTTCCTTTACCTATCTATGTACCAGAGATTGTATACTCCGCCTTCAGCATGGAAATAGAGGATACTCGTTCCTTTACCTATCTATGTACCAGAGATTGTATACTCCGCCTTCAACATGGAGATAGAGGATACTCGTTCCTTTACCTATCTATGTACCACCGATTATACACTCCGCCTTCAGCATGGAGATAGAGGATACTCGTTCCTTTACCTATCTATGTACCAGTGATTGTATACTCCGCCTTCAGCATGGAGATAGAGGATACTCGTTCCTTTACCTATCTATGTACCACATATTATATACCCCGCCTTCAGCATGGAGATAGAGGATACTCGTTCCTATACCTATCTATGTACCAGAGATTGTATACTCCGCCTTCAGGATGGAGATAGAGGATACTCGTTCCTTTACCTATCTATGTACCAGTGATTGTATACTCCGCCTTCAGCATGGAAATAGAGGATACTCGTTCCTTTACCTATCTATGTACCAGAGATTGTACACTCCGCCTTCAGCATGGAAATAGAGGATACTCGTTCCTTTACCTATCTATGTACCAGAGATTATACACTCCGCCTTCAGCATGGAGATAGAGGATACTCGTTCCTTTACCTATCTATGTACCAGTGATTGTATACTCCGCCTTCAGCATGGAAATAGAGGATACTCGTTCCTTTACCTATCTATGTACCAGTGATTGTATACCTCGCCTTCAGCATGGAGATAGAGGATACTCGTTCCTTTACCTATCTATGTACCAGAGATTGTATACTCCGCCTTCAGCATGGAGATAGAGGATACTCGTTCCTTTACCTATCTATGTACCACATATTATATACCCCGCCTTCAGCATGGAGATAGAGGATACTCGTTCCTTTACCTATCTATGTACCAGAGATTGTATACTCCGCCTTCAGGATGGAGATAGAGGATACTCGTTCCTTTACCTATATATGTACCAGAGATTATACACTCCGCCTTCAGCATGGAGATAGAGGATACTCGTTCCTTTACCTATCTATGTACCAGAGATTATACACTCCGCCTTCAGCATGGAAATAGAGGATACTCGTTCCTTTACCTATCTATGTACCAGTGATTGTATACTCCGCCTTCAGCATGGAGATAGAGGATACTCGTTCCTTTACCTATCTATGTGACAGTGATTGTATACTCCGCCTTCAGCATGGAGATAGAGGATACTCGTTCCTTTATCATCTATGTACCAGTGATTGTATACTCCGCCTTCAGCATGGAGATAGAGGATACTCGTTCCTTTACCTATCTATGTACCAGAGATTGTATACTCCGCCTTCAGCATGAAAATAGAGGATACTCGTTCCTTTACCTATCTATGTACCAGAGATTGTATACTCCGCCTTCAGCATGGAGATAGAGGATACTCGTTCCTTTACCTATCTATGTACCAGTGATTGTATACTCCGCCTTCAGCATGGAGATAGAGGATACTCGTTCCTTTACCTATCTATGTACCAGTGATTGTATACTCCGCCTTCAGCATGGAGATAGAGGATACTCGTTCCTTTACCTATCTATGTACCAGAGATTGTATACTCCGCCTTCAGCATGGAGATAGAGGATACTCGTTCCTTTACCTATCTATGTATCACATATTATATACTCCGCCTTCAGCATGGAAAAATATATATATGCAATCATAGATTGTCGCAGTAAATTTCTCAAGAGAATACGTTCCTTGTTTTAGTAATTATCTTCTACTCAGTATTGAATAGAGAATTATCAATTAGTTACTAAAAGGTCAAAATTGTAATCTCACCTAAATCAGTTGCAGACAATATGAAACAGTCATGGTTTATGTGCAGAAAGCAATTCTGACATCACGTGATATATCAAAATCTTACCACGTGCGAAACCGAATAGAATTACCAAGGAATTTCAAATATGTTATTATAATTGTGTTGTATTTGATTCAAATGAAATTTAGAATAGGTCTGAACTGTAGACAAATTGGTGACACATATGTTTCGGTTGATATCATAAATGTTGCTAACATGGGTGCCTTCATATGAATGAATTTTAATGTCAGAGACTTCTTGCTTTGATAATATCTGTGATTTATGAAGCGGATATAAAGGCGAATGATTTGAGTAGAATATTATTCTGTCCTTGAAATAACAATTATTCAATCTGTCAGAGTAATTGAGGCCGTATTCGTAGACGAACTCGCCTGCTGAGTTGATACAGCATGGGCTGTAAATGAGGAAGAAATTTGGAATTGTGAAGGCCGCGGAAAAATTCACCATTAGCTAGAATACATTAACATATTTATCAAGACATGCATAGACACCTGATCTTTAATTAAATAATAAAAAAAAAGTTCAAATACATTCCTGCCAATAGCCAATAAGAATTAAAAAGATTCCAGTTTTGACAAAAGTTAAAAGTTGACAAAAGTCACTAAAAGGAGCATAAATTCGATTTGTTTCCAAATAAGTTTCAAAGTAAACCTTCAATTTTTTTTATTCACATACAAATGTTGACCTATGAAATTTCAATATTCCACATCGTACGTCTCATCGTTGTTGTTTGAGTTGACTATGAGGTCATGCTTGTCCCTGATGAATATTTCAGTATCGGGCTCGGAAAGTCACGGAAGCACATCGGCTATGCACGGAAATCGCAACGGGCTTTAACATTTAATATTTTGTGAATTACATATGGTGTCTTTCCAAAGCGTTTCTTTTAGACGATACTTTGTTTTGCGGTTTGAATCTCGAAAAATACTATATGCATGTTGTCGATTATTTTGTATACAGAAGTAGTATTTAGACATTTATAAAAAATACAGCAACAATTATTGCATTGTATTCAAGTATAAATACCGGGAGCAGTATCCGTGTGGGAACATATTTGTAGACACATTGTCAATTTGTCTATTCTTTGGAAAATTATAAAAGTGGTACATATATTTGTTCACAATCCTTTCAATACATGTTTTACTTATTGGCATGTTCTCGTCTATATACGATACTGTGCATGTAAGTTTTATTGCTATTCTACAATAAACAGTATGTTAATTACGTCTGAAGCCTAACTAGCGTTAGTGTACACATAAGTGTCAATCTTATTTGCTTCAGTTTGTTTGAGTTCGAATACAATATAATAGACGGATGTATGTAAAAGATAATCTACATCATCATCAGAGGACACAATAACTTGAAACAAAGACATCTTGACTTGACCAGAGGACACAGCACTTTAACTGAGAACAGCAGAACTTGCGGAGAGTAACTTGAACAACGGACACCATAACTTGTTCATGGTACACAAGGACTTGTACTAAGGACCCCAGGATTTGCACAGAGTATATATGTACTTGAACTAAGGACAGCAGAACATGTACATGGTACACAAGAACTTGAACTAAGGACAGCAGAACATGTACATGGTACACAAGAACTTGAACTAAGGACATACTGATTTGAAATAAGGTAACCATGATTTGAACTGAATACATCTGGACTTGAGCTAAGAACTCCAGGACTTGAACTAGGGGCCTTTGGACTTACACTGAGGACATCAATGAGTTGCCGGCGACATCTCACTCACATCACTACACCACCCTTCGTGCGATATATTCATATTGCATGGAATAATTCGTACCATTACAATGATCCAAGATAAAAAGGCAATCTTCTCCCTTGTAATTTAGGTATTGTAATAAATGAGATATGTCATTATTAGATTGTTGCCATAGTTTTGTCCGGTGATCTTTTATGTAGGAACTGCGTATTTTGCGTATATATTTAACATTAATAAGACAACAGGAAACATAGTCAACCATACAACGCAATGAAACTGAGTTCGGTGTTACAAACTTCAATGCAGTAATAAAGTTTGGAATATGAAGAGGAGTGAAATGTTGGTTTTAATCATAATTGATAAAGCGGTCAAGCAAGGGATTGACACACATAAAGCGTACAGCGACACAAAACGCACAAGGAGACATGAAAAAATACGTAACACGGCAAAATGAACACGAGGCTAATACATAAATGATAAGTGAAATTACGAATATCACAAAAAAACACTGGAGGTTTTAACATTGCCTTCAAAATGCACCAGGGCAAAGGGTTTGTTCAACTAACGCTGTCATTATATAAATCATAGTGTGGTATATTCACACTATGGATGTGAGAGAAAATTAAGACAATCGCTCTTTAAAGTCTGATTTAAGTATTTTGTATTGCTTGTGTCACATTGTGTGATGCCCATCTCATTTGATTCTACCGTTAACGATGGGATTTTAAACTAATATTAGTCCATTACGAACTCATATATTCTCGGTACATTTAATAAAGCGCGATATGAGATTTCTACATTTTCATTGACTGACTTTTAGGATACAAGAAAAGATCTTGACACAATAGTATTGCATGCGTACGCAACATGTAATTTAATGACAATCGTCATATTTTCATAAAAAATGAGTTTAACAAGTAAAAAATGAAATTTAAAGAAGACTTATAGTATGGTTTGGGAAAATTGTGCAATTTTAAATGTACTGAGTATATATACAAATAAATAGTACATTTGGTAAACGACTGGGAAAATGACAAATAATAACTGGTGATGGGTAATGGCAATATGGACTATGAACATTCCATATGACTTTTTTGGGCAATTAGGCTTCGCTAATGTACTGTACACATGGTCATAACCATTCATCCCCAGTGTATATTTTTCTGATAGTGACAGTGTTATCAAACGTGTATAAGATTTGGTGGAGTTAATGCCATGTTCCTATTTCAGGGAAATATATATTGGCTTATAAATATACATCAATTGAGAGTTGGTAATCATAATTCATAGTTGATTTACGCAAGCTATCAATTACCATAGCCCAACGAATAGACGCAATAAAAGCATTCAATGATTAATAAAGATTATGTTTCCGTTTGATCTGGAACCTAGAAAGCTGCGAACTCAGACGGACTTGAAATGTATTAAAAACACAATTCCGGAAATATATACAATCGAATAAATAGAAAACTGACAGGATTGTCTCATGTTCTGGTATATATTCAAACATGTATTGAATTTCTTGAGCTAAAATGTACGCGATCCGATTCGACGATATGATTAAATGCTAAAAAGACTACGAAAGGTTAAAATGAGTCATTGACACATTGACACGTTGATATATGTATGGTATAAAATAGGAGACACTTAAATGTGATTTTGAAACAATCATTTTTTAAGACTTGAATCCAAAAATAAACTTAATGACTTTTACCATTTATTCATGTACAAAAGCGAATACGAATATTCACAAGGTCAATAACTGACATGACCTGTTCAATTGTTCAACACGAATACAAAATTAATTTTCATAGACATTCTATCCTTAACTTATTCTAATTATCTTGACAACAGTACAACGCAACATTTCGGGCAGCTCACATTCAAAGTGTATGTGCAAATTTCCTTCTTTGCATGATATACAATGACTCCCGTGTCTCTTATGCGGCTAATTTCAGGGCAGTGTTTGTTCAGATATTGCACCAATTACAGTGACTATACGAAGGGTTTTCGAAAAGTTTCATGTAAAGTGTCATATCTCCTTTAATAATAAATATTTGTAAACAAAATGTCGGGTGTAAAGATAACACAGAATATTTTATTTAAGACATTGCTATTTGTAGCTGCCCCGCTCACGTCTTCATGACGTTGCTATAGAGATATGACAATTTTCCCGAAACTTTCCAACACCCCTCGTAAAAGTCGAGCAGGAAATGCTACATACAAAGTACGAACAGACATGGCACTTTGTATAAAAATAATACAAATGATGAAAGGGGCATAATATACAAACATAGTTGATGCTAACTACAACAGAGCCCCCTTTGAAAGACAGTGGCAAGACTACCAGTGGGGATATAAAAGAGAGAGAATACGTAACTACAGGGAACGCCAAATACACAAGACAGTGCCTCCCCACGCAGACCTCCGGAAAAACAACAATCCACAAAACATAAGGTACTAAAGGAGGTCAAACGGTACACATATTAAGGAACTGAGGCGCAAGGAATGGCTCGGCAGACCACAAGGAATAACTAGGAGAATCAAAGTGGACAGTGAAGGGAGGGGGAGGGGTAACTAATGGATGGAAAATATCACAGGACAAGTCAAGACAACTGGCTGCAATAGGCCAAAACAGGAAACAATCTGAACACTGTATAAAGTGACAGAATTACACAGGGGAAAGGGAAATACAAAACACATTCATAACACAAACAGAAACAACAATCATATAGCGAATTACAGCCTTGGAACTGTCAGCAAAAAATACTGGCCTTGTATAAGCCTAGTTTAAGGTTGACCAAAGTCACACCATAGTATCTTCCATCTTAGACATACCGTGTACATAAGAAAGTACCCACTGAAACAACTCTCGAATACAAGAGGCGGTAAGCACACGATTATACATGTATAGCATAGATGAATAAAAATGCTGACCCATGACGTACCAGAAGCCAGAATATAAAGACGCTACATGATGGGTTTATTTTATGGATTCATTTCGCTTGCTCCTTTTGAATGCATATCCTCAACGAATGACTGTGTTGTAACTAAAAATCTATAAGGATTAATGCAATTGGATAAGGCAGCTTAGCATTCACTTAAAACGTCAAGGCAGATGTAGCGTTTATTTGAAAAGACACAGTCATATTTGTATTATAATCCGATGGTAACATTATATATTAATGATGGCTGTTACCGAGGATTAAATCGAGAGTCAAACAGCATTGGCTAACGTTTGGTGTCAAAGTTTTATAAGTGTTACCCTGCTAAAAACAGTCTTTAAGTAACTTTTATGCTGACTTTGTGAACCTAAACGAATAAAAGAAATGGAAACAGGTCTGAAAATCAGGAAACACCAGCTTATCACTATAGAGGCGGGAAACTGGGAAACTAAGGAACATGAAACCAACAGATTAGATGCATGAAGCAGAAAGACGATTGCCTAATGACCCATATCTTGACAGCTTAAAATTGATCCATTATAAGAAATCAAAGATAATATTGTTAAATGTTTTGATTCATTTTATGCAAATCACAATGACACTAAGGAAGATTTTGAAACATTTCCGGATAAAAGGTGTAGGTCAAACAAACTTATGACCGACATTATGCAGAATATTCAACACGTGATCCAGCATCATCCAAAACTGGTACACCCCTTCAGTCAGGATAAGCGATATCGCCGTAATGTCTCACATCCTGACAGTTGTAACCAGTCTTCGATATAGCTATGAGACTATTTGTCAATAGGTATTCTACCAAGGTTATTGATAATACATTGAAAGTTGTCGAAGAAATATCACAAGACGTGGCCTTCGCTTCCAATAATAAGTCTACGGAAAATGTCATATCCTTTGTGATTGAATTCAGTTCGTCTTTGCCTAATGTTGATAAGACTTTGCATATTGTTTTATTATGAGAATTATTTGACCTGTCATTTGTATATGTAGGTGGGCTTTATGTTTCCTTATATGTTCTCCATGGTCTGCCAGACATTTACTTGCACCAATATTCCCATACACGTTTACCCTTGCAACCATATTCCCATACATGTTAACCCGTGCACCCTTATACCCATACATGTTTACTCGTGCACCCATATTGCTATATATATTTACCCTTTGTTTCACTATTCCCAAACATGATAACCCTTGCATCCCTATTGCCATGCATGTGCACCCTTACATCCAATATTCCCATACATGTGTACCCTTGCATCCCATATTCCCATGCATATGTACCCTTGCATCCCATATTGCCATACATGTTTACCCTTGTACCCATATTGCCATGCATGTGTACCATTGCATCCCATATTCCCATACATGTTTACCCTTGTACCCCTTTTGCCATGCATGTGTACCCTTGCATCCCATATTCCCATATATGTTTATCCTTGCATCCCTATTCCCATACAAGTGTACCCTTTCATAACATATTCCCATGCATGTTTAACCTAGCACTTCTTCAATGCTTTATATTTTGTAGACCGTTGTTTTGTTGATGGTCTGTGTGGGGAGGCATATGGTCCTTGTGCATGTGGCGTTCCCTGGAACAATTCAATCTCTCTTTTATTACAGTTTTACAGTTTTTACAGTCCGAGGAGAGTACAGAGCCGCCTCTTTGAGAGGTTTCTGGCAAATTGCTCTGTTGCAACTTCTGAGATAATTCAGTCGCGAAATACATTTCAACAAAG
Organism: Mactromeris polynyma; assembly: GCA_032209605.1. Classification (NCBI taxonomy): domain Eukaryota; kingdom Metazoa; phylum Mollusca; class Bivalvia; order Venerida; family Mactridae; genus Mactromeris; species Mactromeris polynyma. The sequence goes on from JASFXZ010000051.1 coordinate 1,118,307, forward strand.
GTTTATATGATTGTGCCTTTTGTCTATGTACTATCATAAATAACTGAAATCGGAGAAAGCTTTGCGATGTAGATTTGATTTAACTTTTCATACAACGTAAAGTTTACCAATTTTCATAAGCGTTTTAATGTCAGATGACGTCAAATTTAAACATTTCATTGCTTTCATCATTAAGTGACAGCAACATTTATTCTAAGAAAGTTTAGCGGAGAAACGAATACTATTTTCGTCGGCTAATATGTCATTTCTAACCAAATTTGTAAACGAAGGTATTTTACATACATCAATTACATAAAAAATGTCGCTTTTAGCCCACACAAGACAAGGTGAAAATAAATTAAACGTACTAAAACCTACTACATCGTTTTTATCTCCATCACATTTCGGGAATTTCTTTAAAATTAATGACATTAAAGTTATAGCAATATACAAAGTCTGGAACACGACATTCGGAATGCTTCAGACAATAAGATACAGTAAAGCCTCAATAATAAGACCACTCTTAGGACTCTTGAAAAAATGGTCTTATGTGGCGTTCCCTGTAGTTACGTATTCTCTCTCTTTTAGTATTGAGGTGGTCTTAATATTGAGGTTGAATAAAGAGCAAAACAGTGAAAATGGACTTGTAAATTGTGTTCTTAATTTTGATGTGGTCTTACTACTGAGGTGGTCTTTAAGTCACAGTGGCTTTACTGTACATGTATTGTCAGAGACGTAGTATTATGATTCGAAAGGAAAATAGTTAACAATATCGATATCTTCAACCAGGCACGTATAAATATTCCTTTCATTAAGTTCGATTTTCCGTTCTGTTAATTTCACATAAAGCTTTATACTTAGATTGCAATCAAATATAGATTTTTCATCACCACAACTCAGCCGTTCGTCAAATTCATTAGTCAGCGGAGACATGTTCATGAAGGCCGGAAGGAACTGTCAGACATTTGCCTTGAGACCAACATGCCAACAGTTATAAGTGTATGTACTTCAGTTTACTTAGGTCTTGTTGGCTTGTGTGATAGGTTTACTAATTTATTGACCACTACGCCATTTTAAGATATTTTCAGTTATGCATGGCAGTACAACAATAACCGTTGCCATCACAAAAGTCACGTGATGATGGTTGGTTGGACGAAGAAGCGGATCCGAAGAAGAAACTCACGTGATGATGGTTGGTTATTTTTAAATATTTAAATATGTTTTTTTTTAACTTTTCATACCACTAAATATCTTATATGTTATACAATTTTCAACTACAATTAATAAATGAAAAATATATTTTGTCAAAAAGTTTCTGATGGCAAAGATCTCCGATAACTATAAGGGGAGATCACTTGCAGTCTGTATACAATTAGTTACATCTCCATAAACCGATTTAAAATATTACATTTGAGATTTAATGTTGTCAAATACTTCCTCTCGTGTTCATCACCAGTGCTAGCTCCTAATTGATATATATACCCCCACATTATTAGTGTTTTGTTTTCCAGTGCTCAGCAGTTGAGTTAATTTTATAACATGCCCGTTTTTGATAATCTTCCTTCAACTTTCCTCTATATTCCAACCCTTTCTATTTAGATGTATTTTATAATTATATATCCCCTGTCTTTCCTGTCCAACCCCGAAGTTTTCTGTGAATCACATCCAATTCAATCTAGTTTTTCTATATAATACCTCGCCATACATGTTTATCCCTTCCCTAGGATGTATGTGAATGTCATCCCTTTCTTTTAAGTTTTGAGTTACATCGCCTACCAATTATCATTAATTTTATACTTCATACGGCAGTCTATTATCTCCAGTCGCTTCACGTCGTACCATTGCTAGTGACAACACGGCACTTCGAATGTCATAACAGTATTCTGTACATAGAGGATCAGGATTTAATACCTTGGCCTTGATCGGTAAGATCGTACATTCCATCGCATTATGTTCTCATGTAATGTATTTGTCCTGGTAATAATAACAATTCCATTTGAAAAGTGTATGTTTCTTGGGGAAATTATGAAATAATATTACAACTAAATTATTACAGCACCTCAGGGTAAAATGAATATAATTGCGAGAGTATTGTCAATATATCATGAGAACAAAAATCTGAGACGAAAAAAACAAGCCTTACAGAATGACTGCACACCATTAAAACGCGCCGCCTGAATGATATGTTCCATTGCTCGATGCATTATCTTGCCTATTGGCCACCAGTCTCCGACTGTGTAATTAATCAAAACTCATATCACGTTCTTCGACATAGGACAGTAACAATATCATTTTGCTGAAATGACAGCGTTTCTCTGATAAAATGAGGCTATAATTGGAGTTCTGTCATTTTCGGCAATAACGTGTCACATGATGGCTATATTTCGTTTGACATAGAAGACATGTGGTGAATACTCAGCAAAATGAAATATCGGTTGCTCACATACAAACACAATGTTGGCGAAATGGACAAGCATATTAATTACATTTACGGCACATAAGTAAACTGACATATAATCACACGATTTTAACACACATATCACATCAAAGAAACATATATTATGTTATTTCAAATTGAAAAGAATCAGTTTGGTTTTTCAATATTAAATTCGTCGAGAACATCGAAATTTCTAGCAGGGTTTTATTTATGATATACAAACATTGTGCTAGATCTATACAACATCGTCCAGTTTATCAAACCAGCTGTAAGACATGTACTGATCATAATCATATCAATACGCTCATTTGTTGTCAGCCACTGTAAATACAATGGAAACTACAATTTAGTTCAGTTGTTGCAGTGTGATCATGAAATGCAACACTAGGATGTATTAGGGTCAACAGACCAATTATATATCATGTTTTGTAACGGAGCTGTACGTCACATACTCACTAAGGGTTATGTAATTTTCGATTGTCTTTTCCAATTATTAGATCGGAAGAAGACTGCATTATTTTGAACATAGGCGGGGGACTGGGTAAAACTCTCGACGTTCAACAAGCCAGCAGGATAACTTCTTCACATACAAATTAAACATCCAAGGTAGTATTCGAATCCATAGCGGTGAGGACAAGTGATATAATGCCAGCTACCTGAACTACTCAGCCGAGGAGGTCAATTAGACAGCAATTATAATGCAATTACACACAAAAAAACATATATAAATGATATTTTTTATAATCGTTGCAAGAAATTCTGTTTAAGAAGGTAATAACTAAACAAATACTCACATACTTAATTCGTAAGACTTAATTTATTCTGAAGCCATCTTATATTTCTTACATTGAACCAGTGAACTTACAATTATCAAATAAATGTCACACTATAACGGATGACCGTTAGGAAACTGGAATATATCTTATAAGCCGTAGGAGGATGCTAAAAAGACTGAGCTTGCGATGTCATTCTTCTGTGTGTTTCTTTAGTTTAACTCAATATTTCAACATAATTGTACGACTATATGATAGTCAGTTGATTCATACAGTGTTTCTGTGTGTCCAGCAAGCACAATATAGTTCTGCCATCCATAATAAAGAATATCCCTGATATGAAACAGAGGTCAATGGCACGTGACATGTTTAACTGGCGATTGTCTATCTCGTGATTTCAAATGTCTGTTTGTCATGACTTTAAGTAAGATCAATAGATCAGACTTGTGCCAGCAAGACGATTAGGAAACCTTGAATATCTCGTAAAATCTCCACATCATGACAAATAACAGCGCCTGTCATTTCTGCAACAGATTAATTATGTGTTCAGTTGAACGCCGTTTTCCAACAGTATTTCAGTAATAAAAGGCGGTAAGTTGACATTACTAATGTTGCTGGGTTACCGACAAGTTTTAACCAGTTCTTCAAGAATCAAAGGTAGAGGGGAAGTGACTGTGGATGTATTGTGTTCTGACACATATTCGTTTACATCATACGCCTCACCATGGGTTAAACCTAAGACTTCGAGACCATCAGACGATTACTCCACCAACTGGGCTAACTTGTCGGGTTATGTGCATTCCTAGTATTTCACATTCAGTTCGGTGATAAATGAGCACCAAGGTTCTGCTGTATGGTGTATGTGGTTATAGCACCAAGGTTCTACTGTATGGTGTATGTGGTTATAGCACCAAGGTTCTGCTGTATGGTGTGTGTGGTTATAGCACCAAGGTTCTGATGTATGGTGTGTGTGGTTATAACACCAAGGTTCTGCTGTATGGTGTGTGTGGTTATTCTTTATAACACCTCGGTCATTATCATTCCGGAAATCACATTGAATTGTAGCAGAAATGCAAATGAATTATGCTTTTGGTTTTATTTAGAATTAGTTAATATTCTTGTCCCATGGTAATAGCCAGTAGCCAGTATATTTCTCTATTTGTACCGTTGACCTACATTGGCAATAACACAAATATTGGTCAGCCATGGTCGCTATAGTAATTATTTGGATGCTAAGATAGGGCAAATAGCAGACGTTTGATTAAGAAAAACATTACTTCCTTTGATTAGACAATGGGTACGTGTTTTCCCTAGAAAAACAAAGATCACATATTGCATGAAGAAAATGAACATCAGGAGGCTGTGACTTACTGACTTCATTTACGTTAAAGCACTCAGATTAATTTGAGCGACACTCAGCATTAGCACTGCTAAAATAGGCAATATCTATTACCTTTTCTACTATTTTCACCATATCGCCAAAGTTGTGATTAAACAGGAAAGTACTGTTATATTTTTTAGATTCAGTGTAACCTCTCCAGAGAGGCCCCATTTTCAGCCAAAACCTTTCTTTAACAACAGTATATATTTTCTGTACTAAGGATTTACAGTATATACAGCTTCTCAAAAGCAACAACCTCTCAACAACGGTCTGAAATGATATTGCACGCGATAGTTTCACAGTGTACTCAAATTAACAGCTGGACAAATATTTACAGTTGCTGTATAAAGCAAGTAAATGCTTGCATGTATGTAATTGTGTGTGAAATCATGATTGTATAGATTTTAGGGTATTTCAAAGCACATTTGGACTATATTTTATTATCTTACGCAGAAGGCATACTAGATTTACTTTTCAGATAGTTCACCTCCTAATACATAGACACTGATGATTTCCATAATAAAACACTCAATGTTTGACAAATCGTCTTTAAATTCAGAAATTAAACCAATAATTTAATTTAAACTGAGACTTATATGTTGGAATTCTGTTTTAACTTCCTGGTGTAACGGGTCTCAATCTGGAGGTAGCAAGATCGAGTCCCGAACGAGGTATATATTGTTCCTGACAATGTGACTGAAGATAATACATCTCCAGTTATTGACCATCAACCTCTGAGGTGGGGAAGTTGTCAATGTGCTTGTTGTTGAACAGGCCAGTACTGGTTGGTAACCGGGTGTACTAGTTATGTCAGCTGACCGCTGTACATGGCTGAACTACTATTTCCTCGAAAATGCAGTTAGGACATCGTTTGTTTTCATCCCCGAATGTCGTGAAGTTCATGGTTGTCTTGGTACATGGTCCATCGGTTCTACTCCGGCGAGCAATTTCACCAGTCCCACGTTGTTGCACGAGAAGTGTACTTTGGTTTCAGGGTTTTCTTGCATCAGGTATTGCTATATATATTCATTTCGTTCGAATTTAGAAGCATTCAGAACAAGTATGATTATGAATCAGTTCATAAAAAGGGAATTAATTTTACAAGTGATCAAGTTATAGTGCTGTGTTTTGAACCAGGACAACATATAAACTTGTAGTTGAAATATACTACAAACCAGTTAGGCAAGTCAAATCAGTCACACCCAAAGTTACACCATACACTAAACATTTTAGCAATTTTGCTCCGAACTAAATAGTCAACCAAAGCTAAATACCATTTGCTGAATATCTCGACATCCTCCTACGCAACCCACCCACTGCTACATCAACTTTTCCTATTAAACAGGGAACATAAATTATTTGCTCATTCGTAAATTAAATAAAACAACTGACTGTTTATTCTCAAAAGACTTTGATTTTCATACAATATGCTTTTAAACAATTATGTTGGTGTTCATTGGGAAATGGATGCGTTGACATGTATATTGTTATCATGTCCGACATTTTCTTGAATCAAATGTCGCGTTCATATTAACAATTATTAAGTCTAATATTTCAAGTCAAGATAAGGAATGGATGGCTTCGAAGTAAACCCACTCAAAGATCTTCCTTTCAACGTAATACGTATCAGGTGGGGAACAACAAGCTGCAACACTTCTGGGATATTCTAATACATCTAGAAGCAATGTTTGTGCATCTGACATGTAAGTCAAACATGTACCTTATACTATCATTATGTTATAAATACACTGGCCAAATTTGCTTTACCACATGTACTGTGTCTCATTGTTTCTAAAAAGGTCTTAGATACACCTGTGGATTTTGATTCCAATAAGCTAAAGTATTAATGATTCAAACGAATTAATAATCGACAAGGGTCGATCATGTTTAGCTGTCAAAATCACTCTCATCTTTTCAGATCACTCAAGAATCACAAAATAACACAATGACGGTTTAGCTCTTTTGACCAGCTGAGCACGGTATTGGTGTGGGTTAGAAACTATTATATGGATGCATTTGGTCAAACTAAAAAACTGTGGAGTTGATGTCGTTTCTGGTAGAACTTCATTTCCTGAATGATACGAGTCTATTGTCCCTGGACAGATATATACGTAGATATGGGGTTCAATAGTCCACAGTCATGGCCGAGATGAAACATCATCAGTAAAAGGAAAATGATAAAGTGTACTTACATGAATGTCCCTAAACGCGATCATGTTATGATGTTGAATTGTTGGTTAATGGTAATATCCTTTATAGATCACATGTTGACTTTGTTCACCAAAACTTCACCAGATTAATCCATCGAGTAGTCCACAATGTATAGTAAAATAGTATTCCACCAGGCTGAATCGTATTAAGGCACAAACCGGAAGAGAGTTAGAACACGATCATGAAATAGTTTGACATCACGTGATATGTCAAATCTACATTTGTCGCAAGGCACCGATAGGTGAGCTTCTTCACTACATACTTGTAAATGATCTGAAAAGCAAAATGTTGAATATATACTGAAGAACTTAAGAAACGCTTTATCCAATATTAAATGCAAACCGAAGTCAAACTTTATGTTTGATATTAAATGTTATTATGATAACACTCGGTACAATATAATAAACTCCAAGGGCATCTGAGTGCATTCGGTTGCGTGTACACAAATGATTTACTGACACGTGCACGTGGACACATTTAAACCCACTGTACATAAATGAGTGTGGTGTTTTTAATATCCTCGAGTATCTTTGAAATACGGAATTCGCTAAAAATGTTTTTTTCAGGGATACACACAGACTATAATTTAAATACACGGACATTCAATCCGGTGTTAAATCCTCTCTACGTGAGCATTATTTAAACGTTATGATGTTGTTTTACTGAAGGATTTGATAAAACACATTTTATACAAACAAGATATGTTAAACGTACACTAAGATTACTGACTCAGAGATCGAACTGTATTGTAAAATACCAGTAGTTTATTTGCTTATTCAAACATTAATATTACCATAAAAACACATGAAGTGTTTGCATATGGGTATCACTTTTTAATTGGGAAACCCTCTTTTATGCTAGTGATTGTATACACAATATAATGGAAAACCAGACATATATTCACAAACGATGATTGGCGCAAATTGGAATACGCAAAATTGTTGTAGTTTAGTTGGTTAAGATGTTGAGTTATATCACGAATACAAGTTAATAGAATTACTAAATAAAGAACAAGAAATATTAACATTCTGATTTCGCTCATTTGTTTTAACTAATACATATATATATTCAACGATTGTACTAGCACGCGTATTAGAAATAGTTTGTTACATGTAATAATTGGTTTAAGCACTCTTGTGATGTGATGCCATGAACAAAAACGAGCTTAAGACGGATGCACTGACAAACAATTATTCATCAAACAGACATTACTCACCCGGTGTGCTAAAGACAATAAAGCCACCATTAAATACAAGTCCCCAACGACTACGTTGTTCCCATGTAATATATAAGACTTGTCAATTTATTGTAAACTTACAAGATATACTTAAAGCCATTATAAACGCAACTGTCTCACTTAGCCTTCATCTTGTTCCAAGTGTTAAAACGTTTTATTGTTACAAATGAGTAGATAATTCTTCAAAAAGAAATCAAACTATGGCCTAGTATTCTTATTTCATAATTGATGGAGTTTAGAAAATTATGTTTGATAATTAACATATAATTATTTCTCTATACTGTCAGCGTGCTGACGTGGACTCTTTTTGTTGCGCTGTGAATGGCGTGGAGTATAGTACTCTTTAAGTGTTTCTTATGACCACGTATATATTAAACATTATCATTTTGTACAGGGAACGCTTCCTTCCAAGACAGTGTCTCCAAACGCAGATCACGAGAAAACAGCAGCATACACAGCACTAGGAGATAAGAGGGTGTTATTGCAAACATCTTTCGGGAATGTGGCGATAAGGAAATGTCTGTCTGAATACCGGAAACAACTAAGGAGAATAGAAGGGGTCTACTAAGGAGCAGGGAATCTATTATATGACAAGCTATATAAATGAGTTGACCACAGGGGGGAAAACTGGGGAATTGGCACGAACACTATATCATACTAAAAAGTCATAGAAGTGGGGGGGGGGGGTATATTTCCCTCAAACATCAAAGAAAATAATAGTCAAAAGCAGATGATAACTAAAGACAGATATGGAGTGGTTATAAAACAAATTGATTCCTATTCAAATACCACCAAAGCCTGAACTGGCGCGCGAATTCCGTTTCCAATTAACGTGAATAAATGAATAGTGCCCGATGAGAAAACTTAACAATGCTTCATGTGACAACGATCGGTAAGAATTGTTTGTTGATTGCCAATTTGATCACGTGAATATTTCCGAGTTCGATTCATACGTTGAAAAACATATTGATCGCGTTAATGAAATTAATGAACATGAAAGTCGAATTCACGATTCATTTGAAATCGATATTCGTCTGTAAGAAATAAACCATCAGGAACCTGGCTGGATAATGTAACAATAACATCTGTTCAAAGTGTTGAGAGTGAATTTATTTAGTTTATATCAATCGTGATACAAACAACCAACTTATGTAAATCACGCTCGATGGCTGCTTCCTGTGCTCCCATTTTTGACCCCTCCTACTCTCCTTAATTGTGTTTTGATAATCAGTCAGACAATTCATATAGAACTTTGTCCTTATACATAATAAAAGTGTTTGCTACGCTGATTTTGCCTTGGATCATAGTTGTTAGGTATTGTGTTTTGAATGTTGCGTTTTCTGAAACAGTTTTATCCTTCTTGACTAACCAGTACTCGAGCCTTATTCTGGGATTGTGAAGCTCCCGGTTCCACCTTGCTCTAGTCAGCATTCGAATTCATGACTGTAAGATCAGTAGTCACGTGCTCTCCCATCGAGCTACTATCGATCCAAACTTAGTCGATAATACCGTTATTGTGTGCACGATTTCTATTGGCCAATATTTTGCAAAACATGTTTTCATTGGCGGACAATTTCAGTTTGTTTACAACCGTTCTTAGGTAAATATATCATGAGTATAACTCCAATTCGCTATTTCTTTCATTATCATGTTTACCTAAATATCGATTATAGGGGTGTTGTATACAACCTATTCATCCGTTCATTATTTAAAATATGATTTAAACAACCTGCCCACCCGATACCCAGTATAATGGATAAATCGATAATGAACGCATTATCGAATTGGGTTTATATACATGATTCCTGCGTTGTTGACAACGATATTATTACATGTATCAAACTACAAGACGTAACAAGAGTCTTTACACTTATTTTCCCTTTATAATATTGTGTCTTAAATATACATAAAATACCTCGCCAACTAAGGGTACTATCTTTCTATCGAATAATGTCAATTCCTCATTCGAGTGTTATAGGGGGGTACATGGTGCGCGTCGACTTGTTAGTAAGAGTAAATTTATTAAAACATATCCATAAAAACTTGCCAACTGAATATTGAATATTACGTCAAACTCATATTCCATCAGCTCTGCTACGACAAATCAAAGCAAATAGAAAACATTCAAAGAGTGATAAAATGTTTTATAAGTATGTATACATTCCAATTCACACAAGCCAACCATTTGACCAAAGTTCAACTAACACCTTTGCAAAATCAGAAGCATCGAAGCAATGATTATACAAATTTTTGACTTACAAAGAATCACTAAATTACCTTTTTGATTGATTAAATGATCCCTATAAATATATATATATATATGTGTGTGATTCTTTAATAAATATTTTTCTTTCAGGTTAACATTATAGGAGTGCAAAGGTTAAGGATAATAAGGTGTTATTTTAATTGTTTCGATTCTTTTGCAGCTAAACTCTGAACTTCTTTATTTTCAATATTTTTAAGATTGATCAAGTACGAGTCATCAGTTCTGTTGCAAGGAACAGACAGAGTGGTCTCTGTTCTTAGTGTGTCATTAACTCCTAGTATAGCATATTAAATCTAAATCGAGTGTGAACACGTTATTACAACTTATAGCAGTCACTATATATCTCCTTACTCGTACCCCACTCACACTCACCAAAGTCACGCTCGAGTGTAGCTGGTCGAATTAGTGTCAGTCAAGTGAAGATTTGGTATTCACAAACCTCACTCACACTTGACTCACTCGTGTAGCTAACGGTCCTTGTAGACGTAGTTTTCAAGGTCTATTGATTGAACTACTTGCTGTATCATACGTAATCCAATAAATACTTTGTTTATAAATGAATGTACCGAGGAAACCAAACGATAGTTGATGATATTTTGTTCTACATTTTCAATGAATAGTGAATATTACGCAAACGAATTTTAACAACATTATTATAATCACATTGAATTTATGACAATCCTTTTTTGCATATAGAATATTGATGGCATTTTATAAACATAGTATAATATAATACGTAATACATGTGTTGGTGTTAGTTTGTACTAACAAAAATTGAAACTTTTTATAGTAGATTAAAGTTTTAGCGATAGTTTGTTTAACAAACAATTATTTGATCTAAATGGTAGTTTATTCGAATATGTAAAGCAAAAATGATTTTAGTGACAAAAGTCAATCGCATTGTAATTCGAACAACAACAAAAGCATCAAAACACGCGATATACTCGATATGATTTCAGGTACAAATGTTAACTATAGTAATAATGTATCATAACAGTGTGATATAAATACATGATCGCATTATATTATTTCTTATCAAAATTATCATACCCAATTCAGTTTATTTCATGAAACCTTCGTTTCTAAAATATTGAACTCGTTTTCACTTTCTGAAACAATCAACATGTATACCGACTAAATGATTGCGGAAAAGGAAAATGATGCGGAGAATCGTTACAATTGAGCACGTATTGGACGAACATAATTTAAACACCATCTTATAAACAACACTTGCATTAACATTAACCAAGCGACAAAGAATAAAATGCCATCTGTTCCATGTAGCATATGTTAATTAATCTTGATTATAAACATCGTGAATAATTACACTATCAAGTAAGAAATAATGCAGACATTTATATATGCAGCCTTGACAATTGATTCTTTAAAATACACAGAAGTACAATAAATGTGCTTATACTAAATCGGTTTTGAGAAACGACATTTGAATGTAGATGGAGTCTCTGACAAGAAGCCGAATCAGTCACTCGAAAAGTGACAGTTTATTAACATATATCAGACATTTAATGAGTGTGCTTGTAATGTAATATTAAGCAGTTATTAAGTAATGTATATTATCTCAAAGACTGAAACAAATGTTTACCTGCATCGTTTGAAATCATGTTGAAGAATTATTATGAACACAATTCATCGCGCCGAGTTTAGTGTGGAACTCGTGTCCTTTCAAAGTATATTTATGTATTTTCCCTCATGAGTCGACAACTAAATTTTGTACGATATTAGTCTAGAATTACACGAAACATTTACAATTCTGCGGGGTTTGCAGCGCAAAACAGTTGTATCATACTAATTCATATACATATCTCAACCCATAAGAGCGTATTGTCTGATAACCGGGCTATGTTCCGCAGTTACCAGACCTGACTTAGAACAATCAGACGAGTAATGAGCGAGCTGTCATACGTGTATGGTGTGATGTGCATCACATTAAGACCCCCACATAACCTGCAGATTTAATAATTATAGTCTGTTGTCTGGAGAGATTGTAACGAATTTATTTATCTATCAATAACATTGCAACCTCTCAAGAGTTATAGGCCCTGGGAAGATACAGCATTCGGCAGTTGTTGAGAGGCAGTTGTTCTAAGGGGCCTTGTTTTCATTACGGGAAATTAGTTGTTTTGTTGAAGAGAGGTTGTTGCTCAAGAGAGTGTCGCTCTGGAGATTTTGCATTGTATTGTGCATTTTATGCCACAGAAATCTCAGATGTGTTATTAGATTGTGGTGCTATTGAATATGCCATATAAATATTCCGGGGTTTTCAACTATTTCCAAGTCCTAGGGTCAGGAACAATTAATTAATATCTTCACGGCATACATCTGAGGTGGGGGAAAAAACCTTATACGTAGAAGTATTTTCGGGTAAAATATCATTTTAGGAAACATGCATGTCTAATATCAAACAGTTTACCGATAGGATGAAATATTATCGGGGCCAATAATGTAATTGATTATTGGCAATGGAATGTTATATCACACTTATGTTATGCTAAATATGTTTCACACGATACGTGTACAAGTGTTCCAAAGCTGTTGGATGATCACTCTGACAAGGTTCATGTAATGGATGATATCCGGAATTCGCTAAAACCGGGTTACCATCCATTAAATCACCCCCCCCCTGTTTGTCCTCTTTGATTCTCATTAGTTATCCCTTATGGTCGGCCAGGCCATTCCTTGCGCCCCTGTGCCCTTATGTATTTATCATTGCGCCTTCTCAGATGCCTGATGTTTTATGGACTGTTGTTTTTTCCGGGGGTTTGTAAGGAGAGGCATTGTCTTATGTATGTGGCGTTCCCAGTAGCAACTTATTCTCTCTCTTTTACCACCGGTACCAACAAAATAAAATAAGATCCATTTTTCCATTGCTGTTCAAGCACGTATAAACCCCATAGTTTTACTAATCAGGAGAATATCTATTTAAACGGACATTGAGCCTACACTCGTGAGCGATCACTTCAACATGTGTTGTTGTGCAATGTTAGAAAACATATAAGCTGCCCTGGAGAGTCGAGAATCAAAAATCCCTACTGCTCACTGGAAACAAGCAGCTGACAACTTCTACAAGTGCATCTAAGTAGCGGGGAACAACGGACTGTAGCGAAAAGCTACGAAAGAAAGGACATGACCTCTCCACCCCGAACATTAAAAATAAATATTTGGATTTTAGAAAATGACTTAGCTGCTAGAAATATAAATGGTGATAAAAATGTAACTGTATAAGCTATAAAAGCATATCACAGTACATTGCCAATGCAATCATTTCTTCTCAGAAATATGAGATACTTACATATCAGCATCTATGGCAAAAATTATTTGCCCACATGTGAACATATCTACAAAACCATCTTTAATAAATAAATATCAGAGATATTAGAGGAATTTTCCGCAAAATAATCTTATTCAATACAGTTCATGTCATACATTGTTGTGAATTTTGAATAAAATCAGGAAACTTCTGATATTACACCTGTGTCATGTAGGAGTGTTAGGCTGCTTTAGTTGCGTAAGGCGCTCAGATGACTTGACAAATGTTCCTGGGTCAACAACCAGTAGGCCAACAAACTTCTATTTCAGCAAGCAGCTGGCAACGTCTCCAATCGAATCAGAGGTGGATGACAAGTGACTTTAATGCATTTTCTTCAGTCCAGGTGTCATGAATAAAATATATCTCATCCTGGGCTCGAATTTACGACCATCATTTTGGCAGACCAGTGGTCAACCGATCGAGAAAACCGTGCAGATGAAGATATTTTACGACTGGCCTTACACGCATCCTTTCAGCCCTCTGATACCAATATCAATACGTTTTTTTGGATGTTTTGAAATAAGCTTTTGATGCCAAAGGAGATACATTGTGTTGTAACAAAGGCAATGCATCAAAACATAAAATATGCTCCCGAGGGACGACATACAATCAAAACAGTCCATACTGCTAACAGGAATACTGTAATATCTACCAGTTTCTTAAGTGTAGGAGCGGTTTCACTTATACTTAATAATATACGATTTATTATTGAGTTTTAGCCAACTAGTAGGACTACAATGTTGTAAAAGGTGCAAGACAACCATTTATAGAAACATTACTTTTTTATCGCCCCCAGTGAGAAAATCTAATAACAGCATGCAATATGAATAAAATTAATTAGCAACAATAAAACAGGAGTTATCAAATATTGTTAGGGCAACTTTTTATGACACTAAGTACTTTTATGTCTTAAATGAGCTTGAAAATGAAAAAGAAATAGTAGTATTGCTGGAATGCTCATTTCCTCATTATGAGATACCAAGAAATTATTTTTATTGTATTTCTTATTTTGAGCAAGATCAAGCGGCTTTATGATATTAATGTTAGCAGTCGTAAATAAAACAACCAACGAAAAATTGTTATGGCAATGGGGTTCAAATGCGCATAGCTTGTGGCGCCGTATAGTCCACTTGTGCGATATTCAGCTAACCACATACTGTAAAATGCTATCAATATAGATTAAACACGTCTTTGGTACTCAGTGTTTTAACATTTGATTCCTATATTTGCGAGGATTCACGTAGTAACCAGTTTGTCAAAGAGACACATACATAAGACAATGTCTCCCTAAACAGACCCCCGGGAACACCCATTAGGCACTGAGGAGGTGCAAGGGTAAACATGAATGGTCTGGCTGCCCATAAAACAACTAAGGAGAATATAGCGGGGGCAACAAGGAGGGTTAAGGGATATAATACATCACGGAAAAAGTCCAGAAAGTCAGTAATAATAGGCACGAACAATCAGAAATACATGTAGTTCACTGCATACTGTTCTCAATTATGTACGTATGCTCCTTCGTTTCAATAATCTTCTACAAAGTGAACTCCCTTTACCGAGTACAGAAACCTATGTTATTTCAAACATTTTAATAGCGTTATGATAATTCATATTTCCTTTGACTTTTTATAGTATATATTGACAATTGTCTGATTGTAAACAGTAAAATAAAAATATCTTAATAGAACAAATTCACGACTGAGTTTTTAATGAGTAACCGTCATTTTATTTTATATATCAATCATCATGTGATAAACGTGAAGGCGATGATTTATATACCACTGTGAGAGATCAGCACCTTGATAAATCAGTGGTTTGTCCATCTTAGAGCCTTCGCTTCAGTGGTTATAATATACCACACTATAAATCTACTTTCATTTTAGATCCTGGCTGGTTAGCTCAGTTGGTAACGCACTAGACTGTCAATCGGGAGGTCTGGGTCAAATTTTCGGACAGGGAATGTCATATATCCATCCCTGACATTTAGCTACAGTCATTTGTCCTCCACCTCTGATACATGTGGGGGAAATTGTCTGCTGCTTGCGGAAGGGTAAGTTAGTATTATGTGTTGACTTATTCCAAGACAACTCGTTGGGTCAACTGACCGCCGTCAATAGCTGAATAAACGAAACTAGAAATTCTTGATCTTAAAATATCGTCGGCGCAATTTGAAGGTTATTATTTCTTGTGCAACATATCAAAAATGCCAATATGTTACGAGTGTTGATCACTTTAGACCCAAAATGGATTTTTGTAAATTCACCGAATTTCAGTGGATTTCGGTAAGGTAACGTACCCTTCATCGAAATTATAACCAATCCGCGCCAAGGTTACAAACGTGGTTCGGTTGAAGAGAAATTGACTTGGTAGTTTACACAACACTGATATGCAAATTGCAAACCATGTTAGTACGGCTGCGCAGAACAAGTGTTGAAGATACAATTGTAAACCCTATTTAAATGGTAGACAAAAGCTATAAATGTAACCGGGATTGGTCTCTTCATTCTCTGTAAAATACCGGTCTGTTCAACTCATAGTTGTGTCTGCGTCTTGTTATCGTCTTGATTGTGTTATGTAAACACTTGGTTAAGTGTATTACGTTTCCTCTGTATGTTTAATTAACCTTTGAAATATGTAATTAACTGCAAAGCGGTAAGTTAGATTAACGGTAGCGTAAGACTAAATGTCACCGAGATAATAGTATAGTCTGATGTTAAGATGATTGTTAAAGATATAGTATTGTGCAAAATATAAAAAAATGTGGTTGCAAAATTTAAAACAAACTGCATAATGACCAACATGAACATTTAATTTATGTCTCCACGTCGTAATGAAAATAACCATTTTCCACATTTAATTTACCAAATGAGCTGTTTCATTTAATACAAACAATATTAACATCAGACGTCTACTTTTCTTGCTATAGCAATTTCAATATTAGGAACAAAATACAAAAGTACATTATAACATAACATAAGGTGTAGAGTGGTAATAACACCCATGCATTATTTGCGATATTTTACTAGTGCGTGTGACGTCACAACAAAACGAGTGTGACGTAGATGCGCTCAAATAGTGTTGACATTGTTAAATATATATTGTGTGCGAAGTATGATATTTTTAAGCAGCAATTGTGCTAAAAACTGCCTGCCACTTTTATTGTTGCATGCTAATAATTCTCTTCTAGTGGATTTCAGATGGCAACTTTTATTCGGAAAATATGGCTAAGTTGTGCGCAATTTAGAAGAATATTTAGTATTATTCTCTATGGGAAACTCACCACGAGTCAGTTTCTAACTGTAGAATGGCGTTAAGCTTAAAAAGTGTCTGGAAGTATGCACAGTGTAATGTTTCCTTGTTATATAAGTCCTCAGATGTCAATAGAATGCAAATTCACTCGGATCAAATACGGCGGCTTAATCATTGAGCTAACACCTGGAAGATGAGCCATGGTCGGCACCCAGTGTGCAAATAGCCTTTTGAAGACAGTTTCACGTTCGTGATCTTCCTGCAGTAGTCGAATGGAAAAATCATTAAATGTGTCTCGCATTATCTGAGGTAGCTGTCTGTCTGAATTTGGTTCTTGGGTAGTAACTTTTCATTGTCACTAAGTATATATTTATGTACAAATCTCAATAATAAAACCACCCTTGCGACGCTTGAAAACTTTTTTTAATACTGATGTGCTCTTAATATTGAGGTTGAATAAAAAGCCAAACAGTGAAATGGACTTGAAAATTGTGTTATTAATTTCGAGGAGGTCTTACTATTGAGGTGGTCTTTAAGCGAGGTTTTATCCTACGCGTAATTACATAAAATCATGTTAAGATGGCGAGAGAAAGATGTCCTGTTTTATCGATAGCTGTCGATTCAAAATTAGTAGAGAATACGGTTATTGTTTACTTCATGTATATCAGTAAATATCTTCTAAAAAATGATTAAATTGATTGACTGACCACCTAACAATCTGTTAATAAGTAAAAACGGACCGTTTCTAAGAACATAATTATGCTGATGTAAGTTACTTTTTATTGGATGATGAGATAACAGTTAATGGGGCCTAGGTTTGGAGCGCCTGGCTCTTGATCCGATGGTCGTGTGATTCCGAATCTCGCTTTAGGCGGGAGTTGAACTGCGTATTTTATAATCTGAATAATGTGTGAGTTGTTAGTAACACACGAAGAAGTTATCGAGAGAGATCAATATAAGGTTTAATATCATGGTTCACATTTGATATTATTATATAAGTTAAAACATAAACAGTTAATTGTATTGCATGAATTGAAAGTTGCATGTTTCAGTGTCATGTAGTTCAATACATCGCATATATTGACCGTCTCCCGTGGCCGAGTGGTTAAGGCATCCCCAGGTCGAAGGTTCGAATCCCGGAAAGGGGTCCATTTTTATATGACCGGTTGTTGAGCCACCAGTTATTTAAATAATGGTGCGACTACCTGTCTGTTGCCTGGCATTAAAGGATAGGAATCGGGAAATAAATGTGCTCAGAACAGTCCTACGACTTTCTACCAGAAACAGCTCAATTCCGAGCTGAGGTGTACTGTTAGAGATTGAGTAACTGATCCCTTATCAGATATGTGCTAATGGTCAGTGAACATTGGCAAGAAGCAAAGGGGCAAAAAACTACGAACTTCAGCGGCTTGTGTCAACAAACATGTCAGATTGAATTGCTGACAAGATTTCTAAACCAAAGTCTGCTCTACAAGAATATAAATGCAGTGTTAGTTAATATTCAGCGTACGACTTACTACCACTTTCTATGTCTGACCAATATGAAAGTAACTGTTCATGCTCAACAGGAATGTATTATTGTTCCCTGATATTGACCCCAGCTCCCTTCATCTTGATTATATGTATAAAAGGGGTTTCGCTAAAATATGTCTGTAGTGACATTAGACTGAAATGACAACAATTTACTAAACACACATATGGATTTTTTAATATTGCAATCTCGAACTTCCATCTGATAACAAATATTAACTAACGCTGTATTTATATTCTTCTGTAACAGCTTTTAATTAAGGCATCGTGTCAGCAATTCAATCTGACATGCTTGTTGACAAAGGCCCTTGAAGTTCTTGGCTTATTGCCCTCCACTGACCACTGACCACTTAGCCCATGTCTGAAAAGGGATCTGTTACTCAATCTATAACGGTACACCCTAGCTCAGAATTGAGCTGTTTCTGGTAGTAATAAGGTCGTAGGACTGAGAAAGCAGGTGTTAGCAATGGCTGGCCCTTTAAATAGTAAATTGCAGGTGTAATTGTTTAATTCTGCCCTTTAATACTTTTAATGACATTTTCACATTACAATAACATCGACATTAAGACCGCCACGCTATTATGGGCAATTCAGTTTAGTAAAAGTGCGCATACTTTTCTGTCAACTACATACACCAATTATAAATTATATTAAATAAACACTTTACTTTTATAGAATGTATAACTAACTACCAACAAAGCACTTAGTGTTGCAATTTTACAAAAGGCAAAGTGAATTTCTGTACTTAATTAATAGTGCTACATATTTTGCATGCCAGTAAAGTCTCTTACGTGAGCATTACCGCACAAGGTTGATGTAGAAATCACGACATTTATTCGATCATTTAGTTCCAAATTAGACTTTGCAATATGCAATAAACTGACATTAACAACAGATAGCTAAATGCATTCTTTCTCTTACAGCTCAGCTGGAGTACTTTATATAGTTCTCCCGTAAATGTTAAGTTTTAATTTGTTTGTTACATCACTTGAATATTGACAAAAACTGACAATCGCAAAACTTAAAATTAAATTTTTTTATTCTGCCCTTTAATACTTTGACATTTTCACATTACAATAACATCGACATTTAGACCGTCTCGCTATTACGGGCAATTCAGTTTTGTAAAAATGCACATGCTGTTCTGTCAACTACATACATCTTAGAGTCATGCTTACACAACAAAGAAAATAAGTTACACAACCTTCGTATACCATGCAACCTCGTCAGAGAGGCACTTTATTGAGCAACAACTCTTCTTATGCCGCTTAAAGTAATATTGTGCTTATTTTTAGTTCATTATTTTACCTAAACAAACATGAAATAGTTCATATTGTTAAAACATCATGCATACGCATAATTAAAGTATACACGCGTACTGTATTCCTCCGTATGTATGTGCATATGTTATAACCCCAAATAACTGATCACACGTGACTATGTATGTGGAAACGATACAAACTATATTTGTCGAAAACAAAAGTTTGTGGTATCGTGAAGTTTTTAACAAATGGGTGGTTTACAAGTTTTGTATTTGCGTAATATGATAAAACAAGATCTTTTGAATTGGATTTACATTGCGATGGTTTTTATTAAAGATGTTGTCGCCATTATAACAAAAACACCTGATGAAGGCTCGTTCAAATAGTTTACGTTCAGACGAGCCAGATACATCTTAAGTGCATTTATCAAGAATCGTTATCAATAAGTGACAAATATTCAAACGTACGTTATAGTTCAAGTTATTATAATTGCTACAGATACAAATCAGTGAACAAGCAGTATTTAAGTCAAGAAAATACCCTAGAAAAAATGTAAATAATAATTCTTTACAATATGACTACCTAAACGGAAAGCGTCCGAAATTTCATTAGTACAGAGTTGTCACTTTTCCATTTGCAAATACACCTGTCTCTTAGAGCATTCTTTTTTTTTTAAATGTGTCCATACTGGTATTTTAGTACGTATAATAGTATTACTGTAATATGTCAGGTTTTAATATTCTAACAGTGATTGACCAAGTATATATATGTACTGTCACGCCCTCTACTGGCCCCCAGCACCATCTGACATAGACATAGTGTGACCAACTGTAATACAATGACAACTTTCAGGGACTTCGTCGGAAATTGACCAAAGCACAGGCCGTCATGTAAATCTCGGTGACAATATTGCAAAATGAAGTTATAACGTAAAAAGGCAAAATTACATTCTCTGTCCATATACATTATAACAGTGGAGTTATTGACTACATGTTTGGCCTTTTGCAATTACTTTGTGTGATAATACTGTGAGACGCAATATAAAATAACGTAATTAAGTGGTTATTGAATGGAATTGCTGTATGCATCACCAATCCTTCAATTACTGCCAGTGTGCATTTTCTATAGCTAGCTCACCATAGCTCATATAGATTATAATAGCATATTGTGATCACAATGTATGAGTAAATTGACAATCCTGATTGTATTAGAGTGTTTACAATAGAGGTAGGTCACTATATATATGGTGCCATGATATAAATAACCATAAACTTCACATCTATCCATGGTATGGCTGAAGCAGGCTTTGTAATACAGAAAATGAGAAAACGTCGCAAGCGATGTGCATCAAGAATATACATTGTGTCCAGCGGAAACATGTTCTGTCAGAATTGCATACATACTGCAGTGAAAATTCTCGGACACCTCCATGTGCAAAGACTGTAAATCAAATCGTTCAGCGAGGCTATCAGTGGCTGAGACACATCCTAGCCATGATGCATTCAAAATATATTTGACAAGAACGGTTCAAGAGTTGACGTCGTCTCTGATTTTCCTTACATTTTCACTCTATCATTCCTTTCTCTTCTAACTTCGAAGGGCGCCTTACGTCATTTCAGTTATATTAGTATTGGTGTTATAGAAATCGGAGTTTTACAATTTGGACAAATATTCTTATCCATTTTTACAAAGTCTCATACATTTACCATCTACTCTACTCACTGTAAGCATATTTATTTATATCTAATGTGAAGCAAACCATTGTAACTGAAAACGATTACTCTCGATGACTGTTTCTTGGTTACCAGTGGCTATGACAAATTCAATCATTATGAGGACCGCAGAGGAATGTCGCCGATATGGTCGGGATTCAAACCCACGTCCTCAGAATCGTGTGTCCGACTCTCTGTCCTTAAACCCAGTCTCCCGTATGAATATTAACATTTTGCACCGTCCGAAACAAACATACAAGAAGATATGTCAGAACCTATGGAATCCTATGTACTCAACATATAACATGTATTTTAAATATCCAATGATATTAGGGGTTCACTTATATAATGTAATGAGTGTAAGTCAGTCAATAAGCCCGTGTTCCTCGGTTACCAACCAGCACTAACATGTTCTTAAACAAGCAACTACCAACTTCCCTTATATGTATCAAGATGAAGGACAAATTGATTTATATTCACTAAATTGTCACGGAGAACACGCGCCTCCCTCGGGACATAAACCTACGACGTCCAGGTGGTCCCGACGGGGTATGATTCTACGACGTCCAGGTGGTCCCACCGAGATATGAAGCTACGACGTCCATGTAGTCCCGCCGAGGTATGAAGCTACGACGTCCAGGTGATCCCGCCGAGGTATGCAGCTTCTACGTCGAGGTGGTCCCGCCGAGGTATGAAGCTACGACGTCCAGGTGATCCCGCCGAGGTATGCAGCTTCTACGTCGAGGTGGTCCCGCCGAGGTATGAAGCTACGACGTCCAGGTGGTCCCGCCGAGGTATGAAGCTACGACGTCCAGGTGATCCCGCCGAGGTATGCAGCTTCTACGTCGAGGTGGTCCCGCCGAGGTATGAAGCTACGACGTCCAGGTGATCCCGCCGAGGTATGCAGCTTCTACGTCGAGGTGGTCCCGCCGAGGTATGAAGCTACGACGTCCAGGTGATCCCGCCGAGGTATGCAGCTTCTACGTCGAGGTGGTCCCGCCGAGGTATGAAGCTACGACGTCCAGGTGGTCCCGCCGAGGTATGATGCAACGACGTCCAGGTGATCCCGCCGAGGTATGAAGCTACGACGTCCAGGTGATCCCGCCGAGGTATGAAGCTTCGACGTCCAGGTGGATCTGACGGGGTATGATCCTACGACGTCCAGATGGTCCCATGTGAGTATAAAGCTACGACGTCCAGGTGATCCCGCCGAGGTATGAAGCTTCGACGTCCAGGTGGATCTGACGGGGTATGATCCTACGACGTCCAGATGGTCCCATGTGAGTATGAAGCTACGACGTCCAGGTGATCCCGCCGAGGTATGAAGCTTCGACGTCCAGGTGGATCTGACGGGGTATGATCCTACGACGTCCAGATGGTCCCATGTGAGTATGAAGCTACGACGTCTAGGTGATCCCGCATGAGATTAAAGCTACGACGTCCAGGTGATCTTGTCTGAGTATAAAGCTACGACGTACAGGTGATCCCGATGGGGTATGATCCTACGACGTCCAGGTGGTCTCGCCGAGGTATGAAGCTACGACGTCCAGATGGTCCCTCCTGAGTATGAACCTACGACGTCCAGATGGTTGGTCCAGCCGGAGTATGAACTTACGAGGTGCATGCGGTCCCGCTGGGGTAAGATCCTACGACGTCCAGATGGTCCCGCCGGGTTATGAACCTACGACGTTCATGATGTCCCGCTGGGGTATGAACCTACGATGTTCATGCGGTCCCGACGGGGTATGAACCTACGACGTTCATGATGTCCCGCTGGGGCATGAACCTACGACGTTCATGATGTCCCGCTGGGGTATGAACCTACGACGTCCAGATGGTCCCGACGGGTTATGAACCTACGACGTTCATGATGTCCCGCTGGGGTATGAACCTACGACGTTCATGCGGTCCCACTGAGGTATGAACCTACGACGTCCAGATGGTCCCGCCGGGGTATGAACCTACGACGTTCATGATGTCCCGCTGGGGTATGAACCTACGACGTCCAGATGGTCCCGACTGGTTATGAGCTTACGACGTTCATGATGTCCCGCTGGAGTATGAACCTACGATGTTCATGCGGTCCCGACGGGGTTTGAACCTACGACGTTCATGCGGTCCCGACGGGGTATGAACCTACGACGTT
The DNA here is from genome assembly GCA_032209605.1 of Mactromeris polynyma. Lineage (NCBI taxonomy): Eukaryota > Metazoa > Mollusca > Bivalvia > Venerida > Mactridae > Mactromeris > Mactromeris polynyma. Next base: position 1,141,818 of record JASFXZ010000051.1, read on the forward strand.
CATGCGGTCCCACCGAGGTATGAACCTACGACGTCCAGATGGTCCCGCCGGGTTATGAACATACGACGTCCAGGTAGACAGATAATCGCTGTACCAGTTAAGCTAACCGTTTTCAGATTTAAAAATCATTAAAATCACAATAACGAAAGTGATGCTGAGATATAGTTTGCCTAACACAACCTGCGAATAATCAATAAATACTGATACGGCTGAATAGTTTTGATCTACGAAGATTTATTGAAAATACCGGAAGCCGATATCGCCTTATTATTTATGCGTTGTATAATAAATCGTTTCATTATTGAAAATCTCCGGCGCTCCTTTTCATGTGTACGATGAACAAGGAAATTAAATTTTATTCTGACAAGGATAATGAATTGAATACAAAGATTGCGCACAGTAAATCGATGCTTATTTCTACGTAAAGCGCATTGACCCGTGTCGGTACACTTGAAGATAGCATCCAACTTAATTATGACCAAGAACTAAACATTCTATGAACGTCATTGTCTGCGTATGAAAGTTGAATACATCTGAGAAAGGCTTTGTGGCATAGAGTCATGTTTTATCCATGCAGTTATTGTTGTATATATAAAGAAATATGAAAGAGAACTGCATAATTACGCATTATTCATATGAATAGAAATATGGCTTGAATTGTCCTTTTCAGCGACGCAGTTGTGGTATGCAATTTAATATTCAAAGACTGGTTTTCAATATGTCTGAATACCATGAGTTTGTAAATGGCATCTGGTTCTCGTTTGTCTCCGAAGATAGACATTGCATGTTGTTGGAACGAGTTAGAACTGTATAGTTACGCATATATCACGTAACTAAGTATTGGGAGACATCTTTTTTTGACCGGTTGCTGACGCGTTCGTCCGTCACAAAATGATGTCCTTTGTATATCGTTTTACTCACTGGAATGATTTTCAAAGTACTTGGCACAAATGTAAATCATAATTATATGTCGATTCAATGCCAAGGTCATATGGTGATATCAAAGGTCAAATGGGCAGTTTTAGGGAGACATGTAACAAAGTTGCAAAATGAACAGATTAGAGGATTTGTGACAATGACAGGACATGAGCACGGAAAACATAAAATGGGTACGCAATGAGTCGGTGATGGGATAGGGCTGTCTATGCGTTGGTTATACAGGAGGTGGTGTGCCGAATAAAGATTGTTTTATAAATCAACTTAAAATAGAATGATATGGTCTAAATAATGTTGTTTTGTATATTTCTTATATTTGAAATATTTTCATTATAAGACAAATTCAGGGTATTCAAAACACATTTAGCAAGTACAGTCACATAAAATGGGTACAACATATTGACGCGATTTACAAATGGAACTGGCATTTCTTCCTGGAAATAACAATGACATTATGTTTAATATTTTATTTCTAAATTACCAGTGACATTTTAGTATTCCCTAAGAAAGTATGTAATAAACGTCAGTGACCGAACTAAACCAAGACAATAGTGATCTATAAGTATACTTTTCTACGATAAAGTCTAAACGATTCCGAATGGTTTTTGTAAGAATTAACAACCATTTGGGAGAGAATCTATATCAGAGAAAGAAATGATGAATCTCATACTGTTTATTAACACTTTAATTATCCTTTATTTACTTTACAGGAAATGTAATAAAACATTTAGACGTCCATTCATTATACGCCATTATATCGGAATTTAAGTCATTGTTATAGATGGCAAGGATATATTTCGTCAATTTTCCGATTGTTCCTATGGGAAAAGTTCAACATTATGTCCTCATTCGGATCAATCCGTATTTGGGGCGTCCTAATTTTGTATCTTAGTTCGATACCCCGACAAACTGTCCGAAGTTGGCGCCGACTATGTTTTTGGTTCATCATTGCCGGTTTTTTCGTATCTAGAACTTAAAATAGAGTCTTAAATATGTAGAAAAAAGCTACAAAAATGACCTTCGGAACCATCTTAAGTATTGGGGTCGGGGTACTAGTAATTATGTAATGTGTTTATTTGATATAGTTCAATAAACCCTCAGTAATACGACCACCCCTGGGACCCTTGAACACTGTTCTTCATATTGAAGTGGTCTTAAAATTGGGGTTTAATTAAGAGCAAAACAGTGAAAATGTTCTTAATTTTGATGTGGTCTTATTACTGGATACGTTCTTGAGAAACTTTGACCTTCCAGATGTTATATTTGTGTAAGGGTTGGTTTAACGTTTTAATGTTTCGGATACTGGTAAAATCGTCTCTATCTAAAAAACAAACATATTGTTATATATATCATATGGATGAAAACCTGCGATATCATCGGACAACAAAATCAGGTGAAGCAATAAGGTTGTCTAGTATCATAACACACAAAGACGCTTCAAGTTAAACACGGGTTCCCTTTCTTAAAGTTCACAGGAAGAATGGTAAGTCTGGAGCTGATAACGTGATTCTTGTTTCAAATTCGAATATCACCATTGGTCAGGTTCTTCCGTGATCTTCCAAGCTGAATAAGAACTCTACCACTGATAGTCTTTTTTATAAATGCTGTATCAACGTATTACTTAATCTCTCTTGCATAATCGATGTATAAAATATGTTCAATCAATATGCTTAAGATACATATAGTCTACGAAAAATCACGCAAGTTAGTTTGGTAAATCTTCCGGAACCGGAAGCATGAGCCCGTACCCACAAGCCGATGCAATAAACGGAACTATGTGGCACCATGACTGAGCTTTATTTTTTTTCTAAAAGATTTTTGTCTCAATTCAGAATACTAATTCAGGACAACGTGTTTAATTAAATAAAAAAAAATATGTTCATTATTTCATTGCATCTTAATTTGTAAAAAAATGAGTTAAATTGACTCAAAATGACCGAGCTAATTTCAAATTCTAGCAAATAAAATGCTGAATTATGTCAATGAACTCCGTAAATGAACGAGACAAACAGAGAACAAAAATATTGATTGACATTCTGTATTTGTACTCCACTTGATAACAACGACTCTAAGACTATGCAATCACAATATGTCATTAAAATCGAAAAAATACAATATTACAATTAAAACTCCAATTAGCCTAAGGATTATCTTTAATTAAATGCAAATATTAAAAAAATAGAAATTTAATGAGAATATCATAAGATAGTTACAAGTGTGGTTATTTCGTTGTAATGCTATATTCTAATTGAAGCAATTAGGGTAAAGTCACTTTGATTCTTGAGTACTCATCAATAGTTTAGTATAGGTTACACATTAATAATTTAAGGTTAATGAACTAGAACCATTCTAACCAAACGTTCGTACTTATGCTAGCTTGATTTACAACAGTGACTGGCAAATACCCGGCCAGAATTGTAGAAGTGTTTCGAGTATATTTAATGTATTTTCGACAAGTAAGGACTGAAATTGCGCGCCAAAACAATCTTGACAGAAGTTTGACTCAGATTTTCTCATTCGCAAAAGTGTTGAGTTTAAAGACATTTTTTTCAGCCCATCAGAGTTGATAAGATCCTAGTTTTTAAAATCAGAGATTGGTCTCACAGTATTAATCTAATTTCCGTGTTTATTTTTTTTTTCATTTTTATGAATTAACATTATTTATTTAGTATTTTACTATAACTTCTGACAAGTTGTATATTCCACAGAGGAAGACTGACGCTGGGATTCGAGTACGGAGGCTTATTTCATATTTTATATTTTGTTTCATTTTGAGTATTATGCCGTCACGCAACAATATTTCAGCTAAATACTACCGTCCATTGTTCTAACCAGTGCTCCTGCTTACCAACCAGTTCTAGCCCGCTCCTCTGCAAACAACTGACAACTTCCCCTAATAAATCAGAGTTCAGAGGTGAGGGACAAAATACTTTAGATGCATTATCTTCTGTCAAATAGTCACGAAAGAACATACGCGTCGTCCGGGAGTTTGAACCCAAGACCTCTAGGGTATCTAGCGGTCGAGCACTCTACCAACAGCGTCAACCGGACGGGTTCACGTTTTAAAATATCAGCAAATCATAAACAAATAGTGCACATAAGAAAACATTAAAGAAAACATAGGAAACAGTTATGACAGCGATACCAGCAGTCTGTCTGCATGTAAATTAAAAAAAGCGATAGACTCGTTTTACCTTCATACTTCGAATTATGCAGTGGATCAGATGTTCGTGTCTCAGATTCGAAACATTCAATTTTACCCAATACGCCCTATAACTTATTGACATATAGTCTATTTTATACATACATTTCATTGTTAATTGATAAATATTTTATATAATTCTACATGTATTTATAGATTATATTTCTGTTGCTGTATACGTCATCTTCTGTAATGACATTTAACATCCATATGTTTAATGATTATATTGTATGTGTATATACTAATGTAATGTATATGAATTGGCATACTGATATATTATATATAAGTCAGATAAATGGTATTGTGATAATGGTATATGCTTCCATCATACTATATTGTATAATATGTATGCAGTATACAGTAATGAGATTTTGATATTTGTGTTTGTTTTCATCGGGTTTCACGCCGTGTACCAACAATATTTCAGTCATATATAAGGCGGCCAGTTGACCAACCCCATTTTCCTGGAATTAGTTAAATTGCTCTTCCGCAAGCAACTGACAACTTGGGGACACAACCGTAGCCAATGTCAGGTAAGAACATACCCCGCCCGAGCTGGGAATCGAACCCTGATCTGCCAGGTGAGTCAAGCGCTCTACCAACTCAGCTAGTCGGGTGGGTTTATAATTTAAAAAGGAATAACACTAAACAATAGCATTGCAAAGACATTCGGTGACTGTGCGCAAGAACGCAATGAATATATGTTGTTTAAAAAGTATTAATGGATTTAATATAAAAAGTTTTAAGTTTATCAGAATATAAACTGTATGAAAGCAACACAACTTTATAATAGTACTAAAACAAAGGAGGAATTTCTTCAATATAACCAAACAAAATAAATTGCTCTAATATACAAGCAGTGTTTAAATTCAACACACAATTGTTGATCATTGTTCACACTTTTTTAATAATGCTACATTTTCAAAGCTCCTAAAACGCTGTATTAATATCTGGTTAATAACTGTATATATATACCGGTCAAAGGACTTAGCCCGCCATTTAGTATTGTTGAGAATGTTCGCTATATACTATGACGAATGATCTGAAAGGACTAACGTGAATTTGTCAGGTTCACTTCGACGTTTTCTCCAAAGTTTAGTACATTTGAATCATAAATGATATACATGTAGCTAATTGCAATCGCACTCAACGGACCATGTGTCCAGTAGTGGGTGGGTAAGCACTTTTGACCAACACACATGCATAGGCCATTGAATGAACGAATCAAACCAGCTACCCAATAAAAGTTGATATTGCAAATGGAAATAGTCAGGTATTTCAAGCGGGAATCGTAAGGTATTTCAGGCGGAAATCGTAAGGTATTTCAGGCGGAAATCGTCAGGTATTTCAGGCGGAAATCGTCAGTTATTTCAGGCGGAAATCGTCAGGTATTTCAGGCGGACATTGTCAGTTATTTCAAGCGGTAATCGTCAGGTATTGCAAGCGGTAATCGTCAGGTATTTCAAGCGGTAATCGTCAGATATTTCAAGCGGTAATCGTCAGGTATTTCAAATGGTAATCGTCAGGCATTTCAAACGGTAATCGTCAGGCATTTCAAACGGTAATCGTCAGGTATTTCAAGCGGTAATCGTCAGATATTTCAAGCGGTAATCGTCAGGTATTTCAAATGGTAATCGTCAGGCATTTCAAACGGTAATCGTCAGGCATTTCAAACGGTAATCGTCAGGTATTTCAAGCGGAAATCGTCAGGTATTTCAAGCGGCAATCGTCAGGTATTTCAAACGGTAATCGTCATGTATTTCAAGCAGTAATCGTCAGGTATTTTAAAAACAGACTTATCATGAACTAGATTTCCATTTCCATATATATTTAGCTTGGAGTCAATGCGATTTTGTTTCAGTTGAAAATGCGTCAAATTGATGTTTTATTTTTTGAATTCATGCATATACATACATTAAAACGCATGTACAAAGTGGCATTACATTCCTCCTCTCTTCAGTTAGTTTGATATTGATATGTTTATAAACGGAAAGAAACTGATCTCAGTCAGCAAAACCAAACTGCGGCATGGTGGATTTTGATAGACGGGAGAACACTTTCTGTTTCATCGTTTTGATAACAAACATGAAACGACAATAGGTTTTACTACATCAAAACAATGTTTCTTTACGAGTTTTCATATCAGAAAGTGTCACATTCAAGTGTGTACACCTAGAACCATTGAGTGGGAGTGAACTTTCTTAGAAAGAAATCGGTAGTTAAATGTCTTATTTATTGCAAATAATGTTAAATACAGTGAAATAAACATGTTTAAGTCGGCAAGAATGTCATTCCTTTACCGAATATAAATAATAACTTACATACATTAATTGCTTAAAATATATAATGACGCTTTAAGAGTCCAAAAGAAGATCTCTTTTCTTTATTGCCAAATTGAAGTAGACATTTTAAGCGGAATGCGCCAGATTATTAAACATTTCTAGTTTTTACTAAATATAAGATATAGTTCATATATCGCCTAGTATATGCGATATTTTTCAAGAAAAGAGCTGTTAATGATGAGTTTATGACTCATTTGAAGCACAAGTCTGATAATTTTTGAATAATTCTGATGATAACGTTTTAACATTAATACATCTGTAATGAAATATGTTCATGTTTACCTTTTCACCGTCGCAAGATCATATATATCGTCCACTCCAATATATTTCTAGTACATCAAAATTCTCAAATAAATCCTTTTTTATAAAACTTATGAAAACTTTGGTAACTATAAACAAAAACTATAACCACCGTATTAGTTACACAAAATTCCAACACCAATCAAGTACACAAAATAAATACTTAATATTCAGAACACTCCAATAAAATGAAAATAGTTCCTGTCACAACTAAGAAAGAATGACAAATAAATAGAGCCACGCCAATGTAATTCCAATAGAGCAAAAACCGTTTGCAGACACACGTATGGCGGTGATGACTTCATATGATGGCTATCTCTCTCCTTATAGTACATACGATCATTCCACATCACTAAGATTCCAAGTCGACCATGCTTGTATTGCTATAAGAAAAAGTATGGTAAGACCTCTACTAGTTTTTTTTTGTTTCACTCCGACCGTCCGTCGGTCAGACTGAAATGTATTCAGTTATTATTTCACTCCGACGGTCGTGTAGTTTGCGTTTATGTATCATAGCCACCGGCTTCCCATATGGGCGACGACTTCGGAAGAATATTAGTCATTTACAATTTTTGGAGGATAGTACATGCTGCAGAAGATGCCACAGTTCCAGAAGCACCCCTGGTTCTTTTACGTGCCCTATATGAAGCATCGAGCACGGGACCTCGGTTTTACAAAGTCTCATCGAAACTGCGACCCCTAGATTACTAGTCCAGCGCATTACCCACTTCTCCTAGGATCGGTCGGTCAGAGATATGGTTGAAAACTATCATTCGTTCAGATCATCATATTCATGCTACCCCACCCACAATGTTTTGAGTGGATCGGTGGGTGATTATTGATAACATGTGTTTGGATTTTTAGTCATCCATGAACAATAATCATGTACTCTGAACTGGGCTGATTCCGATCGAAACAAACATGTGTCAAGACTATTCTGGCTACAAAGTGTGTTCGAAACTTCAGTAAATGTCTATCATTTGTAAGTATCAGCGGCTTAACAGTTACATTACCTTACTATGCTATCAAACACTCCCAATCATTTTGGTAAACATATATTTATTCGTATTACTTAATTTAATAAAACAGAGAATTGAAAAAAATCTGAAAGTTAACAAGCGTGTGTTCAGTCAATCGTGAATATTTATTTGTAGTAGTGTTATAACTAAGTTAAGATAAGTCGATAGTAACCACGACCATACCCACTTTCCAATACATGTAAAGCAGCTTACGGTCATTATCATGCCTATTATCTTCAGGAGTAGTATTAAATTTTGATGAAATATCGCTCAAAGTAGACAGTAGCGATAGCTCAATTGGTAGCGCTGGCTAGTAACTTCGACCAATAGATAGGGTGCGAGCTCGAGACATATTCCTGCCTACCATTTTTTATGGACAATATGAATTTGTTATCCCTTACTCACTGCTTGTCAATTGCATGTTGTTTGTTGTTTCTGTCGGTATATTTTGTTTTTTTGTTATCGTCTTATTGCTTAGTCGTTAAATCAAACGTGTTTAATGATGGCTATAGCTTTGTCGCTAAAATGTTCATTTGAACACCTTACGTTTTTCGAAGTAGCCGTATCAACTTTGTTCCATATACTGTGAGTGTGTAGCAATAAATGTACATGTACATCTACAAACCATGTAAATCATGAAACCATATTATTATTAGTGAATAGATTATAAATACACATGCTATACAATGTTTTTAATTAACGATATTCGAGCGAACATTAATTAGTATATTAAGTCGTGTAAGTACAATTGCAGATGACCAACGAAATATATAATATTGTAATGAAAAAAACAACTTCCTACGATGGTCTCGAACTCGGACCCAAAACTAAAAAGCTTTTAAAATTAGCAATGAAAGGCGCGGACTCGCAACCATCTGAGCTATCACGGCTGTTAGTGTAATGAAATCAATATCACAATAAACAGTTTTGCTTGTTATTCGATTCAATAAAGGTGGTCAAACATTACCTGACGTCACTCTTAACTTGTCGTGGTACACTCTTTGTATACTAAACTTCATTGTGAATTTATTGTGAAAACACTACATAGATGAAAATCTAATAAATATTTTACTGTGAACATAAATAACACTGTACTTTAACGATCCACGATACGTTAGGAGTATGGCATAGTATCGTGGTTTTATTTACCTCTGTGTGACTCCTATGCCTGTTATCTTAACCATCATATATGACACAGTTTCCTCATAACTCATAATTGAGATATTTTCTTATTAACTCGTTTTTAATATTTTTCTACAAAACTGAAACCAAACTCAGTCATGAGCGCTACAAACAGCGTAGGTATTCAAAATGTCATATACCAAGATTATATTTTATTTTGCTGTCTCCACAACCTTGTACTAAATGCATTTGTTTCCGTTCGTGTAAACATACAGGTAAATTTCAACAACCTGACATTCCCTTTCTTATTCCATTCTTCCCTTCTAGCATTCCCCGATCATGCATCCGTCCGTCCATACCTTCATTCATCCAGCTATCTTATAATCAATAGTCAACCAATAAATCGATCGATCGATCGATCTTTCATTCATTCATTCATTCATTAGCTCTTTCATTCATTATCTCATTCATTCATTATCTCATTCATTCATTAACTCATTCATTAACTCATTCATTAACTCATTCATTAACTCATTCATTAACTCATTCATTAACTCATTCATTAACTCATTCATTAACTCATTCATTAACTCATTCATTAACTCATTCATTAACTCATTCATTAACTCATTCACTCATTTTATCAATCAATCAATCAATCAATTAACCAATCATTCATTCATTGAATCAATCAATAAATCTATCAATTTATTAATTTATTCACAATCATTTAAGCAATATATTAATCAATCAGTTGATCATTCGGTTGAGTAATCAATAACCTATCAATAGATAAATCAATTTAAAAATCATTCATAAAAATGAAAATCAATAATTTATTGACTGCATCCTCTGCTTTACTTATATTTAATTTGTTTTCTGATATATTTATTTACCTAGCCACGTTTTCTCTCTGTCGTATTGCATCTGTGGACGTTTTTATTTTCACAAAGTATCATAAAATGAATTGAAAGTGTTACATTTCTCCACAGGATACAAAGATAGCATTATGCAATTCAATTTAGACTTGCAAATATGATTTTGATATTGTATAAAATTGTCGGAAACATAGACAGACATTTATCATGTCTACGATTCCTTTTCTTGAATAACAATCGTGTCTTATGATCGTAAACTGAAGTCTGGTTTGATCGTGCTTTGGTTACGTGAATTGAAGACGATGGTAAAACTCTCAATCCTTCACCAGATTATATAAACACAATGACATATGCAGTCGTGTAGCCGTCCAGCATTACAAATGTTGGGTAACATTAATGTGTTTGTATCGGGTTAATGCCGTCTTTCAATATTTTATTTCAGTTATATATAGCGTTTAGTTTACTTGAACACAGTTTTCCGGGAATTAATTATCACCAAGTACTTACTCGTCCATCTGCAAGCAGCAGACAACTTCTCCACATGAAACAGACGTGAAGGGTCGATGACCGTAGTCAAATGAGACAGAAGGACATGACCCTTGCCTCGCCCGGGAATCAAGCCCGGACCTCCCAGGTGACAGCCCAGTGCTATATCAACCCGGACCTCCCAGGTGACAGCCCAGTGCTATATCAACCCGAACTTCCCAGGTGACAGCCCAGTGCTATATCAACCCGGTCCTCCCAGGTGACAGCCCAGTGCTATATCAACCCGGACCTCCCAGGTGACAGCCCAGTGCTATATCAACCCGGACCTCCCAGGTGACAGCCCAGTGCTATATCAACCCGGACCTCCCAGGTGACAGCCCAGTGCTATATCAACCCGGACCTCCCAGGTCACCGCCCAGTGCTATATCAACTGTACAACCGAGCGAACAAATGATGGCTTAGCAGAATAACTCATTAGACATATCTCCCAGATGTCACAGTAAACTCAATAAACGGCCGACAAAGATATGTCTTAAGTGAATATTCGCAGCACGACTAAACCTATATTGGGGGCGTAGACGGTAACAATACGATATCTTGCACACCAGGTCATGTGATCTCCGATATTGGCCAAATATCGTCCGTATACGTTTGAATACAGTGCAACACTACTTTATTGACATGTATGCAATAATGCGTTATTATAGCACATGCAATTTTCCCGATATATTATATAAAATATGTGATTGCTCGACATTGTGTAAGCATTATCACGCCCCATCAAAATCTTGCATGAAAAATGAAGTAAAAAAACAAAGAAGTCATGAAATGAGTATAACAAGTAGTAACTTCTATAAATGCTTTTTACTGTAGAGTTTTGTCGTAAAACAAGTATAAATAGCTAAGTTTCGACCAGCTATACAAAGAGTGTGTTTTATAAACGTTGTATGCATTTCGATTCCTTGCTGCGTTTATTCGTAACGCTAGAAATCAAATACTGTTTTAGATGTCTATATTATCCTTATAAATGTCTAAATGACCATTTTCATAGCAGGATAAAAGTTTGTGAATTCGAAACCCAACTTTGATATTGAGTTTGTAAGTGGAGGAAGCTATCGAGCTGGCTTCAGGAAGGTCGATGATTCTACCGAGGTATAGGCGAGAAATCTTCATGCACCATAAAAGCTGAAATAGTCACTACATGACACTGACAATATAAAATATATTTTGATGACGTATTTCAATTATTCATAGAAGTTGACACACATTACCAGTGTTCTATGTAACTTGTATTTGTATGAATATGTATGTAATATATCGAGTAATTCTCATTCTCCAAGGACCATGGGACCATGGATGGCAAATGATACATCTGGGGTTCCAAGTTCGAAACATCTTGGTTCCTAGTTTATGCTATCCACACAGTCTCTGGCTATTATCATCAATTCATTGCAAAACACGGAACCAGCTTGGTATTGTTTTAACTTGAGACCCTGACTGTATCTGATATAAGACATTGACCGACGATTCGTCGCATATTAGTTGGAGACAAATAATGCTATGGTATAAGATCGGCCATGAAATTGTTCCAGAAGAGACAATGGTAGAGTTACTCTATTACCTTCGTGCTACCAAATGGGTCATTGCTGTTTTCTGTAATTACAAAACGGAAATTTCCGCTTCAGCAAAATAGTGTCTGCAGGGTCCTCATTATATGATGGCTCATGCTTTATCAAAGACAATTACATTGTATCAACTTGGATCTAGCAGTGATAGAATGTAGCGAATATTCATTAACAACTTCGAAATTGAATATGTGACCAATTACCGTATTTTGTGTTGGGGAAATTCCTCTTCCGTATGGGGTTCAATTACATTCTGCGAACATAAACGCGAAGGTTTCGAAAGTATTGGATAAAGCATTTGGTAGTCTGAGTAAATATTATGTGGTGGCCGTTCGAAGATTCTGGTGCACAGTGGTCAAGGGGTGGAGCGCCTGAAAGCAGATTCAAATTGTGGGTTCGCATCGAGCAATGGCAAGTTCGGACCAGGAACTTCGCTGTCTTCACAATAGGCGCTTATACTTGGTTAAATGTTTACCTTAATACATATTTCTCACATCTACAATATTTACCTACCTTGTTCTGAATTTTCGGCCACTTTGATAGGCAAATTTCCTTAAACTTTATTGGATATATAATGTAAACGATGATAAACTAATCCGATATATAAGTTATTCATTATGCTCATGTGGACATTTGCCCTGTACGTTCAAGAAAAAAGTGGTTGTCACATGCAAATTATCTTGGTATTTTCTCAATTATCACATATTTGGAAATTACTCCTAAAATGGCTTATCAGTTTTGCCCATCAAAATGGCCGACAGTTAAGAACAAGGGAGGTAAATATTGTAGATGTGGGAACTAAGTTTTGGAACGGGTAACACAATATTATATCACCGCATTTAAGGAACAACACTAGCGATTCTTGCACACATAATGCAACCTACGTTTATCGAGCGATTTTCGACAAATAACATGTAAGGTTTATTAATCTAAATTTTGTCGACAAATGTCGGTTTATTTGTCATTAATATCGGCAAATAGATATGGCAGTATTAAATTGGATAGTGTGCGCATCGCAGACGGAAAGTTATGGCATATCAGCTATAAAACCTTATCGTAAAAAGACAATTAACAAAGAAACGATCAAATTACTTTAATCAAATTTTATTTAGAATTGTCACAATAAATATGGGAAATTGTATTCACTTTATTTATGTCTTTGTACTAAAACTATGGGATGGAAAATAAGTGATGATTTCATTGCAACGCTCTACCAATCTTTGAACGTTAGGCTAATCGATTCAATATTATATATTTACGTATATGCACTAGATCATATGCAGATATGAGTTTGTTGAACTTACAAATGAAACAGAGACACGTAATTAAGACCACGATACGGAGGTAAGACAAAGTTATCAAAGGTTAGAACACATGACTACTGACTCAAAAATAGCTGGTTCGAAACCCGCAATAGGGAATATTCGTCGAATGTCTACGGAATCCCTGAAAAGGGATCAAGGATTGTATCTCACTTTTTATTTCTTTCTCACCTATGCAATCAATCCGACTTCCCCAACTTTCTTGTTTAAACCTTGAAATATCTAACTGCACAACACAATTAACAACAACATTATAACAAAAAATGCACAACAACACAGCCGTTGTAATGATAAATTATCTAAGCATTTTAGTTGAAAAAATGAGTCATTTCCATGAGAAAACATGACATATTATGCATTTGAAAGTTCTGTTTGAATAAAATTTAACATGGATGTATGTTTACGCCGCTACAAACGCAACTAAACTTGTGTGCATAGGTAGCTTGGCTTCATATCTCAAATATGATTCTCTAAAATTCATCCACAAGGAATAAGAATAACTGGTTTTTAGTTTAATTAAGTTTTGAACAAAAATAAACACATAAATAACAGTAACACACTTTATACATTTGGTACGACATGACGCCTACTTAAACAATGTTTTAATGGCGTCAAGTATACATATTAAAATATGAAAATACTTGCAACTATGTTATAAAATACAGACAACCAGTCCAATTATCACACTTAAAACTATTGTTATTCTCCTGATTGGCGTTCAAATCGCACAATGAGCGGTAATTGATCACGAACTTCACACTCCCTGAGATTGTAGAGATCAAGGAAGCAGTTACCGAGAGCGATTAGTATACGTTGTCAGAACTAAATAAAATATAATATCACAGTATGTTTAATTGCATAACTTGTTACAGCGGCAATGTTTTCTAACGAAATGTTGTACACCCTTCAAAAAGAGTTTATTGCGATACCCAAAACGATCCACCGAAATCGTCTAAGAGACTCCAAAGTTTGGCTAATCCGTGTAGAATTTTAATCAGATGACAAAAATCCAAACAGTTGAAATGCAGATTCCACCAAATAAACGTGTGACAATGAGTATCGAAAAGATTCTTTCAGTATGGTCTTAAAAATATAACGTCGTAGGCTCAAGTTTTCCGGACAATTTTACTGAAGCTTAAAAGCCATATATGTGTTCCACACCTTACTGTCATATGATTGCGAAAGAATAGGTCAGTACTGGTTGTTTACCTATGACAGTGGTTATGTCATCTAAATGCCGTGCATTATTGAATCACTGACTGACAAACTGTTGCAATAAAACGACGTAAATTCCAACCCAATTTTCTAATATAAACGCGTACAAAAGCAATAACCAAGGATTAATGTGTTGTACAATTACCGCTGACTTTTATAAGTTCTCTATCATAAGTTCAAAGTTGAAGCCAATAAACTGACATTAATCACTCAATGCGCATGTTGTTAAAGCCTTTTTCGGCGCAGCCTTACTAACATGGTTTGCTATTTGCTTATCGGTGTTGTGTAAACCAATCAAATCTTACGTTAACCACCAAGGCAACTTCTCTTCAACCGAACAACGTATGTAACCTGGACGCGGATTGGCTAACCTTTCGATAAAGGGTACAGTACCTTACCGAAATCCACTGAACTTCGGTGAATGTACCAAACTCCATTTTGGATCTGGAGTGACCAGCAATCGTAACAACTCGGCATTTGTTTTATATTGCACAACAAATCTTAACCTTCAAATTGCGCCGACCATCTTTTTTACAAGACATTTCTGTGTTAACTAATGAATGCGTTATCTTTATAGCAACTAGTGAGTTTTTGGTTCATCAAACACACTCACTTGTTCAGGAAGTAGATATCCTTTCTGATGAAATAATTAGCAACATGACGCATGCACAGAAAATGTCGTTGACTGTTTTAAACATTAAACGCAACTAGAATTGCATGTCATTGAATCATTTACTTAAACAATCTGGTGAAAATCAGATATTGTCAACACGTATGGGCTTAAATAACAGACATTCCATGTAGGCGTAAATGTATTGTGATACATAATCTGATAGAATCTGTACTTAAAGCAACTTTGTCGTGAATGTTTGCTCTAAATAATTGGATGGAATCAATCACAAAACTGAGAAAATGTGAACACTGATACGTTGTTCACAATATACCTTTTCGGCTGTACTTCAAAGGGGATATATGAATGAAGTGGTACTTCAGAAACTCAAATAATAACAATGAAGCAAGGAAAATAATTAGGTCATCAAATCAATAAACATGCATATTTTTCAGAGGGAAATAATTTTTGGCAAGGCCCCGAAATTACTAAAGTTTCAGTATAAAATCGACGTTATTTAGTATATGGGTTAGGGTGATATGAAAACACTTCGTACCATGGACGATGTTTTCAACCTATTTCCCAGAATGCTGCTTGTTTTCAAAGTGATGGTGCCCCTCTCTGCGGATCTTACATCATTTTATCAGCGGATCTTCTTTGCAGATCTTACATCGAGTGATCAGCGTCCCCCCTCTTTGCAGATCTTACATCGTGTGTTTAGCGTCCCCCTCTTTGTGGATCTTAAATCGTGTGATCAGCGTCCCCCCTCTTTGTGGATCTTACATCGTGTAATCAGCGTCCCCCTCTTTGTTGATCTTACATCGAGTGATTAGCGCCCCCTCTTTGTGGATCTAACATCGTGTGTTTAGCGTCCCCCTCTTTGTGGATCTTACATCGTGTGATCAGCGTCCCCCCTCTTTGTGGATCTTACATCGTGTGTTAGCGTCCCCCTCTTTGTGGATCTTACATCGTGTGTTAGCGTCCCCCTCTTTGTGGATCTAACATCGTGTGTTAGCGTCCCCCTCTTTGTGGATCTTACATCGTGTGATCAGCGTCCCCCCTCTTTGTGGATCTTACATCGTGTAATCAGCGTCCCCCTCTTTGTGGATCTTACATCGTGTAATCAGCGTCCCCCCTCTTTGTGGATCTTACATCGTGTGATCAGCGTCCCCCCTCTTTGTGGATCGTACATCGTGTAATCAGCGTCCCCCTCTTTGCAGATCTTACATCGTGTGTTTAGCGTCCCCCTCTTTGTGGATCTTACATCGTGTAATCAGCGGATCTTACATTGTGTAATCAGCGGATCTTACACCGTGTAATCAGCGGATCTTAAATCGTGTAATCAGCGTCCCCCTCTTTGTGGATCTTACATCGAGTGATCAGCGTCCCCCCTCTTTGCAGATCTTACATCGTGTGTTTAGCGTCCCCCTCTTTGTGGATCTTAAATCGTGTGATCAGCGTCCCCCCTCTTTGTGGATCTTACATCGTGTAATCAGCGTCCCCCTCTTTGTTGATCTTACATCGAGTGATTAGCGCCCCCTCTTTGTGGATCTAACATCGTGTGTTTAGCGTCCCCCTCTTTGTGGATCTTACATCGTGTGATCAGCGTCCCCCCTCTTTGTGGATCTTACATCGTGTAATCAGCGTCCCCCTCTTTGTGGATCTTACATCGTGTAATCAGCGTCCCCCCTCTTTGTGGATCTTACATCGTGTGATCAGCGTCCCCCCTCTTTGTGGATCGTACATCGTGTAATCAGCGTCCCCCTCTTTGCAGATCTTACATCGTGTGTTTAGCGTCCCCCTCTTTGTGGATCTTACATCGTGTAATCAGCGGATCTTACATTGTGTAATCAGCGGATCTTACACCGTGTAATCAGCGGATCTTAAATCGTGTAATCAGCGTCCCCCTCTTTGTGGATCTTACATCGTGTAATCAGCGTCCCCCTCTTTGTTGATCTTACATCGAGTGATTAGCGCCCCCTCTTTGTGGATCTTACATCGTGTGATCAGCGTTCCCCTCTTTGTGGATCTAACATCGTGTAATCAGCGTCCCCCTCTTTGCGGATCTTACATCGTGTGATTAGCGTCCCCCTCTTTGTGGATCTTACATCGTTAGATTAGCGTCCCCCTCTTTGTGGATCTTACATCGTGTGATTAGCGTCCCCCTCTTTGTGGATCTTACATCGTGTAATCAGCGGATCTTACATTGTGTAATCAGCGGATCTTACACCGTGTAATCAGCGGATCTTACATCGTGTAATCAGCGGATCTTACATCGTGTAATCAGCGGATCTTACATCGTGTAATCAGCGGATCTTACATCGTGTAATCAGCGGATCTTACATCGTGTAATCAGCGGATCTTACATCGTGTAATCAGCGGATCTTACATCGTGTAATCAGCGGATCTTACATCGTGTAATCAGCGGATCTTACATCGTGTAATCAGCGGATCTTACATCGTGTTATCAGCGGATCTTACATCGTGTAATCAGCGGATCTTACATCGTGTAATCAGCGGATCTTACATCGTGTAATCAGCGGATCTTACATCGTGTAATAAGTGGATCTTTCATCGTGCAGTATAAATTCAAGTAAACGCTTCGGAAACGTATTTTCTAGAATTTACGAGATATTTCCATCCGTATACCTATTAACGGCATTGTTCTTTTCCATAAAACATTCGACGTATGCTACTTTATTTACATGTAACCAATGCAACTGAGTGTTTCTATCGAAAAAATGACATCGACTGCTTATTCATTGGAAAGGCAGAAAACTGAAAGAATGATATACATATCGATATTTTCATCTTACAATTCCATTAAACAGCCAATCGATATAATTAACAATATATCAATGAATCTGTGAGCCAGATTAATAATGGCAAAGGGATTTGAGAAAACGTTACAAATGACAATCTATCTAACAATAACAACACGAAGTTTAGTTCAATATTTTCCCTGTAAATGTCGATACAAACATCCAATAACTAATGACATTATGTTACTATCGCTACTGAATGATATTTACGCGTTCATGACCTTCTTCAAATAAAGCTTAAGCTGTACATAATACAGACTGGTGCCCGATCATAAGCCTATTACTGTAAGATACATGTATTGAGAGTGAGACCGGAAACCTGACAAGCTTAAATATGATACATGCACAGGCTGGTACCGCCCCATAGCCTCATTTTGTAAGATATTTAGAGCGAAACCGGAACCCAGACAACCTTAGACATGTTGTTCATACAGGCTGTGTCCAGGCTTATGACTCTCGATCTAAGATATTGAGAGTGAGACCGGAAACCAAAAATGCTAAAATACGATGTACACGCCGACTTGATGCCGGCCCTATGTCTCTTACTGTGAGAACGGAGACCAGAAAAGCTTGACTAACGTACGTTGTACATGCAGACTGAATCTCAGCCTTTAGCCACCCACTGTAAGGTATTAAGAGTGAGAACAGGAACCTAAAAAGAGTGAATTCATTGTGTCATTTCCTTTGATATAACAGTGAACATCTGAGATTGATTAAAACCATTACACTCATCATTGAGCACTTATAGGTACACACACTCTGAGATTCATACTCAGATCTCGAAGGAATCGTTCCGAAACGATTACTCAGTGTTTGGTTTGCATTATAATGTATTGCACTTGCTCCAAACTCATGAGAAGAAATGTTGATATCTGAGTGCCGAGTCACATTAAATGTAAATATGTTTACGCCGATTTTCAACAGTAATTCATTTATGTACAGTGGTAGGTTGACCTAACACGTGTTGCTTGGTTACCAACTATTTGTTACCTGTTCAACTGACAACTTCCTCACTTGAATCAGAGATGGATGACGAATGACATAGCATGGATTATCTTTAGTTAAGTTGACAGTGAAACATACATACGCCTATCTAGAGTTAGACCTTACAATCTTAGGGTAGGTAGTTGAATGCTCTACTGACTGAGCTAACCAGGCTCTCTGTACTTTATTATCAATTGTACAAAGAGCAAATAAATAATTCTACAAGCAATATTTCTGATAAATACGATTTCTTCCTCAAAATATTAGCAATTTGATTATTTTGGAAAACTATTCTTTTTAAATTGAAAAATAATTACTTAAAAGGGGATGTCTCTCGAAAGAATCGTTATTTACGGCGTTATTCCATGGGAAATAATGAAAGGACAATCTTTTTCTTTTTTTTGAAAATGAAAACAAGTCTGAACTGTTGGATCATATCTAGGTTTGAGTTTTAATACTTGAGAAAAGTTTTCATCCTCATATCTCATTTTTATTCTCAATCTATTTCGGTTATTTTTCTAATTGTGTTACCTGTTTTAATGACCAATAATATTCATTAAGTGTTGTACAAAATACAGTATGAATAATTTCATAATATCGACAAAATAAGCTTGAGAATATTCAACGTTCCCGATCTCTCAAAACATCTCAAATAGAAATCTTGTCTCAATATGAGATTTTACTCAAATCAGAACCTTAGTTTGAGACAATCTCATTTTGGATCTCTAGAAAGATTTCTGAGAAAAAAAAATCTCATTTTTATGGTGTTGTAATATTGATTTTGAGACGGTCTCAGATGAGAAAAATCTCATTTTTATGGTGTTGTAATATTGATTTTGAGACGGTCTCAGATGAGAAAAATCTCATTTTTATGGTGTTGTAATATCGATTTTGAGACGGTCTCAGATGAGAAAAATCTCATTTTTATGGTGTTGTAATATTGATTTTGAGACGGTCTCAGATGAGAAAAATCTCATTTTTATGGTGTTGTAATATCGATTTTGAGACGGTCTCAGATGAGAAAAATCTCATTTTTATGGTGTTGTAATATTGATTTTGAGACGGTCTCAGATGAGAAAAATCTCATTTTTATGGTGTTGTAATATCGATTTTGAGACGGTCTCAGATGAGAAAAATCTCATTTTTATGGTTTTGTAATATTGATTTTGAGACGGTCTCAGATGAGAAAAATCTCATTTTTATGGTGTTGTAATATCGATTTTGAGACGGTCTCAGATGAGAAAAATCTCAGCAACTTGAGGCAATTTTTGAGCTGAGAGGAAACTCAGATTGAGATGATTCGGGAGATCGGGGCGTGCTGGAAAAGAATCACAAACTCAATCACCTCAGTTACTGTGCTCAAATGAGAAAAGTTTTACAATATACACGCATCATAATCTTCCACATTCTGATTGATCACCACGGAGAACGATGTCTTTGTCGCGATGCTTCCGGATGAAGCGTCGGTTTCCATGTAATTTTCTTTAATTAAATTGTTTCCATAGCAACGCTCTAAACAGCTCAGTTTAATAAATTATCTTGGATATAATGTGAGGTGCACGCAAGTGCGATTTATTGTCATTTGAATGCATTTATAGAACAATATTGCATCGATCTATATTTTAGATAATCATACGCAATAAATGAAGTCACCATCTATAAAATTCTCGTTAAGTTATATCCACTTAATATACACTGGTGACAAATGAAAATGCAGCATGTATATTTTTAATTAACTTTCTTGTTCAATGAGAAAAACACTCATATTTTCATGTGATTTCAGTTATTCTGCCAGTGAAACCAGAGTTTGTACTGCATTTCGATCATGCATTGTAATGGCGGGTAGTGAGTTCAAATCACACTTGATCTACATTGTGCAAAAATATACCTGACTGGACGCGCTAATGATAAGATATTTGAAAATAACAAAACTGGTTAATAATTTACAATAAAAAAAATGCCAAGACAACATAGCGGACATCGACACATGGTTCTTGGGCTACATGAAGGCGGTGTAAGTTACTCAAATTGAAATGCTGACCACTGTTTCATGTTAACCGCAGCACGATGGTTTTTTCGCAGTCACAACTGTAAAAGTTTCTGACCTTCCTCGTCATGACGCACAACGTACCAGTACTTTGAGACAAGACTTTGGTATTGAGAAATAACAAGAAATATCTTGAAAAAAAGATAGGCGGCGCAATTTGAAGGTTAAGATTTGTTGTGCAAAAAAAAAATGCCGAGATGTTACGATTGCTGGTCACTCCAGATCCAAAATGGATTTCGGTAAATTCATCCTTTATCGAAAGGTTAACCTATCCGCGTCAAGAGAAATTGCCTTGGTGGTTAACGTAAAATTTTATTGGTTTGACTGGTATGCAAATAGCAAAACCATGTTAGTACGGCTGCGCCGACAAATCCAGTCTAAGCATACATGGTGCGTTTCTTTTTGTCACCAGTATCAGTACAAGTATATCACTCAGTGCTTGGAAAAGGTAATACAATCACAATTATCGACCCAATTCAACATACAAATCGCATCGTCTACAAAATTTAATTTCAAAATGATAAAATATTCAGTGACTGGTCTGTCACTATTGTTAAAATTGAAAATGAAATGAAATATATATTTTTAATTCGTACTGTGGGAAAGAAATTTTCTTATCGACTTTCACACACATATTTATTGTTTTAGACGTACATATATTTAAATGATACCAATGCAGCTTTCGTGGAGATTTACGATGTCGATGTGTTATTTTTTTGTATTTTAACGTAAATACATCATTCACTGGGGTAGAGAACAAAAGTTTCACTGGGGTAGAGAACAAAAGTTTCACTGGGGTATAGAACAAGGTTTCACTGGGGTATAGAACAAAAGTTTCACTGGGGTATAGAACAAAAAGTTTCACTAGGGTAGAGAACAAAAGTTTCACTGGGGTGGGAACAAAAGTTTCACTGGGGTAGAGAACAAAAGTTTCACTGGGGTAGAGAACAAAAGTTTCACTGGGGTAGAGAACAAAAGTTTCACTGGGGTAGAGAACAAAAGTTTCACTAGGGTATAGAACAAAAGTTTCACTGGGGTATAGAACAAAAGTTTCACTGGGGTAGAGAACAAAAGTTTCACTGGGGTAGAGAACAAAAGTTTCACTGGGGTAGAGAACAAAAGTTTCACTGGGGTAGAGAACAAAAGTTTCACTGGGGTAGAGAACAAAAGTTTCACTGGGGTATATAACAAAAGTTTCACTGGGGTAGAGAACAAAAGTTTCACTGGGGTAGAGAACAAAAGTTTCACTGGGGTAGAGAACAAAAGTTTCACTGGGGTAGAGAACAAACGTTTCACTAGGGTATAGAACAAAAGTTTCACTAGGGTATAGAACAAAACTTTCACTGGGGTAGAGAACAAAAGTTTCACTGGGGTAGAGAACAAACGTTTCACTAGGATAGAGAACAAAAGTTTCACTAGGGTATAGAACAAAAGTTTCACTGGGGTAGAGAACAAAAGTTTCACTGGGGTAGAGAACAAACGTTTCACTGGGGTAGAGAACAAAAGTGTCACTGGGGTAGAGAACAAAAGTTTCACTGGGGTAGAGAACAAACGTTTCACTAGGGTATAGAACAAAAGTTTCACTAGGGTAGAGAACAAAAGTTTCACTAGGGTATAGAACAAAAGTTTCACTAGGGTAGAGAACAAAGGTTTCACTAGGGTATAGAACAAAAGTTTCACTGGGGTAGAGAACAAACGTTTCACTAGGATAGAGAACAAAAGTTTCACAAGGGTATAGAACAAAAGTTTCACTGGGGTAGAGAACAAAAGTTTGAACAGGTGGAAGACAAACGCTTCGCTCAGATTTCGAACTCACAATCAACAGATTGTCATAAAAATATTGCTTTTAGCTTAACACATGGCGAAATGTCCGTTGCGTGAATGTCACAAGGAAGAAATTTTACATTCGAATCTTATTACGCGATTTATAAATTGTGCACCAATCAAAACATGCTGAAATATGAAACTTGATTGCAATGCAACATGTGTTTGATTTAAGCGTCTGTTAAATATCAGTGGTATCTTTAATGTTGAGCTGAACCGTATAATTTGTTTTCAAATCGCGTTCGCCTCATTAAATATGAAAAACATCTTGTTTCTGCAAAACTTGCCTGATAATGCAAACACAAGCAATCATCTAATGAAGCGTTTGAAATATAATGCGCGTTGTAATGTTACTGAAATGTACGACAAGACGTCGGCGGTGTCTTGATTTAAGTATTTACTGGAAATAAAACGTTTTGTATGCCTATATTGTTGATATATAGATGTATAACTTCGCCGATTGAGTGTTCGCTTTGAGTGTAGGCGGTCGTAAGATCAGTCCCTTGTCGCGTTATACCAAAGATGTGAAAAATAGGACTGACATTTCCCTTACTAGACATTGATTATTACAAAGGACATTAGAAGGAGACGTTAGGAGATAGATAATTCCAGGGAGGTGTCTGTTAATGAATACATTACTGGTCGTACATATACTTTATAGCTCATATGATTGCGTTCGCCTGATTCCAGCATAGCCTTATTTCAAGTTTGGTCAGCTTGAAGTTTTCAGTATTTCATATATATACCGTAGTCAATAACTACAATACATTTAAAAGGATTGCTGCAATACATACTGTACAAGGTTCCTGGTGTGAACTAATCCCTTATGCTTTTAGGTGTTATACTATATTATTCTGTCTGGGTGGTCATTAAACTGGAATGTTTGCGAAACCTCTATGCACGATTTTTGGGATTGGTTCTTAGATTGATTTTAATTTTATTTCTTAAGAAAGCAGAACTATCTCTTGAACGGAAGAGCAAGTAGGTTTGAGTCCGGAACAATTTCTGTGGGTCGATTAGATACCGAGAGCAAATATCTGTTGACGGTAGCATAACAGTATCAAATGTTTAATGTATATCAGGACACTAGTGTAGTTTGCATGATTAAAGAAGAGTTTTATATGCGCATTGTTTGTATATTTACCCTGTATATACCCAAGTAATAGTTAGGAAAATATCGTTTTCAGGAAGAATATGATATATCGCTGAGTTTTTTATTACGTAGAATTTACAGAATGTAATGTCATTAGTCATAGTTGTTTTCGTAATTTCTCTAGAATGTCGATACTTATATGGCATACAGATATGAGATGAATTTGCAAAATGTAAGATACATTCGTATATGCGTATACCTTGTATTTTGCAAATTCATCCAGGTGTCAGTTTCATTTCATTTATTTATTTGAACATCGTATGTCGTCTACTGTCTGTTACTGTAGAGTTAAACTTTCTGCAAGATATTTTATCACTTAAATATGGAAGCACAATTCTCACCAATGTAAATCAGTGTTTTATGCGTACACAATAATTGATATGTCTCAGCTTTTTATACCCTACCCGGTTAACTGAAGTTGGAAGGATGCTGAGCACTGCGGGAGGTCCGGGTTCGATTCCAGGTCGGGTCCGGTTATGTTCTTCGTGACGTTTGGCTGTGCGGTCATTTATCCCTAACATCTGGTTCATACGGAGAAGCTGTGATCTGCTTATGAAAGGACAAGTTAGTCAACTGAATAAAAATATTAACTCATGACGTCAAACTAAATGGATGAAACTCAATTGAATACAGTTTTAGTTTATGAATGAACTGGGAGATTGCCAATGGTAGTCAGTAATTTAAAATTATTCGGTCGTCATTTCACCTATTTAACGATCCTAGAGTTCAAACCAGCATGAACTTATTTAAAAAAAGTTAAACTTGTGACAATTTTCCTTAAGAAAAATATATCAAAAGTAGGTCATCCTTAAAAGCTGCTTATGTGCAGTACTCATACATATATATATAACATTATTCACAGATAATAATGTCCATAATCAGTTTTTGACAAAAGCTTTGCAAAAGGAAAGGATTGGTGCACACAAAGGGAGGGACACACAAAGAACAACAATCGGACCAGGGGGCACACATACAGGGCGTGGTAAAAAACGATATCGAAATTATCAGGACAAGGGCACGTAACAACACAGCGTCAACGAAGCAGAAACGCTTACAAGGCCCTCCTAAAAATTGTTTGTTTGTGGTACTCGATCGACCAACCGATACTGGGCCCTATTCGAATTTGTTTCGACTTGACTGCGCAGAATTGTGTTCGAGTCATTTTCAGTGTTCGCAACAGAAAGTTTACTGAAATAACTATTACAAAACGACATATCGACCCACACTAAATATTGTGCCAATGTTCTGACAGTGTACGCGTATAGATGAACAAATTCATTAGATATGTGTCTGAAGTGAGACCGCTTTTCCAAACTTGTCGAAAATGGAAGTTTACAAAAGCCAAATAGTATCACAAAGGCAAATTTAATTACCTCGTTATTACGAGATTTTATTTTCGTTATTATGAGATTTTTTCTCGTTATTTCCAGATAACAAACTCGTTATAATGAGATAAATACGAACCATTTCTTTTCATTGCGAGATTATTCGACTTTCGCTGACTGGGTTATACATGAAGTTATTACAATTATTATTCCTATTCAATAGGCATTTTGAGAACGTATTTTTCAACAACAAAAACATGCGACTACAATTTATTGATAATGTTGAATTCTGTGTGGATGTTACCAGGTACTGCTACACACACTGTCTGACAAAACTAAGTTTCCACAGACATAATAAATATACTATTTCAACTGTATGGTCGTGAACAAGGAAATAAAACGATAAAAAAGAAATCAATGTCGACTAAATTGTTTCTCGACATTTTCTGAAACATCTTTATTGAAATATTATGGTGCAATATAATACTTTACTCGACCTTCGTCGAAGATCTGACATTAACAGACATTTCATTTTTTTCCGCAGGATAACATAGCAACACGATATTACATTTTTATACTTGTTACTTTATTGACCGAAGTATCATTACATCGACGAGATGTAAAAAATAACGACACTGCTAAAAGTACCAATGCGCAGGTTAATACTGTGACATTTAATAATGCAGTGCTACTTCGTCCAAAGTGTAGTTAACCTTAATCAACTTTATATAAGTTAAATTAGCACGAAAATGAGGTTAGGTCTCTGTGGTGTAGTGGTTAGCATAACGGACCGGCAATCCGTAGACCCGGGTTCGATACCCATTGCGCCATTGACCGATTTTTCGTTGTCCTCAAAACATGACTTTATTCAATAGTACCGACCGAGGAAACGTGTTTTTCACCGTTCATGTATTACATTTGTTGCAATAAGGCTTTAAGTCACAACACAACCAGGGTCATATAATGGCATTTCGAGCTATAAGGCTTTAAGTTACAACACAACCAGGGTATTATAATTGCATTTCGAGCTATAAGGCTTTAAGCCACAACACAACCAGGGTCATATAATGGCATTTCGAGCTATAAGGCTTTAAGTCACAACACAACCAGGGTCATATAATGGCATTTCGAGTTATAAGGCTTTAAGTCACAACACAACCAGGGTCATATAATGGCATTTCGAGCTATAAGGCTTTAAGTCACAACACAACCAGGTTCATATAATGGCATTTCGAGCTATAAGGGTGGAGAAAGATCCCAGGAGCCACTTCTTGCATTATGTTTGGCATAGGCGGTCACCTGTGAAGAACCACGGACCTTCCGCAAGCCAGCTGGAGATCTTCCTCACATACACATGGCGGTGAAGATCCCTCCATATAACGTGACTTTTTGGTGAACATTTTGTTAGGATTATTGATTTAACAATCTAAGATTGGGTTAACATTTTGTAAACGTCTAAATTATGTCGGCATTTATTGATCGAATATTTTATCCTGAAGTACAACGTCAAATCATGCATATTCAAATAATTTCTGTTTTCAATTGAAGTATAATATTAAATGATTACGTTTTCTTACAACTGATGCGGTATGCAAATATAAACTGTTATCCAAAATTATCCATATTTGTTGAAAACGGTCCTGAAATCAAACTATCAAATAAACAAGTCAATATATTACTGAAAATGCAATATACAACATTCAACAGGTTGAAATAACTGTAGTTGTTTCACAAACCTTTCTGTCGCAAAGCGAGTTTTGTAAAGTAATGTTCTTCTTTAAATTTTCGACAATCTCCATTTGTTCAGTTTATTTTATCTTCAGACAATTAAAACCGACCTTCATTTTTCTGTTTCCCATTTAAGGAATGTAATACATTCGACCAAAACCTAAACTTGCACGTGTTTTCTGCTACAATATATACATGTAGCTGTCAAATCAGGAAGCGCCGCACGTGAATATCGCTCCTCCTGGTGTCACGTGAATATAGTGTACATTATTGTTGTTGTTTTTCTCTGCGTATGTGCTTGCGTGTGTGCACGTTTGTCTAGTACACTTTTGTGTTGTATTTCGTATTTATAACGCATCATATTTTCTAGAGTGTAATAAGGAACAAAAAACACTGCAATTACCTGTATATATTGAATATACTACCGAGTTTAATCGCTCAATGTTAAACTATTTATTCCATCCAGAAACGAGGTAAATCAATACTACGCGACGATTGGTTATTATCCAGCGAGCTATATTTAGCACGCTATATAAGAGGCAGCACAACTTGGAATCTTTCTTTTTTTCTTCTTCGAACAGCAAGCCCCAAGGTAACACGTCATCTTAATCGTATAATTTAACGGAAAAAACTAAAAAGCGTGGCGTGGCGTGCTGTGTAAATTTAAGTTACACTAGACCCTATAAGCTTGATTTAGTATCATTAATCATGACATTATAATAAGAGTTTGATTTGTGTAATTTGTTTGTTTTAAAAACTAGATAAATAGCTATTTAAACTGGTGTTTTAAGAAGAAACACGTGTCGTGCCTGTGCAGATTTTTAAAGTACACTTGAACGATGAGCTATGAATTAGTATATTAATCATGGATATAAATAAAAGTATTTGATCTGCATAACTTAATTAAAAATAAATAATTGAACCGTTGTTCATTTTCTGCGCGGTAAGTGATGTGTTTGTAGTTTCGTAGTTAATTTTAACACAATTTTTCTAATTTAGCTCATTTGGTTTATTTACATATAATTAACAATCAACACAACCGTGCAAAAGATGCCAAGAAAAGGTCGGCGCCCTCTAGAGACGCCGAAGCTAACAGTTCCTCCCAAGCGAGTCAGGCGAGGTGGGGAATCCGGTGACGTGATTCCCTCGGGATCTAACCAGGAGGCAAGTGACATGGGGACGCCAGACACATTTCAACTGTCGGACAATATTCAGTCAGGTACAAGTGACAACTCTATCAACATTTTAAATTTAATTGATAATGGCATGACTGCTACTTGTACCGGAGTTATGCTAACAGCACATGTCCCAGTTGCGATCAAGGACAAAATTTGGGCAAATGTATTTGTAGAATTTAGTGCCTTATTGAAAAATAATCCGGGAGAAGTTCAAAGGCAAAACATTCAGTTGGTAAGAGGAGAACTTGTGGTGTCGTCAAAAGACGAATTACCAAAGCTCTCGGAGAGGATCGAACCTTGGTCCGATGCATTCATTATATTCATGTCGGTGTATGTTGAAAGACACCCTGCGGAAGCGCAAAGTCTCTTGCAGTATTTCCATAATATCAGGCTAGCAGCTACAAAGTTTTCAGGTTGGACAAACTACGATAGGCAATTTCGTTTGAAAAAATCTATATTTGTTAACATGTCTTGGAAAACCGTAGATCCAGAATTATGATTGTTGTTCATGCAGCCTTTGCACCATTTAGATGTTTCTATTCCTGTTTCCTCCGCTAACAAACCTTGTTTTGCTTTCAATCAGAGAGGCTACTGTGCGGAAACAAATTGTAAATATACGCATTTTTGTATTAAATGTCAAGGACATCACTCGGCTGTAACTTGTAACTCTCTTAATGGTGAAACTAGTTCTCGTTTTCAGCGCCCGTTTGCTCAAAGAAATTTGAGCCAGCAATTTTTAAGACCACTTTATCCTGGTATACGTTTCAGGTCGCAACACAACGTACCACGATCCTTCGGGGGTCAAATTCCGAATGGCAGATTTATGGGCCATGGGAAAAACACCTATTAATATATATGCACTGGGGGTGCATTTGGCGAATTATCCCAACACAGAAGACGCAAAATTCTTAAACTTAGGTTTTTTGACAGGTTTTAAACTTCACTATGATGGTCCAAGGTTGCCAGTTCGGTCAAACAATTTAATTTCGGCAAGACGTGAAAGCGCAATTCTAACGTCAAAGCTGTACGAGTATCGTTCGTTAGGTAGAGTTATTGGGCCATTTCCTTTTCCTCCAGTATCTAACCTGCGGGTAAATCCTGTTGGTTTGGTACCGAAAAACACTGGTGGTTGGCGATTAATTACTAACTTGTCCTTTCCGATGGGTTTTAGCGTTAATGATTTTATCGACCCAGCTTTTTGTCACGTCCAATATTCAAAGTTTGACAACGCTGTCAACATCTTGCAGCGTATAGGTAGTTCAGCTTATATGGCAAAGGCTGACATCCAATCAGCTTTTAATATTTGTCCGATGTGGCCAGGTGATTTTGATCTGTTGGGTATTAAGACGGGCGAAGGTTACTGGATCCAAAAAATGCTTCCAATGGGCGCTTCCTGCTCATGTTTCATTTTCGAGAAATTTGCTACTTTTATTCAATGGTTAGTAACTAAAGAAGCAAGATCTAACAATATAGATCATTTGTTGGATGACTTCTTCATGGCAGGGGGTTCATATGTTGAATGCTTGCAACTTATTAACGTATTTGAATCGGTTTGCTCGGAATTGGGAATTCCCCTTAGCAAGGAAAAAAAGGAAGGACCGGTCACAAAATTAACGTTTTTAGGTCTAGAGATAGACTCGGTTAGCCAAACAATAAAGATTCCCGAAGAGAAGGTAACAAAAGTCCGCGATGAATTACTCTCTTTAATCGGTAGTAAAAAAATGAGATTAAAGCAGTTACAGTCCATAGTTGGTTTGCTCAATTTTATATGTAAAGCTATTCCAGCAGGTCGTGCTTTTAACCGCAGATTCTATGACGCCATGTCAAAATCAAAAAAGCCACATCATTATATTAGGGTAAACGCTGGTCTAATAGATGATGCCTGTGTCTGGCTCCACTTCCTGGAGCAGTTCAATGGTTCATGTACATTTAATGATTTAAGCTGGACTGACGACTCTTCGGTAGAGCTTTACACCGACGCATCCGGAAATAGAAAGTTGGGTTGTGGCTGTTATTTTCAAGGTCGTTGGTCTGTTTTCTGCTGGCCTAATAACTGGGACGACACAGTTTTTAGGGATATTACCTATTTAGAGTTAGTGCCAATATGTTTGGCTTTTTCTGTCTGGGGCCACGAATTGTCCTGTAAAAAGATTGTACTGAGATCGGATAACAAGTCTTTGGTTGATATTTTAAACAAAAAGTCTTCTAAGAATAAAAGAGTAATGCATTTGTTAAGATTTTTAGTCTTGTTGACTTTAAAGAACAATATTCCAATTAAAGCAGTGCATATTGCCGGTAAGCGGAATACGATTTGTGATTCTATTAGTCGTTTTCAGTGGTCACGTCTCTACCAGTCACTTCCGATACATGCAGCAAAACAGCCCAGTCCGGTCCCACAGCAGTTTTTGCAACTTTTCAGCCCGAGGTAGATAGACTCTTGCAAGCATCACTAGCGGAGAATACATTCAAGAAATACAATTTCGGAATTTCTTCTTTTGAGCGTTTTTGTATGCAAACCAAGCAAGGGTTAAGTTGGCCACCTACCACTGCTGCAATTTCTGAATACATTGCCTTCTTGTCGCTTAAAAGTACTCGTACTCAACTGTAAGTGGTCATGTGTCTGCCATAAGTTATCGATGCAAACTTAATGGGCTAAAAGATAATACTAAGCAATTTCTGATCAAATCATTGCTTGAAGGTTTGCGCAGAACACGACGGGTGCATGACAATAGACGCCCTATTACACAGGAAATACTTGTAAAAATGCATAAGTCGCTCCCCCATGTGTGTCGTTCGCAATATGAAACAATGATGTTTTCAGCTGCATTTTCCCTAGCACACATAGCATTGCTTAGAATAAGTGAATTTACGGTAGCTAAGGTTGGCACAACAAAATCGGTACTTTCCTACGATAACATTATACTTGGGGCAAATGTTATTCGACTGTACTTCGGTTCGTCAAAAACGGATCAAAAAGGGATAGGGACTCATATTGACATAGGTATTGATAGTCAGAACAAATTTTGTTATGATCATTTATATACGTACCTCACTTATAGGCCTAAATTGTCTGGACCTCTATTTTGTCATGTGGATGGTGGTCCGTTGACCGCGTACCAATTCAACGCGGTGCTCAAAAAGGCTTTAAAATTTGTTGGTTTGAAGGATGTATTTTTTAAATCACATTCATTTAGAATTGGTGGTGACACGAGTTTGTATAAACATGGTTGTCCGATTGAAGAGATTAAAAAAATGGGCCGTTGGCGATCGAATGCTTACAGGTCTTATATAAGGTCTTAGATCTGAAAATGCCATTACAACAAATGTCTGAAAACAGGTGCTACTGTGCGCCCGCCGATTGGTTTAAGTAAAACATGAAAGCATGTGGTATCTTGCGAAAATGTTATTTATGGTCGCTATTATTCACACAAAAAATGAACAAAGCATATGGTATTATGCTACCAATGATATTTGGTATATGTATCTAAGCATACGGTATTATGCTTTATGTCAGTGATATTTGGTATATGTATCTAAGCATACGGTATTATGCTTTATGTCAGTTGTTAAAAAGCATGTGGTATCATGCATTTAAGATAATTATGTGTGTGCTTTATGAATTTAAAAACGAAGAAGCATATGGTATTATGCATTATTGGTGTTGGTACATTTTATACTGTTGAATTATTAAAGTGCAACCTCTTATTTTATTCAGTTCAATGTTTTAAAAAAAATGGTATATATAGGATTCGCCATTGCCAATTTGGGCCCGGCGATCCGCTTTTGGCGTTTTATTAATCCAGATTCACACGGAATCCGTTGTCGGGTCCGTGTGATGCTAGTGGAAGTGGCAATTAAAGGGCCATATATTTTTCATCAGTGTCCAGTAAAGTTTTAATTTGGCGGGCGTTTTTTCAGTAGCACTTGTATATTACGCGTTTTCATAGGACGTATTACATTCGTTTATGTGTCTGGGTTTGTTAATTATTTAGAAATAAGGACAGTTTCGCCGCTATTAATGAAAATGATTAGAATATGTTGTTAAGATTTCAAAGTTCGCGTGGTTTCATTAGTGTTATACATGTTTTTGTTTGTTTGTTTGTTCTTATTAATTACTAACATAGGAGTAGTTTCAGGGTCTACTGTATGGATTATTGGCTCATCCATAGTGAGAGATGCCTACCAGAGGTCTTTACAGCGCCCGGACGGTCCTGTTCTTGGTCTGGCACGGTTCGGTGTACACGTGTATTGGGAATACCAAAGCGGTATGAGACTTTTTCAGATTTTAGACACGGTCACATACATGCTCACATTATATCCAATTCCTGACCTTATTATTTTACATTGTGGTGGAAACGATGTTGGTTTCAAACCAAGTGTAGAATTAACATGGGAGGCGAAGGATATTTTTGGACAGCTTCAGGCCTTGATTCCGCATACTTTACTTGCATGGTCTCAAATTTTACCAAGGCAAGCATGGCGTTACATTCCTTGTAACATTGTCGCTGATAAAACAAGGAAAAGAATCAACAGCTGTCTTAGCACATTTTTAATAAAGAATGGAGGTCGTTCGATAAAATATTGTGATATTAAAAACGATATTAGAATCTTTCAGGCGGATGGTGTTCACTTGTCTGTTCTTGGGTGTGATTTAATGTTGAACACCATGTCTGGGGCAGTATATACTTTCTTAAATAGTACAGATGTTATTTTTCCGGCAAAAAGTAAATAATGGATATGTCATAGTCTCTGCATTTCGTTCACTTCTTGCTGGGTAATATAGTATTACATTTATTTGGCGATATTTTGCTTTTCTTGGCTGGGTCCGTCGTTATGATAGACCGCTAGTTGGCGGAAGGTCCATTCTCTCAGCTCTGCTTCGCTTCTGAACCTTTTTGGCGTATTCTATCATAACAGTATGTGGCCGATACCGGGACATACATGTAACTTACACCTTAACAATTTAATGCTATTATAATTATATCTATTTCACCAGCCATTGACAAAATATCGCCATACGTTAATGAATAAATAGTTAAAACATATTTCAAATACTTTGTCGTTTTTGTGATGGAATAATACCGAGTTTAATCGCTCAAGGTTAAACTATTTATTCCATCCAGAAACGAGGTAAATCAATACTACGCGACGATTGGTTATTATCCAGCGAGCTATATTTAGCACGCTATATAAGAGGCTGCACAACTTGGAATCTTTCTTTCTTCGAACAGCAAGCCCCAAGGTAACACGTCATCTTAATCGTATAATTTAACGGAAAAACTAAAAAGCCCACCCACCTTCCCAGAAATATTGTTTGCTGCCGAAAGTTTCTTTTGAATTTTGCAGAATAGCAACGTTTTGATGTCATCCGTCCATGTTATAGTCACGTAGAGACACTTAGAAGACTCTCGTCATGGCTGGGAAGCAAATAGACGATGCATTTCCATGTTTTTGGTGTTGATAATTTATGGAGGATCGTGTTTATAGACCACAATACCGTGCGGTTATCTGAAAAGTCCAAGACATTTTTCAGCGGCTGTTGTCAGAGCTGATTTTTCTTAGTTGTTTTCATGTAGTTTGTTATTTTTATTGATGCTACAATTTGCCGTTTGTTTAGGCGAATTCTATCATAACAGTATGTGGCCGATACCGGGACATACATGTAACTTACACCTAAACAATTTAATGCTATTATAATTATATCTATTTCACCAGCCATTGACAAAATATCGCCATACGTTAATGAATAAATAGTTAAAACATATTTCAAATACTTTGTCGTTTTTGTGATGGAATAAATGAGTTTGTTAGTACACTGTGTATAAACCAAACGCGATAAATTGGCCTTCTAAAATTAGATTTTTCTGTTTAATTTGCAAGTTCTGTAAATTTAGGAAGGTATCAAACTTTATGTGTTGTGTTATATGCTTTATTTTGTTTACGTGACGATAACATGGTCCCTGATTTTAGTCTTCAACCACAACATATGTATAAACATTAATTGTATATCAACAATTTTCAAAATAGCGCTTTTTGAATATATAAATTTCTACTTGTATTCATGTGGGTTAACTGATGGACTTTAAGGCTTATGTTTGAATAAATATCTTTCATTACTCTCCTATTAATCCACCCCCGGAGTGTCATAAATATGGTGAATTCCGCTAATGCTGTTGGACTGAATTAAATTCCTTACTGAACATCAATAGATCCAGAATTAAATGTGTTTATAATATAAGAAAAACATTTTCATTTCTGCTGCAATCAGCTATTTAAGCACTTTTTTAAAGTTCATTTTTTAAATATTTGTTTAAGTATTGTATGTCCATTCGTTCGTTTAAACGGTTCATTCGTTTTTTCGGTGGATCGTTCTTTCGTTTGCGTTCGTTCGTTCGATCGAGCTTTCTTTGGTGCAGTCGTTCTTTCGTTCGTTCGTTCGAGCGTTAGTTCGGTCGTTCTTTAGTTCGGTCGTTCTTGTGTTCGTTCAGTTGGTCGTTATTTTGTTCGTTTGAGTTCAAAATTGCTGAAACAAAACTAAGCACCTTTCGATAATTATGACTGGTCAAGTTTATGTAACTGTAAAAATGCAAGCAGTTGAACTTCCTTGATATAATTCAAGGTCAAATAACTATGATCCGTGTACGGTTAAGGGAACACAATGTCTGGTTGATAACAGCTGTAATAAAAGTAGTTCATGCAAATAAACATCAATCAGAAATTGTGCAGAAGTGCAGAGTTACAAATTAAACATATTGTCTTACTACAAAAAATAATAATGAACGTCTTAAATCACTAACTGAACAATTTCATGGGTTGATTGTTTTTGCCAGATTTATATTCGAAGAGAAATTAACCGATACAGTAGTTTTATAAAAAATGAAAATGAGCTCATGACCGATTCCTTGTTCTATATATGGACAACACGGCAGAGTGATCTACGGGGGTTAGAGCGCCTGACTCCTGATCCGAAGGTCATGGGCTCGAATACCGGCAAGTTGAGCGAGGTTGAAGAAATGACTTCACAATCAATGAATTAGGCGCAAGTACTGGTTAGTAATCCAGGAAGCAGCCATCGAGAGTGATTAATATTGGTACAATATGTGTCTAGGTCGTGGGTTCGATCCCCGTGCTGGCCAAATAGATCAAGAAAGCGTTTGTTGAAACCACATACATGTATATATAGGCATTAGGGACGCAATGGACAATTCATCGTGTAAATTAAGATGTATTTCCCCACCCACTAACTGTCAACAAAAATTGCCCGTGCCCAATATATTAATCACGAATATGAATGTGATATTATATTTTAGGAATTTCGGTTTATATATTTAAAGAATAATGTAATGACTAATGTTTTGATATTTAAGTGAATATATTACAATTCACGTCTTATCGATTCTACTTAAACTGTAAGTTCATATCTTAGAATAAAGATTCAGAAACTGTTCGATCCCCCTTCATGTTTGTTCTATATTACTTCATAGAGTAAGCGAATTGTCGTTGACGTCATCAAATAAAGTTTATGAACTTTCCTTTTGTGCTCAATGAATGTAAAAATACCTTGGAAGTTAGTGTATGTGGTAAGGGGTCTACACAATGACTCCCGGCACTTCCGACAAGGGCGACAGTGCCACGTAGTCGCCTACATCAGCGAATCAGAGACAAAATAACTCGGACTGATCGGTATACGATACACATTGATTGTTTAAAGTAGGATCAAAAGTTGTGTTTGGATTCCCGACATAGAGGAAGTGATCGAAGTGACAACAGGGGAGGGTTCAACAAATATACTGGTCTAAAATGAGAATTTTCACAAATCGTGACAAAATTATTGGAAACGACGAACATGATTTCGACGGTTTTACGTCAACGTTATTCGAAAGCTTAGTTCTTTTGAGTCGTAACCAATAAAGCTTAGGCCATTCTTTAAAAAGTGTTTGTTTGCAGTTCCGCGACCGACTCATGAAAAATGCCGCGACTTAATTTATTTGTTCAGGTTCATCAACGAACATTAGAGTACTAAACTAGAAAATAACCTGCCTACCTACCCACTGTTAACATTCCGGGTCGCGTTTCCGCAATCAAACATGTTTTAAGGATGGCCTGACTGCAATCAAACATGTTTTAAGGATGGCCTGACTGCAATCAAACATGTTTTAAGGATGGCCTGACTGCAATCAAACATGTTTTAAGGATGGCCTGACTGCAATCAAACATGTTTTAAGGATGGCCTGACTGCAATCAAACATGTTTTAAGGATGGCCTGACTGCAATCAAACATGTTTTAAGGATGGTCTGACTGCAATCAAACATGTTTTAAGCATGGCCTGACTGCAATCAAACATGTTTTAAGGATGGCCTGACTGCAAACAAACATGTTTTAAGGATGGTTTGACTGCAATCAAACATGTTTTAAGGATGGCCTGACTGCAATCAAACATGTTTTAAGGATGGCCTGACTGCAATCAAACATGTTTTAAGGATGGCCTGACTGCAAACAAACATGTTTTAAGGATGGCCTGACTGCAATCAAACATGTTTTAAGGATGGCCTGACTGCAATCAGACATGTTTTAAGGATGACCTTACTGCAATCAAACATGTTTTAAGATGGCCTGACTGCAATCAAACATAACAGAAGAGGTATCCAGGAGCTTTTCAGAAACTAGTTGAACTAGTACGTACTGGGGGATAGCGCTTTTGACCAGTAGATAAAATGTTTCCCGATAAACACTTACGTTTAATCGGCCATATGGCGGTTATTTAACTCTTGTTATGTAACATTTCAATTACACAGAACTGTTGTTGGTATTGATATAAAAACTCTTAATTTCCTGCTTGCTGGTGAAGGCGAATGGAAATACGATGGTTTTGATAGATTGACTTTAAATGTGGCGGTCACGTCAGAATGTATCCGAAGATCGAGCGAAGATAATTCGATTATAAAAATATTTATTATTTGGCTAATAGATGTTTTGGTATTTAAACCAATTTTACCAACATAGTTAAGAGTTTAAAAGTTGACAAAGTTAAATTAAAAAAGCAATTTTCCGCGTGGTCAGAGGAAAGCGTTACTAAATCAGGTACGGATATTTCATACTACATCGAGTTTTGTTTGATATTTGTTTAGTAGGTTATAGTTTGTACTACAATTGTTGAATATTTATTTTTTTAAACTGATTTTTGCCATGGTAGACAAAACATTTATTTGTAGTTAAACATAGTTACCAAAATTAAGTGCAATTTATTTCACTGTACAGAACGTGTGCCGTGTAAATGCTTCAAAGTAGTAACTCCATTCATGGTGGCGATAAAACCCGAAATTCAGTCAAGTTTCGATATTTTCTTTGTTTCCTGCATTGCCAACAAAAATCGTGGGATGGGTTGACGTGACGATTATGTATTAATTCTTGTTCTGTAACTATATATGTAACACTTGGTAATGAAAGAAAAAGTCTTACACAGACATGTGAATTACATTGAGTCAGATGCAGTTGCAATGAGTAAGTCGGTGTACAACAACCTTGCAGATATGCTGAGTTCAGCTATTGTTCAGCTTTTTTGCACTGCTGAGGTTATATTTGAAATACCTTGATACTGTATTGTTAAAAAACATATTGTTATAGAGAGGTTGTTGCTCAAAAGTGGGCCGCTCAGTAGAAGTCATACTGTATGTAGGATATGGTTGGAATATTATGTCTCTGCTGAAATCATTCATTCATTCAATCTTATTTTGGAACGCATACGGTTATTTACGATTTCCACATCAATCGTAAAATTTCGCTACATTATTCATTACATTGTTCTCTTCGTA
Organism: Mactromeris polynyma; assembly: GCA_032209605.1. NCBI lineage: Eukaryota > Metazoa > Mollusca > Bivalvia > Venerida > Mactridae > Mactromeris > Mactromeris polynyma. The sequence continues at coordinate 1,179,749 of JASFXZ010000051.1, forward strand.
AATTCTTAGAAATTCAATGCAAACATGTGTCCATTTATATGTGGGGCGCCCAGCTCGCATTTCAAACATTCGCGAAACACAATCGATACGGTGAAAATATTTGATCGTTAAACTAAGGATTTTAAAAGTAAACATGATGATATTTTTGACGAGAGCTATTAACAATATTTTCAGATTCTATTCAAGTGAAAATATGTTAACAATCACCACAAGAGTTGTTGATTTAAAAGTCACAATTTTTAAATGTTTCACCCTAGATAAGTCTCAGGGTTTTTAAGTTTAGGACAATTGTCGTTTCTATGCAATTGATAGTTTAAATAATTATGTTTTGTTATAATCGGTAGTAACTAATATTACGATTCAGTGTTCGCTTTATGGTGTGAAACAGCAGGTCTCTAGCGTTGACTGTTTAGATAACATTTAAAAGGGACATACATCGACAATTGTACAAGTTGGGTGAGTAGTGACAACGCATTTTAATAAACGTTTCTTATATTAATGCAATTTAATGCTGAATAAAGAAACGGACGTTAGATATGATTTGGAATTAATTGTATCATGTGAGTGAAAATTAGAAGGGGAAATGTTTAAGCAAAGGTATGAATTCTGAGGTAAACTAAATCACAGTACGTATTATTTGGAAATATTTGGAAATCGATAGTGCTACTCTGGCCTCGTTGCCATAGCTATACGTTTATTGGTACAATCTGCTAAATTCGTATTTGAAAGTTGGTCGTTATATGCAGTCATTGTTTATCGCATATACCGTCGGTTCTCCTTCTTGGGAATTCATCGGGTCCGAAATTCTATTTCGAATAATACATGGTTTCGAATAGTCAATTTCAATTCGACGTGTCTTAGAATATACATTGGACTTAATATGGTCGCTCAAACTCCTCACGGCTGCGGGTTTGAATCCGACTTGTGTTGTAAAATAATTATTCGAGGAAGCTATCCGGCTACTACGTAAGATCGATGGGTCTACACGGGTGGTCGCCTATGCCCAAAACAATGCCTGAAGGGGCACCTGGGATCCTCCTTCCCCCAAATATCTGGAGAAATTCACTACATGAACCTGGATGTATATGTGACTTAAAGTCCAATTAAAAATAGGCTTTCTTAAAAATGACATTTACCGTGTCTTATGAAAACAATCTCAGCGCCTGATAATTAGAATCTGTACAATACACAACATCGTATAATTTGCAAAGTAACGTTAGGAAATATGTGTATGTTTATATAGACCTATGTATGTTTTTAATACTTCTATTGCTTTCTTGTCATTTTGTATTTTTTAAATTAACATGCACGTCATTAATGTATTGTCTCATTCTTCATAATAAGGTCATCCTTAAAACATTGCTTATTTGGAAAAAAACACCAACACAATTTAGGTGGGTAGGTCTGTAGGTAGGCCTAATTGATTTTGTATTTATTAACTTTTTGCGGTAGTTACAAGTTCAACTATTAGTTAACACGCAGCCGGAAAAATATCTCCCCTCACTCAAACACAAACACCTCAAACATATTTTAATTGGATTTATTTCGGGGGTAGGTTGGGTTATGCCAAACAAACAATTTATTACGGGCGCCTCACATGCTGTAAACAATGCTTTCATGTACATGAAGTGAAATTTGAAATAAACTTGTAAACTTGTAAAACCTTACAAATTTGAGACGGTAATTATGTTATTCGGTAATTGTGGTTTTGTCAAATTCCAATGGTATTGTCTGTTGTAAACCCAAACAATTCGATACAGCTTACGAAATGATTAACTTGAGCAATTAGAACTATGACTGCAGGGGCGGATCCAGGATTTGTTCTTAAGGGGAGCGTAACGTTTTTGTCATTTTTTTATTTTGCTCAAGCCTTATAAAACGGCAATGATTGTGTTTTATTAATCGTTTTTAAGTTATTGAACATAAAACCAATTCAGAATCGCTTATTTGAAAATCTTATAATTAAAGATCTCTGTATATTTCCGTATTTATACTCAGACATACATGTAAGGTCGGGGAATTTAGGGAACGCGCGCTGGGTGCGCCTCCCCCCTCCCCCCTCCCCCCTCCCCCTCCACTTGTATCCGCTTGTGGAATGATATTTTCGAACGAAAAGTAGAGTGTGCGTAAATATAACGACGCCAAGTAAATTAGTGTTATACTGTTGTTAAAAACACGAAACATAACGATGTTTGTTTAACACTAATTGTCTGCATGTATTATCATAATTATACAATATGTATTTATAAACGTTGTTATTTTTTGCACAGAAAATGATGGCGTCACCAACAAGAAATTCCACCCGAAGCAGTTTCATCTCGCCGAGTCGTGCCACTTCCCGTTCATTTCTAACGTCATCATCACGTCGCGAGAGTTCGTTGGAATCCAGCCGATCCAGGCGAAGCGCGGCATTTAGCCTCGTCAGCCGCCGTTCGTTACTTTCCGTACACACAGAAGTTACGAATAAACCCGACGAACACTTCATTCCAGAAGAGTTAGAGACTATTTTCAGTCGATGCGAAACGATCGAGGAATCTGTGCTGCAAAATGTTAAAAAGGTGAAACAGACACACTCGGCTGTGAAGGCCGACATTAAAAAGTTTAGAAAACAAATGGACGATGCGCTTGATGCATGGGAAAATGACGTCATCTCCGAAATAAACTATATTCTTGACGCTGATCTTGCTACTCTCAAAACAGTGTTAGAGGAAAGTAGAAAAATGATTGAAGAAATGCAAACGCTGACAAAGGGTGTATCTGAATACCAGATAAAACTATTTGAAGTAAGCGCTATTGAATTAGAGACGAGAAATGTTTACAGAGAATATAAATTCATTGCTCATGACGTTCTTGCAAATATCTTTAAATCCGAAACGAAAATTGGGGACGTGAAAATCACACAAGACGTCGCTGGACTGTATAACAACATGAATGGTATCGATAAGTTTGTGCCAACTTACGTTGAAGAGATTAACGTTAAAACTGAGGACGATTCCTTTGATTGTGACGTCACAGGTATGACGGTTATCGGAGCGCATAGACTCGTCATAGCTGACAGTGATAATAAGGCGATAAAATGTATAGATACTCACACAAGGACAATAACATCCCAGCTATATTTAGATTCGGCCCCTTGGGATCTGACTATGTTCCACAGGGGCCAAGTCGCCGTTACCATACCAAGCGAGAGGCTCATTCAGTTTGTTAGCACTACAAATATTCTCAGAGAAGACCGGATTTTAAGGGTTAGCGGAGAATGTCGGGGCATAGCTTACTCACAAGAATGTCTTATTGTATCGTTCAGAAACCCAGGAAAAGTTCAAATAATCACTTTGAATGGGCGTGTACTGAAAAACATTAAATTGAATAGTCATAAATTTAGGTTATTTGACTGGCCGGACTATGTTGCGGTAAATAGGCATAACGGTTCTATTTATGTCTCTGACTGGCGGAGGAATACGGTTACACGACTAAACTGGAAAGGGGAGGTAACTGCCTACTACAAAGATGGAAAGGGAACAAAAATGGCAGGATTGGCCATTGCGGAAGATGGAGGTGTGTACGTCAGTAAGCGTGCAAGTCATTCTCTTATAAAACTCAATCCAGATTTAAAACTCGAGAAAATAGTTCTTGAAGAAAAACATGGCTTGAAATACCCTTGGTCTATTTGCTTCGATGATGAGGAAAATGTACTGTATGTTGATAGTAATAGAAGTAGTAATACTGTGTCAGTGTTTGAGCTGAGATGAAATACATTGATGTGATTTCTGATTTTTAAAGAAACTGAAACAGCTGAACAAAGATAATGCATTAATACCGAGAAAACACACAAGTATGCAAGCTAGACAAAAAGAATAACTATGTTCCGTATTACTTAATCAAATTTGAGATTTTAAGCGGATAGGTTTGGAAATTTCAACACAACAATCTAGTTACTATTGTATGTACCGTAGTCGAAAATGTATCGTGTAGAGGATACGGTTTCTCCGTTAAGTGGTTCGCCATACCATTCTTGAAATTGTCCCTACCAGAATTTTTCAGGCCAGACTTTACCTTAGTTCCACTCAGTTATATTCATTATATTATCCCCAACATGTGTTAGCCATGAGATAGTGAAAATGAACAAACATGTCTTTACATTTTTTTAAATTTTTTGTTTGATTGATCCGTTTAAACAATTCCACATAAAATGCAAGGGCGTCTGCGCTGTGAACACGAAACATGTTATGTATAAAAAGAATAACATATGTAATTGAAAAAGGTGCTGTACAAAAATGCAATTTCAAACGTCCACATAAAAGTGTCTACATATATACATTGTTTATTTCGGTAATTTGGTGAAGAAACACTTAATAGATTAAGTATTGTCGTAAATGCGGACCGTTTTCGTAAACAATCCGAAGTTGTATTGTTTGACAACATTTAATGTATTAATATTCGTCGATACCTTCGTGCTCAACCGCCGTTCTCGTTGAGCGAGAACGTGATAATAAAACATAATTACATTTTAAATCACGATTCGTATTTCGCCGTCTATAAATTTACGATTTGTACGAATATTCATGAGTGCCAGGTAGATATTGTCCGATTATATGTTCGGTGTCTATGTCGGGAAGGTTTTCTTGAAACAGTTTCATGTTATTACGTATATCGTCAGTGTGCTAGAACGTACGTAAATCACTGAATTTTGTCGTTGCACTTCGGGTGTTTCCGGCAATCTTCGTTACGGTCCACATTCGCTCCTGTGAGTCAGAATTAAGGCTCGTCTTCTCACAGACGCTACCGGGCCACTCTCATCACAGGAACCCTAACATGTCGTTTGACCGGCCCCGGATTTTCCCGAGAAATGTCAATGTCATTAAAACTAGATCTCTGGTATGTCTTCCATACTTGATATCTTCTGTATATGAAGTATTGCTCTAAAATTGCCCGGCCTGAAAACATTTAAAGAAGGTCAATCCGTTAATTATTTTGTAATGCCAGTTGAAGGGATAATAATAAATGAAATGACATCCCAATTGCCTTTTCGAATGATGGTCACTGCTTTAGTGGAAGAAAAGGTTATTTTTACCGATACACTTTGTAATTTCAATTATTACATTTTGTATATAACAAAGAAATATTATATGCTCTATTTCCAAATAAATTTTACCCAAGGCTCGTTTGTATTGTTTGTTACCTCATCTAAAGACCACCTCAATAACAAGACCACCACACTTTTCAAGTCCATTTTCTCTTTTTTGCTCTAAATTCAACCCCAATATTAAGACCACCTCAATAATAAGACCATCACAATTTTCAAGTCCATTTTCTCTTTTTTGCTCTAAATTCAACCCCAATATTAAGACCACCTCAATAACAAGACCACCACAATTTTCAAGTCCATTTTCTCTTTTTTGCTCTATATTAACCCCAATATTAAGACCACCTCAATAATAAGACCACCACAATTTTCAAGTCCATTTTCTCTTTTTTGCTCTATATTCAACCCCAATATTAAGACCACCTCAATAATAAGACCACCACAATTTTCAAGTCCATTTTCTCTTTTTTGCTCTATATTCAACCCCAATATTAAGACCACCTCAATAATAAGACCACAACAATTTTCAAGTCCATTTTCTCTTTTTTGCTCTATATTCAACCCCAATATTAAGACCATCTCAATAAGAAGACCTATTTCCAAGAGTCCCAAAGGTGGTCTTATTATTGAGGTTTTACTGTATGTGTATAATCAATTCAATTATTGATCTTCTGTAGTATTCTCCATATTCAACACGCTGTTAAACTCTCAAATATCATAGATATTAAAAATCAGCGAGTGACGATCCACAGAACAAGTTGGCGCGGCAATCATACATCGTACATCAACATTGAATACCGACCCAGATTGAATACAGAGCCAGCACTGACATCGTTATTCGGCTTATATTTTTGAATACATCAACATTCGAAACATGTTCGCGGCGAATACATATCTGGAGTCGAATAACGAACCAGCTAGTACATCGTTATTTAAGTTTTCTTTATATTTGAATACAGACGTAGTAGCGAATCCAGAGCTAGCACTGACGTCAACATTCGAACTTGACCGCGGCGAATACATATCTGGAGATGAATAGCGAGCCAGCTCGTACATCGTTCAGGGGAAGGGGACAATTTCCCCAAAACATGTTTTTTGCATTTCTAAACTCACAACAACAATAAAACTATTTGGGGGCACGGTACACGGTAAGAGTGACTTCCCTTAAAAATCAGGGGAGGTCACTCTAAAAAAACTTTAAATTTAAGTCGGTAAGAGTGTCTTCCCTTTATAATCTGGGAAGGTCACTCTAAAAAACTTAAATTTAAGTCGGTAAGAGTGACTTGCCTGTATTACCATGTCACCATGGTATGTAGCTGTTTGTGCTTTATACAACCATCTCATTGTTAGAGTCTGCTTGAATAGTCTTAACATGTTGGAAACAATGACAACAGTAAATGTTTGCTCAGAATATGGTAATATCCACATATTTCTTAACTGTTTGACAACTGTGTCTAATCAGGTAAAATTATTATGGTCTGGTTGCAAGTATAAAGGAAAGTCAATCATAATTTAAGTCGGTATGATTGACTTTCCTTTATAATCAGGAGAGGTCACTTTGAAAAACTAAAAAATGAAGACAGTGTGAGTGACTTCCCTTCATAATCAGGGGAGGTCACTTTGAAAAACTTAAAATATTAGACGGTGAGAGCGATATCCATTTATAATCAGGGAGATAACTCTGCAAAACTTAAAACTGAAGACGATGACAGTGACTTCCCTATGTAATTCAGACTTCCCTTTTTACTCTAAAAAAAGGAGATTACCGAAAATTGCCGGAATGTAAGGCTAATTGCCGAAAAATGCCGGGACATAACGGAGATAACTGATAAATGCCGGAATTTAACGGAGATTTCAGACATCATGACGGACGTATCATGACCGTGCGGCAACATACACATATCATGCGGTATTCGTCTCTAAAAGAAACGAACAGAAATAAGTCTACAAAGGCATTTATAAGCTCGACGGCTGCTCCTTTTATATAAGGAAACAAACGGAGCAAGATCCGCGCGAAGCGGAAATAAGCAATACGATTGATTGATACGTGAAAAAATGCAAAAACACACACACATATACGATTGCTTAATCACTTTATAAAATTTAAGGCTTTCTCAGAAATCGATCTGACGATATTCATGTGTATTTCTATGTCCAATAAATTTAAATAAGCATTAAATGCAAAAGCGTTTCTGAGAAAAATCGGTCGTTTGAATTAAACAACTTGGTGTTTGATATTGCGTTAACATCGACAGCTTAATGAAATAGATATTAGAAAAAGCACAATATCCAAGTTCATGATTTTACGTCTCTACATTTAAGGTTTGTGCCCCGGGGGGCATACGCAAACTACACAAACCTTACTCTCACCTATAACAATACACGTAACATAAACGTTTTGGAAATATATCGCAGAACAGTCATATTGTGTTCAAGCTGTTTGTAACACAGTCGTTATGTATAGGTTATATTTCATAATATTATATTGGAATTATAATTCTAATATGTGAGTTATAACCGGCTTATAGTTTACCGTCATATTGATAACTAGATTTACTTAATGAAATCACTTAATAGATATAGTGCGAAATGACATAATAAATGGATAAGTTGGCCAAAATTGGAAAGATTCTGGATGCTCATTGGATGTAAGACACAGAACGAGGCGGAGTGAACTATAAACTGGTATATTTTCCATGGCAAATATTCTCCCTAAATCAAATGGGCATTTTTCTAAAGCCAATGTCAAAAGAACAAAAGATAAATAAAAACAGATTAAACATCTTGTTGTACTGGATAGTTTTGATAATGCGTCATGATCTGCAACCTTTATTCAACCAGTTTTGGCATGCTATGTTGCTCAATACTGTACATTTAATTATTATGCAGAAGTCTGGGGCGACACTGTAAACATTCATTGCTTACATCAACTGTGTCTTCTAGTCACTTGCTCAATTAGCATATTTAACTGAATATAAGACCAACAGTCTATCATATACATCCAAGCATACAAACATACGAGCGTCAATGCTTTCAAAATCTTCCTTCCCTATAGACTCCCACCCCTGGTATCTTGAAAGTTTAGTTTCAAACAGGCTTATATCGTATTCTACACTCACTATGTGATCATAACCTGTTTTATCCCGATTTTATTCTTGTTGTTACAATTTTATACTGCACTGTTTACTTTAGACGTTTGTTTGTATTTGCGTTTATTTATCGTCGCCACCGGTTTCCCATATGGGCGACGCCTCCAGAAGAATGTTAGTCATATTAGATTTTTGGAGGATAGTGCATGATACAGGAGATGCGCCAGTTCCAGAAGCACCCCTGGTTCTTTTACGTGCTCGAAGTAAAGCATCATTCATTGGTTTTTAACGTCACGTCCGAAAGACTGTTAGTACGGTCAGTGATGGAGCGTGGGAATCGAACCTGCGTTTAAACTTACGAATTAGAAGCGTCTGCTTGCGTACGAAAATATTGATAAAACGCTCTTGAGAGCGTAAGAACGTCGTAAGATAATCTTACGAAAAATCCGTGCGTAAGAACGTTGATAAAACGGGCCCATTATCTTTCTGAAAATTAATGGAACATACATAGATTGGTATGATTGAGACATTGTTGTGTCAAGCTTGATGAGTGTATACTATTTATATGTTGGTAGGAAAATCAGTGACTACCCATGATGCCATCATTTAGTGAAAAGTCATTCAAAACTTAATGCAAACCACAAATTTTATGTTGAAATGGGTTAACTTTGTTGTTTTTCTAATGCAAACATTATGAATCAGTAATTGTTTTTGAAGAGATATTGTATTTTTATTGTAGAGGTACCTGTACGAAATGCCTTTTGTTTTTCTGTGGATGCTTACTTTTAAATGTTATAGTTGTTTAGCAACAAAAGAAAACAGATGTTTCTGGTCAGTGTGTTGCGTGGATGTAATAATTATTATTTTACATATATGCATAAGACACTTCAATAAGTATGAGTTTGCACAATATAACAGATTCTTAATGCAATCATTTATAAGCAAAAAGTAAATGTGTGAAAACTAGCAAATATAATTGCTTGTTAAGTTGTAGTCTTGATTTCATTTCTGCAGAAAACACCTAAAATATACACTCCACCATGTGAATACACTATAAAGCATGTTTTTAGTAAGTTATGGACTTGACTTGCCATGCTGTTTGAAGTAAACATAGGTCTATGGCAAATATTCAAGATATCAACTTGAAATGTTCAGTATTTGAAATTTTAAACATCAATGTTTACAACTACATAATAAACTGAAAATGTGATTTTTGACCCACTAGCCCAAACATCGCAGTCGCAGCCACAGGCGTTCTTGTCACATTTAACGATTATTGTTCATTCATTTCATTTATTAGAGCTTTGTCAGTGATATATATATAATTTAATATATCATACGCTATACACGTCTTATTGATATGTGTTTATACGCACAATGTCGTATATAATTTAGGTAGGACTATTTTCATTTCAGTATTGTTTCAGAGGGCAGCATGTTTAAAGATGTTCTTTTATGTAAGAGATTGATTTGTTAATGTTAAACAACCGTTTATAATGATAAAATTGTTCGATGTTGTTTTATTTACATACATGTGTATATTCTATACTGCTTTGATATGTGTAATATAATATATCTCAAATCAAGGTTTTGTGGTATTTCTGTATTCACAACAGTCGGTGATTGTACAGTCCATATCAGCTGGCATTTGTGGTCTGAGGGTGTGATCTCAGGATATTTCAGTAAAATAGTGGTTCATATTTTATTGAGGACTACACAAACATTTACTCTCATGATAATGGTTCAGACGCCGATTTTAATTCGAATGAAATCAGAATTATGTTTACTTAAGGTTCATGTCAAGCGGATTGGCATTGCAAATGCTACAAATAATGCAACACAAATTTCTGGGAATTCAATACATTCTAACTCAAATCAGTTGCATAATATAAATGATAAGAGTAACAAGAATAAATTGGGTGTTTAATAGTATGCCTGTGTGCACTACCATAGCTGTTATAGGCCAAAATTAAGTGACATTTAAAGTCATCATCATCAGCTGTTCTAATTTAAAGAAAAAACTGCCATATACTCATTTAAAAAGAACATAACTGTGTGTCACCTGACATCATAAGTAAAGACGGTAAGAGCAATAGATACATTAGTAAAGACGGTAAGAGCAATAGTATCATTAGTAAAGACGGTAAGACATGATATTCGTAGACAATTTGTTTGGCGTATGTTCACTTTCTTCAATCGTGCCAATCGGGACAACTTTGGAAACATCCGAGGTGATCAGATTGTTGATTCAAGTAAACTATTATACCGCTTCGTACACGCAGACCTTAACGTGATGGAGCGGAGAATCAGCAGTTATGCAATTGCGAGCTTCACACCCGAATTCGTAATAGCAGAAATCTTTTGATTTGTTCGTGATGTTCAATGTTATTTCCGTAGCAACGGTCCAGAATGAAAACAAAGGATATGATGATATCATATCTTCTTTGAAACAAAATTTAAATACTGCAAAAAGTTACAACGTTTGATTGTTTTTAGGGGCTACGATCGTAGCATGAAACATAAACGACTTAGAATACTGCATGTACTAGTAATAAAAACAACTACAATGGTGATACACCTAGTGAAGTAAATCAATTGGATACGTCCGATGTGGGGCTCGAACACCACCTTAGCACTAGTACGGACGCTCTACAGACTGAGCTAACGCGGCGACCGTATAACCCGACACCACAACACTCCTTCCCTTTCCGGCATTTGAAGCTCAACAACCATGGGTCATCAAAATGGCGCAGCCACCATTGAAGTGAATCAATATATAAGGCTCGAACCACGACCCCCTAAACACTAGTACGACACTCTACAGAATACTCCAACAGGGCAGTCCTGTAACCCCCAACACAGCACTATTATATTTTTTTAAGTTACTTAACATGATAAGAAATACAGTAAAAACCTCACTTAAAGACCGCCTCAATAATAACAGCACCATGAATAATGAAACAATTTAATTTTCAAGTCCATTTTCACTGGTTTGCTATTTATTCAGCCTCAAAAGTAAGACCACCTCAATAAGAAAACCAATTTCTAAGGTCCCAAGAGTGGTCGTATCATTGAGGTTATAATTTGTATATACATTACAAAGATTGTATCGTAAGATATTCAGCAGTTTTAGACCATTACTGAAAGCTTTTACGTACAGTGGACACAAATTCGTTGAGAGGTTTGTTCTGGTGAAAGTTTTGTTGAAAAACGAATAATTTAACGACATACTTATTTGTTTGACTTGATGAGATAACATTACAGTCAAACCTCGTTCTTTCAAATTCTTCTGGCACGTGATTTTATTTCGAATATACATAGTTCCAAATAGCTCATTAAATTCGACGAGCCTAAGAAGATACATCGGGACAGGGAATTTATTTCGGATGATACCAAATACTCGGATAGAAGGTTGTCGAATATACGAAGTTTGGCAAATGTTAGCTTATTATGCCAATGTAATACTTGTTTCAATCAAAATAAATGATGTAATGTTGTTTGATTTTTCTTATTTTCGTGTCTTGATTAAAATAAAGTTCTAACACTGATACCGATAGTAACATACACGTCTATCCCTTATTATTACGCACGTTTAATAACTGAACATGTGCGTGACATGTCTGACTCTTCATATATTTCAACTGACAATGAATGCACATAGTCTATATCCAATGTTTATATAACGTATTCATCATTATATCTTTACCACTAATTTATAATATATAATTATTATTATTATCCATACAGGATGTCTAGTGGGAATTATGAACGTTGTTTTCGGGTCAAACGCATCTTGTAAAGCCAGTACTACATTATCACTAATAACCAAAGGGACACAAGCCTAGAATCAAACATCGATTGTGAATACAATGTGTTTACAACTTATGTCAATCACTATGCAATGTATATGACGGCTTGCTATGTAGGGATCGAAAGTTTAACCATGCCATGGCGGGATTTTAACCTGATACAGTCGGATCAGTCGTCCGTCGCTCTATCCCTTGACCAGTATGCCTCCTTATCGTGAAATCATCCTTCATGATCAACAACAAAATGTTGTTGTGGTTCTTTACTCACTCTGTGTCGTGATTGTACATCAATTATTCACCACACCAATATCACTTACTACAGTAACAACAAACATATAATGAGATACAGGACTTAGTAGTTGACAGCATTTCCTTTACAACATCGATGTTCTGTAATGTGGTCTATATATTGGTTCGTCTGGTAGTAAGATCACTCGTTGTATCTAAAACATACTATCCAAATCTAAAGAAAAGATAACGAAGTATATGTTATCATTTTCAATTTTCCTGTATTCTTATTAATACATTATTTTTATTAATTACATAATATACACAAAAACCGTGTAAAACTTTTAAAATGTTTAAGGAAACGTTATTTCATCCGGATCGTGCAAGTTCTGTTCTATAAATAGCGGGAACAAATATTTTAGTCACCACGTAAACTTTTATTTATTTCGTAAACTTTGATAACATTTCGTAGCTAAGATATATTTTGAGTCGTAGTTCGTATTCATAAAGCCTCTTAGAAAGCTAGGGATTTATCATAAGTTAATGAAAGATCTTATGTTACAATTTTGTCGTAAGAAATTTCTAAACACCGTTGCTATATAACACTGGAATTTCCCAGTCTTAAAATGGTAACAGCAGTAAACACAATTGTAAGACTTTTGACAATCTCTATCCAGAGTTGTCGTTCCTTCAATGCTCGCACATAAACACATTTTGTGATATAACACGGCTAGATATCACGTTAAACTTCATATTTCACAGTTCAGGTATGTGTCAACAATGGAAAATGTATTTTATAATAGTTGATATTATAATTACGTGCATTTAATAACAACATACTGACACTTATATGCACTTGAAGCAGCATTTCACTTCATAAGTTAATGCTGATGTACGATGAACGATGTACAACTTCACTCAACTTCCATTCTTGTTGTTTGATGCACACAAATATAAATACATGTACACGCATGTCAATGGTGCAATATTACAAAAGAAAAACGTTAATCTCCAGCATATGAATATTTAAAAACGCGCGCGCATTTACATAATTATTATAAAAGTTATTTAGATAACAACTGAGTAGTTATGTTATGTTTTAGAAACATAATATATGCCTTATAACAATATGTACAACCAAACTACGAAAGGGATAGCAACTATTATGCATATGGTAGTTGTATGATGCATGTATGCACGACTAGCTACGTCGGCAGAGAACAAGACTATTAAATAACATAAACGTACATATGCGTACAATGTCTTTCAATTAATGGAATTCATGAATTCCATTAAACGAATTCACGATTTTAACTTCACGAATTCATGATTTCAACTTCGCAAAATCATGAAGTTCAAATTGTGATTGAAATCGTGGAATCGTTTATTCGTGAAACTGAAATGTCACCACCAGGCTTTCGTAGGATAATTGTTAATTTATTGCTTAATTTGTTTGTACACGGAAGATCACTTATCGCGGATTGAAGATTACTTTTACTACGATTTATAACCCAGGTCAACAAACTTTGGATGATGTACGAGCCAACATCCAGGTCGACATGTTTTGGTTAATATACACGGTACGACCAAGGTTCAAAACTTTCCTCGACGCTAGGTGCCTCAGACTATTCAATATCTGAAAAAATGGACAGTTTCGACTTAAAGCTATGCCTTACCCGTTATCTAGAAGTATGTTTGTATCACGGGTAGAAAATGTATATAAATTTGTACCCGGCTTAAAGTGCGGATACACACTAAGAAAGTAGATATCTTGTATGTGCGCGAGAACCAAGAAGAGCAATTTATATTTTTGAGTAGATGACATGCATTAAGTATTTGAAAATATTCGTTGTTTTATCTTAAGTTTAAATATAGGTTATTACGTTCGAACTTGCTGAAATACGGTAAAAAATTGTTCCTGGATATAATGGTACGTAGGAATGACGTACTTATTACGAAGGGAAGTGATTTTATTTTAAAACGACCACAGCAACTATCAACAAGGATTAACATACGATATAATTATTTTGTGTAGAAACCAGAGATTCGTGTTGAATTTGATAGAGAAACATGGCAGATGACGAAGATGTTATAAAGATAAACAATGAATTCAGAGACGCCGTGCTTCCAGTTACCGTGTTTGTTGGGATCGAAGTGTTCGTGGCATTCTTTGGAAATCTTATCGTTTTATACGTATTTCTGTTTCGGTACCATTACTGTACATTTCGCTATTTCGTCATGTGTTTGGCAGTTGTTGATTTAATCAGCAGTTTGACCACTATGCCGGGTGAGATGATGACACAGCAATACTGGTACAACTATCCCATCCCTGAAGTGTGCAAAGCAAAATCATTCTTCAACGTGTTCACGGTGTCAGGAGAAGCCTTGTGCCTCATGGCCATAGCTGTAGATCGTTATTTGAAAGTATGTAGGCCACTGGGTAAGCAGATTAAGCCGAACATTGCCAAATATATCTGCGGAGTAATATACTTATGCGCTATCGTTTTTGCTATACCTGTGGCAATATTTTGGGGAACTCACTCTCATGAACAAAAATACAATGGAAAAACAATTAATGTCACAGTTTGTGAAAAAGATGCCAAGTTCGAGAAAACGGATCAGCCTTTCCATTATTCCGTATCCATCGAAGTAATTCTGTCGATTTCATTGGTTTTCATGTTGGGATTATACTGTTTAATTGCGAGATCGTTTGTTCAGAGCAGACGACAAAGCCGCGCTTATTCAAGCACCTCCAGAGAGGAGCGTGTAGCCGGTGTATCTGAAGTCACAGTTGAAGTGACCAATGAGAGCATGAACATTGAAGATCGCGCTGACGATACTCCAGGCAATGTCCGACAGGTTCGTAGTGCGTTTGGTGTGGATTCTAGAGGTTTCAGAAAGACAAAGATTATGTTTATATTAACAGTTGTTTTTATCATAACCACCATCTTGTACCTAACTCTCTTGTCATTCATAGCAAGACCAGATGACATTTTGCAGACTTTAACCAACACCGAAAAATCGTTTTATTTCTTTTTCTTTAGACTGTACTTCATTAACCATGTCATTAATCCAATTGTGTACGGTATCTTAGATTCGGAATTTCGAAAACATCTAACGAACATCAAAGATTCTATAATATTGCGACTGAAGGCAAGTGGGTAAAATTATATAAATAATTATAGTATTAGTTATACAGGTTGTTGACAGTGTATATCGGGAATATAACCTGTATGTGTGCCATAAAACCTGAGGCTGTAGCCGAGGGTTATATGAATCGCAGTCAGGTAATATTCCCCCATATACCCATGGTCCAGTGGTAATGCGCTGGACTTGTAATCCATCTGATTAATTAATATCACCTAATTCAAACATATTAGGTTAAGATAAATTTATAGTTTATGCACATAGAGATCATAATTCCACATCAATAAGACAGAATGTCAGGTGAGACAATTAAAAAACCCTCCCTACCGAAATGGATACAAAATACCAGTAAAAGTTTCCTTATAATCAGGGTACTAAAGACATTAGTTTTGAATGTTTAAAAAGTGTTGTTTTAAAGCATCCTTAAAAGTTGAAAGGGAGTTGATGTTCACAATACAATTGGGTAATTTATTCCACAGAGAACATCCCATATAGCAAAACGATTTTAATCCAAAACATTTGACTTTTGGGACAGCGTAAGCACCTTTTGAACTGAGCCTTGTTTGAATGTTCTCCCATGTTAGATGGTGCTAATCCATTATTAATTTTAAAAACATGACATAGAATAATCTGATCAAGTCGTTTATGGACAGGTAACCAGTTGACAGTTTTAAATGATCAATATTTACATGAATTTTGCAGTCATATCCAATTACAAATCTCAATAATTTATTTTGAGTTATTTGGAACTTATTTCTGAGAGATTGAGACATGTTATAATACCATATAGAACAGGCATAGTCAACGTGACACTGAATTATTGACAAAACAATTAAACGTTTTGTGTGTTGAGTTAGGTACTCTTTTTTACGGTATAAAAACTTTAGTCTGGCATTAGCCTGTTTGAGAATTGAACTTGCCATAATATCAAGACCAAGTTTGATCTGGAGTAGCACCTAGGTATTTAACAGAAGATGTAGACTTAATTGTTGAATCATTGCATTTAACATCAAGATTAGTAGTTGACTTTAGTTTGTGTTTTGAACCGAATAAAATAGATTTTACCTAGATGTAGGGACAATTTATTGTCAATCAGCCATTGATTTACAAGAGCAAGAACTTTTGATAACAATTTCTCAACATGAGACTTATCTTTACCTGAAACAAGAATAGCCGAGTCATCAGCTGTTAAATATTTAAGAACGTTCTGAGACGACAGAAAAGGAATAATTATTTGTAAGGACACCCTTTTCAGCATAAAACTTGTCAACGAATTGTTTACCAAATTTATGAACACATGGGGGAAGCTTGTCCACAAGTTTGGATGCAACTGTAGTATAAAAAAGAGTTAAAAGTTCAGCTATTTCTTATCAAAACAAATATTATTATCAATCTTTAGACACACGTTTGCATGAGCGAAACACACCCTTTTTGATGGTACACCAAGTTTTCCATAAAGATTTAGAATCAGTTTTATTTTGTTCAAGAGTATCAGTAAAGAAATTATTTTTTGCCGATTCAACAGCATTTCTCACAGACTTTAATTTATCAACAATTTCATCAGTTTTTTCCCTTTTATAATTATGTAAGGGCCCTATCCCGCTCATTGATTAATTGCAAGATATCAGAATTCAGTGTCTTCATTCGGTACCTCTGCTTAATCGAGTTTTATCAAATGTTGCTTATGCTTTTATTATTCATCAGTAAAGTTGTTAAATTTGTCATTATGCTAATACATTTGTATTGTAAATGTACGTATGACTTGTTATCCTTCGCTTTAACTTAAATATAATTGGTTGAAATTCGAATGTACGTTGATACAGCTATTAATATACTTGTGGAGATTTAAAATAATAAAACGTGAACCAACGGAAGCAAATACGTGCCACAATTCCGATATTTGAGTGAAAACTCATACCAGTTATATACGGATCATTTAAGAAGAGAACATCAAATAACACCTACAGACAGCACTGTGAGACATTGACGTAGTGATATTTACCCATAGTCAGCTGCATTCGAAAGCAATTATTTGAAGAAGGTTTAACAACTGTATTGGGTTAATACATGTACATAACATTATAAGACCACCCTTGTGGCCCATGAATACTGATATTCTTATTGAGGTGTTCTTAATATTGAGGTTGAATAAAGAGCAAAACAGTGATAATGGACTTGAAAACTGTGTTCTTAATTTTGACGTGGTCTTATTATTGAGGTGATCTTTGTGTGAGGTTTTACTGTAAACACTCCATTAGTGATGTGTCATAACATACATTGATACATTTCATCATTTGAATAAGAATGATCATCATAAAGGCTAAAACTACACTGAAAAAAAGCAAAGTATATTATAACTATAAGCTTTTCAAATATAATTGAGGGCTGCTATGGGATTTACAACCTCTTCTGTAAGTGACGTCATTTCAAGATTACGCAACATGTGAAGTTTTCATATTGCCGTATGGGGCAAATATTGCTTACTGTCAGTAAATGGTGACGTCTCATGTGACGTTTTTTAAGAAGAGGTTGGAAGTTGAACAGCGGCGCTCATGTGTGTTTTCTGATTAGGGGAAATATCTGAGAAATCTTGACAAGACTTCAGACTCCACTACTGCATTATACCTCAATAATTGAAATTCACAAGCGTCCCAAGATGATATACCCAATACGTTAAATAAACATACAATGTCGAAACCATCGCTATCAGTCTGATAAACCGCGTTACTGACTTGCCAGAGTTACGTCATAAACTGAAACGTTTCAATCAAGCGACTTCATTTTGTAATAAGTTGAGTATATATGACTTATACTGTACAGCAACAAGACAGAACTTAAGTCTGGCGACATATATGTAGGTGCTACCCGAGTCTGGCTATATATCAACGTGTGTGCAACCTGAATCTGGCTACTTCAACGTTTGTGTTACCCGAATCTGGCTACTTCAACGTTTGTGTTACCTGAATATGGCTACTTCAACGTTTGTGCATCCTGAATCTGGCTACATCGACATTTGTGCTATCTCAGTACATGTATTCCTATAAATTGTGTCATTCTTCGAGATTATTTGGCTAAATGACATATCAGGGCGAAATTGAGTTATTAAAATAAAACATTTTCTGAATGTAGGGACATTTGTAGGTCGCTACAAAACGAAAGTTATTGCAAAACGACATTTCGTAGGGAATTACAGCACTTTTAATATGGTCATCAAGACTAGATCTACAAAAAGTTCTGAGTTTCACAAATTCAATACAGAATATGTTTTCAGATACAATGCTATATTACAAATAAATATATATTATTCTTTCATTAAGAAAAGGGGCCGTCTCAATGTTCACCGATAATTGTTTTGCTTCTGCTCGCCGCTGAATCAATAAGAACTTACGGCTGACCTTGCACGTTGTTAATTGCTAATATTAGTTAATGTCATGTTACACATGCAAATTTTTGTTTCAATCCATCAAAACAATTATATATTAAGGAGATATGAAGATGACGAAAACAAGTAGCAGATCCGTAGTCCAGTGGTAACGCGCTGGACTAGTAATCCAGGGATCGCAGGTTCGATTCCCCGCTCCATCACTGACATAACTAACAGTCTTTCGGACGAGACTTTAAAAACCAAGGTCCCATGTATGATGCTTTACATCGTGCACGTAAAAGAACCAGGGATGCTTCTGGAACTGGGGCATCTCCTGTATCATGCACTATCCTCCAAAAAAATATATAATTTTACCGGAGGCATCGCCCATATGGGAAACCGGTGTCGTCGATAAATAAAGGCAAATACAGACCAAAACAATACGAAGGTGACAGAAACAAGTCCACTAGAACTGCCATTGGTAGGTCTGAAATGTCGTAAAGTATAAAGTGAACTAAAATTAAATTTGAAAGTAACGGGATACGACATTTGGTATTAAAAAGTCATGTTATTTGAAGTTTTCATATAAAAAGTGTTTATTCCAATTACACGTAACTGTTGTTTCTCTGACCCCTGACACCGTTAGTGAGTTCTACGACATACCCGCGACGAATTCCGTCGCCATACCTGCAGACGACAACAATGACGAACTTTTGTCGCTTGAAGTCTGCAACATATATCAGTCTATCTAGTGACATGACAATACTGCTAGATAAAATACATTGTTTTCGATCTTGATTCGTGAATGTTCTGACAAAAGAGTTTGAGTGCCTGAAGCAAGTATGGTTTACCCATCTAACTTATACATACAAGACACATACTTACTTACGATATTGGATCACTACTGAAAGTAAGTAGTTGCATCATATGATTAAAATCAAATGGAATTCTGGGATATGTGGTTCACGAGGCTAATCTTTAAACTATTTGGTAGGTAATTTAATGTTATCATTTTCCACAAATCGTAACATCATTGATTGACATATCGGATACAATGACTCTAACTATGTGTGTGATGTGATCGCGGTGTTTTGCATGATTGTGTGTTTGTTTCCTCGTAAATTTGCGAATTGTCTCCCTTGGCCACTAGAGCAACGATTTGACCAAGAGAATGTTTATTCCATCACAAATCATGACTGTGACTGGACACACATCCGTGCAGTCTCTGACTGTGTACCAACGTTCGAACACAAACTTGTTCTGTTATATGGTGTCGTCAAACTTGTGTTTTAGTTGGAGTAGTTGTATCTCCATGGCACAAAAGTAATAAGTTGTTATCTAAACTACAATTATACAAATTAACACAAGACAGAAAGCATGTATACAAGAATGTATGGTTTGTATATGAGTGAAACCCGTAACTCTCAATTCTTGGTTGTATTATGATGTATTGACTAGTGCCACAGTGAAAACCTTTCGCAGAGAGAAATAGTTCTCATGGCTCTGATACAATTACAACACGAATATGCCTTGGTGTGCGTTTCTGAGCATATGATGATAATTAATTTAAAACAAATTAAATAATGTGCAAGCACATACACGGAATTAACAAAGTAATCAAGTACAGCACATATACAGAATGACCAATGAAATCCAGTACAGCACATATACAGAATGACCAATGAAATCCAGTACAGCACATATACAGAATGACCAATGAAATCCAGTACAGCACATATACAGAATGACCAATGAAATCAAGTACAGCACATATACCGAATGAAGAATGCAATTCACTACAACACATATACAGAATGACCAATGAAATCCAGTACAGCACATATACAGAATGACCAATGAAATCCAGTACAGCACATATACAGAATGACCAATGAAATCCAGTACAGCACATATACAGAATGACCAATAAAATCCAGTACAGCACATATACAGAATGACCAATGAAATCCAGTACAGCACATATACAGAATGACCAATGAAATCCAGTACAGCACATATACAGAATGACCAATGAAATCAAGTACAGCACATATACCGAATGAAGAATGCAATTCACTACAACACATATACAGAATGACCAATGCCATTCAGTAGAATACATATATAGCTTTACCCCTATAATCTAGTGAAGCACATGTACATAATGACCAACGTAATCGTACATAGTGCATATACAGAATGACCAATGCATTCATGCGCATGGGTTTGATCAAGGATTGTTGTTACACCGACTAAAGCATCATTAAAAAGAACCACTCCAGTGTATAACCAATTGAAAATGTCTTGTATTATCATATTACGAACTGACAAAACTAGGACAATGCCCTGTCTGTTAAAAAACATGAAGTTTTTTTTAAATTTGTGATACTAATATCAAATTATTTTTTCAACAAATACGTATGATTATATAATTAGTTCATTCTTTGGTAATGCATTTTATTGATATTTTAACTATATGAAATACATGTTTCCTGTTTGTGTTAGTAAACAAACGACCTCAACAATTAGCAAAATATAACTTTAAGAAAAAAACTAGATGCATATCAATGCCAACGGTCGTTTGTATAAGTAGGGACGTGAATGCAACAAGTATGACAAAGTTCGGCAAAATTATGTGAAAGAGGTTACCCAAATACTGAACATGCTGTGCTATTAACGTATAAGGTTGTGCCAAGTTTATTACTACGTTAGAGCAAAGGAAAGAACCTAGCTGACCGCATTCATTTCAAATTACCCACACGTTCACGTAGTCCAAGCGTCGCCACTGACTATAGGTAGTGATTTGAAGGATAAGGGCTTCTACATTGCAACTACGTTAAACGCAAGCTCATAGCTGAAATACTTTCTCCATTTCCAATATCTGATCATAAACCTATTTTGTATTTATCTACTGTATATTTATCAATAATTGCACCGTATGCTTTTTATAGTTTCTTTCACCATTTCATATACCAGGTCGATGACTTCAAGTATATTACAGTATACAGGTTGTTTTCAAAAGTTACAATAGTGTTCACGGACAGTAATGTATGTACAAATACCAGCAAACAAATAAAAAGGATTATAACCAAGTTCTTAAGATATAGTATATACCAAACATTGAGTCATGCATTTTCTATAAGCTACTTTAAAGGTAGATTGTCTCGATTTATGTCGAAATGCTTCAAGTCGTAAATATGAGAAAACTGGCGGTAAATGCGTTATACAGATGTTCTCTTTAACACCGCACTGTGTCCCGATGAATCTTCTTATGCACGTCAAATTGAAATTGGCTGCTCGAACCTATTTATTATTCGAAATAAAATGTCTGACCCGATGAATTCGAATGAACGAGGACCGATTGTAGTATAGTACATCTTAAGGAGACAAATGCAATAATATAGAAGGCAATCAGATATGGATGTCGAAATTAAAAGTCATAAGTAACCATTTCTGTAATATTGTCATATCATTAATGTTCTATATAGTCACAGTTTCATTGCTACAGACTACACATGTATATCATAACGTATTAGCTAAACTGGAATATTTGTGCCATATCTGATGAATAACCAGCTAACTGACGACATCTCTTTCTATCATAACACAATGACCGCGGTTCATGTAACATGTCCTTACTAGAAACAAGTTCACATAGACTGGTGCCATCTCTATCAAACATAACTACATTCTTAGACACGAAGCCAGCTACAAGTACAATATCGTCCTCTGTGACACATATACATTTTGTTCCGTCCAGTCTTTGATCAAGTAAATCCTTTATAACATCTCTACTGCTGTTGACTACAACCACCCTATTCTCCCATGCAGCAACATAGACTTCGGTTTCATCATTACTTATAGCAATATACCTGGGGCAGTATTCGGTGAATATTTTACGACCTCGAGAATCGTGTTCTATTTTGTTCACTAAAGAACCAGATGGAGAGTAAACATATACAGCTTTATCTCCAGGCATCCACAACTGATTATTACAGCACGCCATTCCATAAGTATTACTATTGAACTTGTTTATAGAGACTTTTCGTTTATAAGTGAGTGATTTACCAACATATATAAAGTGTATTGTTTTGTCTTCCATTCGTACCGCTACCTCAGTGGGTGACACAGAACAAAGTCCCATTGGTCGAGCTTTTAAATCCAAGAAATCCTTCACATTGAGCTGATCATCAAGTCTCTTCAGTTTATTGTTTTTACAGTCAATCAGTAGAATTGATCCATCGGGAAGCTGACACATGTCGTTAATATAAGAACTCGATTTATCCGAGCTCACTCTAACGTTTATCTCATTCATTGATTTCACAGTGTAATTGCTGCGTTGTTTACGTTTTTGTTTAGTATCAGCTCTGTTTATTTTTCCCATACGGTCTGACTTTTCAATAGCAGCACAGAGAATATCATTCGGTTCAAATTTCAGTGTCGGATGTTTCAATACATTTGCTCTCTTCAGAAAGTTATTTGCATCGGCAAGGACTACTTGACCCAACTTCTCAGAGATAAATATGTGTTTCTCATCTAAGTGAGACGTCAGGTCTGGTTTACTTTTGTCGGAGGCAATTATCAAATCATCTACGGTTGTCATATCGTCACGTATTTCCTTCTCCAGTTTGTTCAGCTCTTCGTCCAGTTCTGCTATAATCTTCTGCTCGAGTGCATCTAGTTGTTTATTGAATTGATTTCTCAGAGCTTTGATTTCATCTAGAAGACTGGTGCTCATTTTCTGGATTAGCTTAAGATCTTTGGACATTTCCAACTTGGTAGAATGTAGCTGTGTGCTCACGCGAGTAATATTAGCCACTAGCGACTGTAATATAGACAGATTGGATTTATGCGCCACGTCCTCAATCTCTTTCACATCAGAACACGACCTGCAAAGTATATCAAACAGTAAAGTATAGTATTCCATATTCAATATTCAAAATTAACATTTTGCTCAAAATCTCTATCTCCACATTTTATTTACAAACGAATACACCAGAATGTTGAATAACTAAGCATTATGTAAAAAAGCATATGCTTCAAAATGAAATTTAATAATCGTAATTAATAATGTACACTTTTCTTATTTAAGAAATTAATACGAATTTAAATCGAGCAACATTGATATAACCTTTAAATTGTAACTGCTAACATGAACGTGACGTGTAATGTACTTTTTAAACGCATTTATTATCTCAACCGTTATCAGTTATTCATAATGAGAATAATGATACCTGTGTTCCTTGGCAATACAGCGACAACAATACACCATATCATGAGTACAACAATACATCTCGATATCACGGTCCGGATGGTACTGGCATTTAGCAACATCCGGAACTGGACTTATTGTTGGTAGGATTGTTTCCGACTGCTTCAATGATGCGACGCTAACTAATGTATGAGTTTTTATGTATCGGACGTGATGTATCCTGCATATGTTACATAGAAACTGTTTGCAGTCTTGACAGAAGTCTGTTGCCTCTTGTTTTGAACCATGTGCATGGCATTGTGTACACTCATGATCGAACAGAGCTTCTGATCCACACTCCAGTGTTCTGGAGAAAGTTCCACCTTCCACCATCGTTCTGAAATAAACCATAGAATACATAGTATAAACTGCAATAAGCAATACTTGAATGTTTTCTTGGTCGTGTTTTGGCATAAATTGCTGACTACGTGAAATAAACTAGCAAACATTGATTACATACACCTATCTGACTTTCTATATTACGTTATATATATTTACAAGAAGTCCTTTTTCTCTAAGAAGTAGAGCACGCGTATTTCTATAAGTTGTTTTGTCGAGTTTTATCATAGTAAGTATCGTGTGTTAGTGTTCGGCTAAAGCAACTGTTAACAATAGGTTCAGCAAATATTTATGGTCCATGAGAACAGAAAAAACTGGAACAGTTTTGTTATATTGTTTCAAATAAGAACAATATAAGGGAGGTAACTGAATATCAACATGACATCCCTAACATGGTATTAAAATGGATTATTTCCCTTACATTCTGAAATCGATCAGATTTGTTGGAAAAATAAACTTCTGTGTTTAGTATAGAACAGATGATCAGAATGTTCGAGACAAAATAGGTTTCATGGTATCATAGAGAAGCAAACTTTAACCCTAAAAATACATTTATAAATCAAACTGACCCTCACGATTAACGTTAATATATCGCATTGAGTGTACAGTATGTAACTAAAACTCAATAAATCAGGATTTACTCACGTATACATACTTAAGATATTTCCAAAATAATACGGTCTTGCTTTCAAATTTACACCCTCTTTCGCTGATGTCACTGAATACCACCTATTTGTTCTTAAGTCCAAAGTACAGACGTATCTCCCCCTTTATCATCAAGTCATAGTACACAGTTATATACATGTATACGATCGATGTAACACAATTACAAACACATTGACAGAACAAACACAAAAACTTAAAGTAGATCTAAAATAATCAAAGTTAGTTGTGACATGTTTATACATAAAATTCTATGTTATTACGACATGTTATCATACTAGATTTATAAACGTTATCCTAGTCTGTAACTGTCGTTCTCCGGAATAGATCAATAATCATAATTACCATTGTACAATTGTGTGCTGAATACTGTTTGTACAGTGTACACATGTGACTGTATACTATATTCTCTGTATTATACAAGTGATTCATGGGCCAAATGCCTACACGCTTGAAATAAACTATCTATCTATAAACCTGTAAATGCAGTATAGTGTGTATTGACATTGTACTTTGCAAAATCGGTCAGATAATCTCCTGATGTAAAACAAGGTCAGCTTTTTCGGTCAAAAATGCATTTCAGTGCGCACAGGGTGGGCATATCCCACGTCGCTCGTGATAACATTCGGTTTGAACAAAATAACAACATCGATTTCAAAGGCAACCGGTCCTCAAAATGCCCGGATTAAATTCGGAAGAACATCTCAGGAATAATATTGATAGACGTCTAGATCTACGGCGACGCTAAAATCTATCTGTAAACGAAAATGAGCTCCGAGATGCATTACTTGAAGAGTGGAATACTATCCCTCAATATCAACAAGCTTGTACACTCAATGCGACTTTGCTTACAAGCTGTCACCAAAGCACGCGGTGGTCATACACGTTACTGATGACAGAATTTCAAATCAGACCCTTGCCTAAGTTGAAATCAAATAAAACAATGAAATTGATAATTTTTCCCGATTTAATGTTTTTAATGAATTGATGACAAATAATTATACATTTACAAACCGACTTCAAAACGATCAATTTTAAATTAACGAATTATTCCCATTCAAGTTATACTGAATCAAAAAAAGAAACCCGTTTATGTTTGTTGACCTTCAACACCAGTCTTTCGTAGAAAATGTTTACCTTAATTATTCCCAAAATTGTCAAAACTTCCTTAAGTTGTCCTCAATGTTGGATTCTTGTTTCGATTTCAGTTTACTGCACTCACCAAGGTGAAGGACAAGTGACTTTATTTGAAATCAATATTGATATGAAACATAATTTGAAACTTTTAACAATAAAACGTATGCATGGTGTCAACAATCCTTTACAATAAATACTGCAATTATCCATTCAGCTTTTCTCAAAAGTGTTGTAAATTAATTATAATCTGACTATGGAAGTTAAATCATTTTAACAACATGTGATGTAAACAGTTGTACTACATCCGGGCCAAAGCATGCTTCACGTGCACTTTTTTTCACTCACAAGTACATGACGCAATGTTTTATTCAGACTTTAACACAAAAAAACTATTGACACTCGCTTTTAAGAGTATCAATACAATGCATCATCGGCAATTAGCCTATTATGTCTTATGACGTATGTTCGTAGACTGATGTGAATTGAATAAGGCGTGGTTTCGGAACATAACTCCGCCCACAACTATATAATAACAATTGTATCGATGTTATTATGTTTTCTTTTTAAGGGCGTAGCTGGTTCGAATAAAATGTTGAGGTTTCCAGTATTATTTCACATGAAGTTTATTCATAAAAATGCAAGTAAATTGCAATTAGTCCATCTTTCAACATAATTATCAAATCAAAATATGCAATGAACAATACAACGTGTTATTTGCATTTGTAATTTAAACACAGACATTATAAAATCGGTACATAATGAAAACAAACTTTTCCTACTTCATTTGCGTGATAACGAATTGACTGTAACGATTCATGCATTCGTTTATTGGCAAATCGACTGTATTTAGCATATGGCTATTAACAATAAATCGAAACACTACATCGCAAGGCATGATGTGGAAGGGCAAAGACGTTTCAAAGTTAATATTTCATCAAACAGTAAAACTTCTGACAATCAAAAGTTATTGAATCATGAAATATGAGTTTCAATAAGTTTATGGAACTATGTTTGTGAATTAAAATAGAATTATTTATTCTTTATGTCATGTTTTGAAGCAGCCAATTTTCGGTTCTGCTTTTAATGTCTTTAAGTATATTGTAATCAGCTACTCTCAAGCTGTAACACACGATCCCTGTTTAAAGGTTATTTGAAAGTAATGAACATTATACCTTTTGGAAAAAATGAGACCCGTACAATTAAATGGAGGGAAACGAGGATCGCATGCGTTCTTGTTGGTAAATGTTAATAATGTTGCGATTAGTTGCATTATTTTTTGTACCTTAGTGACATTTCGAGGTACCCTCTTATGTCTCAGTGTTGCTACGGGCCTGTATATTTCACATTTGAGATCATATTAATTTTACCAATGCCTTTACATGTATGTAGCTACTTTGATAATTTACAAACATTTAGTCTACTTTTGTAGCCCGTGTGATAACCTACTAAAGTATTAGATCTGCTTATTGATTGATAAGACTCACGTGACATTGCATTGAGGTAAATCGAGGCAAAATGAATAGATCGATGACCTTGGTATTATAGTGGACGTGTGCAAAGCTGAAAAGGTTTGTGACTCTCTATGTTCATATTGTTTATTATATGGAAATGTTTCTATTACATAGAAATAATCTTAAACTAACATGAGACATATTATGCATGAGATTGCGTAGGTCAATGCGTAATTTAGCATGATACAGTATAATTGTATTCTAATAATACATTTTATTGAAATCGAAAGTAGCCATCTATCAATGATTTACCTGAACCAAGACAATAAAAAGTTTATGTTGTAGCCAGATAATATTTTGAAAATGTGCGCTCATGTTTATAGAAGTTTGTGTGTATAGAATATTGATTCCATAATTGTATTCTAATAATAATTATTCTTTTGAAATCGAAAGTAGTCATCTAACAATGACTTGAAACAAGACAAAACTAAATGTATGTTTCAGCCAGATAATATTTTGAAAATGTACGCTCATGTGTGTAGGAGTAAGTGTTTATAAAATATTGAGCTCCATAAAAACACCACATTATGTTCAGAAATTGAATGCTAAGGGCTATATTATCTCCTATCAAGGGGCGTTAAGTCGAACAATGTTTAAACTTAATTTATTCAAACATTATTTGACAATGCATGATAACTATACGATGTTAGATTTTTGTGTAGGACATGATGTAAATGCTTAATATTAATTCATATACTTTTATATTGCATTTATCGAAGAAAATAAAGTTTTATTAATTAATTCAGCCAATCTTTACTGTGCATTTGAATATGAAAACACGTATACACTTCTTATATAGTTTACATGAATCTCAATATATCATACACCACCAAAAATCTCATATATGGGTAATAATTAGCTATGTACATCGAATAAGCGCGTTAAGATATGAACCTCGTCGTTTTAAAATTCTACTTTCGGTTTCGCAATACCTGTTGGTTGATCTCATTTATGGATTGTAATAGACAATCAGTAATTCGGTATTTTCTGACGTTTACAATTCTTTCTTTCGATTTCACAATAACTTTCGGGAATTTTTAAATTTCTTCTGACATTTTCCTTGCTTCAAATTTCGATGTCTATGACCAATACGTCATTGATAATGATTTTCTTGTTCAGTGCACTTTCAATTTTGATCTTAATCGATAAATGTATATTGCAGTAAAATGGCCGAAGGTGGAAATTTCTCCAGAACAACTGAACATGGATCAGACATTGTGTATGAGTTTGAGTGTACACCGTGTGCTGCTGATGGTTCAAGACTCGAGGCTTTACAGTTCTGTAAAACTTGCGACCAGTTTCTGTGTAGCACTTGCACCAAGTACCATCAACGTTTATCGAAGAGTCACCAATTAATAATAGCCGGATCGACAAAACAACCGAACACTAAAACACATTCTAAAAATATATCGGTTGCTGCTAAATGCCACTTCCATCCGGACCGCGATATCGAGATGTATTGTGGTACACACGATATGGTTTATTGCAGTTTGTGTATTGCAAAAGAGCACAGGTATGATCGTTACCCAACATTTCTGTATTAAATCACTTTCTGATCGTTTCACAACGTTTCGAAATAACTCTTTTTACTTATACTTTTAATTGAAAAAATTAATATATGTATTTATTCAGATTTTGGAATATTATATATCAGTTATCGTACTTGTGATAAAAGGTATCGAATAGTCATGGAGACTGCTCTCGATGCAGTTTTAGAGGTTTGAGCGCTACTAGCCAGAATAGCTTATGCGATCGCACGGTGTCTGTCGTCCGTATGTCCGTAAACAATTGCTTGTGAACACGATTAAGTCTTAAATTTTGATTGTATTAAACCACTTTTTATGAGATCTTCACCAAACTTAGATTGTAGTTTGATATCATTGAGACCTTTGTTCCTCTGAAAATTGACAGATCCGCGCATGCATGATTGCATTTTGGCCTTTGAAATTGACAAGATTAATGTAATTATATAGTTGAATCTCCATCATTGCCATAAAAACTTAGACAAGAAGTCACACAATTAGGCCAGCCAGTAGAGCATAGGCCGTGAGGGCCTCTTGTGTTTGTTATTTTTTATCTCTGATCACATGTATATGCTTGTGCGTGAAATCGGATTGTTACAATCGAATAAATGAAATATATTTCGTTCAACTTGAATTTATAGGTCGTGTACGAATGTAGAAGAAATCGAAGACATCACTCATAAACCCAACCAGTCTAGACTTCAGCAAATAGTAGGAAATGTTGGTCGTGTCAACAAAGAACTTCTTGACTTAAAACAGGAAAAATCTTCCGACCTTAAACACATCAAAACAAAGAGAACCGGTCTTCTCAAAGAAATCGCTGCATTGCGAAAAGAAATGAATGACCATTTAGATCAGCTTGAGCGTAAAATAAAAGCAGAACTTGATGAAGAATTAACAAAATTAAAGCAAGAAATACAAGACGACATTACTACTACAGATGATTTATTAACCACTACCAATGAAAGGAAGTCTGACTTTGGAAATAAAAACGATGACAAGCAAATGTTTATTGCCGAAAAATTAGGCCAAAAAGTTGTTTCTGATGCCAATGCATTTCTAGTGAAGGCGAATTCATCGAAACATCCAATGCTCAAGTTTGAAAGAAACAAACGTCTCTATGATGACATTAAGACGACTGAGGGCATGGGGAGAATAGTTAGATGTCGAACTGCACCACAACATGCGAAACGTAGTAAATACGTCGTTAAATCATGCAAACACAGTAAAGTGCGGATAGATTCTGACAAACTCAATTGTGTGATAATTTGCATCTGTCAGATTCAAGATGGAACAATTTTAATAGCAGATTTTAACCCAAAAAAAATAAAGAGACTTGATGATCAACTCAATGTGAAGGATTTCTGTGCCCTGACATCCAATCCTCATGGAATCTGTTCCATATCACCCACTGAAGTAGCTGTGCAATGTGAAGAATCAATACAGTATATACACATTGGTCAATCACTATCAACGGGTAAGACAATTAAGATAACACAACTTAATGGCTGTTATGGTAATAGTATTGCGTTTTGTGCAGACAACTTGTGGACATTTGGTAAGGATTGTATACTTGCCTACTCTACATCAGGTGATTTGGTGAAGAAGACAGACGCAGATTCTCATGGTCATAAAATCTTCCCAGAACTTCAACCTCGTAGTATTGCTGTAAGTGATGATGAATCCAAAGTATATGTTACAGCAGGTGAGGATAGGATTGTTGTGTTCAACAATAATGGTGATGTTATAAAGGAGTTACGTGATCAACGGCTTAATGAAACATGTGGTATATGTATCACAGAGGATGATATTATACTTGTAGCAGGCTGGCGCTCTAAGAATGTAGTTATGTTTGACAGAAATGACAACAGTCTAGGTGAACTTGTATCTAGTAAGGACATGTTATCTAACCCGTGGGCATTGTGTTATGACAGAAAGAAATGTCGCTTGCTCGTTGGCTTTGACGAAGACAGAATACAAGCCTTTGAATTGAGTTAATAATTGTATTGTGAGCTAAACACACGTGACCTGTACATACATTATAACACTCATTGTTTTGTTTACAAAATAGTTTGCATAATAATGTATGATTATCCATTACCAGGTAATAAACATATGTGTAATGAGATGTTCGAGTTACTGCGCTTCATTTAACAATGTACATTGTGATAGGTGTAATGAAATATATCACTAATCAAGGCTGTGTGGTATATCTGATTTCAGCACAGCCGGTGGTTAAACAGACTGTCCATTGTCCATATCATCTGGCAAGTAACCACACTGAGGCAAACGGAGCCACTTCCCTCTTGTAGAATTTCTGGATAGTCGACTTTTCAATTAGTATTTTTGTTTTTAAAAGTAGTTATTTCCAAATGCATCTCAGATATCAGGAAAACACTGGCAAATCATGCTAGAACCTATTTCTTGCCCTGGGGGCTTGTCCACCCTATAATAATGGTGTCTCCTGTAAAATAAAAGGCCCTAGATATGAGAAAACTTGCACATAACATACATTACGTTTTTGCAATGTGACAGCAAATGGGAGTAACTCGCTAATCAAATTTGCAAAGTTTATCTCCAGTTGTGTGGATTTGTTGTCATCATTATGTTTGTCTCCATCACTCTGTAGTGATGTCATTTTGTGTTATACTTTTGACTGTTCATTTATTACTCCTATACGGTTGCTGTATCTTTCTGTGAGATTTCCAACCTGAGGGTCAAATTTCACATTTTCACTTCTTGACATATTCATAAAGTTTATTCGTTGCTCTTTCAGGAAAGCTCCCTTGTTTTCAAATATTCACTCCTGTTTTGTTGCTATGACGTTCTAAAGAACGTTGCCCATTTTAAAAAATGAAATGACGCCACTGACATCATTTTCATTTTCACATATATTACACTTGTACATGTGACATATTTATCCTTTGCACTTTTTCATTTACAATCACAAAATAGTATTTTATGGAGAGTGTATATAAACAATTAACACACAACGACAGTTTATAGTTAGTTTATACCACAAATAAAACTAAAGTACAGCCAGACTACCACAGGATTAACAGAGTGAAGGTCACGCTATCAATATTGGTTGACATATTACAATTCAGCATTTCACATAACATAATTCACAAATAATAATTTACGTAATCAGTTCTTGACAAAAGATTTACAAAAGGAAAGGATTGGGGCACACAATGGGAGGGACACAAAAAGAACAACAATCGGACCAGGGGGTACACAAAGGGAGGGACACACAAAGAACAACAATCGGACCAGGGGGCACACACACAGGGCGTGGTCATAAACGATATCGAAATGATCAGGACAAGGACACGTAACAACGCAGCGTCATCAACGATACGGAAACGCTAACTAGGCCCTCCTATAGAATGTTTGTTTGTGGTACACGATCGACCCTCCGTATGCTGGAATAATACGTTCATGAGGTAGGGTGTCTGGAGTGAGACTGCTTTTCCTAATTATTAACATCACTGTGAAAAATGGAAGTTTACGAAAGCCGAATAGTATCACCAATGAAAAACAATTGTTGAAATATTATGGTGCAATATAATACTTTATTTGACCTTCGCAGAAGATCTGACATTAACAGACATTTCATTTTCCCCGCAGGATAACTTTGATTACATAGGGACACGTTATATTATAGAAATGACCGACGTATATTAGATTTATTGTGATAAAAGCACCATGCTTATTGGAATAAACAGTACTAGTGTCAAATAGGGGTCTTGACCATTTCGCGGATCGAACCCACAACCTCCTCTCCAACCACTCTAGCGTTCCCTTGGTACCCTCTCATCTTATATTCACCCTATAGCTGTCTTATGTTGATAAGTGCAATAGTAACAATTATGTCTTTAACTGTAGTTGTGGTATAAAATCGATACCTTGTACTGTGATATTGATACTAACAGATATCTTATTCAATCTGGTTTAACGACGTGTTTTTCAACACTTTTCAGTTCCAGTTGTACATGTGGCGGTCAGTTGACCTGGCATCAATTAACAACCAGTTCTTACTTGCTGACAACTTCCACGTAAACTTTTATTTATTTCGTAAACTTTGATAACATTTCGTAGCTAAGATATATTTTGAGTCGTAGTTCGTATTCATAAAGCCTCTTAGAAAGCTAGGAATTTATCATAAGTTAATGAAATATCTTATGTTACAATTTTGTCGTAAGAAATTTCTTAACACCGTTGCTATATAACACTGGAATTTCCCAGTTTTTAAATAGCAACAGGATAAACACAATGGTAAGACTTTTGACAATCTCTATCCAGAGTTGTCGTTCCTTCAATGCTCCCACATAAACATAGTTTGTGCTATGACACGGCTAGATATCACGTTAAACTTCATATTTCACAGTTCAGGTATGTGTCAACAATGGAAAATGTATTTTATAATAGTTGATATTATAATTACGTGCATTTAATAACAACATACTGACACTTATATGCACTTGAAGCAGCATTTCACTTCATAAGTTAATGCTGATGTACGATGAACGATGTACAACTTCACTCAACTTCCATTCTTGTTGTTGGATGCACACACATATATATACATGTACACGCATGTCAATGGTGTAATATTACAAAAGAAAAATGTTAATCTCCAGCATATGAATATTTAAAAACGCGCGCGCATTTACATAATTATTATAAAAGTTATTTAGATAACAACTGAGTAGTTATGTTATGTTTTAGAAACATAATATATGCCTTATAACAATATGTACAACCAAACTACGAAAGGGATGGCAACTATTATGCATATGGTAGTTGTATGATGCATGTATGCCCGGCTAGCTACGTCGGCAGAGAACAAGACTATTAAATAACATAAACGCACATACTTTTTAGAGGACTGAGTCTGATTAGGTAAGTACCTCTAAGCGTGTTGCAAGCATTGTGTATAAGCGCATTCGCTGTTCTGTTCTGTTCTGTTCTGTTCTGTTCTGTTCTGTTCTGCTCTGCTCTGCTCTGCTCTGCTCTGCTCTGCTCTGCTCTGCTCTGCTCTGCTCTGCTCTGCTCTGCTCTGCTCTGCTCTGCTCTGCTCTGCTCTGCTCTGCTCTGCTCTGCTCTGCTCTGCTCTGCTCTGCTCTGCTCTGCTCTGCTCTGCTCTGCTCTGCTCTGCTCTGCTCTGCTCTGCTCTGCTCTGCTCTGCTCTGCTCTGCTCTGCTCTGCTCTGCTCTGCTCTGCTCTGCTCTGCTCTGCTCTGCTCTGCTCTGCTCTGCTCTGCTCTGCTCTGCTCTGCTCTGCTCTGCTCTGCTCTGCTCTGCTCTGCTCTGCTCTGCTCTGCTCTGCTCTGCTCTGCTCTGCTCTGCTCTGCTCTGCTCTGCTCTGCTCTGCTCTGCTCTGCTCTGCTCTGCTCTGCTCTGCTCTGCTCTGCTCTGCTCTGCTCTGCTCTGCTCTGCTCTGCTCTGCTCTGCTCTGCTCTGCTCTGCTCTGCTCTGCTCTGCTCTGCTCTGCTCTGCTCTGCTCTGCTCTGCTCTGCTCTGCTCTGCTCTGCTCTGCTCTGCTCTGCTCTGCTCTGCTCTGCTCTGCTCTGCTCTGCTCTGCTCTGCTCTGCTCTGCTCTGCTCTGCTCTGCTCTGCTCTGCTCTGCTCTGCTCTGCTCTGCTCTGCTCTGCTCTGCTCTGCTCTGCTCTGCTCTGCTCTGCTCTGCTCTGCTCTGCTCTGCTCTGCTCTGCTCTGCTCTGCTCTGCTCTGCTCTGCTCTGCTCTGCTCTGCTCTGCTCTGCTCTGCTCTGCTCTGCTCTGCTCTGCTCTGCTCTGCTCTGCTCTGCTCTGCTCTGCTCTGCTCTGCTCTGCTCTGCTCTGCTCTGCTCTGCTCTGCTCTGCTCTGCTCTGCTCTGCTCTGCTCTGCTCTGCTCTGCTCTGCTCTGCTCTGCTCTGCTCTGCTCTGCTCTGCTCTGCTCTGCTCTGCTCTGCTCTGCTCTGCTCTGCTCTGCTCTGCTCTGCTCTGCTCTGCTCTGCTCTGCTCTGCTCTGCTCTGCTCTGCTCTGCTCTGCTCTGCTCTGCTCTGCTCTGCTCTGCTCTGCTCTGCTCTGCTCTGCTCTGCTCTGCTCTGCTCTGCTCTGCTCTGCTCTGCTCTGCTCTGCTCTGCTCTGCTCTGCTCTGCTCTGCTCTGCTCTGCTCTGCTCTGCTCTGCTCTGCTCTGCTCTGCTCTGCTCTGCTCTGCTCTGCTCTGCTCTGCTCTGCTCTGCTCTGCTCTGCTCTGCTCTGCTCTGCTCTGCTCTGCTCTGCTCTGCTCTGCTCTGCTCTGCTCTGCTCTGCTCTGCTCTGCTCTGCTCTGCTCTGCTCTGCTCTGCTCTGCTCTGCTCTGCTCTGCTCTGCTCTGCTCTGCTCTGCTCTGCTCTGCTCTGCTCTGCTCTGCTCTGCTCTGCTCTGCTCTGCTCTGCTCTGCTCTGCTCTGCTCTGCTCTGCTCTGCTCTGCTCTGCTCTGCTCTGCTCTGCTCTGCTCTGCTCTGCTCTGCTCTGCTCTGCTCTGCTCTGCTCTGCTCTGCAGATGATTCCGAGATTCGTCAACTGCTCTTATGTGTTCCTCGGAACCAATGTCTTTCAATTGATGGAATTCATGAATTCCATTAAACGAATTCACGATTTTAACTTCACGAATTCATGATTTCAACTTCGCAAAATCGTGAAGTTCAAATTGTGATTAAAATCGTGGAATCGTTTATTCGTGAAGCTGAAATGTCACCACCAGGCTTTCGTAGGATAGTCGTTAATTTATTGCTTAATTTGTTTGTACACGGAAGATCACTTATCGCGGATTGAAGATAGTTTACTTTAATAAATATTCAGGAAGTCGGTTGGTCCACAGTGACACGAAAGTTGGGTTTGTCAATTCAATTTCAAAGGTTGTGCTTCGATTTACGACCGAGACGAACCATATCTTAGTTGATTTTCAATGGTCGAGCTACGATTTATTACCCAGGTCAACAAACTGTGGATAATGTACTAGCCAACTTCCAGGTCGACATGTTTTGGTTGATCAACTAGGTACGACCAAGGTTCAAAACTTTGGCTAATCTGCGGGCTACGACCCAGGGGTTAGTAACCAGTAGCTTTCGTTAAGTTTCCAGCAACGACAACGTTTACGACAACGTAACGAGCCCGCAAGCATTTTTAACGATATCGTTATTTTCATAACCTGAAGCATTCGTTAAGTGTTCGTTAGTTATAGTAACTAACGAAGGTGCTGTGTAATCGTTAAACATGTGTAAACATTCCGCGCCAAAAATGACATTTACATGTCGTTGCATGTATAATGGAGACAAAGAAAAGATTGAACAATTAAGAAAATATTTCGTTAGGACATTGTTAATAAAACGACGGACCACCATTTTCTTATATTACTGATTGATACATAGCAAAACAAAGATAATTACGTATATATTTTAAAGGAACAGTACATTGTATGTTGTTTGAAATTAATCGCGATTAATAGATACTCAGTGTATTAATGATCGGTGAATCGGCTTAAATGAAACAAATGCTATTCTGGCACTCATCAATGAAATGAATAAGACATACACAAAATATACAATAAACAATGCAAACTCCCTAATCCGAACACCCTTCGGACAAACTATACAGTTCAGATTAGAGGAGAATCCGGAATGGAGAGGACTCCTCCGTTGAAAGTCTGTAGGCAAAAAATTATTTCAGTAATTTGAATAAGTTTGATAGAGGATGTTCGCGGTAACGCGACGTAATATATAATGTCTGAATGTATTATTTAATTCGACTTTGCAGAGTCATAGGGAAATTTAAGCTGCAGTATTTCACAACAAATATGTAAACTTGAAAATTCAATTTATAGACCAAAAGTATAAGTTATAAAATATCAACATATTTGTGCTCCTTTCATAAAAGGAAGATTTACAGTGCGATATGCAAAATACATGTGGTGTTAAATGTTGTTTATAGACGCCTCTCATCCGATTAAAACTGTATGAAAGCCTTGAATAAAACTATTTTAAGATTTTGACCCACAGTTCATTCTTACATAGATGAAGAAATTACATCCCGTGCAGAAAATATATTAGATATTTTGATAGTTTCACTGAATAAGGTGCATATATCAATCTCAAGCAAATATTTCATTGAATCATTCAACATGTCAAATGATTTCAAATATAGCTGAAATTAAGTGTGAGTGTATCGCGACGTTACCGTCCATAAGACATGACATGCTATGCACATAGCACGATGTATTTTCAAAACGCCATTCTTTAAAACTATGCGCCATAGCTCATTTCAAAACATTTTCGTACAGGAAAATAATGATCTAGGGTAATACATTTTGAATTGTGATTTGTGTACCCAATAGGCCTTTTTCTGCGCTCACAGCCACATCACTTTTTCATTAGTCTCACTGCTCATCGTTTAATCATCTGGGATCATCAATCGCTAAACAATTACCACCGCATGTTTTCACAACATTACTTATCCAATGATTCTTGAAGGATGGTTTACATAATTAGTACACCTCGTACCCGTTCTTACTTTGTTCCCATCAAAATGGAATGCATACTAATGGTCTGCATCCCGAGGAAATTAAAATTATTATAATTTCTTTCAATTCTCAGTCATTGTACTCTTTGACGTACTTTTGCGTGAAATTATCGTCCGGTTTTGGGAGAATTATTTACGTGTAAAAATAACAATCCGGACCGAAAAATTTGTTCGGATTCCGGAGTAAGGAGGATCCGGACTGTGGGGGATTTATTTATATGTTATATTGGAGGAACAAAAACGGGAACGAGAAAGGTGTCCGGTTAGAGGAAGTTTCCGGACTGGAGAGTTTCCGGATTAGAGAGTTTCGGCTGTAATCGTTTATGTATGTCAGAATAGTGTTTATACCATTTCAACAGATAACATCAAAGTGCGTTACTAGTCACGGTACCTAAGCAACGCACTTTGGTGTTTTTCACGAAAGTTGGGTGGACACAATAGAGCGTTCCTACAGCGCACTGTAGTAGAACGTGTGTGTTTCTTCTGCTAGAACTAGATAATGACAAATAGATTCGACATAAATAAGATTATTTAATAAAAGTAAATAATACCTGTAATTGCTCATATTTCATCTTTAAAGGGTAAGATAATGCTCAAGTATATATTAACGTGTAACATTCATCATAAGGATGCATCGTAAACTGATATAAGCATGGTATCATTTGAAGCTATATATACTAACTTGTTTTTCAGGGTCTGAAATATTAGACATGTTATGGACTATGAAACAAAATGAATAAATTTTTTAACGATCTTTACACAAATAATTGTTTCTAAACCACAACACAGTATCATTTCAATTGATATCGAAATTAAAAGGGTTACCGCATACGTACGTACATACGTTTTTTCCAAGACTTTCATGGTCTGTTTCAATTGTTTTTAACAAAATGATTTCACTTAAAATACAGCACGTCTTTATAGCAAGAGTTGTTCTTATCGAATGCTTAACGAAGGCTTAGCGAATACTCCGGAGTTGTCGTAATGTAACGAAGACTTCGTTCGTTGAATGAAACTAACGACAGCTTTTGGTTAGCACATATTTAACTAACGATGACTTAACGATGACATAACGATCATCGTTGGCTTAACGAATGCTTCTGGTTACTAACCCCAGGTCGACATCCTTTCGTTGATATACTCGTACAATCTACGAGCTTCGCGCTAACTTCATACCCCCTATACAGAACTTTCCTCGACGCTAGGTGCCTCAGACTATTCAATATCTGAAAAAATGGACTTAAAGCTATGCCTTACCCGTTATCTAGAAGTATGTTTGTATATCGGGTAGAAAATGTATATAAATTTGTACCCGGCTTAAAGTGCGGATACACACTAAGAAAGTAGAGTAGATATCTTGTATGTGCGCGAGAACCAAGAGGAGCAATTTATATTTTTGAGTAGATGACATGCATTAAGTATTTGAAAATAT
Organism: Mactromeris polynyma; assembly: GCA_032209605.1. Lineage (NCBI taxonomy): Eukaryota > Metazoa > Mollusca > Bivalvia > Venerida > Mactridae > Mactromeris > Mactromeris polynyma. The sequence continues at coordinate 1,218,873 of JASFXZ010000051.1, forward strand.
TCGTTGTTTTATCTGAAGTTTAAATATAGGTTATTACGTTCGAACTTGCTGAAATACGGTAACAAAAATTGTTCCTGGATATAATGGTACGTAGGAATGACGTACTTATTACGAAGGGAAGTGATTTTATTTTAAAACGACCACAGCAACTATCAACAAGGATTAACATACGATATAATTATTTTGTGTAGAAACCAGAAACTTTTCGTGTTGAATTTGATAGAGAAACATGGCGGATGACGAAGATGTTATAAAGATAAACAATGAATTCAGAGACGCCGTGCTTCCAGTTACCGTGTTTGTTGGGATCGAAGTGTTTGTGGCATTCTTTGGAAATCTTATCGTTTTATACGTATTTCTGTTTCGGTACCATTACTGTACATTTCGCTATTTCGTCATGTGTTTGGCAGTTGTTGATTTAATCAGCAGTTTGACAACTATGCCGGGTGAGATGATGACACAGCAATACTGGTACAACTATCCCATCCCTGAAGTGTGCAAAGCAAAATCATTCTTCAACGTGTTCACGGTGTCAGGAGAAGCCTTGTGTCTCATGGCCATAGCTGTAGATCGTTATTTGAAAGTATGTAGGCCACTGGGTAAGCAGATTAAGCCGAACATTGCCAAATATATCTGCGGAGTTATATACTTATGCGCTATCGTTTTTGCTATACCTGTGGCAATATTTTGGGGAACTCACTCTCATGAACAACTATACAAAGGAAAAACAATTAATGTCACAGTTTGTGAAAAAGATGCCAAGTTCGAGAAAACGGATCAGCCATTCCATTATTCCGTATCCATCGAAGTAATTCTATCGATTTCATTGGTTTTCATGTTGGGATTATACTGTTTAATTGCCAGATCGTTTATTCAGAGCAGACGACAAAGCCGCGCTTATTCCAGCACCTCCAGAGAAGAGCGTGTAGCCGGTGTATCTGACGTCACAGTTGAAGTGACCAATGAGAGCATGAACATTGAAGATCGCGCTGGCGATACTCCAGGCAATGTCCGACAGGTTCGTAGTGCGTTTGGTGTGGATTCTAGAGTTGTCAGAAAGACAAAGATTATGTTTATATTAACAGTTGCTTTTATCATAACCACCATTTTGTACCTAACTCTCTTGTCATTCATAGCAAACCCAGACGACATTTTGCAGACTTTAACCAACACTGAAAAATCGTTTTATTTCTTTTTCTTTAGACTGTACTTCATTAACCATGTCATTAATCCAATTGTGTACGGTATCTTAGATTCGGAATTTCGAAAACATCTAACGAACATCAAAGATTCTATACTATTGCGACTGAAGGCAAGTGGGTAAAAGTATATAAATAATTATATTATTAGTTATACAGGTAGTTGACAGGGTAAATGGGGAATATAACCTGTATGTGTGCCATATAACCTGAGGCTGTAGACAGGTTATATTCCCCCATATACCCTATCAACAACCTGTATTACGAATATATAATACTGCAAATCCATGTTTTCATAAGAATTAAGTTAAACAAGCAATGTTTCGATACAAAGCTCTACATCTTGTAGTTTGATCTGTGAATATTTGCTGTTTTTTTGTTCCTAAAATTGTTTAGAATGTTTTAATTTATGTATAAAATCAGTAATTTTAACGTATTTCTTTTAAAATATATCGGGAATGCCTTGCTGTAGATCAATTTTTTTTATTCCACTCACACGTATCTTGCCTGTATTGTATACCCCATAAGGTATATATATGGTTAAGCACGCGCTGGATTGTAAAATTAATGTTCAAGCGTCTGATAACATTGACTTTATCGAGCTGAACTTGGCTCAAATCTTACAAATCTATCGTTTTTAATATTAATATAAGCACACATGTAATCTTTGCAATATTTATTGACTCATATATAAAGATCAATTGTCTATTTCGACATCGACATCGAACCATTAGCCTAATTCATTTAAATAAACATTTCCGTTAAATTTCGCATTAGTTTGTTTGCTTAGCTATCTGAAGTCGCATATTCTTGTCTCTTTAAGAGTACACCGTATGACTCTTAAGCATGCATAGGTTCGTGCGATCATAGATGTATCTCCCGATCAAGTATTTCGATAAATACTCTTAATATTACAACCCCGGATCATTTTCCACGCCGCTGTCATCAACACATAACTTTCAGTTGTCTTCTAGGGCTAAATATACACAGAAGAGGGTCTACATTTTTCTTAGTATTCTTGAAGCCGAAATGTCACCATCAGGCTATTATTTTAATCTACGAACATAAATGCACAATTGCATGTCTCACTTAATCTTAGAAATATAATTTAATGACACAAATTATACATAAGGAACTCATCTTGTTTATAGCATTGAACATTGAAGTTATTTTTCACCAATATTTGTTTACCTCTTTTATTGTTTCACTTTCTCATAGTTTTAACTTGTTTTTGTTTTTTATTAAAAAATTTGTATATATTGTCAATGACTGCTTTTTGTGTATTTTTTATGAAATTATTGTTAGTGCATAATTTTTCTCAAGTCTAGTAAAATTCCTTGAACATACCCAACTTTTGCTGTCTGACCAACTTTCTATTGAATTATACTTTATGATGGTGTAAATAGTATGTTTCTGTGATTTCTACATCACTGTCCTTTTTGAGGTTTTTAAGGTCCACTTTTTTACATTGAACTAAGAAGGGGCTAAAACAATATCTCTGAATTTAAATAGTGGTAGATACTGTGTGCAGAAATATATTAGAGTTCAAAACGAGTACTTGCGAACACTTTTTTAGATTTAATATGGGTACTCTATGGAAGCCCTAGAGGGACATTTAAAATTAATATTTAAAATTTAAAACTTAATATTTAAAATTTAATTTTTAATATTTAAAATTTAATTTTTAATATTTAAAATTTAATTCTTAATATTTAAAATTTAATTCTTAATATTTAAAACTTAAAACTTATCATTCAAAAAGGACGCGGGAAACCTTTCCGTTGACAGATTAAACCTATGACCTGGGTCCAATGACACCATTTCGCAGCCAATCAAAGATCAGGTCAAAATGACGGCGGACCCCCAGCAGTCCTTTAGTCTCCTAAGTGGATTACATATAGATAATATAGATCTAACTACTAGTGCAGACACTAGAGGGATATAGTACTTCCTAGCTCTTAGTCAACATTTCCCCCTATCCCCTCAAGCCGCGGTCTATATTTTTATAGATCAATAGGCCTAACTAGGTCAAAATATATCAACCCAAAACCAGTACCAAAAATGTATTAATTAATATACAACTGAAAATTCTCCTCTCAATATCAATATACAGTATACGTCTTACTCTACAACACGTTTATATGATAGTTTACTTTATGAGTAATTAAATTTCACCATGTCACGTATGTAATAAACTGTATATCTGGTGGTGAACCACGCTGTACAATTTCCATATTCAACTCTATGGACTACCCATATACATATAATAATCATAGATTAAATAGTCCATCCATGGACTAGGCCCCGGCCTTAGCATAAAGTTATCGTTGATATGGAGATTGCACAGCACAGTATGGCTCCGTTCATCTATTAACAGTAATCTCACATAGCTAATGTATAATGTAGCTTGGAGTAAATAAAAGTTATGCTTATGTTATGTTATGGTAAGTGTTGTGCGTGCAGATTCAGTAGACAGCTTCTTAATATTCCGCGTTGCCTTTTAAAAAAATGACCCGATTGCTGGGGGAAACCCGCGAGCTACCTTAAAATATAACTTTTAATATTTAAAATTTAATATTTAAAATTTAAAATTTAAAATTTAAAATTTAAAATTTAAATATTAAAATTTAAATTTTAAATCTTAAATATTAAATTTTAAATATTAAATATTAAACTTTAACATTTTATTTATAAATTAATTTAACTTCTGTTCTGGGTATAAACGCATGTCTGAATTTTATCTTTCATAGTACATCCTGATTCAGAAAATATCCGTAAAACATGTTTACTTATTATCTGGGTCTGTTTTGAAAAGTCACCCCCGTCACCAACAGCTTATAATACTCAAAGGGGTTCGGCACGGTGGGGGGATGGTATAATGACATTTTAACAAATTCAGATACCATCCCCCCACCGTGCCGAACCCCTGTGATAGTACTATATACTATAATACTATATCTGTGGTGGCGTTCACTTGCCCTAACTTCCTAAGGCAGGCTATACTAGAACACAGGTGTAAAGTAAAGATTACAATAAAAGATACAACCTTAAAATAATTAAAGAAAACTATATTAATATGATGTCTAGGAATATTGACCGCGGCTTGAGGGGATGGGGGAAATGTTGACTAAGAGGTAGGAAGTACTATATCCCTCTAGTGTCTGCACTAGAAGTTAGATCTATAATATCTATATGTTATCCACTTAGGTAATTAACCGAAACAGACTTTAGTATGGAAGCCCTGGAGGGACATTTAAAATTAATATTTAAAATTTAAAACTTATTATTTAAAATTTAATTCTTAATATTTAAAATTTAATTCTTAATATTTAAAATTTAATTCTTAATATTTAAAACTTAAAACTTATCATTCACAAAGGACGCGGGAAACTTTTCCGTTGACAGATTAAACCTATGACCTGGGTCCAATGACACAATTTCGCAGCCAATCAAAGATCAGGTCAAAATGACGGCGGACCCCCAGCAGTGCTATAGTCTGTTCGGTTAATTACCTAAGTGGATTACATATAGATAATATAGATCTAACTACTAGTGCAGACACTAGAGGGATATAGTACTTCCTAGCTCTAAGTCAACATTTCCCCCATCCCATCAAGCCGCGGTCTATATTCATAGACATCATATTAATATAGTTTTCTTAAATTATTTTAAGGTTGTATCTTTTATTGTAATCTCTACTTTAACCACCTGTGTTCTAGTATAGCCTGCCTTAGGAAGGCAAGTGAACGCCACCACAGATATAGTATTATAGTATATAGTATTATCACAGGGGTTCGGCACGGTGGGGGGATGGTATCTGAATTTGTTAAAATGTCATTATACCATCCCCCACCGTGCCGCACCCCTGTGAGTATTATAAGGCTGGTGACAGGGGTGACTTTTCAATTTAATATTTAAAATTTAATATTTAAAATTTAATATTTAATATTTAATATTTAATATTTAATATTTAATATTTAAAATTTAATATTTAATATTTAATATTTAAAATTTAATATTTAATATTTAATATTTAATATTTAATATTTAATATTTAAAATTTAATATTTAATATTTAAAATTTAATATTTAATATTTAAAATTTAATATTTAATATTTAAACTTTAAACTTTTATTTATAAATAATTCAGAATTTGTTAAAATGTCATTATACCATTCCCCCCACCGTGCTGAACCCCTGTGATAATACTATAATACTATATCTGTGGTGGCGTTCACTTGCCCTAACTTCCTTAGACAGGCTATACCAGAACACAGGTGGTTAAAGTAGAGATTACAATAATAACCTTAAAATAATTGTAGAAAACTATATTAATATGATGTCTAGGAATATAGACTGCGGCTTGAGGGGATGGGGGAAATGTTGACTAAGAGCTAGGAAGTACTATATCCCTCTAGTGTCTGCACTAGTAGTTAGATCTATAGTATCTATATGTAATCCACTTAGGTAATTAACCGAACAGACTATAGCACTGCTGGGGGTCCGCCGTCATTTTGACCTGATCTTTGATTGGCTGCGAAATTGTGTCATTGGACCCAGGTCATAGGTTTAATCTGTCAACGGAAAAGTTTCCCGCGTCCTTTTTGAATGATAAGTTTTAAGTTTTAAACACATGTATTAAGAATTAAATTTTAAATATTAAGAATTAAATTTTAAATATTAAGAATTAAATTTTAAATATTAAGAATTAAATTTTAATATTTAATTTTAAATGTCCCTCCAGGGCTTCCATACTTTAGTACTGCTGGGGGTCCGCCGTCATTTTGACCTGATCTTTGATTGGCTGCGAAATTGTGTCATTGGACCCAGGTCATAGGTTTAATCTGTCAACGGAAAGGTTTCCCGCGTCCTTTGTGAATGATAAGTTTTAAGTTTTAAATATTAAGAATTAAATTTTAAATATTAAGAATTAAATTTTAAATAATAAGTTTTAAATTTTAAATATTAATTTTAAATGTCCCTCCAGGGCTTCCATAGTACTCCATTATGCTGTCATTTTTAACGATTTTTGTTAAAAATGGTCTGTTTTTTCTATAATTTCGAATACCAAAGATATTGCGGTGTACGCGTGGTCGGTATCCAGCAGCGCTCGCGCGTCATGACTTCTGATTAAAATGATAAAGCCGGATGCGGCGATTATACAAGCTGTTAATTGACTTCGAGTGCGCTTGATGGGGAAGAATTTGGGAAAATATGACTTTTTATAGAATAGTGTTGAGATGAATATTGGTGTGGTTAATTATTGGATGACAATAGCATGACGTTAATCTGAAAATATGTTAAAAGTTGAATAAAATAAGTATAATTTTGGCGTTGATATTGTTTAACGTTGTACTTGAAAGTTAAAATTATATATTACTGTTATTCGTATATTTATATAATATAAAATTGTTAACTGTAAAGTTTGGCGGTAATCTTTTTAACTTTATAGGCCTACTTCAATTTGAAAATTATAATAGTAGTGATATCTATACATTGTACAGATGTTACAGTTATTTAGGACTTACATGAAATAAAATTAAACTCACGAGATTTGATATTCATTTTACCAGTCTTATCATAATTATTTTATTATGCAGGAGATATATCATTCCGCTAAAAATATGCATGAAATACATACATAACACAGTATGATTAAATTCACTTAAACGTATCTTTACCTGAAACAAGAATAGCCGAGTCATCAGCATAAAGCAAAAGTTTATTTTTTACCATGGCTGACATGTCATTGACATATATTGAAAATAAAAGCGGTCCAAGTATAGACCCTTGTGGTACACCACATGTAATAGACGCACATTTAGAATGTGTCCCAGACACATCAAAAAGCTGTTGTTTGTCTGAAAGATAGGATTTAAACCATCTCAAAATATCATTACCAAGACCTGAGGCTTGAAGTTTTAAATGTAAAATGGAGTGATCCACAGTGTCAAACGCCTTCTGTAAATCTAAAAGAATCATGCCAACAAAGTTACCTTTGTCCATTTCAAGTCTTATATAATCAGTTAAATGGATTAAACATGTATCGGTTGCGAAACCACTTCAAAATCCAGACTGAAATTCAGAAAATTGTTTATTATCTTTAAAATGTGATTCGATCGGGCCATTGACAAATCGTTCGAACAATTTTGACAAAATGCTTAAAATAGAAACAGGTCGATAATTACCAGCCGAAGTCTTATCATTTTCTTATAAAGGGGAACAACTCTTGCAATTTTAAGATCATCGGGCACAGTTCCTTGTACTTAGGATAGATTAATTATATGAGTTAGGTGACTAGCAATAATGGAAGCACCATCTTTTACAAAACGAGATGGAATATTATCTAATCATGTAGCCTTATGAGCACTCAACTTTGTTAAATATTTAAGAGACAACATAAAAGGAATAATTATTTGTAAGGACACCTTTTTCAGCATAAAACTTGTCAACGAATTGTTTACCAAATTTATGAACACATGGAGGAAGCTTGTTCACAAGTTTGGATGCAACTGTAGTATAAAAAGAGCTTATGCTTTGATAAAATTGGTTGAAATTCGAAAATACTTTGTAACTCGTAAGAATCTATGTTACTTCATATTTATTGAAAATAATTATAGGTTAATATCTATCATTTAAATATTTATTTCAATATTTGTCATTAGATTTGCTAATGTTCAAGTAAATGTCTTAACATTTTATTTTTGTAAATTTATTAAAGTGATGATTGTTTAAGTGTCTTCATTCGGTACCTCTGCTTAATCGAGTTTGATCAAATGTTGCTTATGCTTTTATTATTCATCAGTAAAGTTGTTACATTTGTCATTATGCTAATACATTTGTATTGTAAATGTATGTATGACTTATTACTCTTCGCTTAAACTTAAATATAATTGGTTGAAATTCGAATGTACGTTGATACAGCTCTTAATATACTTGTGGTGATTTAAAATAATAAAACGTGAACCAACGGAAGCAAATACGTGCCACAATTCCGATATTTTAGTGAAAACTCATACCAGTTATAGACAGCACTGTGAGAAATTGACGCAGTGATATTTATCCATAGAAAACAATTATTTGAAGAAGGTTTAACAACTGTATTGGGTTAATACATGTACATATCATAATAAGACCACCCTTGCGAACCATGAATACTGGTATTTTTATTGAGGTGTTCTTAATATTCAGGTTGAATAAAGAGCAAAACAGTGATAATGGACTTGAAAACTGTGTTCTTAATTTTGACGTGGTCTTATTATTGAGGTGGTCTTTGTGTGAGGTTTTACTGTATATACTCCATTAGTGATGTGTCATAACATACATTGGTACATTTCATCATTTGAATAAGAATGAGCATCATAAAAGGCTAAAACTACACTGAAAAAAAGCAAAGTTTGCAGTGCTTTGACAGTTGTTCTGTTTATCGTCTGTCTGACAGAAGCGATCGAAATTTCTGTCTATAATATGTGTTTTGCCGTCCTCATTTGTAAAAGCAAATGGACGAGGCTTTCGACATGTGCGCATAATGTGACACATCTATTGTTTACTACTATTTTAATACTCTTTCTTACTCAGTGAATATGATAATGCTTTCTTTTTTATCGATCGCTGATTACCCTTTAATATCAATTTGATATTAAAACATGTGGGAGCATTGGAATCTTAACAACACTGTTGAGTATACAGTTACTATTATGTACTACTATATGTCACAATGTGTCTGGTGCTTCAACATGTTAAAACATTAGTCTCACTCTGAATATAAAAATGTTTATAACAATAAGCTGTTCAACTATAATTGAGGGCTGCTATGGGATTTACAACCTCTTCTGTAAGTGACGTCATTTCAAGATTACGCTACATGTGAAGTTTTCATATTGCCGTATGGGGCAAATATTGCTTACTGTCAGTAAATGGTGACGTCTCATGTGACGTTTTTTAAGAAGAGGTCGGAAGTTGAACAGCGGCGCTCATGTGTGTTTTCTGATTAGGGTAAATATCTGAGAAATTTTGACAAGACTTCAGACTCCACTACTGCATTATACCTCAATAATTGAAATTCACAAGCGTCCCAAGATGATATACCCAATACGTTAAATAAACATACAATGTCGAAACCATCGCTATCAGTCTGATAAACCGCGTTACTGACTTGCCAGAGTTACGTCATAAACTGAAACGTTTCAATCAAGCGACTTCATTTTGTAATAAGTTGAGTATATATGACTTATTCTGTACAAACACAAGACAGAACTTAAGTCTGGCGACATCTATGTAGGTGCTACCCGAGTCTGGCTATATATCAACGTGTGTGCAACCTGAATCTGGCTACTTCAACGTTTGTGTTACCCGAATCTGGCTACTTCAACGTTTGTGTTACCTGAATATGGCTACTTCAACGTTTGTGCAACCTGAATCTGGCTACTTCAACGTTTGTGCAACCTGAATATGGCTACTTCAACGTTTGTGCAACCTGAATCTGGCTACATCTACATTTGTGCTATCTCAGTACATGTATTCCTATAAATTGTCTTCGAGATTATTTGGCTAAATGACATATCAGGGCGAAATTGAGTTATTAAAATAAATGATTGTCTGAATGTAGGGACATTTGTAGGTCGCTACAAAACGAAAGTTCTTGCCAACGACATTTCGTAGGGAATTACAGCACTTTTAATATGGTCATCAAGACTAGATCTACAAAAAGTTCTGAGTTTCACAAATTTAATGCAGAATATGTTTTCAGATACAATACTATATTACAAATAAATATATATTATTCTTTCATTAAGAAAAGGGTCCGTCTCAATGTTCACCGATAATTGTTTTGCTTCTGCTCGCCGCTGAATCAATAAGAACTTAAGGCTGACCTTGCACGTTGTTAATTGCTAATATTAGTTAATGTCATGTTACACATGCACATTTTTGTTTCAATCTATCAAAACAATTATATATTAAGGAGATATGAAGATGACGAAAACAAGTAGCAGATCCGTAGTCCAGTGGTAACGCGCTGGACTAGTAATCCAGGGATCGCAGGTTCGATTGCCCGCTCCATCACTGACATAACTAACAGTCTTTCGGACGAGACATTAAAAACCAAGGTCCCATGTATGATGCTTTACATCGTGCACGTAAACGAACCAGGGGTGCTTCTGGAACTGGGGCATCTCCTGTATCATGCACTATCCTCCAAGAAAATATATAATTCTACCGGAGGCATCGCCTTTATGGGAAACCGGTGGCGTCGATAAATAAAGGCAAATACAGACCAAAACAATACGAAGGTGACAGAAACAAGTCTACTAGAACTGCCATTGGTAGGTCTGAAATGTCGTAAAGTATAAAGTGAACTAAAATTAAATTTGAAAGTAACGGGATACGACATTTGGTATTAAAAAGTCATGTTATTTGAAGTTTTCATATAAAAAGTGTTTATTCCAATTACACGTAACTGTTGTTTCTCAGACCCCTGATCCCGTTAGTGAGTTCTACGACATACCAGCGACGAATTCCGTCGTCATACCTGCAGACGACAACAATGACGAAATTTTGTAAACACGGTGGCTTGAAGTCTGCAACATATATCAGTCTATCTAGTGACATGACAATACTGCTAGATAAAATACATTGTTTTCGATCCAGATTTGTGAATGTTCTGACAAAAGAGTTTGAGTGCCTGAGGCAAGTATGGTTTACCCATCTAACTTATACATACAAGAGACATACTTACTTACGATATTGGATCACTACTGAAAGTAAGTAGTTGCATCATATGATTTTATTATTCAGTTGTATACTGTAAATCACAATGTATTTGTACAATTTTGTCGTTCATCCAATCTCTGACAATTTAGTAGCAAAATGAACGATTGTGATTGGTCAATCTCGGACACACGAATACCTGGTATAAACCCTCATTTAATTCTCAGAATGAAGCACTATTGGAAATGAAACAAATATGCATTTAAGTAGTATACAAATGTTGTCTGTAGAGGATGAAATACGCAACTAGGATACATAGACTAATAAACCTACAGTGTTACGTATTAATTAACGCTTACTCAAGGTAAGGCATTTTATCATGGGAAACAAAGTGATGAGGAACATACTGGTGTCATGAAATGAAACTTGAATATAATGCTGTCACAGGTGTCTAGTGAAAACGAATCGGGCCAACAACAAAGTTCATGTGGTGTTGCTAACAATGGCTTCACTATTGGAGATGGGTGCGAAGAATCAAATAGAATTCTTGGATATGTGGTTCACGAGGCTAATCTTTAAACTATTTGGTAGGTAATTCAATGTTATCATTTTCCACAAATCGTAACATCATTGATTGACATATTGGATACAATGACTCTAACCATGTGTGTGATGTGATTGCGGTGTTTTGCATGATTGCGTGTTTGTTTCCTCGTAAATTTGCGAGTTGTCTCCCTTGGCCACTAGAGCAACGATTTGGCCAAGAGAATGTTTATTCCATCACAAATCATGAGTGTGACTGGACACAAATCCGTGCAGTCTCTGACTGTGTACCAACGTTCTGACACAAACTTGTTCTGTTATATGGTGTCAAACTTGTGTTTTAGTTGGAGTAGTTGTATCTCCATGACACACACGTAATAAGTTGTTATCTAAACTACACTTATACAAATTAACACAAGACAGAAATCATGTATACAAGAATGTAAGGTTTGTATATGAGTGAAATCCGTAACTCTCAATTCTTGGTTGTATTATGATGTATTGACTAGTGTCACAGTGAAAACCTTGCGCAGAGAGAAATAGTTCTCATGACTCTGATACAATTACAGTACGAATATGCATTGATCTGCGTTTCTGAGCATATGATGATAATTAATTTAAAACAAATTAAATAATGTGCAACACTTTTTTAATTGATTAAACAATGCTACATTTACATATACAGAATGAACAATGTAATCCAGTACAGCACATAAACGGAATTAACAAAGTAATCAAGTACAGCACATATACAGAATGACCAATGAAATCCAGTATAGCACATATACCGAATGAAGAATGCAATTCAGTACAGCATATATACAGAATGACCAATGAAATCCAGTATAGCACATATACAGAATGACCAATGAAATCCAGTATAGCACATATACCGAATGACCAATGAAATCCAGTATAGCACATATACAGAATGACCAATGAAATCCAGTATAGCACATATACAGAATGACCAATGCAATCCAGTATAGCACATATACAGAATGACCAATGAAATCCAGTATAGCACATATACCGAATGAAGAATGCAATTCAGTACAGCATATATACAGAATGACCAATGCAATCCAGTATAGCACATATACAGAATGACCAATGAAATCCAGTATAGCACATATACCGAATGAAGAATGCAATTCAGTACAGCATATATACAGAATGACCAATGCCATTCAGTAGAATACATATATAGCTTTACCTCTATAATCTAGTGAAGCACATGTACATAATGACCAACGTAATCGTACAGAGTGCATATACAGAATGACCAATGCAATCATGCGCATGGGTTTGATCAAGGATTGTTGTTACACCGACTAAAGCATCATTAAACAGAACCATTCCAGTGTATAACCAATTGAAAATATCTTGTATTATCATATTACGAACTGACAAAACTAGCACAATGCCCTGCCTGTTAAAAAACATGAAGTTTTTTTTAAATTTGTGATACTCATATCAAATTATTTTTACAACAATACGTATGATTATATAATTAGTTCATTCTTTGGTAATGCATTTTATTGATATTTTAACTATATGAAATACATGTTTCCTGTTTGTGTTAGTAAACAAACGACCTCAACAATTAGCAAAATATAACTTTAAGAAAAAAACTAGATGCATATCAATGCCAACGGTCGTTTGTATAAGTAGGGACGTGAATGCAACAAGTATGACAAAGTTCGGCAACATTATGTGAAAGAGGTTACCCAAATGCTGAACAGGCTGTGCTATTAACGTATAAGGTTGTGCCAAGTTTATTACTACGTTAGAGCAAAGGAAAGATCCTAGCTGACCGCATTCATTTCAAATTACCCACACTTTCACGTAGTCCAAGCGTCGCCACTGACTATAGATAGTGATTTGAAGGATAAGGGCTTCTACATTGCAACTACGTTAAACGCAAGCTCATAGCTGAAATACTTTCTCCATTTCCAATATCTGATCATAAACCTATGTTGTATTTATCTACTGTATCTTTATCAATAATTGCACCGTATGCTTTTTACAGTTTCTTTCACCATTTCATATACCAGGTCGATGACTTCAAGTATATTACAGTATACAGGTTGTTTTCAAAAGTTACAATAGTGTTCACGGACAGTAATGTATGTACACATACCAGCAAACAAATGAAAAGGATTATAACCAAGTTCTTAAGATATATTATATACCAAACATTGAGTCATGCATTTTCTATAAGTTACTTTAAAGGTAGATTGTCTCGATTTATGTGGAAATGCTTCAAGTCGTAAATATGAGAAAACTGGCGGTAAATGCGTTATACAGATGTTCTCTTTAACACCGCATTGTGTCCCGATGAATCTTCTTATGCACGTCGAATTGAAATTGGCTGCTCGAACCCATTTATTATTCGAAATAAAATGTCTGACCCGATAAATTCGAATGAACGAGGACCGATTGTAGTATAGTACATCTTAAGGAGACAAATGCAATAATATAGACTGCAATCAGATATGGATGTCGAAATTAAAAGTCATAAGTAACCATTTCTGTAATATTATCATATCATTAATGTTCTATATAGTCACAGTTTCATTGCTACAGACTACACATGTATATCATAACGTATTAGCTAAACTGGAATATTTGTGCCATATCTGATGAATAACCAGCTAACAGACGACATCTCTTTCTATCATAACACAATGACCGCGGTTCATGTAACATGTCCTTACTAGAAACAAGTTCACCTAGACTGTTGCCATCTACGTCAAACATAACTACATTCTTAGACACGAAGCCAGCTACAAGTACAATATCGTCCTCTGTGACACATAAACATTTTGTTCCGTCCAGTCTTTGATCAAGTAACTCCTTTATAACATCTCTACTGCTGTTTAATACAACCACCCTATCCTCCCATGCAGCAACATAGACTTTGGTTTCATCATTACTTACAGCAATATACCTGGGGCAGTATTCGGTGAATATTTTACGACCTCGAGAATCGTGTTCTATTTTGTTCACTAAAGAACCAGACGGAGAGTAAACATATACAGCTTTATCTCCAGGCATCCACAACTGATTATTACAACACGCCATTCCATAAGTATTACTATTGAACTTGTTTATAGAGACTTTTCGTTTATAAGTGAGTGATTTACCAACATATATAAAGTGTATTGTTTTGTCTTCCATTCGTACCGCTACCTCAGTGGCTGACACAGAACAGAGTCCCATTGGTCGAGCTTTTAAATCCAAGAAATCGTTCACATTGAGCTGATCATCCAGTCTCTTCAGTTTATTGTTTTTACAGTCAATCAGTAGAAGTGATCCATCGGGAAGCTGACACATGTCGTTAATATAAGAACTCGATTTATCCGAGCTCACTCTAACGTTTATCTCATTCATTGATTTCACAGTGTAATTGCTGCGTTGTATACGTTTTTTTTTAGTATCAGCTCTGTTTATTTTTCCCATACGGTCTGACTTTTTAATAGCAGCACAGAGAGTATCATTCGGTTCAAATTTCAGTGTCGGATGTTTCAATACATTTGCTCTCTTCAGAAAGTTATTTGCATCGGCAAGGACTACTTGACCCAACTTTTTAGAGATAAATATGTGTTTCTCATTTAAGTGAGACGTCAGGTCTGGCTTACTTTTGTCGGAGGCAATTATCAAATCATCTACGGTTGTCATATCGTCACGTATTTCCTTCTCCAGTTTGTTCTGCTCTTCGTCCAGTTCTGCTATAATCTTCTCCTCGAGTGCATCTAGATGTTTATTGAATTGATTTCTCAGAGCTTTGATTTCATCTAGAAGACTGGTGCTCATTTTCTGGATTAGCTTAAGATCTTTGGACATTTCCAACTTGGTAGAATGTAGCTGTGTGCTCACGCGAGTAATATTAGCCACTAGCGACTGTAATGTAGAGAGATTGGATTTATGCGCCACATCCTCAATCTCTTTCACATCTGAACACGATCTAGAAAGTATATCAAACAGTAAAGTATAGTATTCTATATTCAATATTCAAAATTAACATTTTGCTCAAAATCTCCACATTTTATTTACAAACGAATACACCAGAATGTTAAATAACTGAGCATTATGTAAAAAGGTATATGCTACAAAATGAAATTTAATAATCGCAATTAATAATGTACACTTTTCTTATTTAAGAAATTTATACGAATTTAAATCGAGTCACATTGATATAACCTTTAAATTGTAACTGCTAACATGAACGTGACGTATAATGTACGTTTTAAACGCATTTTTTATCTCAACCGTTGTCAGTTATTCATAATGAGAATAATGATACCTGTGTTCCTTGGCAATACAGCGACAACAATACACCATATCGTGAGTACCACAATACATCTCGATATTACGGTCCGGATGGTACTGGCACTTAGCAACATCCGGAACTGGACTAATTGTTGGTAGGATTGTTTTCGACTGCTGCAATGATGCGACGCTAACTAATGTATGAGTTTTTATGTATCGGACGTGATGTATCCTGCATATGTTACATAGAAGCTGTTTGCAGTCTTGACAGAAGTCAGTTGCCTCTTGTTTTGAACCATGTGCACGGCATTCTGTACACACATGATCGAACAGAGCTTCTGATCCACACTCCAGTGTTCTAGAGAAATTTTCACCTTCCGCCATCGTTCTGAAATAAACCATATAAAACAAAGTATAAACTACAACATGCAATACTTGTGTGTTTCCTTGGTCGTGTTTTGGTATAAACTGCTGACTACGTGAAATAAACTAGCAAACATTGATTACATTCACCTATCTGATTTTCTATATTACGTTATATATATATACAAGAAGGCCTTATTCTCAAAGAAGTAGAGCACGCGTATTTCTATAAGTTGTTTTGTGGATTTTTATCATAAGTAAGTATCATGTGTTAGATTTCGGCTATAGCTACTGTTAACAACAGGTTCAGCCAAAATGTATGGTCCATGAGAACAGAATAAACAAATAAGAACAATATAAGGGGGGTAACTGAATATCAACATGACATCCCCAATATGGTATTAAAATGGATTATTTCCCTTTCATTCTGAAATCGCAAAGATTTGTTGGAAAAATAAACTTCAGTGTTTAGTATAGAACAGATGATCAGAATATTCGAGACAAAATAGGTCTCTTGATATCCTAGAGAAGCCAACGTTAACCCTAATAATACATTTATAAATCAAACTGAACTCACGATTAACGTTAATATATCGCATTGAGTCTACAGTATGTAACTAAAACTCAATAAATCAGGTTTTACTCACGTATATATACTTAAGATATTTCCAAAATATTACGGTCTTGCTTTCAAATGTACACCCTCTTTCGCTGATGTCACCGAATACCACCTATTTGTTCTTAAATGCAAAGTACAGACTATCTCCCCCGTTATCATCAAGTCATAGTACACAGTTATATCCATGTATACGATCGAAGGGGTACAATAACTATTACTTGTAACACAATTACAAACACATTTACTGAACAAAAAACCAAACTTTAAGTAGATCTAAAATAATCAAAGTTAGTTGTGACATGTATATACATAAAATTCAATGTTATTACGACATGTTATCATACTAGATTTATAAATGTTATTCTAGTCTGTAACTGTCATTCACCGGAATAGATCAATAATTATAATTACTATTGTACAATTTTGTGCTGAATACTGTTTGTACTGTGTACACATGTGACTGTATACTATATTCTCTGTATTATACAAGTGATTCATGGGCCAAATGCCTACAATCTTGAAATAAACTATCTACAAATGTATCTATAAACATGTAATGCAGTAGCAGTGGCGGATCTACCGGGGGGCACGGAGGGCCCTGCCATCCCCCCCCCCCCCCAGCTGGCCGGCAAGTAATGTTTTTTGGGGCACATCTTTGTTGAATTAACTGTACAAATAAGTTGTTTTGTCATAATTTAAAGTTTATATAATTATTTGAGCAAATAAACAATTGAACCTGATTCTCGTGTTCCGTTATTTATGGTATGCCAATTTCAAAGTATAATATAGTATACGACACGAAAAAGTTTTATATGTTTATAATTAGGTGTGCCCCCCCCCCCCCCCCCATTAAGAAAGTCCTGGATCCGCCACTGAGTAGTGTGTATTGACATTGTACTTTGAAAAATCGGTCAGATAATCTCCTGATGTAATACAAGGTCAGCTTATTCGGTCAAAATACATTTCAGTGTGCACCCACAGGGTGGGCATATCCCACGTCGCTCGTGATAACATTCGGTTTGAACAAAATAACAACATCGATTTCATAGGCAACCGGTCCTCAAAATGCCCGGATTTAAATCCGAAAGAACAGCTCTGGAATAATCTTGATAGACGTCTACGGCGACGCCAAAATCCATCTGTAAACGAAAATGAGCTCCGAGATGCATTACGTGAAGAGTGGAATATTATCCCTCAATCCAATATCAACAAGCTTGTGCATTCAATGCGACGTTGCTTACAAGCCGTCACCAATGCACGCGGTGGTCATACACGTTACTGATGTCAGAATTTCAAATCAGACCCTTGCCTAAGTTGAAATCAAATAAAAAAATGAAATTTTCCCCGATTTAATGTTTTTAATGAATTGATAATAAATGATTATATAATTACAAACAGACTTCAAAACGATCAATTTAAAATTAACGAATTATTCCCATTCAAGTTATACTGAATCAAACGATCAATTTAAAATTAACGAATTATTCCCATTCAAGTTATACTGAGTCAAAAAAAGAAACCCGTTTATGTTTGTTGACCTTCAACACCGGTCTTTCGTAGAAATTTTTACCTTAATTATTCCCAAAATTGTCAAAACGTCCTTAAGTTGTCCCCTCTAGAATGGATTCTTGTTTAGTTCAACAACATCGTGTTATCAGAGGTGAAGGAGTGACTTGATTTGATATCAACATTGATATGAAACATAATTTGAAACTTATAACAATAAAAAGTATGCATGTTGTTCACAAATCACAATCGTTTACAATAAATAACGCAATTATCCATTCAGCTTTTCTCAAAAGTGTAAATTAATTATAATCTGACTATAGAAGTTAAATCATTTTAACAACATGTGATGTTAACAGTTGCACTACATCCGGGCCAAAGCATGTGTCACGTGCAAATTGTTTTCACTCACAAGTACATGACGCAATGTTTATTCAGACTTTAACAACAGCAAAACTATTGACACTTGCTTTCAAGATTATCAATATAATGCATCATCGGCAATTAGCCTTTTATGTCTGATGACGTATGTTCGTAGACTGATGTGAATTGAATAATGCGTGGTTTCGGAACATAACTCCGCCCACAACTATGATAACAATTTTACCGATGTTATTAAGAGGTAGTTCGATCAGCAACTATAGTGACTATGGTGACTATGGTTGGATGATAAAACTCAGTCTAGTTCATCTATGGTCTAGTTACTCTGGTCACTCTTCGAACTTGGAGGTTTGAATACTATATAGAAGTGTTCCGAACATTAACTATGGTTCAACCACCGATTTAGTACGGTTGAACTAAAGTCGATATGCGGAAAACCTCTATAGGGTTTTCAACCCTCCAAATTCTAAGAGTGACCAGAGTAACTAGACCATAGATGAACTAGACTGAGTTTTATCATCCAACCATAGTCACTATAGTTGCTGATCGAACTACCTCTATGTTTACGTTTTAAGTGCGTAGCAGGTTCGAATAAAATGTTGAGGTTTCCAGTATTATTTCACATGAAGTTTATTCATAAAAATGCAAGTAAATTGCAATTAGTCTATCTTTCAACATAATTATTAAAGCGAAGTATGCAATGAATAATACAACGTGTTATTTTCATTTGTAATTTAAAAAAAGACATTATAAAATCGGTACAGAATTAAAACACACGTTTCGTACTTCATTTGCGTGATAACGAATTGACTGTAACGATTCATACATTCGTTTATTGGCAAATCGACTGTATTCAGCAAATGGCCATTTACAATAAATCGAAACACTTCATCGCCAGGCATGTTGTGGAAGGGCAAAGACGTTTCAAAGTTAATATTTCATCTAACAGTAAAACTTCTGACAATCGAAAGGTAATGTAAAGATGGAATGAGAATACAGTGTATGTTGAATTGTACATGGAATTAAAATGTATAGTTTACATTTCAAGTACAGTTTCAACAGTTTCATACAACTTTTTAAAAATTGAATATTATTATTTGATAATTGCTAAGCCTTATTTTATATTGTATAGACATGCAATTGATGAAAATATATCAAGACAGATTAATTGTTATCAGTTGGCAATTTAATTGTTTGTTTGATTGTTTCTATTATGAACTCTTATCAATCATTAGAATTACAGTGGTTGTGACTTTAAGCAGTACTTCACATTTTCCTAAAAAAGTCTGCATCGTTAACACCATCAGCTGAATGACATCCTCAATGACATTTGACTGTAAAATAAAGTATTTAATCCTCAATATATTAGATAGTCAAGTTAAAACTCAAGAACATAATACACTAGTCTAAGCACGTTTTCATATTTCTTTGCATAGAATACCACTCAATATACTTTTTCTTAAGTTGTGTAGTTTAGTGTGGCGAAACGGTAGAGCACCTTGCGAGAGATGGGGTGGCCGGGACCCTGAGTAGGTGCACATCCAGCTGCATTTATATGAAGGTAGCAACAGTGTAGTGACGTAAGTGTGAGGAGACAAGCGGTGTGGGGTTATACACTCGAGTGGTTAGTACAGTTGGTAGAGCACCCTGCTGATGTAGAGGGGGCGTGGGTTCGAGCACCTCATCAAGCGCCACACCAATACAGTATTTTCATATTTCCATTCGAACCTCTTATGACCAGCTTCTGTTTGGTAAACATTCGCATCTTAGTCATCAGACCTGAATCACTAATGATGTTTTAAGAAATACAAGGCAGGCATATCTGCCGGGATATCTTACTGAATATTGTTCAGTGTTCTGTTACGTTGTCCCAGTACTTTTAAGCAGCTGTCCGAAGTTTGCTCGTCTTCCTCTGAGAAGTTAGTTTGCCTACTGACAACAGAAGGATCGGCGGTTATATTTTTGTTTCTCGACAGACGACTAAGAGACAGCGCGAGATACGTCTCTTTTGAGCTCCCCGTGAAGAGCGTGTACTGATTTAATTCCATGTACAATTCCACATAAACTCTATTCTCATTCCATCTTCACATTACCTTTTGATTGTCAGAAGTTTTACTTTGTGATTGATTATAACTTTGATTGACTACTGTATCAGATAGTATGTGTGGAATCATCTTATACTCTATACGATAGCCCCGCATACGTGTCTCTGTACTCCGACTTTTACACGCGTCTTCGTAACAGCGTACGATAACAATATTTACTTATGAATGTATTTCATTATTTTTTTCAGAAATGCAGACAATTTCAGGTGATATGAAATAGATAAATTGATAAAAAAAGTTCATAACTGTTGTTGATTAATGTGAAATATTTAATAACAATTTTGTTACGAACGTTACGAATGCCTATAACCATTCGTAGCATTTTCGTTAAAACGTACGAATAAGTAGCGTCTGCTTGCGCACGAAAATATTGATAAAACGCTCTTGAGATCGTAAGAACGCCGTAAGATAATCTTACGAAAAATCCGTGCGTAAGAACGTTGATAAAACGGGCTCCTTATCTTTATGAAAATTAATGGAACATACATAGATTGGTATGATTGAGACATTGTTGTGTCAAGCTTGATGATTGTACACTATTTATATGTTTGTAGGAAAATAAGTGACTACTCATGAAGCCATCATTTAGTGAAAAGTCATTCAAAACTTAATGCAAGCCACATATTTTATGTTGAAATGTGTTAACTTTGTTCAATCATTATGAATCAGTATTTCTTTTTGAAGAGATATTGTATTTCTATTGTAGGAGGTACCTATACAAAATGCATGTTGTTTTTCTGTGGATGCTTACTTTTAAATGTTACAGTTGCTTAGCAACAAAAGAAAACAGATGTTATATGCATAAGACACTTCAATAAGAATGATTTTGCACAATATAACAGCGCATTCTTAATGCAATCATCAGTATAAGCAAAAAGGAATTGTGTGAAAACTAGCAAATATAATTGCTTGTTAAGTTGTTGTCTTGATTTCATTTCCGCAGAAAACACCTAAAATATGCACCACACCATGTAAATACTATATATAGCATGTTTTTAGTATGACTTGCCATGCTGTTTCAAGTTAATATAGTTCTATGGCAGATTTTGTCAAAATTTTATTTTATCTTGGTTGCTAAGCAACCACAAAAATGTTTACTAGAATTTAAATGGAAATAGTCTATTTTTTCTTAGTAACAACAATATAGTCATAACTTTGTTAATATTCAAGATATCTCTCTTGAAATGTTCAGTATTTGGAATTTTAAACATCAATGGTTACATAATAAACTGAAAATGTGATTTTTGACCCACTAGCCCAAACATCGCAGTCGCAGCCACAGGCGTTCTTGTAACATTTAACAAATATTGTTCATTCGTTTTATTTATCAGAGCTTTCCTTGCCTGTGATATACATGTAGTTTAATGTATCATATGCTATACACGTCTTATTGATATGTGTTTATACGCACAATGTCATAGATAATTTAGGTAGGACTATTTTCATTTCAGTATTGTTTCAGAGGGCAGCATGTATAAAGATGTTCTTTTATGTAAGAGTTTGATTTATCCGTGCATAATGATAACATTGTTGTAGAAGTATATCTTCCGCGAGGTTGTATTATTTATATACATGTATATATGCAATACTGCTTTGATACGTATATCTCAAATCAAGGTTTGGTGGTATTTCTGTATTGACAACAGTCGGTGGTTAAACAAACTGTCCATATCAACAGGCATGTGTGGTCTGAGGGTGTGATCTCATGCTATTTCAGTAAAATAGTGACTCATGTGTTATTAAGGACTACACAAACATTTACACATAATACTGGTTCAGGCGTCGATTTTAATTTGAAAGAAGTCAGGATAATATATACTTAATACCACTTAAACGCAACTGTTAATTAGGCTTCATTTTGTACATGGTGTAAAAAGCTACCAACTGTTATCATTGTTAAAAATATTGTTCAAAATATATTGAAACTATGAACCAATAGTTCATATTTCATGATTAAATAAGTTTATGAAACTATGTTAGTGAATTAATATAGAATTATTTATTCGTTATGTCATGTTTTGAAGCAGACAATATTCGGTCCCGCTTTTAATGTCTTTAAGTATATTGTATTCATCTACTCTAAAGCTGTAACACACGATCCCTGTTAAAAGGCTATTTGAAAGTAAATAACATTATACCTTTTGGAAAAATTAGACCCATACAATCAAATGGAGGGAAACGAGGATCGAATGTGTACTTGTTGGTAAAATGTTAATAATGTTGCGATTAGTTGCATTATTATTTTGTAACTTAGTGACACTTCGAGATACCCCCTTATGTCTTGGTGTTGCTACAGGCCTGTATATTTCACATTTGAGTTTATATTAATTTTATCAATACCTATACATGTGTGTAGATACTTTGATAAATTAAAAACATTTACTCTTCATTTGTAGCCCGCGTGATAACCTAACAAAGTATTAGATCTGTGGTTTGGTTGATAAGAATCACGTGACATTGCATTGAGGTAAATCGAGGCACACGGAATAGATCGGTGACCTTGGTATTATATCGGACGTGTACAAAGCTGAAAAGGTTTGTGACTCTCTATGCTCATTTTGTTTATTATATGGAAATGTTTCTCTTGCATAGAAAATAATGCTAAACTAACATGAGACATGTTATGTATGAGATTGCATTGGTAAATAGGTAATTTAGCATGATACAGTATAATTGTATTCTAATAATACATTTTAATGAAATCGAAAGTAGCCATCTAACATTGATTTACCTGAATCAAGACAATATAAAGTTTATGTTTCAGTCAGATAATATTTTGAAAATGTGCGCTCGTGTCTGTAGAAGTTTGTGTGTATAGAATATCGATTCCATATTCTAATAATAATTATTTTCTTGAAATCGAAAGTAGCCATTTAACAATGACTTGAATCAAGACAAAACTAAATGAATGTTTTCAGCCAGATAATATTTTGAAAATGTACGCTCATGTGTGAAGAAGTTAGTGTTTATAAAATATTGAGCTCCATAAAAAACACCATTATGTTCAGTAATGGAATGCTAAGGGCTTTATTATCTCCTATCAAGGGGCGTTAAGTCGAACATTATTTGAACTTGATTTATTCAAACATTATTTGACAATGCATGATAACTATACGATGTTAGATTTTTGTATAGAGACATGCTGTAAATGCTTAATATTAATTCATTTACTTTTATATTGCATTTATCGAAGATTTATCCAATCTTTACTGTGCATTTGAATATGAAAACATTTATTCACTTCTTATATATACTTAAGGACTTTGAAAACGCACGCTTTGGATATGTGTGTTTTCACAACGAAAGCACTTACTATATGATTATATTCATACACGTTAGTTGTAACCTATTCATTGCCGCCATTTAGACACCAACACATTTAAAATTGATTGAGTAATAACGAAATTATCGCATGATAAAGACCGTGCTCCAAAAATCGAAAGTAACACTTTTGCCGGCTACTTGTGATTAGATTGCAACTGTCAACATGACAATGCACCAATTGTAGTGATTTATTCATCAGATCAGGGATTTATGAAAGGGGTTTATAAAAGTTACACAAGTAGTGTAACCAATGATATTAATGAATTGTTTTTATAATTGAAAATGGTTTGCATGAAATTTCAGTGGATGGTTTTTCAGTAACCACGAATTTTCGTCATGTTGACAGTTGCAATCTAATCACAAGTAGCCGGCAAAAGTGTTACTTTCGATTTTATAGTAAGTGCTTTCGTTGTGAAAACACACATATCCAAAGCGTGCGTTTTCAAAGTCCTTAAGTATAGTTTACATGAATCTCAATATATCATACACCACCAAAAATCTCATATATTGGTAATAATTAGCTACATCGAATAAGCGCGTTAAGATATGAACCTCGTCGTTTTAAAATTCTACTTTCGGTTTCTCAATACCTGTTGGTTGATCTCATTTATCGATTGTAATAGACAATCAGTAATTCGGTATTTTCTGACGTTTACGCCAAATGGTATATCATGTTTAACATTAGATTTAAACAAAGTGTGCCAGGTTCAAACCTGACAACCTGTCAATATACATGTATACTGTCGTGTCAAAGTCTACTTTCGATTTCACAATAACTTTAGGAATTTTTTTCTGACATTTTCCTCGCTTCAAGTTTCGATGCGTATGACCAATACGTCATTGATACTAATTTTCTTGTTCAGTGCACTTTCAATGTTCAACTAAATCAATAAATGTATGGTACAGAAAAATGGCTGATGGTGAAAATTTCTCCAGAACAATTGAAGATGGATCAGACATTGTGTATGAGTTTGAGTGTACACCGTGTAATGATGATGGTTCAAGACTCGAGGCTTTACAGTTCTGCCAAACTTGCGACCAGTTTCTGTGTAACACTTGCACCAAGTACCATCAACGTTTATCAAAGAGTCACCAATTAATACCAGCCGGATCGACAATACAATCGAACACTCAAACACATTCTAAAAATATATCGGTTGCTGCTAAATGCCACTTCCATCCGGACCGCGATATCGAGATGTATTGTGGTACACACGATATGGTTTATTGCAGTTTGTGTATTGCAAAAGAGCACAGGTATGATCGTTGCCCAACATTTTTGTATTAAATCACTTTCTGGTCGTTTCACAACGTTTCAAAATAACTATTTTTACCAATACTTTTAATTGAAAAACTTATTATAAGTATTTATTCGGATTTTGGAATGTTATATATCAGTTATCGTAATTGTGATAAAAGGTATCGAGTGTTAGCGCTACTAGCCAGAATAGCTTATGCGATGGCACGGTGTCTGTCGTCCGTATGTCCGTAAACAATTGCTTGTGGACACGATTAAGTCTTAAATTTTGATTGAATTAAACCAATTTTTATGAGATATTCACCAAACTTAGATTATAGTTTAATATCCTTGCGACCTTTGTTCCTTTCGAAAAAACTGACAGATCCACGCATGCATGATTGCATTTGACCTTTGAACTTGACAAGATTAATATAATTATATATTAGATTCTCCATCAATGTCATAAAGACTTAGACAAGAAGTCACACAATTAGGCCAGCCAGTAGAGCACAGGCTCTCATGGGCCTCTTGTGTTTGTTATTTTTCAATATCTTAATCACATGTATATGTATATGCGTGAAATCGGATTGATACAATCGAATAAATGAAATATATTTCGTTCAACTTGAATTTATAGGTCGTGTGTGAATGTAGAAGAAATCGAAGACAACATTCATAAACCCAACACGTCTAGACTTCAGCAAATAGTAGGAAATGTTGGTCGTGTCAACAAAGAACTTCTTGTTTTGAAACAGGAAAAATCGTCCGACCTTAAACTCATCAAAACAAGGAGAACCAGTCTTCTTGAAGAAATCGCTGCATTGCGAAAGGAAATGAATGACCATTTAGATCTGATTGAGCGTAAAATAAAAGCAGAACTTGATGAAGAATTAACAAATTTAGAGCAAGAAATACAAGACGACATTACTACTACAGATGATTTATTAACCATGACCAATGAAAGGAAGTCTGACCTTGAAAATAACAACAATGACAACCATATGTTTATTGCCGAAAAATTAGGACAAAAAGCTGTTTCTGATGCCAATGCATTTCTAGTAAAGGCGAATTCATCGAAACATCCAATGCTCAAGTTTGAAAAACATCAACGTCTCTATGATGACATTAAGATGGCCGAAAATATGGGGAGAATAGTTAGAAGTCGTGTTACACCACAACATGCGAAACGTAGTCAATACGTTGTTAAATCATACAGCCATAGTCACGTGAAGTTAGATACTGACATACTCAAATGTTTAATAATAGGCGTCTGTCAGCTTCAAGATGGAACAATTTTAATAGCAGATACACACAACGCTAAACTGAAGAGACTTGATTATCAACTCAATGTGAAGGATTTCTCTTCCCTGACATCCACACCTTTTGGCATTTGTACCATATCACCCACTGAAGTAGCTGTGCTATATGAAGAATCAATACAGTATATACATGTTGGCCAATCACTATCACCGGGCAAGATTATTAAGAAGAACAAATGTCAAAACTATTATGGTAATAGTATTGCGTTTTGTGCAGATAATTTGTGGACATTTGGTGAGAAATGTATACTTGTCTATTCTACATCAGGTGATTTGGTGAAGAAGATAGACACAGATTCTCATGATCGGAAAATCTTCCAAAAGGATTACCCTTTTAGTATTTCTGTAAGTGTTGATGGATCCAAAGTATATGTCGCAGCAGGGGAGAATAGGGTGATTGTGTTCAACAATAATGGTGATGTTATAAAGGAGTTACGTGATCAACGACTGGTTCGAGCACGTGGTATATGTATCACAGAGGACGATATTGTACTTGTAGCAGGGTGTGGCTCTATGAATGTAATAATGTTTGATACATATCACAGCAGTCTAGGTGAACTTGTATCTAGTAAAGACATGTTATCTAAACCGTGGGCATTGTGTTATGACAGAAAGAAATGTCGCTTGCTCGTTGGTTTTGATGATGACAAAATACAAGCCTATGAATTGAGTTAATAATTGTATTGTGAGCTAAACACACATAACCTGTACATACATTATAACACTCATTGTTTTGTTTACAAAATAGTTTGCATAATAATGTATGATTATTCAGTACCAGGTAATAAACAGATGTGTAATGAGATGTTCGAGTTACTGCGGTTCATTTAACAATATACATTGTGATATGTGTAATAAAATATATCACTAATCAAGGCTTAGCTGACAGTGATAATAAGGCGATAAAATGTAGAGATACTCACACAAGGACAATAACATCCCAGCTATATTTAGATTCGGCCCCTTGGGATCTGACTATTTTCCACAGTGGCCAGGTCGCCGTTACCATACCAAGTGAGAGGCTCATTCAGTTTGTTAGCACTACTAATATTCTCAGAGAAGATCGGATGTTAAGGGTTAGGGGAGAATGTCGGGGCATAGCTTACTCACAAGAATGTCTTATTGTATCGATCAGAAACCCAGGAAAAGTTCAAATAAACACTTTGAATGGGCGTGTACTGAAAAACATCAAACTGAACAGTCATAAATTTAGGATATTTGACTGGCCGGACTATGTTGCGGTAAATAGGCATAATGGTTCTATTTATGTCTCTGACTGGTGGAGGAATACGGTTACACGACTAAACTGGAAAGGGGAGGTAACTGCCTACTACAAAGATGTAAAGGGGACAAAAATGGCAGGATTGGCCATTGTGGAAGATGGAGGTGTATACGTCAGTAAACGTGCAAGTCATTCTCTTATAAAACTTAATCCGATTAAAAATAGTTCTTGAAGAAAAACATGGCTTGAAATACCCTTGGTCTATTTGCTTCGATGATGAGGAAAATGTACTGTATGTTGATAGTAATAGGAGTAGTAATACTGTGTCAGTGTTTGAGCTGAGATGAAAAACATTGATGTGATTTCTGATTTTTAAAGAAACTGAAACAGCTGAAAGTCAACAAAGAAACTGCAATAATACCGAGAAAACACAAGAATAAATCTGTTCCATATTACTTAATCAAATTTGAGATTTTAAGCGGATAGGTTTGGAAATTTCAAAACAACAATCTAGTTACTTTTTTATGTACCGGAGTCGAAAATGTATCGTGTAGAGGATACGGTTTTCTCCTTTGAATGGTTTGCAATACCATTCCTGTTAGCCAAGAGATAGTGAAAATGAACAAACAGGTCTTTACATTTCGTTTTTTTATTATTTTGATTTATCCATTTAAACAATTCCACATAAAATGCAATGGCGCCTACGCTGTGAACACGAAACATGTTATGTATAAAAAGAATAACACATGTACATGTAATTGCCAAAGGTACTGTACACAAATGCAATTTCAAACGTCCACATAAAAGTGTCTACATATACATTGTTTATTTCAGTAATTTGGTGAAGAAACAATTAATAGATTAAGTATTGTCGTAAATGCGGACCATTTTCGTAAACAATCCGAAGTTGTATTGTTTGACAACATTTAATGTATTAATCTTCGTCGATATCTTTGTGCTCAACTGCCGTTCACGTGATAATAAAACATAATTATATTTAAAATCACGATTCGTATTTCGCCGTCTATAAATTTACGATTTATACGAATATTCATGAGTGCCAGGTAGATATTGTCCGATTATATGTTCGGTGTCTATTTGTGAAGGGTTTCGTTCTTTACTCCAACATAAAACCTAGTTATAGGTAATGTCTGAGGTCTTTTTGTTTCGAAAACATCACATGTTATATTATCCATATATGAGTCCATCAATTGAACTCCCGAGAGTAAATCACTGAATTTAGTCGTTGCACTTCGGGTGTTTCCGGCAATCTTCGTTATGGCCAACATTCGTTCCTGTGAATCAGAATTAAAGCTCGTCTTCTCACAGACGCTACCGGGCCACTCTCATCACAGGAACCCTAAAATGACGTTTGACCGGCCCCGGATTTTCCCGAGAAATGTCAATGTCATTAAAACTAGATCTCTGGTATGTCTTCCATACTTGATATCGTCTGTATATGAAGTATTGCTCTAAAATTGCCCGGCCTGAAAACATTTAAAGAAGGTTAATCCGTTAATTATTTTGTAATGCAAGTTGAAGGGATAATAACATATGAAATTACGTCGCAATTGCCTTTTCAGTGATTGTCACTGCTTTAGTGGAAGAAAATGTTATTTTTACCGATACAGTTATGTGTTTTCAATTTATTTTTGTATATAAAAGTGAAATATTATATTCGGGCTCAAAAGTATTTCCGAAAAAAAATTACCCCCTAAAGCTCGTTTGTATTGTTTTCAAAAAACCTCACCTAAAGACCACCTCAATAAGAAGACCAGTTTCCAAGATTCCCAAAGGTGGTCTTATTATTGAGGTTTACTTTGTATAATCAATTCAATTATTGATCTTCTGTAGTATTCTCCATATTCAACACGCTGTTAAACGAAACTCTCAAATATAAAAAATATAAAAATTAGTTTCATCAAGTGACGATCCACAGAACAAGTTTTAAAATAGTTGAGTGAAGTTGGCGCGGCTATCGTACATCAACATTGAATACCGACCCAGATTGAATACAGAACCAGCACTGACATCGTTATTCGACTTATATATATCTGGAGATGAATAGCGAGTCAGCTCGTATATCGTTCATGGGGGGGGGGGCGGTTTCCCAAAAAATGATACTAAAATCTTAAACTTTTATTCGGTAAGAGTGACTTCCCTTTAAAATCAGGGGAGGTCATTCTGAAAAACTTAGAATTTAAGCCCGTAAGAGTTGCCCCACTTTATAATCAGGGGAGGTCACTCTCAAAAAACTTAAAATTTAAGTAGGTAAGAGTGATTTCCCTTTGTTATCAGGGAAGATCACTCTGAAAAACTTAAAAGATTAGCCGGTAAGAGTGGCTTCCCTTTATAATCAGGGGAGGTCACTAAAAAACTTAAAAATGAAGACGGTGAGAGTGAATTCCCTTCATAATCGGGGGAGATCACTCTGAAAAACTTAAAATTTAAGTCTGTACGTTTTTAATCACTCTAAAAAACGGAGATTACCAAAAATTGCCGGAATGTAACGGAAATTACCGAAAAATGCCGGAAAATAACGGAGATAACTGATAACTGCCGGAATATAACGGAGATTTCAGACACGGACATCATTACGGACGTAACATGACCGTGAGGCAACATACACCTATCATGCGGTATTCGTCTCTAAAAGCAACGAACAGTAATAAGTCTACAAAGGCACTGATAAGCTCGACGGCTTCTCCTTATACAATAAATATAAGGAAACAAACGGAGCAGATCCGCGCGAAGCAGAAATGATCAAAACGCTTCATTGATACATGAACAAATACCAAAAACACATTTATACGATTGCTTAATAACTTTATAACGGCTTTCTCAGAAATAGATCTGACGATATTTAGGTGTATTTCTATGTCCAATAAATTTAGTTGGCCAAAAATTGGAGATAAATAAAAACAGATAAAACATCTTGTTGTACTGGATAGTTTTGATAATGCGTCATGATCTGCAACCTTTATTCAACCAGTTTTGGCATGCTATGTTGCTCAATATTGTATATTTAATCATTACGCAGAAGTCTTGGGCGACACTGTAAACATTCATTGCCTACATCAACTGTGTCTTCTAGTCTCGTGCTCAATTAGCATATTTAACTGAATATAAGACCAACAGTCTATCATATACATCCTAGTTCAATCACTGAGACGATAACGACCAGTCCCTTAGACAAATGCATACAAACATATGAGCGCCAATTCCTTTAAATCTTCCTTCCCTATAGACTCCCACCCCTGGTATCGGTTTCAAACAGGCTGATAACGTATTCTACACTCGTTAGATCATCATTACCTGTTTTATCCCGATTTTATTCCTGTTGTTTCAATTTTATACTGCACTGTCTACTTTAGACGTCTTTCTGTCATTATTTTATACTATTATCTTGCAATGACACACACCTGCTATAAAACATCCGAAAGGGGAGTCAGACAGTACACACAGATTGATAGAATCAATGCATCGTGGTCTACTTCAAAACTTAAAGTCTCAAAAAATGTACAAATTCACAAATTCCACATTTTTACAGAAAACATCAAATATTTAATCTGGCATTGCTGCTAGGATTACGGGTGACGAGACAACATTCAATTACATTTCGTAAAACAAATTAAAAAACAGACGTCAGTGCTAGCTCTTGGTTCGCTATTAGGTATGAATTCAAATATTAACAAAACTCGAATAACGATGTACGAGCTAGCTCGCTATTCATCTCTAGATATGTATTCGCCGCGGTCAAATTCGAATGTTGATGTCAGTGCTAGCTCTGGGTTCGCTACTAGGTATGTATTCAAATATGTAGAAACCTCGAATAACGATGTACGAGCTGGCTCGTTATTCGACTCCAGATATGTATTCGCCGCGGACCCATTTCGAATGTTGGTGTCAGTGTTAGCTCTGGGTTCACTTTAAGATATGTATTGAAAAATATTAGTCGAATAACTATGTCAGTGCTGGCTCTGTATTCAGTCTGGGTCGGTATTCAGTGTTGATGTACGATGTACGATTGTCGCGTTAACTTTTCAATTTCTCAATGTTTCAGATCCTTGTTTATTTATTTTTTTAAATCCAGTTTCTTTTCGTTATACCAAACTATAAACGTTTCAACGTTGATATACGACTTCGTATATATTGAAATCGGTCGTAAACAATATTTAAGACCAACCTGCTTCCGTGTCGTCATTTGCAACCTCAATCTTCACCAGATTCGGATACATAAAACTTTGTAGTATTGTCAACAACTGTAACAGAAAGGAGAGAAAGTATGCAGGTAAAATGTTGGTACAATAATGCTGTATTGTGTTGGTACTATAATGCTGTATTGTGTTGGTACAATGATGCTGTATTGTGTTGGTACTATAATGCTGTATTGTGTTGGTACTATAATGCTGCATTGTGTTGGTACTATAATGCTGTATTGTGTTGGTACAATGATGCTGTATTGTGTTGGTACTATAATGCTGTATTGTGTTGGTACTATAATGCTGTATTGTGTTGGTACAATGATGCTGTATTGTGTTGGTACTATAATGCTGTATTGTGTTGGTACTATAATGCTGTATTGTGTTGGTACAATGATGCTGTATTGTGTTGGTACTATAATGCTGTATTGTATTGGTACAATAATGCTGCATTGTGTTGGTACTATAATGCTGTATTGTGTTGGCACTATAATGCTGTATTGTGTTGGTACTATAATGCTGTATTGTGTTGGTACAATAATGCTGCATTGTGTTGGTACTATAATGCTGTATTGTGTTGGTACAATGATGCTGTATTGTGTTGGTACTATAATGCTGTATTGTGTTGGTACTATAATGCTGTATTGTGTTGGTACAATGATGCTGTATTGTGTTGGTACTATAATGCTGTATTGTGTTGGTACTATAATGCTGTATTGTGTTGGTACAATGATGCTGTATTGTGTTGGTACTATAATGCTGTATTGTATTGGTACAATAATGCTGCATTGTGTTGGTACTATAATGCTGTATTGTGTTGGCACTATAATGCTGTATTGTGTTGGTACTATAATGCTGTATTGTGTTGGTACAATGATGCTGTATTGTGTTGGTACAATGATGCTGTATTGTGTTGGTACAATGATGCTGTATTGTGTTGGTACTATAATGCTGTATTGTGTTGGTACAATGATGCTGTATTGTGTTGGTACAATGATGCTGTATTCTGTTGGTACAATGATGCTGTATTGTGTTGGTACAATGATGCTGTAATGTGTTGGTACAATGATGCTGTATTCTGTTGGTACAATGATGCTGTATTGTGTTGGTACAATGATGCTGTATTGTGTTGGTACAATGATGCTGTATTGTGTTGGTACAATGATGCTGTATTGTGTTGGTACAATAATGCTGTATTGTGTTGGTACAATAATGCTGCATTGTGTTGGTACAATAATGCTGTATTCTGTTGGTACAATAATGCTGTATTATGTTGAGTTCGAATTGTTCGTAGTTTTTTCAACATCATGTACATGTAGTTAGAAGAAGAATTTTATTCAACAAGTACAACAAATAACATTTCATATAAATGTGTGAAAAGGGTCAGAAATGACCCATGTTTACCAATGCATGCAGTATATACTGGTCAAATGATGGTCAAATGTGATTACAGATTACTTATTACATAAGTCTAAGTAAAAACTGTGCATATTACAATGTAATACATTAAATTATCAATATTTGTATATCATCATTATGTTCAGATTCTCTTTATTCAACAGTTTTAAAATGTACGATATAAGCTATACGAAACATATATGTTCAAGTCATGGTTGTCAGAATAAAATGCCCTCCGAATATACATTATGTACGGCGGTTGTCAGTTGCTCGCGGAGGAGCGGGTTAGGACTGGTTGGTAACCCAGGAGTACTGGTTAGGTCATCTGTCTGCTGTAAATAACTTATCGACAGACTTTCTCCTTCATTTCATGTATTTTACAATTAATGATTTCATTATTTCAGAACTAATTGTGAAATCCTGAAATCATGATATCACGATTTAAGATTTTATACTTTCATGATTTATAATATTTGAACAAGGAAGTCACTGCCTGTACTTCGTACATACCGCTTTTCCTTGCTGATTTTCCAGCATATTAAACCCGAATACATGAATAGTGGCGTCTTCTGGATTTAATTTACTGATCATTCCTGCCAGGGCCCGCCAGAATCTACAAACAAATAGACACCGGAATATTACCGAACTTGTGGGCGAACATTTTCAATAATTTGTGATTAGATTTCCCTTTATTTCCCATCTAGAGTTCTCTCCCTTTGCCCCTTCTATATTATGTACTATTATGCATACATATATACAGAAGAAGCAAAGGGAGAGAACTGCAGATGGAAAATAAAGGGAAATAACTCGTGACATGGTCCTGTGATGTGTATACGAGTCAAAGGTGCTAACCACCAGTACTATTTCATATAATTTCTTAAACGTTACTGGACGCGTATTCTGTTGATTTTGATTGCAGTTAGCTAATATAATATATTATTTATGAGTCATTTAAATGAACTGTCAAAATAGTCAATGTAAACGATATAAGATCACTTAGTCATATTATAGTGAACATTCTCAAAATACAAAAAGGCAGGATACTACTAGTAGTTTTGACCAGTATATATATAGTGTCGGTTAAATGCCTTGTTATGAAAGACACATTTAATACAAACGTAAACAAATATACCTGCAATATTTGTTCTTGCATTTTACTGAGAGATATGAGTAAGCATAGGACCATATTTAGTTATATATGACTTCGTGTAAATGTGTTTGTTTTTATTACTTTTAGTTCTTTTTTCTTACACTCCTAAAATTGATTAAAAGAAGGTAATATTTAATTTTATAAATCATAATCAGCATTTGTATCAATTGAATATAACGTTTGTGTATTTATTCCTGTACAAAATAGTTTCATGCAATACACAATCGTTTGACAACGATGAGCAAGGGAGACCACTGCGTAACATTTACAGTAACATATATTTGAGTTACTTCCCTTTGGTAAAGTCCATGTGACCGTTTTAAGTTTTAATATAACAGTAAATGTGATGTTCGCGGATAAATCTCACCCAAGGCGGGATTCGAATATACGACCTTCGGATTAGGGGTCAGGCTCTAGATTCCCCTAAACAACTATGCTACATTGATACAGTAGAATTGGATCGCAGTTTGTGAGTCGGGACAAACTGAAATACGACAACAAGTAAATCCGGACATAGACATGATGTTTCTTACCCTACAACACTTCTGTACGAAGGTTTATGCAACTTCTGTGGAGTAATAGCGAAATTCTTCAGAAGATAAATGTATCCAGGTCCACCCTGAAACATTGTAGATCAGAATAAATAGTATAGTTTAAAATTAATTATTTTACATCGATTATAAAAACAAATTCTTACAACCTATAATATTCAATTTCGAAGTCTGCTTCCTGGCTACCAACCAGTACTCGCGCCTAATCTCGGGATTGTGAAGTTCGTGACATTACCCCTCTGAACGCGGGCCCGAACTCACGACCTTCGGATCAGGAGTGAGGCCCTCAACCCCTCAACCACTGCGCCTCCTAAGTAGTTTTAGGCTAGTGTAAATTGTTTAAGAACAGTAAAAGTTGTTTAAGACAAGTATCAGTAGTTTAAAACTAACCGTTAATCTACTCACCTGACATAGCACCATTATTGACTTGGCTTTGCAATTTCTTCGATGACCATTCAATTTCTTTGCTATTGCATCTACGGGTTTAAGAAAAGCACCAAATTATTATAGACACAACGATAAAGTTGACAAGTGTAAACTTGTTCAGGATTTGAAACTTAATTATCATACTAAAATTAAATGGTTCCTGTCTGAGGCTATCCTTGAATATAATTGTATTCGATTCAATATTCTAGATGGAATTGGTTGATAAGTCGGCGTTTATAGATGCTTTAGTTTCAGATTGTTTTAATCAAAATAAAAAGGCGCCATGAAGGTGATTTAAAGTAATTTACCTAGAATTTCTGTGAATGTGCATGAATCAAAATCCTGAAAACAAATAATCGTATTTTAATCTAAATTGTTAGCATTTAGACATGTTTTGAATAGTAAAAAGCATTCATATGTTCTCTCAATAGAAGGTCTTTCAAACTGAATTTTTGAATGAAACTTATTTTTCACGACAATTTTATCATTCCTCATCGTACTCCGAAAGTTTCGATCATTCTAGAATAAGCCACCTTGTCTCAATTGATTGACAACAAATTGATTCAAATCTAAACGTTTGAACTAACTGACATTAGGCCAAGAATTTTTTTAAGAAAAAAAACACCACGAAGATATGGACAATCGTTACTCATTTGATCCTAACTGACCTTTCTGCAGACGCTTCGTAGCCACGCCCCCCTTAGTAACAGGTTCTCGCTGTAACCACGTTAGACAAGCCATGTCCAATATGGCGTCGAACAAAGAACTATAACGGGCTGATGTAGATAGTATTCCATCGGATTTTTCCTCATTATATGATATTTCGACTTTAAATCATATCTTGACAAAATAAATATTACATCTAATATAGATTTGCTTTGACTAGATTAAGAGTTTCAAGCCATAGACTGGAAATTGAAACGGGAAGATGGAATAAACCTTAAATGCTATACCACGATCAGAAAGAAAATGTCAACTATGTAATGTTTTAGAAGACGAATTTCATTTTATATTAGAATGTCCTTTATATCAGATAAATTTCGAACCGATTATTATGCAATACATTTACACGTGATCATTATTATTCCATGTAAGTCCATGTTTGCAGTTTATTGAGGGATTACAGGGGAAGTATTTACCAACAAAACATGAAACGTTATCTGTAATGTACGTCCGTCCCCTTATGGATAATGTTATTTAGTGTGAATGAAAGTCATTTTAGTCATCAAGTTTAAGTATAGTTATGTTTGTGTACATAAACCACCTTTATTTTGCGTGGAGATGGACATTACACGAAAAGGGATGGACATTAGAATATCAGGATTACTTCTCAAATCTTCAAATCCTGCAACATATATTTCTACAAATTCCAGAAATCATACTGTAAAGATACTATGATAAAATAGAAACAGAGGCAGACACAAGGCCAGTATTAGGTTGGACAAATTATATAATGTTATGCAATAAACAATAATGTCGCATGTGTGCACTATCTAGATGTAAATCTTATCCAGCCCCGTAATCAGCATTTCACAGTCTGGCCCAGTGGGAGTCCAATATGCATCCAATCAGTTTTTGCTGTCACCATCCGACACATATATACAGCAACATTGAGAAATGTAAATACACACACATACATGTAAATTATTTTTATAGTCTTTAACTAAATGACTATTTATAAAAAATAAATGATCAGACTTGTGTTGAATGTTAGAAAATAGCTTTAAATTGTTTATTTAACAAAATCAACATACTCGTAGGTGTGATATTTAGGATTTTAAACCAGATATATTACTAATTTCTATACGTACATAAATTGTAAACCCCCAATGCAATTGAATTACGTTCGAAAGAAATACTTGACAGTGAGTAACCAATACTAGCTGGTATATCACATGTATTTAGAGTTTTCTCCAATATCAATTATAACCAAAAATTCTCCGTGTATATATGTTTATAGCAATACATATTTCAGTTTCATGTTTTTAATCGCAATAATTATTGATTTTATAATGATTCTGGTAATTTTAGTTATACAAACTCAGCCTTAAATTATGACAAATTTATAAAGTAATGTCCGTCCTAAGCAAACACAAGTCCAAATACTTGCTTAATTGCTGACATAAGTCAATTATTTTTGTTTAGAAAAATAATATTATGTTCCCTCAATATACAGATATAATATAGTTGGTTCGATATATTTTCACATATATAATTTGCAACTGATTACGTGAAATAAAAACATTTTAAGTTGTAAATTTGTGTTTCTTCATGTTTTAGGGTACAGACTTTTCATTAACTTGTAATGTTTGTCCCCTCCCAGTCAAACTGATATTTAAAGGTAAAAATAACAAATACCAAACAAAAAGTCATCTTTTTATCAATGGGGCATATCTGTTTGCGTTAATTTTAGACGGATTTAACTCGTGATGCGGTCTGCTGCACAACTTAATCCACCGCATGCATTTTTTCCAAATTTGTCTTAGGTTTTGGAAAAGGTAAAAATTTAACGCCACCTATCAGTCTGGACACCCTGTAATTTGCTTTCCCGAAAACTACCACTCTTGTTGACAACTGTAGCGCTTGTCTAACAAAATGGCGTCGATAAAACAATGCCGGAGGTGTGCGCGAATACTGCAACGCGATTGGCTAACGCGAGCTGTCAATCAATATTTGCAGAAAGGTCAATTCGACTTGCTATAACGTAAATTATATAGCTAACATTGTTGAAAATGCCAAACACTCCGATTGTGCCATTTTCAAAAACAAAATTGTGGCATTGACTCTGTAGAGTTACACAGTTCATTTAGGTGAACGATGTTTTTATAGAATTGTTCGACAAAATGACTGAAACAACTTACGTAAAGTATAGGTATAATATCTTTCTGGTAGACTTGCGTCAGTAGATGACATTTCGGAACCTTTGAAGAAATCAGCTGTAACACAATAAATAGCAGTTATGATTTACGGAAGACTGAATGTGACATATCAATGTGTAACATATTATTATTTCCTTTTAGTGAGGCCGATATGAAGGTTTATCGACCCGAGAAAGGACTAGCAAAGGCAATTGAAGATTTTCACGTCAATACGTGTTTTGACCCCGTCAATAAGTCAATACGACGTTTATCATAATTCATGTGACTGTTTTAAGACCAATATTTAAGTATATATTTAATTATATAAATAATTGTGGATGTGTTACAAGTAACAATATGTTACCTAAACCTGGTTGGTACTGTCAGCGCTTTGATTATATGTCTTTAAAGCGGGAATACTTACAACAATTCTTGGTGGACTGAAATTGTCACCAGTACATATTTCTTCTACATGTTTTGCTGCCTGCCATTTTTTCTTGTCCATTTCAACTTGATCGTCGATGATTGTATTGCGCATGTCCCGACCTGAAATTATTTGTTTGTGGTGTTTTTACGGTATTTTCAACAGCACAGCACTACGAACGACGGTCAGATGACTTAACCTGCTTGACCTGGATTACCAACCAGTGCTAACTTGTTTTTCTGCAAGTAACTGACCACTGTTCCACTCGAATCAGAGGTGGGGGACAAATGGCTTCGTCTGTTTTTGTCTTCAGGCATATTGTCACGGAGCATTGGCCTGACGCGAGCCTATGACACACAGAGCAGCAGTCGAGTGTTCTATTGGCTGAGTTAACCTGACAGGCTGATTGCAACTGATTCGGTAACCTGTGCTTATAAATTATTTTACGTTCAGTTTTTAACGACTAGTGGATTTTTTAATATCACTTTACTCGTTTACATACAAGGGGAGTCACATTATTTGATTCAGTTTTGCCGGGGCTGTTCTAGTAGTACTGTGAACGTTCCTGTTCTGGCCAACAGTGCAAACGGAAGTGATTCGGTTGCGTTCACATCACACTTGGTGCCATGGGGCTCACGCATGTAATACAATAAAGGCATTTAAATTTATACAAGAGGACAATCATAGCCCTATATCTATCTCCTGAGAAATATTCACAAAAACTTTGTGTGTGCTTTATAAGAAAAAACTAGAGCTGTCCAGGCGGCCTGTATCAAAGCAGATGAAATTTGAAATCATTTTTTGACGACAGGACGAAAGCCGTAGAACGGACGGAGCTCAAAATTTGTAATAAAACACTTCTGACGGATCTTTACCGGAATTTAGAGGTAAATGCTCGTCCTTAACACTCTTCATAATCGGATTCTCCCACAATGCTACTCTCGGAAAGTCGATTGGTGGTTGTCGTGAAAGGTCGAGCCATGATGATGATTCCGTTCCGTTATATTTAGAAACTTGTTTCGTTGTAGAGATTATTGGCGGCAACACGACTTTAAGTTTTGGCTGCATATCATCGCTTCCCCTTTAAAGAAAACAAAGAAAACTTGTTAAAGAAATTTTCTATGAGTTAAAATAGAAAAGTAATGTTTACTTAATTTTAACCGGTTTATTTTACATCAAGGCAGAAACAAATTTACGGCTTCATTCTCGTTGACTGCTTCCTGGTTTACTGACCAGGGCTAGCGACGAATTCAGTTATGGAGAAGTTTGCGTTTGAACCCAACCGAAGATGGAATTCGTACTCATAACCACCCAATAAGGAGAATTGAATCCATTTACCCTTTCGAGCGTTTTTAATCGGAAACCAACTGTTAAGGCGAAAAAGGACCATTACTCCTCCAAAAAATGACGTATTATATCCAAAATAGAACTTGTCCTGTAATTTAATATTATATGCTTCTATGCCAAATATGAATGGAATCCATCCACCATTTCAAGAGTTATTGATTGGAAAACATTTTCGCACGGACTGACGCATGGACGGACAGGGGCAACACTTTATGCCGCTTACCCATTCTTCGAACGACGGATGAGGAGAAATAAAATACATGTCAAATTGACAAAATGTACAATGAATTCCTTAATTCTGTTCATAAAAGTTGCACAAGTAGGGTTTCGAGTGTGCTTCGTGGCAGTAAGAAGGAAGTTTCATTTAATCATATCTAATTGTGAGCGTATAAACTTAATGATTAGTTAGTTTTATTTTTCAAATCCGGCGGCATTTAGCTTTGCAATCCTTCAGATAAATGGATATATAATAATGTCTTTGCTAAAGATATTGTCAATGGATAGGTAAATACGTGGGATTAACTGAATACCAAATAATCGGTCTGGTTACAACTAGTCTGCTCGCTCTATCTCCAGGATTTTCGATGAAAGTGTATATAAGTTCGGATGGTCTTAACCGACTATTATTTAGGCCAGACGATATAAACTACGAATCAAGAGAATGTTAATTCCACTTCTACGAAAGTGTTTAATTAAATGTAATTGTAGAATATATCAGCTATAAACACATCACATAATGTGCAAACTGTTGGTTTGGTGAGTAGGAATTGGAACTACTTTTTATAGTGAGATTTGTACTGTACCGATTAAAGAAAATCAGTATTAACTCTGAAACGTTTGCTAAGCAAAAATAAGTAATATATAAGACAGACGATGCTGTAAAGATAAACATGTATAAGTCGAGACACACAGCCTTCATTATCCCAACAAAGT
Organism: Mactromeris polynyma; assembly: GCA_032209605.1. Lineage (NCBI taxonomy): Eukaryota > Metazoa > Mollusca > Bivalvia > Venerida > Mactridae > Mactromeris > Mactromeris polynyma. Next base: position 1,259,967 of record JASFXZ010000051.1, read on the forward strand.
GTCCATACGTTCGGACATTACTTAACCGACCAATGTTTAGTCTGTATGTTCCATCGTATTACCATGGACTTCAATTCTTCCAGAAAATTAATCGACGTAGAGAAATTGCTTTGATAAGTATTTAAAATAAATAAGAATAAATAAACACGAGAAACGAGTATGCGTGTTGCTCTACCAAGACAGCATTTTGTTTCATTTTACGGTAGTTAGCTGGGACCAATATATACATATTGGTTCCATGTAGTAGAATCTTGAAAAATAGTTTAATATTTATTACTTTCAAGTCATAGTCAACATATATATGCATTGTTCGCATTTTTTTGGTTATTGTTGTCAGTGAATCATACATTATTATTCACCCATTCATACAAAGGTTGTTTATGCAGACATTTAAGCAATTTATTCGTCAAAATATTAGCAAAACAAGCAAAACGTTGCATGGGTTAAAAATCATTTTGTAGTCGCAATCAACTAAATTAAATGATGTTAATTCAGTTTTCTTTGAATAAACAAATTATTTTCATCTCCAAACATATTTTATTATAAAAATGTTCGTATAAATTATTTATGTTTAGAACATTTTTTAACATTATGTGTAAATAGTTGTAAACCATATTATTAGCATGTGTACTGTGCATTTATGTTATTTGAGAGATCACTATAATGCATGTCACGCTTTGACGGTAAACTGTACAATTTAAGTTCAATTGGGTAGAATAGAGAAGACAGACGCGGTAAATAAAAAATAATATCCAATTGTATACAAATATTGAACAGCTTATCTGTCTTTCATAAATCATGTCAACTACGATAATGTTTAAATATCGTTTTCAAAGATCGGATTTTTGAATAAAATAAAAACTCATGCTTTACTAAAAGACCAACGGGGCACATTCGGATTCGGTTTGATAACTTAATAACTCCCTATTAAGGGTAACATGGGTTTTAATAATCTTTATCAAATGCTCGTCTCTCGTGTCCTATTGTTTAACCTCGACCTCAAACAAAAATACGAATACAATTTCGACTGCCGCGTATTTTGTTGATGTTTGTATCAAGCGAGGTTTAAAACGTGGCCCTTAATTTCAGTAACCAAAATCAGTAGGTGTGCACTGATCAAAAGTGTGGAACACTTCTCATTTAACCGCTTCTCGCTCGAATCTCTGCCTTTAACTTACGTCTCAGCGGACAACCCACTGAGTTTGGTATACCGAAAATAAAACAACAATTACACAATAAAACGCGAACGTAAATCAAGAATTAAACATCCCTCATGTATGTCAGTTTTTAAGGTTCGGGGCTTATAATCAAAGACTAGTTTGACTTTTTGTAACAGTAATGAAGTACTGAAATCTTATGAAGCTATCTGACAATTAACCGTTTTTACATTGAACACGAAGTTCCTATGAAATTATCCGTTATTTCATTGTACATTGTATATACACAAAATATCGTATATTGTCTCGCGATAATTGTTTATAAAAAACGAATGTGAATTTGCTATGAATGACGTTACCTCTTAAGTACAAAATAACGAAACTGAAACTTCATTTTCTTTGAAAGCTAGCTGTTTAATTCGAATACACCGTATGATTTGCTTGTTCAAAATGTTGCTCATAATTTAAAAGGACCCAAAGTTTCATTACATTAAGAACGATACATTAAAGGGGCCCACAACTTCATCATGTTACGAATGACACATTAAAGGGGTCCAGAATGACACATTAAAGGGGCCCAAAACTTGATCACATTAAGAATGACACATTAAAAGGGCCCACAACTTGGTCATGTTAAGAATGACACATTAAAGGGGCCAACAACCTGATCATGTTTAGAATAACCATTACCTTGGGGACGACTCTCCTTTGGTCATTTTCTTCATCATTTTGTGTTTTAGCTCCGATCTTCCAATAGCTCTGGTAATGACCTTTTTCTCCAACCCCTCTTCTTCCAGGACCTCTCTAATCTCTTTAGGCATCGAGAAGTCCACGTCAAAAGTATCATCTCGACTTACAAAGAAATGGGAACGAGGCTGATATCGAATATTCGGAATACCTTTGAGAGTTGGGACGTCCTTGACACCCCAAATTGGCACCGTGGATTTTGCTACTTTGAGAATCGGAAATGTTCGGCTATATTCGCTGTGGAGTTTAAGCAGACCGGAGTAATCAGTGTGAACACTTTTATGTGGAGTGAGTATAAAATTGTCCGAGAACGTCCGGTATTCGGCTAAATCCGACCCTCTTCGGGATTTGTCGTGTTTTCTCCGTGAAGTCATGATTTGTATTCTTCATCAATTACATAATGCTATGAAATTCCATTATTCCACAAAATCCAAATTTCTACACTTGCAAACCGATATTTTCCTTAGTTTTTCAAATTCACATTTCTGTTTAACTTTCCAATATATTTCACATTTTTATGTATACGGGTCACATTGTGAAATTTTTCATTTTACAATTTCACATTTTAAGATTTTATAATTTTCCAAAAATTACATTTTACAATTTCACACTTCACAATTACACCATTATTTAAATGTCACAATTTAACAATCCAGTTATATTTTTAAATCACATGTTCAAAGTTTATTTTTAAAAAAATCATTTTTTTAATTAATCCATTGTTCGAATTTTCCTTTTTTCAATTGTTCATGTTTAATGTTTCATACTTGACACAGATTTTTAACTTCTGCCAATCAATTAAGTTATGAGTACAAGACTAAGTTTCCGTCTGGTTTATTTAAACTATATCCAATTTCACACCTCGGTCTTAAACACATATACCCGCCCACGTTCATACGAAATATCTTAATATTCCACTTATAGAGTCCAAATTGACAATCATTAACTCTGTGCATTGGAATACATGCAGCATTTTCCTTTGCTCCGAAAGATATTTCTCCGCGGTAAAATAGTCATCCCAAACTCGGAGTTATTTAATCACAATACCAAATAAGGACATGCATATTAATGTGTGTTTATGGTACCCTGATCACAACGCCAAACTTTGTCCCGTCTTAAATCTTTAATTCTTCCGCAAACGATTGATTTATTTTGCCTAAAATACAATACAAAGCAATACATTTTCTTTAGGCATTAAACATAAAGTTTTCTGCCACATATATAGTCGATGAGAAAGAAATAGTCATCAGAGGCATAGTGAAGATTTAAAAATGAAATGTGATGTTACAGTTGCCTAAAATAAAAAGACATTTTAAAAAGACCAAAAATCGACCGAATCGACCCCCAGCACATAAAAACCACGCGTGCTGGGTATCTTAAACAATCCTTTATAAGTATGACCTTATCATATGTTGTCCAAAACCAGTTCCGTGTCCAAAAAATGAATGTTCAAAACTATTTTTTAAAGCACACTTTAGTTGTTGCAGTATCAAACATTATATGTTTCACAACAATATGTTTCTACAAAAATGATAATTTCAAATTCAAGAAAAGAACATGGCAACGCGTACAAACGTCGGAGTATCTTATGAATATTAACACTCAAAATGTAGTCAGCCCGGTTTGCTCTGTTCGTACAGCGCTATGCTGTCACCCGGGAGGTCTGGGTTCGAGTTCGGAAGGGTCGTTTAAATGTTGATAATAATTCCAGGAAAACTGTTAAAGTCAACTGACCACCATAAACATGTATAACTAAAAATGTTGAAAATGATCTTAATCCCAATAAACAGTCAAAATATCTGGGAAAACAATGGATGTTCGTATACATTAAATATTTTGTTGAAAAACTTTACAAGCAACTTGAAAATCGGTATAGAAGCAAACACTTGGAAGTTCTCATCAAGCAAAGTGTGTTTGCAAATGCGATATAATATCAACAACAATATTTATATACTACGTGATTGACGGACAAACTTGAAGCAATTTGTTTACTGAAACACGGGTCATTAGAATTACTGTTAACTGAGACATTTTCGGGAGAGTTTACTTTCTGCTCTTATCGCGAAATTTTCATATTCGTGAAATTAAATGCTCGCTAAATGACAGCCACTGTATGATTTCCAACCTCTGCATTAATTGACGTCATTAAAGAAAACGTCACATGTGACGTCACCGTGTGCTTTTGCCCCATATGGTAATATTATGAAAACGAATTGACCATAATGAGTAAATATTGTTTCCTATTTGCAAATATTGACATCAAAGGTTGCATTTTCTTGAAATGACGTCACATACATAGGAGGTTGTAAATCCCATAGCAGCGCTCAAATATTTTTGTCTGTTCGTGACAAAACTGAAAGTAGAAATTCGCGAACGTTTAACCTCGCTAAACAACCTGATTACTTTAATTCGCGAAATTTTGGTCTCGCGAAAATAATTGATTTTACAGAAGCGAGGAATTGGAATGACTTCGACTCATCGATTCTTTCCTACGAAGTATAGATTTCTTCTCATAGTTTGATGTTTATCTATGTAGAATTATAGTGTGGTAGTTCAACAAAATGTTATATTTGCCAACATACGAACACTGCTTTACTGTCAATTCTAAAAATACCTTTAAACAAACTCTCTACAAGTCAAAAGTAAATATTTTCAAAATTAGCCAATAAAAGTAGACATTTTAAGCGTAAAACGTCAGATAATACAACGAAGACTAGTCACTAAATAGTTTACCATTTTTGTGTACATTTATCTGACACTGGATGCGATTTGCGTCTTGAAATGTATGAAAGCCAGTTGGTGACATTCTTACTGCATTATTTCCCTCCTAGGAAAAACGCGATTTCAATATTCAACTTCAGGAATGCAAGATTCAAGAATTAATAATATTGAATTCGTGATGTTAAAATCGTGAATTTGTGAAGTTGAAATCGTGAATTTGTGAAGTTGAAATCGTGTATTCGTGAAGTTGAAATCGTGACTTTACTACGAGAGAAAAAATAAAATGTGAATGCCACCACCGATCTTTCGTAGAAATGGGTCGATTTAATGTATTCAATGTATTACTCAGTTAATGTTTCTATAAGTTGAACAGTGAATTTGAACACTAAGATATCTTCTAATAACGGAAAATAGAGAAGTTTTTTTATGATTTAAAGTTATTATACGCGTACATGTATAAGGTCTCAAACATTCTATTAAGTTTATTCGGAATCCATTGTTTAATACCGTCTCGTTACAGTAAGATATTGTCCGAGGCGGTGCGAATTTCACAAGCCCACTTCCTAGCGAATTCTGTTTCCATACATACAAATGTATTTTTATTTCACGTCATTTCAAGTGAGTTTATCATCGACTTTACTTTAAGATTTTTTACCGAGTCTTGTTAATCCCTTTCAGATAGTAAATTACAGATATTAACTATTTAACACATTTATCAGCGAAAAGATTAAACACCCTACCAAAAAGCACTACTTGATTTCTTGGCGATAAAACACATTGTGACAAAAATCAGATTTTAAAATCTCGGTGGGGAAGCCGTGTGTTGTTCCTTCTCTTTGTATGTGTCTTTATTTTCTTTAATTAAATTCTCACGAAGTCAAACTTTAAGTGTTTTGATAGCTGGATCAATGCATTGATTATCCACACACGTGGCTAAATCCCGGTCTTTGCAATTAAATGCATATCGTTCGTAAATATTGTATATAACTTAATGGTGAACTGTCGATTTCTAAAAACGGACAAATACAGATTTTAGACTGAAGCTTAACAATGGGACATACAAAAAGCGAACAAACATTTGTGGTGTTAGAGTTCTACGCTGCCTGTTATTCGTTTCAGTTCTAATCGACGGTCAGACTGACCTAACCAACGTCATGGGTTTACCAACCAGTACTATCTTGTTCTTCGGCAAGCGACTAACAACTTCCCTACATGAATCAGACGCGGGGAATGTACTGTGGATACTTTATCTTCAGTCAAATTGTCACAGACAACATAGCTCTCATCCAAGGTTCGAAACTCTAAAAGCCAGTTTGTTTGCGATATCCCTACCGACTTATGTGACCCCCAAACACACAATATCACTGGACTCTTTTATTTATTTGGTTTACTTTCGCCGATAAAATGTAAACAAAAATGAGTAGCCCGCCCGGCTAGCTCACTTGGTAGAGCGCTAGACTGTCACCCGGCAGATCCGGGTTCGATTCTCAGGTTGGGCAGGTTACGTTCTGCCATGACATAGGATACAGTCATGTCCTCCACATGTGGAGGAGTTGTCTGATGCTTACGAAAGGGCGAGTTAATACTGACTGATAATTAATTTCAGGAAAACTGGTAAGGTCAACTGACTGCCATATACGACTCGTATATGACTGAAAACAAATGTAGTAAAACGGCGTAAAACCCGATGGAAACAAATCAAAGTAAACATTGGGGACAGGGGTATCGCAAACAAAAACTGTTTACGGAGGGCCTTGACTCTATGTTTTAAATATTAATTTCTTTCTAACGATTGTAATCAGTATATGAACAATATAATTGCTAGTATTTATTTCAATATTTTGAAGCTAAATAATTAAATTCTTTACTTAACAACATTGATTTTCGTAGATGTTGAAATTTTGAATCCTGTCAAACCCTGTTTATGAAATCGGACTAGTCGAAGTTAGGACGCCGGATTAGTCCATTATCGGAATAAAGAGGTTAAGTGCATTTAAAAAGTGTTTACCCGTCATGGATTTCAGTGATACATGTAGTAATATTATATCCTCTCATGTCGCAAAAACTAACCACTTTCATATCATCTCCGTACAAACAACAGCATTATATTGTGACACTCTATATTTATTCCGTTTATTTTGAAGAGTGATTATGTTTGACTGCGGCTCCGTTAAAAGCCATTCACTGTTATGGGTTGAAAATAATCCATATATTCTCAACAAAAGCAGTGAAAACGATACCAACATGTACAAATACGGACTTTTTATGTATTAGTTCAATAGTCTCGGTCTACAGTCAAATCTCGTCTAAAGACCACCTCACTAACAAGACATCCTCAAAATTGAGAACACAATTTTCAATTCAATTTTCACGGTTTTGGTCTTTATTCAAACACAGTATTAAGACCACATCAATACGAAGACCAGTTTTAAGGGTCCCAAAGGTGGTTGTATTATTGAAGTTTTTATTGTATATGAAAAATTAACAATGCATCAAATGGTAATATAAACAAATCTAATACAAAATTTCTGCTTTTTGAAAATATCTTAAAATCTGTTGAAAGTACGGTTTTGAAATTTAGCATACTCTAAGAACAATATATATATTGTGAATAACATGACAGCATTTAAACGAAATCAAGGCATGCAATCATATGGTTTTATTCATTCTACGACCTCATTCGTTTTCGACACAAAACTGTATTTTCAATAATTTGCGTAAGAACATCTTTAAGGTTGTATGACATTGTTTTCTCCTACGAATATAATTATGGTAGTTTCAAACTATCCAAATTGCAGTTCATTTTGCAAAATTATTTTTATTTAGTTTTATATTGAAAGTATTTCTGAACCGAAATTCGCCGATTACACATCAAAACGAAAGTAGGGATTTTGCACGACGTTAATTAGAAGTTCTGACAGATCGGTGAGGATTGTCTAGTGTATAGCTTTAATTACGAACATGGACTGACATTATGTGTTATCATGGACTGACATTATGTGTTTTTAAGTATACCATACTTAAACAAATATTTATTGCTAGAGAGCGTTACATTCAATAGCTTTTGAATTTAGTGACAGCAAAGTGTCTTCCAAGATAGCCTTACATTGTATTTCTAACAAAATATCTCAAATTCAGCGAAATAATCAAATTTTCGTCGTCAGAACGGATCCAATTTCTTTATCAAATACATTAGAAAGTAATGTTTACATACTTAAAAACCTACAAAGGTATACTGCTTTAAGTGTACGAAAATATCACTTTTTCAATAGATCTACAACCATCCTTAAAAATTGGTTATTTACGGCACAGTATTCAATTATACTGACAAAAATGTTGCAATAAATGTAAAGAATTATTACCAATCACAAATCGAAACAAATCCCCAAGTAAATCCAAAAACACTGAAAATGAAAGTCCAGTTATTCAAAGATTAACATGAATAGAAAATCACTATTCATCCATGGGTATTTGATATCTTTAGAGAGATATAAAAAGTTATTGCTCCGATATAGGACCCACGTTTGTTTATGAAAGTCTGCATATAAAAGGTAAATGCTTTAATTATTAATTAATCAATCCGACGTCCGCTGATCTCTTGTCGGACACAGAATGGATTTTGCTTAAGTCGATAACAGAAGTGTTTGTTGGCAAACAAGATATACCTGCTGATCAATGGGCAAGAAGTGCGCGTGTATGAAAGCGACTTGTTCGCAGATTAAATGAAAATACATAAAAAATTAAACAACTTTATTTGATGAAAAATAATATGCGTATGATTAAAGTTAACTGGCATTTGAAAATTATAGAAACTCCAAATTAGTTATCATTATCCGTTTCAGCTTTTATTTCGCGTTCATCATCATTAACATATTTTGATGACGTCATGTAAATGTGACGTCATCTTATTAAGCTTAACGTTTTGATTGAAGTTGAAATTAATCTGAAGACACTGAGAATGAAGAGAAGATAATATGATATTATACGTGTAGTTCATAAATTTATTCACGTACGCACCAGAGTTGTTCAAAATTTCGTAGTCTTTTACTCTGAGTCCAGAATGCATTGTAATAAAACATCTATATCAATGCTAACTTGTTATTCTCCACTCTCTTTCACTATCGGCTATCATTACATGAGAGTGAGTGTAAGGAACGGTAACTCTGCAAAGGAGATTGGTTATTCTCTCCTAAGGTGAAATCACCAAAGTTTTATAGTTTTACGCACAACCCTCGATATGGCGAGGCTAGGCCAGTCAAGTAGTGTGTCCTGCCAAAATTATCCTTAGGTTGTCCTATTTCTACGTTAGGTAAATGGTTCCAGTCAGTTGCATAAGTAGGTCACCCAAAGCTCAATGGATCGCACGTACCAAATCAAACGTTCAATAAATGAAAGAGAAAGTTATATACAAAGTTTGATTCGTTTAGATATTTCAATCTAGGAAACAGGCCGCTTTAAAAGCCAAGTACAAGACAACAGATCATGTTTACATTTACACAATGCACGGCACACAAAGGCAGCGACTGTAAGCGGGAAATGCTTTGTACAAAATGAAATATAGAATGTGCGTTCAATGATAAGATGTCAGGTCTTATAAAAAGTCACATGATACATTATAAAAAAATCGAAATCAGAATATTTTAAGTCAATAGTCTTTGTTATCGTAGACGTTTTTTGTTACATCTAATTTCGTGAGCGTCTATAATAATCGATAGTTGTTTCCACACAAGGGATATAAATACAATTTAAAGTTTGGTGATTTAATCAAAATTGGATTAATGCATGTCCATTTCTATACATATTAAAATATTGCGCTCAAATTTAGTTATCACCGGTTATTATCATATCTATATATATATGTGTCGATGTAATAATATACCTGCCTTTTTTAATATTTTAAAGCGTAAATCTAGTAGAATACTGTAAGTCTTTATTTTCGTTGGCACTTTATTTCGCGAATTTATGTTTTGTGTTTCTTTGACGAGTTTTTATTTTCGTAAGTTCCTTGCCGAGATGTTCGGCATATAGATAAAAACATATTTTAGCGTGATTTTGAATTCGCGAGGTTTTCAACTCGCGAATTAACGAGAAAATAAAAACATCGCGGAAAAGACTTTTATAGTAATGGGGATGGGTCACCGGTGTCCCTTGAGTGAATTGAATGAACGCAGAAGATACAGGAGATTCGTTGAGAATCCCTTCATCTCGTCCCCACTTACCTTAACTTCATTGTATTTATCAAATTTACGCACCTCATGTACTCATGAATTGTTTGGGTAATATATATTTCGTATTTCTTCCCTCTTTATATGTACGTACAAGTGTATTCCTAGCTATGCCCCAGTGAGCCGGTAATACTGATGTGTCTACATGCACTATGAACGTTGATTTGTTAGTGTTTTTTTATAACTAGAAATGTATCCACAGGACAAAGCTACCTCCACTTTACTCTATCAAGGGGCATAACTCTGCTCTAACTAAATACATTTCGTTGCTCTAAATCAGATACTTTTGAGATATGAGCGACAAAAACTTAAGTTGGGCAGATTCTGACAGACGGACACTGGAAAATCTATCCCCCCCCCACCAGGGACCGTATATGAACGTGTGTTCCAGCCCTCACCACAGTATATAGCAGTGATTTTCAACTCTTCTATATCTTCAATAGACGGCTTAAATTACATTTGCTCTACAATCAAGAATATTAGGTATACGAATACTGACTGACTTTCTTGTTATTAACACATGATTAAAATCAAAATCCAATTTGATAAACGGGCCACTATAATTGACTGATTAGGGTCGAGCCGGGTCAGTTTACTTGTTATCGATACATAGACACGATTATATTGTTTAAGAGTATGAAAGACATGAAAATTGATATAGAAGAAATGGCCATGGATTGACACATTTAAGCATGCTTTGTACAATCCTTTCAAACGGCTTGTCATTGTTTGTTAGAATGATGTGTGTTATCTCTCTACTCAAATAGGGCATGTTTTTGTCTTCGTACATTTGATACGCAATTACAGCGTTTTAATTGCAGGCCATTTAACAGAAAGTGCAATAGAAAGTAAAAAAAAAATGTGAAACACCTACATCAAAGTATCTATTGAGCCGGAAAACAGATTATATGAAACGTGTTATGCATACTCTTAGTTTCGTTAAACAATGATTTTCCATTCTTTGGTCACGTCAGATGTGTAGGTATTAACCAATTTCGAGAATTGAGCGTGACAGAAATCTGTATGTATGCAAAGCAGGTTGTTGAATAAACGAGGTACGACTGTATTTAGTTCTGTCCTGTTCAAATTACTAGTGCAATTCATCTAATCATACCCCCCCCCCCGCCTGATTAGCTCAGTTGAGTGCTCGGCCTTAACCCCAAGGGTTAATAATAATCAATTCCAGAAATATTGGGTAGGTGTGCCACAGAAAAATGTTGAAAAATATACAAAATCATAAGCAAATTAACATACATAACATATTAATCGTGTAGACCTCTCAGAGCCCTGGTTCTATATTCCTTGACCAAAATATTTCATGTCAATTTACTAAAACCCCACCTAACGACCACCTCAATAATAAGACCACATCCATGAAAAGTAAGAACACAATTTTCAAGTCCATTTTCACTATTTAGATTATTCAACATCAATATTAAGACCACCTCACTAACAAGACCAGTTTTCAAGGGTCCCAGGGGTGGTTGCATTAGAGGTTTTACTGTACTGTAATGTGTCAACATATTGTATGACTACGTGTGAAATACAGTACTGTTTTAGCAATACCGTACAGTAAGAACAAAGGAATGACGTCCAGCAATTTAATTAAAATATTTTATTCATACTATACAAAATACAAATATAATACTTTAACAATGCAACAAGCATGAAGAATATGTCCACATATACAATCACATAAAAACAGTGGAGACAGGGTCTCAATAGCTTCATTTTCTTTTTATTGAAATATAATCATTCAACTGAGTATGAAAATAGCATGTGACCTGCCCTGCGTTAAGTTACGGCAAACAGTGGTTTTGCATTATATCCCTTGCTCACCGTATCAATGCTGCCAATGGGGAAGCGATAGCCTCAAATACCTTTACTGAACGCACGGCTGGTTTAGATGTCGGATATTTTCGGAAATTGAATGTTTCCATGAATATCCATTGTGCAGTAGAGATATGCGAATATATTAAGCAGAGCACAGATATTGTTGAACTGCAAGCACGTGCCGTGAAGCCAAAGATATGCCCTGATCATTTGTGATAGGAAACATTGACTGACAGAAAAAGGAAACAAAACTCTGGTTAATACACTGGTGAATATACTCACAGTAAAGACATCATAGTTTCACATCAATACTCAATGCTGAATGTACAGAAAATCTAAGGTGAAAAACTACATGATTTCGAATAGCAGATTTCAATTTGATGTGCCTAAGAAGATACATCTGGACCCGATACTAATTGCGGATGATACCAAGTACAATGTACATGTATTCGGATAAAAGGTTGTCAAATAAACGAGGTCTAACTGTATGTATCACATCTAGCAAAACTTTCTTTCTAGTATTTAGACATGAATTCAGTATTTACATATATAATGCACACAGAGAATACACGTTGTGTTAGTGTACACCACATTCAAGTATTATAGTACAACAAACATGTATCACATCTAGCAAAACTTTCATTCTAGTATTTAGACATGAATTCAGTATGTACATATATAATGCACACAGAGAATACATGTTGTGTTAGTGTACACCACATTCAAGTATTATAGTACAACAAACATGAACCAAATCATGGCAAAGTTTCATTATAGGATTTAGCCATGACTATGGTATTTACAAATATAAAGCCGAAAAAGAAACACCATTTGTGTACCCCACATGTAAGTTATTAGTCTCTGAATTTGTTTTATGTAATGGGACTCTAAGCCACATAACCAGCCAGCTATTCCAGCTACTAGGGTAGTAGAATACCCCAGGTGCACTTTCTAGCATTAATTTAGACATAGGCAGACACCTGGGTAGAACCACTCATCTGTAAGCCAGCTCGATAGCTTCCTAACATACAAATTCTACATTCCATGTGTGGTTTTAACCTGCAACAGTGATGGCAAAAAGATTTGAAGTCAGCCACCATTAGCACTATCCAATGGAGGTACCCCCTGAATCTGCAGGCATACACAAAGGAAGCCCAGGATATCCCAGCATTGCATATCTTACTACCATCTATTTATGTACAGACCTCAGACAAAAACTGGCCACCATTTGGCTCAGGTAAGCAAATAAAAACACAAAATATGTGAAACTTTGGCCCACTAAGAGAATGAAATTCAGAAATGTAACAACTATATACCAGAAATTTTCCCAATGATAAATCAATATCAATGATGTAACAAAATGTATGAGAACATACAGATATCATACTTTCTTATATTTTACATGCAAGTCGCTATATATTACGAGTTGATACCCTGACATTAGATAAAAGAATGCAAAAAAGCATTGGAATTGACGAGTTTAAAAATAAATCATATCATTAACACCACCCCCTCTGTCATTCTTTACATCATATTCCAAATTCATATTAATAAACCAGCTAGATTAAGTCACCGGACTTTATTACACCACAGATTGAGACAAGCTATAGACTTGTAATGAGACAGTATTTCATTGCCATTACATTTTTACAGGAATTGTTTCGGGATATACAATAACTAATACAAGTCCTGCACTGTAAAAGATCATCACAAAATCATGACTGATTGTCCCAAAGAACTTTCAATGCACCTCCTACAAGATGCAAACTTCCTGTAACTAAAACCTGCACATGGGGCTCCCCATCAGGTACCTCTAAATGTTTTGTAACCCCATTGTGAGCCCCAGAATCCTCCACAAAGTCACCAGTCCCACCTTGTACGGTATTCTTACTATTGATATCCATATTTGTATCACAGTTAACAGGTCCGTTTACACCATCAGCGTCTCCATTTATCACAGTTTTCGAATCTGGCCCCTTGAGAGGTTCATCTTCCTTACATTTCCACTGTCTATGTCTAATCCAGTTAACACAATGTGAAATTGAAGGTAAAAACTGTAGATGAGTTTCGTCTGAAGTCTTAGGACACAGAGGTGATTCTGACAGTCCATTTTCTCCACATTTACCATTCAATTCCGTATGGTGACCTCCAGCATTATCTAACATTTCTCCACTTTCGTTTTTGGTAGTGTTTTGATTCTTTGTAAGTTCTTCCCATGTTTCTTGATTTTTCACACATCGATCTAACTGCATCTCCTTAGTTACTGTATTATTTGTCTGATCTGTAACATAAAGGAAAAAACTTAAATATTCTTCAATCAAATTAATGTCAGAAAAATACAATATAATTTCTAAAGTGCAACTTTTTTTACTCTATTCTATTTTATCTTTGTACACAGCAAAAATATATATATATTAACATGTTTTTGTAATTTTTACACAAATTAACACAAAAACGCTGTACACACTCGCAAAACAGTGCAAATGTGGTAGGGATATATGCTTTAGGGATATATGCTTTAGGGATATATGCTTTATCCGATGCAAACTTGGGGTGTTGTTGAGGCAGTCAGTGAGATGGTTGGGAGTGTGCGTCAGTAAAGGAAACAAGCAGGATATGGTTGTTTGTATCGAAAGAGACACCAAATTACCTAAACAGTATGTCAGTACACCCCCCCCCCCCCAAATTACCAACAATACTTCCATATATAGTTTTCGGGAAAGTAAGTTTAGTGAGAACAGTAAATGACATCTTACAATCGCTCTTCCACTGCTATATAACAGAAGGATTTGGGAAAAATGCACCAAATGTCGGACCCATTGGACAGCTAGGAAAAGCCCCGTTATCTGCATATAAATACTGAAATAAATAGAATTGTCCCCCTTTCACCGTAGGGAAATGGACACTGTTACAAAGGCAATCTATGATTGTCTCCCTTTCACCGTAGGGAAATGGACAGACCATTACAAAGGCAATCTATGATTGTCTCCCTTTCACCGTAGGGAAATGGACAGACCATTACAAAGGCAATCTATGATTGTCTCCCTTTCACCACAGGAAATGGACAGACTGTTACAAAGGCAATCTATGATTGTCTCCCTTTCACCACAGGAAATGGACAGACTGTTACAAAGGCAATCTATGATTGTCTCCCTTTCACCACAGGAAATGGACAGACTGTTACAAAGGCAATCTATGATTGTCTCCCTTTCACCACAGGAAATGGACAGACTGTTACAAAGGCAATCTATGATTGTCTCCCTTTCACCACAGGAAATGGACAGACCATTACAAAGGCAATCTATGATTGTCTCCCTTTCACCACAGGAAATGGACAGACTGTTACAAAGGCAATCTATGATTGTCTCCCTTTCACCACAGGAAATGGACAGACCATTACAAAGGCAATCTATGATTGTCTCCCTTTCACCACAGGAAATGGACAGACTGTTACAAAGGCAATCTATGATTGTCTCCCTTTCACCACAGGAAATGGACAGACTGTTACAAAGGCAATCTATGATTGTCTCCCTTTCACCACAGGAAATGGACAGACCATTACAAAGGCAATCTATGATTGTCTCCCTTTCACCACAGGAAATGGACTGACCGTTACAAAGGCAATCTATGATTGTCTCCCTTTCACCGTAGGGAAATGGACACTGTTACAAAGGCAATCTATGATTGTCTCCCTTTCACCGTAGGGAAATGGATAGACTGTTACAAAGGCAATCTATGATTGTCTCCCTTTCACCGTAGGGAAATGGATAGACTGTTACAAAGGCAATATATGATTGTCTCCTTTTCACCACAGGAAATGGACAGACTGTTACAAAGGCAATCCATGATTGTCTCCCTTTCCCCAGAGAAAATGGACTGACTGTTACAAAGGCAATCTATGAGTGTCTCCCTTTCACCACAGGAAATGGACAGACTGTTACAAAGGCCATCTATGATTGTCTCCCTTTCACCACAGGAAATGGACTGACTGTTACAAAGGCCATCTATGATCGTCTCCCTTTCACCACAGGAAATGGACAGACTGTTACAAAGGCAATCTATGATTGTCTCCCTTTCCCCAGAGAAAATGGACTGACTGTTACAAAGGCCATCTATGATTGTCTCCCTTTCCCCAGAGAAAATGGACTGACTGTTACAAAGGCCATCAATGATTGTCTCCCTTTCACCACATGAAATGGACAGACTGTTACAAAGGCCATCTATGATTGTCTCCCTTTCCCCAGAGAAAATGGAATGACTGTTACAAAGGCCATCTATGATCGTCTCCCTTTCACCACAGGAAATGGACAGACTGTTACAAAGGCCATCTATGATTGTCTCCCTTTCCCCAGAGAAAATGGACTGACTGTTACAAAGGCAATCTATGAGTGTCTCCCTTTCACCACAGGAAATGGACAGACTGTTACAAAGGCCATCTATGATTGTCTCCCTTTCCCCAGAGAAAATGGACTGACTGTTACAAAGGCAATCTATGAGTGTCTCCCTTTCACCACAGGAAATGGACAGACTGTTACAAAGGCCATCTATGATTGTCTCCCTTTCCCCAGAGAAAATGGACTGACTGTTACAAAGGCAATCTATGATTGTCTCCCTTTCACCACAGGAAATGGACAGACTGTTACAAAGGCCATCTATGATCGTCTCACTTTCACCACAGGAAATGGACTGACTGTTACAAAGGCAATCTATGATTGCCTCCTTTTCACCACAGGAAATGGACAGACTGTTACAAAGGCCATCTAGGATTGTCTCCCTTTCCCCAGAGAAAATGGACAGACCATTACAAAGGCCATCTATGATTGTCTCCTTTTCCCCAGAGAAAATGGACTGACTGTTACAAAGGCAATCTATGAGTGTCTCCCTTTCACCACAGGAAATGGACAGACTGTTACAAAGGCCATCTATGATTGTCTCCCTTTCACCACAGGAAATGGACAGACTGTTACAAAGGCAATCTATGAGTGTCTCCCTTTCACCACAGGAAATGGACAGACTGTTACAAAGGCAATCTATGAGTGTCTCCCTTTCACCACAGGAAATGGACAGACTGTTACAAAGGCCATCTATGATTGTCTCCCTTTCACCAGAGAAAATGGACTGACTGTTACAAAGGCCATCTATGATTGTCTCCCTTTCCCCAGAGAAAATGGACTGACTGTTACAAAGGCAATCTATGATTGCCTCCTTTTCACCACAGGAAATGGATAGACTGTTACAAAGGCAATCTATGATTGTCTCCTTTTCACCACAGGAAATGGATAGACTGTTACAAAGGCAATCTATGATTGTCTCCTTTTTACCACAGAAAATGGATAGACTGTTACAAAGGCAATCTATGATTGTCTCCTTTTCACCACAGGAATTGGACAGACCATTACAAAGGCAATCTATGTTTGTCTCCTTTTCACCACAGGAAATGGACTGACCGTTACAAAGGCAATCTATGATTGTCTCCCTTTCACCATGGGAAATGGACAGACTGTTACAAAGGCAATCTATGAGTGTCTCCCTTTCACCGTGGGAAATGTTTAGACTGTTACAAAGGCCATCTATGATTGTCTCCTTTTCACCACAGGAATTGGACAGACCATTACAAAGGCAATCTATGTTTGTCTCCTTTTCACCACAGGAAATGGACTGACCGTTACAAAGGCAATCTATGATTGTCTCCCTTTCACCGTGGGAAATGGACAGACTGTTACAAAGGCCATCTATGATTGTCTCCCTTTCACCGTAGGGAAATGGACAGACTGTTACAAAGGCCATCTATGATTGTCTCCCTTTCACCGTAGGGAAATGGACAGACTGTTACAAAGGCCATCTATGATTGTCGCCTTTTCACCACATGAATTGGACAGACCATTACAAAGGCCATCTATGTTTGTCTCCTTTTCACCACAGGAAATGGACTGACCGTTACAAAGGCAATCTATGATTGTCTCCCTTTCACCGTGGGAAATGGACAGACTGTTACAAAGGCCATCTATGATTGTCTCCCTTTCACCGTAGGGAAATGGACAGACTGTTACAAAGGCCATCTATGATTGTCTCCTTTTCCCCACAGGAAATGGACAGACTGTTACAAAGGCCATCTATGATTGTCTCCCTTTCACCACAGGAAATGGACAGACTGTTACACAATTAAGGATGGGGAGAACAGCAGATGCGTAAGTTACCACAGCTAGATTGTGTCAGTCCAAAAGCCAGATTTCTGTAATGCTGTTCTACAAGCATAAAAAGCATGCCAACAAACTAATAATTTATATATTCTGACATCTGAACAAAATCAACACATTTTTAGACAATACTTTGTTCAAAATAATGTCTTCTTACCGTTACTTGAAAGGCAGATAGTCTCGATTAGGTTTGTCAAAATAGGTTTAGCCATAAATATGAGAAGTTCTGTGGGAAAGCCTTTCTACAGATGTAGTCTACAACACTGCATTATCCCATTTCTATCAAGTTTCCCCAAAACCACAAATGCACAGGTATTTTTATAATGGCCTACGTTAGCACTAGCATAATAAAAACATGTATCAGACTCGTGTTTTGCGGTTCCAGGAAACTTTTGAGACATGTTTAAACGCAATGTTTTTGAGTACATCTATATGAAAGCATTTGCATACCATTTCCTCAAAATCATTGCTTGGCAGTTTTGATTAAAAATAAGACTATTTCCCTTCAGGCACAATTCTTATTTAATCTTGTTGAGCACAGGACTCCATCCATTCTTCATTCTTCTAATGGTGGTGCTTTAAACATACCAGAAAGTCTTTTTCTTTTCTACACTCTTCGATTTTGGTAAAAGTAAGAAATAGGGGGCATACAGGGAGCAAAATGAGTTAGTTTACTACTGCCTATATCTGTGTACACTTACCAAAACTCATATTCTCAATATACGCAAGGTTAGGACAGAAGAGAACAGCATCAAAGTGACAACTCATCAATGGTAGAAGCAAGGTGGTGGTATCTCGGTTTCCAGTTGTGTTGAATACCAGAACACGATATGTATTGCCCCTGGAAATAGATACAATACCAGCGATATGATGTAAAACATGTTCATGCTTAACCTCATTGACAATTTTCGAGAATTGTATTTTTGCACATTTTGCGGTAAACAAACAGACATACAAAACATTAAGCTGTCCAGCACTAATTCTTCTTTATGAAACCACGGTAATACCCTGTGTATCTACAAAGCAGAATACAATTATGTTAAGAGTCCCAAAACTTAAAACTTACAAAAATAATTATTTGAAAAAATAAAGAACTATACCAGCAAATGGGTACATAGTTTAACTCCTCTTTATGATATTCATGGTCTGTTAAAACAGGTCAGTTTGATAATTTTATTGACATGTTCAAGGGTTGTTCGCTAAATACTTAGCTTGCCCTTAGGTACATAGATAAATATATTGGTTTATAAAAAATCTCTCTAAATCTGAAAGCAAGGGTGTAATTGATAGCTAAATCTGTACCTTAAGACCAAGTCAAATATATCAAAGATAAAATGATTACCTGATAATAGAATGACAGATGCAGTCAAGGTATTTATTAAACCTCTTATATAAGACATGTACTTACTGTAGCTTTGATTTTTCCTTCAATGATTCGACTTCAAACCAGTTTACACATTGCTGGAAGAAGAAATCAGAATTAAAACAGGTCATGGTACATCAGTACTGACAGCTGACAAGTTCCCTACTTGAATCAGAGGTGGAGGACAAATGACTGTAGCCAAATGTCACAGAAGGACATTACCTGCCCAGCCCAGGAATCCAACCCTAGCACTGAGCTAAACAGGCGGGTTTAACAGGTCAATATCACTGTGTTAGTATGAACATAAAACTCTGAATTGTACACAGAATTGCCTAAACAATTAGAGTCAAAATTTGCCCTGAAATGACACTTATTGACCATGAACAAAATTAAACATTCTGTCCGTCCTGTCAAAGCAGAAAGTGTTCATATACAACTATGATTACAGACCATCTGCCCATATATGGACTTAATTCAAAGATGGTTGTGTAGAACAAAATCTACTGTAGGTAAAATTACCTCAATACTTTCGATAGTATGAGCACCGTCTAGATAGAACGTGGAGCCTTGCTCTTCTAATTTCTGGTTTCTTCCTAACCATCGACACTGTTCTAAACCTAGCAATGATATACAACATTATTTCTAAGTCTAGAAAACACACATTCTTGTGACAAAACAATCATTTGTGAAACAAATTATATTACACAAATACTAGAAATATCGCAAGAGTGACAGTGGTCTTTACGTGAGGTTTTCATGTATATAAAAAATCAGTTACACATTGCATTCATATAAAAAATATATACTGTCTAAGCCGAAAAAGTGTACAATGTTCAAATGCTATTTGAATGCAACAGTTCCTACCTGGATCCCTGGATAATACGGATTGAACAATATTCAACCTGTCAAAATCATGTTCAGTTTGTCATAATGATGTTAAGATTTTCAAAATACGACATGGAAGGTCAACTCTTTTGATCAGTACATGCGTCTCTTTCAACACTTTGCTCACAAGGTCCTCAAATTAAAAACGTTCGGACATTAGAAATAGTTAACAATTGTCGATGTTCACAACAATAAATGTAAAAGGTTAACCACTGACATCCACAGTTTTTCTTATATTTAAGGTGAACAACATACCTATATAACACTGCTTGGTAAGATGGAATGGTGAAGCTGTAGGTATATCACAGATAGCAGATGTAAGGCGAGTGTCTGATAGTGTAGAAGTACTGGTTACGTCTCCATTTGTATGATTTGTTTCACACTCAGTAGTCTCCCTTGATTTTTCTACAATGTAATAAATATAAATCAGATAACACAACTGAAATGGCAGTATGATTTACAATCAATATTCTGAAAACATCAGACTGGTTTAAATTTATGAAGCTTTAAACAGCAACACTTAACATCATTTTCAGCTAATAATTCATAATCTGGGCTTAAGGTTATAAAATTGAGTTTGGAGACCATGCACAAAAACAGCATTGCCATTGGTCAATTTAAGACAGTGTTCAAAACCAACCAATCAGAGGCAAGAATTTTCAGACTGATCTCCAAAATCACTTCAATAACCTTGACCCTGAATGCACTCATACAACAAGTTATTCTATAATCATCTTCATAATCTGAAACTGCAAATATTCAGTCATATTCATAATCTACACAGAACAATATTTAAAGCTATTTCGTAAATGTACTGAATTTGTATGCAAAATTCTGACTAAAAAATAAACCTTTATATTTGTCCATCCATGTGTTACAGAGCTGCAGTCCGAGTGAAGCATTAACCTCTTGTACTGGACCTTGTATACCAAGACTGATATCTGACCCATATTGCCCTAACTCCGGGCACACAGATAACGAACACTGGAAACATATTGAAAACAAAAGTTTATCTTAAAATATAGCGTATCAATAATTAAATGCATCGTAAGCTAAAAATAATCAAATCCACTAGTTCCTCCATAATCTTTACTATAATAAATCACACCACTATTTTATCCGCAAAAAAATGAACATCTGTATAAATCTGGTTAATTTGAAAGTGGTAAGATTCTCTGCTGACATCACAATTACTCTGGCAACATTACAGAGCAAGTGCTTGCATTTTCACAAACATTCTGGGGCAATCTATGTCTACTGAATGCGAACTCTTCATGGCAAGAACCTTATAACAGATAGATCAATGATATCACTAAACTGCATTTATTAAAATATTAATTAATTTGTACAGTATGTGGTTATATTGTACCATAGATCAGGTAACTTTCATTTCACAAAACTTTCAATCCTGATATACGATTCAGGGGTAAGGAAAGTGTTCCCATTTTGACTGCAGATCTGCATACATGTAAAGTCTCCCGATTTCCGCAGGAGACTCCTGGTTTTGACAGCCAACTCCCGCTCTCCTGGCTGGGAGCCGCGATCTCCCGATTTTCAAAGTAAACATCGTGAATTTTTATTATGGGGTATTTTTTAGTTCATTGACTTCATTCCCGACTGGTTCGCTGAAATTACTCGTCAAACTGATAATCTAAAGTGTAAAATCGGGATACCAGTCAGAAATACTCTCTAAACCGTCTAAATAGTCTCTAAACCATGGAATCAAGCGCATGGTGACACTGATCAAAATACGATGCGACCCTCGCTTGTCATGTTGTTTATTCAAGTTTCACACGTTTCTATTGTATTCAGATATGACAATTGGCAATAAAATTGTTAATTGGTGACTCGATTGAAGGGATGAACCCCATATTACGAGTTAATTAGTAGCATATTGCTATTAACAGCTTATGATACGGATGAAGTCATAATATTGACAAAATTTCAGTCACACAAAAAAACTCCCGTTTTAAGGCTCAATCTCCCGCTTTTTGAGGTGCAATCTCCCGATTTGCCTTCAGAAAAGGTTCACATGTATGGATCTGATCAACCTTGATTTCAAATGAAACTTTCACCTAAACCGCAATGAATCTTGAGAACTGCCTAGACCTGCTTAAGGCTAAAATTGCAACCATTCATGAAATATCCCAAGCTGAGTCAGCTATTTCTAAAGAAAAGAAAGCATAGCAAGACTTACCCCAATATCCTCCGCTCTGGATTTCAGCACAGCCATGGCTTCCGGTACTTGTGGGGCAGTGAATGCAGGAACATGTGGCTAAAATATAAACACATTCAAATTGTACATGCTTGAGAGATCAGTGTTATGTCAATTTTTAAGCATTATTGTTGTTGTTATTCTGACAGTACCTAGGTAATCATGACTGTAACTTGTATTAAAAATCTGGAAATCTGCTGTGAAACATTACATTAATGAATAAACTACCCGATTTTCAAATTACAGCGCAACCTCATCAAAGCAACATCCTTGGGAAGATGAAAAATTGGGCTGTTGACGACAGGTTGTTTAAGAGAGTTTAAATTGGTAGTTAATTTACACATCAAAAAATTGATGGAGGTTGGAGGTTGGAGATGGCTTTTCTGGAGAAATTGCCGCTTATGTTAGAACACTTTCTTTGTAGTCATACATTCATACTTTTATGCCAGATTAACCCCACTAATTCAACCCTTGCAATATTTTATTAACCAATACAACTTAAGCCATATGAAGTATATAAAATCTGTTTTAAAAGTATTAATTTAAACCATAACCCGAATGTTGCACTAAATAAATAATGAAAATAATATAATCATAATAGACATCCACTACAAGATAATTTATATGCAATGGTGAAATATGTAGTGACCAGTCTGTGTAAGTGATTATATCTGCCAAATTCTGTTAAAATGGAAGACGTTTTTTATGTGGAAATGAGGAAGAGATTTCCTTTTTCGTTTGCAGACATATTTTTCATTTGCTTCACAACCATTTTTCAAGAAGCAACATTACTTAAGTCAATAGTTACCTTAAATATTCCAGCTTTATGCCAAGCAATTTTGTCAATAGAAGTTCCTAGTACAGACACATGATCTAATCCAAGGGATGTAACTCCACACACTAATGGATTCCTGCAAAGGGAGGTAACTTAAGTTAATATAGCTTAATTATTTATATTCTGCACAATTTACATTTCTTCCTTCATCACTTGTATATAAATCATGAATATATCACATTTTAAGCTGTATAGCAGAGTGAAAGCAAAACTAGTTTATCTCCATATAAGAACAGAAGCAGACAGACTTAATTCACCTTGGCATCTCAATTACTAACACATACGATAGGGTGATTTTTTTCTGGTGTGTTTTTACGTGTTGGAGTCTCACACTGTTTCACAACAGTATTTCAGTCATGCACAGTGATCAGTTGACCTAACCAGTGTTCCTTGGTTACCAACCAGTGATAATCAGTTCTTGCACAAACAACTGACAACTTCCTCACCTGAATCAGAAGTGGAGGACAACTGACTTTAGATGTATTACCTTCAGCCTAGTTATCACAGAGAACATCAGACATCCAGGATGATACTCGAGAGCCTACTAGGTCAGCTAACAAAGGTATAAATCTTACTGAACCATGTCGATAATGAAAATTAGTTTTGAGCACAGAGACTGATTTCTTTTTTTATAACAATCAGCACAGATGTCAAGGGGACAATTTCTGCGAAATAAAAACTCAAACCCCGAGTGCATTTCAAGACAGTCAATTGCATTTCATCAATAAATATTTGAACAAGAGAAATCAATTACGGACTGTGAGTAAGAGGTAGGAGTGAACAACGATACCTGACAACATTTGTACTGTCATACTGTCCTCCGATGCCAACCTCCATTATAGCAACATCTACCTTTTCTTGTATAAACACATGGAACGCCATGACAACCAGAAACCCAAAGTAGTTAGGCATGTTGTTCTCAATATCATCACCCTGAAATGTTCAACATTAAGTATTCACAGGGTACGGTAATGTGGATATTCAACAAGGTCAATCATTGGTCCAATTCCAAACCAGTTTTCCATTCTTCAGTGTCAATCCAAATTTGATTGGTAGATCACATTCAGTTAAATTTATTATCAACATTATTTAAATGTGATATGGTTAATTCCTCTACAATCTGAGAACTCTTTTTTTTTGGAGGGAGATATTTTTATTTTCCTCGTCACAGGCCCAGATCCAGAAATTCCCCACTGGGGGGGGGGCAAACATGATGAAAATGTCCCGCACTCGAGGTGGGGGTATGTACGGGAGGGGTGTATCCCCCTCATTTAAGGGGGGTCTGGGTGATCTCCCCCGTAAATTTTTTAAAATATATATATGAAAAGGTGGCTTTTGGTGCATTTTGTAGTCTGAATTTTTAGGACTCATTCATGAGAATTGCACCTCATATTATCTTGTTAAAAATACAGAACGACCAAATTATACAAGTACCATCATTTTAACAAATTTCCTCCTGTACCTGCTCCCAATCAGCCTTCAGTAAAGGTTACAGTAAAAAACCTTGTCACAAGTGAATAAGAAGCACATTTCATCATAAACTTTCATGCTGATTTGGCAGAAGTTGACTCTTTTTAATGTCCAAAATGAACATGATCAGGGAGCACACTTATAAACTGTATTAACTGTTAACCGCCTAAAGTATATACTTAAACTACGAACAGGTTTATGAATGCTCCCTGGAATAAATTAAATGTGTTTATCATCTCTGACATAAAATAATTGGCTGTGAGCGCAGAAAAAATGCCCATTTGGCACAGAAATCACAATTCAATTTTTTTACACGAGAACATTATTTAATTATTTGCCTCTATAAATTTGAAATGAAGTTATGTTGCATAGTTTTCAAGTACAGTAAAACTTCAAAACCTCGAACAGTTTTGGGTCGAACACAGTAGATACCTCGAACAGGTTCTTAGGTCCCGGCAAAACCCCTTCTTATTTCATATTAACGAACAGTAGATCACTCGAACGGAGATAGGTCGAACACTCGAACAGGTTGTGCGGTCCCTAGATACCATTTCATTCATTGTTCACCACAGATAGGTCGAACAATACAATAATTCACACCTTTTATGGACCGAGCGATATTCTATTATTTGTTGACAGGTAAGATTGGTGACACGTGTTATTCGCACGTAGTGATAATTACTTGATTGTTGCACTATAAACAATACAGTGTACATGTACTTATGTGACAAACAAATCACTTAAGGGATCTATTAAATATTTTATGAAGTCCAAACAGGAAATTTTAATTGTTAATTGTCTATTGATTGCCGAGTGAATAAAATTCAGAAATAACAAATTATCGTATTTTATAAATATCTTAATCAAAAGCGCAAACATCATTGAGTAAAATCCTTCAAATGTTGATATAAATACGATCAGACATTTACTACCCTTATCATTATCAAAATGAACAACAACGAAAAAAACGAGATCCAGGCTGTACTGAGCAACTCTAGTTTATTCATGTTTACAGAGGCTTATTTTGTATGTCTGCCACGAACGACAACTGTGTTAGTACTTTACTGTTTGTCTAAAAATAGAACATCGTAATTGTTTACTATCTCGTCTGTATATTATTCTTGTGTGCAAGAATAAACGAATCATTTACTTAAATATGTTTTAGTTTTCTTTCATTTCTTTTTTAATAATTATTATTATGAATAATGCTGTGACTATTGATCGACGTGCATTCAGTATGAAAACACTAACAACACACAAATACCATGCGTTAAGCATGCTTAGTACACTTGCACAGGTGACAGTCAGTTTGTACATATACATGTATACGGTAGATGCCTCGAACAGGTAGATGGCTCGAACTAATTGCTCGGTCCGATGGCAGTTCGAGGTTTCGAAGTTTTACTGTATATCCTAATTCGTGATTTTATGGTAGATTCGAGGTAAGAGCTATACATGAATTCAGATACCAACCAACATTTTACACAGCGTATTTTGTATATCACACTGCAAAACTTGCTTGAATGTAAGGACCACAATTATGATGGCGTCTTATTACTCAATCTTTTGAATTATTTAGTTTTCCTTACAACTCCGTAAAGCCGCGGTAATACGAACGTATTCAAAATACAAAGAAAAACCATTGTGTGTTTTAGTTTGAACACAAATTCTCTATACAATGAAGAAAATGTAATTTAAGATTTAAGCATTTTGAAATGCAATTCTAAAAAGGAAAATGTGAAAAGATGAAAGTAGGCTTGTTCTAGAAAAACAAAATGATTTTATTTTGCAAAACTTTAGACGCAAGTATTACATTCCCTTCCATAAATTATTGAATTGTTTAAAATTATTTTTAAGAAATTTTATTTTCACTATTTCACACTAAAACAACACCACAACAGATCTCTGTTACATTTGATGCTCAATAATCAGTGTTTTACAGACGCTTTCAACATGATAAGGAAATTGGTCCAACTTGACAGGCACCATTTCAATGAGACAATCACATTTCAGTTCAGAGACTGCTCCATACTTCAAAGATTGCAAATTGCCAGAAATCTGTAATTTCAGAGAAATGATACACAGCGATATCTTACCTTAGTCATCTGTAACTGGTTATAGACGTCCCAAAAGTAAGTAGCAAACTTCTCTCTTTCTAGTGGTTGACCATCTATACAGAATCTTTCTCGTACTTCAACCAGATGAGGAGAACTACAATATAGGAACATCAACAGTCACAAATGGTCAGCCTGCATATAAGTGTCCAATAACATTCTGGAATACTATGATGGGTGTCACGATATACCTGATTATTATACCTCAACTTCAGTCTCAATACCAAACTCACTTTAGGGGTCACATTGACCAAGCCTGTTATGATATATAGAGTCAAATATACTGCCAACATATAGATGTATCAATTATTTGTGTATAGGAATAGAAGAATCTGAAGTGGTGTGTATACCAGTGAAGTTACACAAACATTTCATTTACTTCTACAAATGCTCCCCAACATGACTTTTTGAAGACCCCCCCCCCCCCCCCAGAACAATGGGGTGCAACCATTTTGTTTATACAGGCTACCAGTATGACTTAAACACACAACGCTACAATGGAAAATAAATTAGATTTAAACACGATTTTTCAATTGTAGCTGTATCAATATCATATCGACTCACTTTCCTGATAATGTTTCAATATTGACAACATCCCCACTAATATACGGATATAAATAATAAATATTGTCATACCTGAAAAATCCAGTCTTGTATCCATGGTGACGCAATATACTCTCACAAAATGCACATGTTGAACCCTTTCCTTTCGTGCCACTAACATGTATGACATTCAATTTATCCATGTCAGTAACCTACAGTTGAACAGAAAATTAAAGAAATGATGAAAACATGATGAACCAAACATATACCAGAGTTATGCACTTATCTCAATGTTTTGCCCCAAAGGGGGATGCGACAGAGATATATGTGACTTTAGATCACTTATCATAATGATTGTGCCCTACCCAACAATTTTCATTACCAGACATATTCCAAATTATACATCCCATGTCGAATTCAAACCCACAGCGGTGAGAGGCACATGATTTGAAGTCTGCGACCATAACCACCTGGAAATAAAGGACCCTACCCATTAATAATGGTAGCTTTAATCCTTACCTACAAGCATGTACTGACCTGTATTCCAACTCTTTCAGCAAATTTCTCCATTTTTGGAATATTTAAATGAGCTCTTTTATCTTTCTCTTTCCTTATTTTCTCCAATGTTTGAGCATTTGACTGCAATGTGTTCAACTTCTTCACCGCATCCTGAATTACAATTGGCATATTCAGTTATTTAACAGATGCTATTTATAGTAACAAACAAGTATCATGAGCATTGAATATTTCAACGTAAGATTGGGTCCAGTTTCACTAAATTACTAAAAACAAGATAAATTTGTCAAACATCTCCTACTTTGGTTTCTTGTAATGTATCTTTAACAGCCCAACATTTCTACAATATTTCAGTTATAATATACTGTGATCAGTTGATCAATTCAGCTTTTTACAGCATCCAACCACCGGGTTGGAGTTTATTCTTCCACATACATTTGACCAATGAGACAGCAACTAGACTGAAATGTGCAGGAATAATATGCAGAATTGTTTTATTGAATCAAAATGTCTCACGCCACCAAAGTTCAGTTACAAAATTTTGGACTGGCACCGTCATTTTACCAACCACATAAAGCCTGAAAGCTTATATTAATAGAACATGCAATGAAGTTAAGTATATATCAGGTAAACCAAATCACAGTCACACATGTATATACAGTAAAACCTCTATAATAAGACCATCCCTTGGACCCTTGAAAACTGGCCTTCTTACTGAGGTG
Organism: Mactromeris polynyma; assembly: GCA_032209605.1. Taxonomy (NCBI): domain Eukaryota; kingdom Metazoa; phylum Mollusca; class Bivalvia; order Venerida; family Mactridae; genus Mactromeris; species Mactromeris polynyma. Next base: position 1,288,510 of record JASFXZ010000051.1, read on the forward strand.
GGCTTAATATTGAGGTTGAATAAAGAAGAAAACAGTGATAATGTACTTGAAAAGTGTGTTCTTTATTCCAAGGTGGTCTGATTATTGAGGTGGTCTGATTATTGAGGTGGTCTGATTATTGAGGTGGTCTGATTATTGAGGTGGTCTGATTATTGAGATGGTCTGATTATTGAGATGGCCTGATTATTGAGGTGGTCTGATTATTGAGGTGGTCTGATTATTGAGATGGTCTGATTATTGAGATGGTCTGATTATTGAGGTGGTCTGATTATTGAGATGGCCTGATTATTGAGATGGTCTGATTATTGAGATGGCCTGATTATTGAGATGGCCTGATTATTGAGATGGTCTGATTATTGAGATGGCCTGATTATTGAGATGGCCTGATTATTGAGGTGGTCTGATTATTGAGATGGCCTGATTATTGAGATGGTCTGATTATTGAGATGGTCTGATTATTGAGATGGCCTGATTATTGAGATGGTCTGATTATTGAGATGGTCTGATTATTGAGGTGGTCTGATTATTGAGATGGCCTGATTATTGAGATGGTCTGATTATTGAGGTGGTCTGATTATTGAGATGGTCTGATTATTGAGATGATCTGATTATTGAGATGGCCTGATTATTGAGGTGGTCTCTTAGTGAGTTTTTACCGTACATACAACTCTTGGGAAATGAACAATATAACTGTGGTTGAAAAGTAACCATTGGTAACAGGCATTTTTGCACTTGTGTTAATTGTTAACAAAACGATAAACATTGTCCTTTTTTGCAAATATTATCTTTAACTGTCCCAGCATATGAAATGTTGTGTTTGTAAACAAGCTATAGAGAATAATCTGATATAACAAAGAAATATTCAAAATTTTGAAATATTTTATTCATAATAGACCAAACTTGACCCATATAAATACAAGAAAACATTAAGTTTTTTAACCAAAAACAAAGCTACAAACAAAACATTCGAACATATTTAGTATTGCTTTAAAACTAATAAACAATGCAATGATTATATGTATATATATATGTCTTAATCATTTAAATCATACCTCGTAGATAACAGAAAAGAAATATTGTATTAAGTATTTGATGTTTGAAGTTAATTTCCGTCCCAGAAAGAGGTCAGGTGTTAGAAGTGTTAAGACTCCATGTATATACTATAGAAAGGGAGATAACCTACATATAGAGAATGTTACTATGTCCTGTGTATCTATCTAATTCTTAACCTTGATAAGTATGACAATAATGATATATAATTACTAATAGTTTGACTTAATTGTTATTAGAGCATAATAAATGTTACATCCAAGAATACAGCCTGTCAACTCACTTCTTTTCAATAAGTAGGGAAAGTGGGGCTATTTGTTGTTAAAAGTAGGGTAAAAGTAGCGCAGAAGTAGGCATTTTATTGCCTTAAAGTAGGGATAATAGGCTGATTCCTTACTTTTGGAATATCAAAAATGGTAAAAATTCACTGCACTGTACATTCTCCATCAGACTTCTGTGATTCATGCAGGTAAAATAAATATTTTGAGTTAACGCCTCAGATTTAAAAAAAAAAAAAGGTTAGTAGGGCTCTAGTCTTTCAAGAAAAAGTATGGAGCAAGTAAAAAAAGTATTGAAATATAGGAAAATAAGGGCCCACTTAACGGCTTAAGTATATTTACTTTACATAAATACTGATATATTTTAATGCAAAGTTATATTTAATAGGGCTGCAATGATTAACCGAAAGTCGATTATTTTTGGTTCTTTTTTCTAATAGTTTGATTCTGTACCGTCTTAAGAATATATGGTTCGGTACATCAAATGACATTTGTATCCATGAAGCAATAGTCTAGTCAGAGAACTCAGAAGTTTATGCTCATTATCGGTTACTTTTATTACGAGACATGAAATAGTTCTAGTCATTGCTCTACATTATTTTAATTATTATAACAAATAGTTCTGATTCTTCTTACCTAGTCAAATGTTCATGTCTGGACATTACAAATTATTAAACTATCAGCTATTGAGAAATTTCTGTCTTTTTATATAACTGAACCGAATAGGTGAAAGGGTAGTAAGGGTAGTAATCCAGACTGAACCAAGACATCAGTATAGTTGCAGCTCTAATATTGTCTTGTATTGAAATATCAACTTAAAAATATTGATGATAATTGGTATATCAAATGTTTTAAATGCGTTCATGGGACAAAGTCACAGTCTGTGACTTTAATCTGTATCATACACCATGTCACATTGTGTCTATTAGTTGAAATTTTCCAAATATATTGGCTGAGCACACTGCACAATTTGTTTACAATGTTTCTCAAGTAAACTAATACTAAACTATTAGAACTTCTGTATGTACATGTATGAATCTGCCCTGCGTTAAGTAAAAGTGTTTGAAATTTGGTTCTCTGTGTGTAGTGAATGTGATATGGTTGGCCAGGGATACAAAACTAAACAGTTTTCGTAATGTGAGCAACTGTTAGCAGTAACTGAACGCAGGGCTGATAACAACAACTCCAGGGTCCATACTTAAAACATTGTTCGTTTAGCATAACCCTGCTTATTGCTGAAAATGGTCCCAATAGGGGTCCAATTGAGGGAAATTCTATGAGAGGGCGACATACAGATAATTTTTAAGCATTTGAATTACCATAAACAAAATTAAATGAAAATTAATTACCTATCTTCAACAAAATATTTGCTGGGTAGGTTCATGCCAAACAAACAATAATTTAGGGATGGCTTATACTGAATTTTCACTATAAATAGGTGGACAATAAAGCTATAGACACAGCAACATCAAAGGTTTTGCACAGAAGTATTGTTACTCAGTTTTAGATAAAAAAGCAGTAACGCAGACTTAATATATCTATACACAGACTTGATATATCCATACGCAGAAGTTATATATCCATACACAGACATAATATATCCATACACAGACTCGATATATCCATACACACACCTGATATATCCATACCCATAAGTTATATATCCATACACAGACATAATATATTCAAACACAGACTTGATATATCCATACGCAGAAGTTATATATCCATACACAGACTTGATATATCCATATGCAGAAGTTATATATCCATACGCAGAAGTTATATATCCAAACACAGACCTGATATATACATACGCAGAAGTTATATATCCATACACAGACATAATATATCCATACACATACTTGATATATCCATACGCAGAAGTTATATATCCATACATAGACCTGATATATCCATACGCAAACCTGATATATCCATACGCAGAAGTTATATATCCATACACAGTCCTGATATATTCATACTCAGAAGTTATATATCCATACACCGACCTGATATATCCATTCACACACCCGATATATCCATAAACATACGTTTCCATGGTTACATGCATGATTACAAAAGCAAATCACATGTTAGATTAAAAAGAAACAGGGTATAGAACTAATGGGGCAAATAAATGTCAACAAACGTAAGCCTATAGGCCAAATATAAAATATTCAATGTTTCACCTCCCACTACATAGCCAAGAAAATTACCCCACCAACTATATTTCATCAAAACAATACAAATATGATTTTATACCAAACATTAAATATTATAATGAACTCATTTTCAGAACCTCTTTCAGGCCATCCTTAAATTCTTTTTTGTTAGGCATAACCCTACCAGCCCCTAATCAAACATGATCGAGGTGTCTCAAGTGGTGAATTTTTTTTATAGCTGAAACTTGAATGACTTATAACAAAATATAAATAAAAAATTAAACACCTACCTACGAACACCTCGATTTTGGATCTATAGGGTTAAGCCTAAAACAAACAATTTTCATGAATGGCCCTGTAGATAATTTGATGAATAATAGTACCTCGGTTTGCCTCGATGTGACTTTGGGCCTACCTTACCAACCCTCTGATGGCATGGTCCTCGAAGGTGAAACAAATAGATATTTGAAGTTGGCCGTACCAAACTAGAATATTACATCTACAGTACTTTCATGGATTACTAAAGAATATAAACCTGGACGATGGGTCGATGGAGAGAAAGACGATGAGTAAGATAATAGAAGCGATGATGTGATTCCTGTAAGTGTATGTTCAAAACTGTAGAAAATTTAGCAAGAAATCTCATTTGGTAAACGCGCAGAGATTGCAAAAATGGTTCATTATTACATTGTACAAGTATTAAGATAGGCCTAAAAACATGTTATTATCCTGTAACCATAAAAACTGTAATGTGTTACCCCAGTCCGCAATATTTGTACAACTAAAATGTCTAATATAATGAAAAACAATAGTAAATGACTTAGTATTAACCTTTGGTGTTTTCGGACTAAGTAAAATAACAAGACTACATGTGGACTTTATGTACAAATGTCTGTGTAACTTAAAACTACATAATAATTTCTAAATTATAATCAAAATGCTTCAAGAATTTTAATCACAGAGCGAAGTCAAAAGTATAAAGTCTTTCATTTTTAAAGACGTATAAAAATTATCTATACAATAATTAAAGTGACATACTGTAATAAAAACCTAACTAAATATCTTAAACACATTAGATGCGAATTCATAAATACTAAAGTAATAAAGTACATGTATAAGGTTACTGTTCAGACCTAGATACAATAAATCTAAAATTCAAAAATGAGAATTACTGAAATCCGATACACAAAATTCACAATGCCTTCTTATGGTTACTGTCACTGCTATAATATGTATGTGTAAGTAAGATCCCTTTACTGCGATGACTCTTCACAATACAAAGAATAGATCCAGAGGGGGAGACCAGGGATCCTAGATCAAGACTGAAGTGGGGGGAGCCAAAATTTGAAGGCTGCACTATTTTTTGTCCATTATTAGCGTATTACATAACAAGAAAACACATTGCACTGCAAAAATTTAGGGACTCTAAAAGGCTGACTTAAATCCAAACTATTTCCAGCAGCTGAAACCCTGACACACCCCTGATGTAAATTGCTGGATCAGCGTATGAATACTAGTAAATTTGATTACATCATACATGCGCCGAAAAGACAGTAAACTGTAGGGATCATTAACATTCCTCGAGCAATCAACCACAGGAATTTGATGCTTTAAGCACAAAACTTTTCATTTCCATTATTATTATTATTATACAAAACATTTCTAGTGCATAAATTAAACATTTTAAAATTCATTACAAATGAAACAACAATTCTTGAATTCACCCAGACGCAATTAATGTCTCTCAAGTTGCATTGTATATTACGTGCAAAGAGAACAACACATGCATCTATCTGAATACATAATTACGTGTACTACTACAACAGAGGTTACAGGAAGCTCCTTATTCATGTAATGTAGATAGACCTGTTGTGCCGTCATCTCTCCATCTCTTGATTTTAAATGACACCACCAGACCAGCGAGTGTTTTTTTCAGGCATTTTTGGAGGGGGGGGGGGGGGGCAAAATTCCCCCCGAGTTAAATTTCCCACTAACAGCATTGTAGATATTTTCAGTCAGAGAATCAGTGACACTGACCTGAGCACATATCTGAAGATATTTATTAATCATCAGTGATTTTTTTGGAAAATAATTTTACTGCCTGTGCCTTTTCAATTGGGAAAAATATGCATGGTACGTCCCAAATTTGGGGAAATAAGAGCATGGTTATTTTACTTATAAATGTTTTAATTTCCTGCTTTTGCTGAATGTATTATAACTTTTCCCTCATCATCTCAAAGTGCTCTACTCAGGATGGTAAAAAGGCAGTAAATTATTTTATTTTTTTACTTTTTTGGGGAAAAGGGACACTTTCTGGGGGAAAATGGAGGCTTTTTTGCTTGGGGAAACAGCTGAAATTTGGCAGTAAAATTTAACCCAAAAAAATCACTGATCATGTACATAATTTTACCAGAGAAACTTAATGAACACAAGGTTTGGAATCAGAATTATATTCTTTGTAATAGGAATTATTTACCCCTACTGACCCTCCACAATAGTATTTCCCCTCTGAAGGACCCTGCCACCATTCACCTTAAACTGGGAAAAAACACTGTAAACCACTAAATATTTGTCTAATACATGCTGCTTTAATAAATATAATAAACTTCGCACAAAGATAAACATAGGCAGATTAAATTTTTAAAAAATGCAACTTAATTATATCAAAAAAGCCTGACCCCTTTATTTTCCAGGTTTACATTTTTAAGCATTCCATGAGTCTGAACTTACCCTGAACCTTCTTAACATCTTAAAATGAAAAAAATAAACACAAAGGTAAGTCATGCAAAAAATGGAGACATTAAAGACATGTTTCAATAACAATAACACAAGTTCTTACATCTTGTACATTGATTAAAGCTGCATGACATTTTTCGGCACAGCCAATCAAATCTCACTAAACCAACTTTTTTTCAACCGAACAACGTTTGTAACCTAGATGCTGATTGGTTAACCTTTCGACAAGGGGTACGTTACTTTACCGAAATCCGTTTTCCATTTCCAAAATCCACTTTTAATACAACAACTGTACTATATACATTGCTAATTTCTTGTTTCTTCTCAGATGGATATATATATGATAGTTTCATACCATCAGAAATGCATTTTCATTTTACAAAAAGACTTTGTTAGTTTGAGATCAACACTTTTCTGAATCGAAACTTGCCCATTTTAAACATCAAAACAAAAAGGTAAGGATATTGACAACTCTATGAGGATGGTCTATATTATCTATTGATTACCAAAAGAAAATGACTTTAGGTTTTATTACATACAAACTTTTTCAAATGTGTATTCTTATCAGAAACCATTCACATTTAACAGTTCTTCAGTGACAGCAAAGTTTATTCTAGGAAAGTTAGGGTTTAATTGCAAATTATGTCAATTCCGCAAAATGAAAAAAGTCAGCAGGAGTGCCATGCCTTACCAAGTATGCGAAACAAAATCCATTCCGTAATAACAAAAGATATGTAACGCCACTTTAAATATACTAAAATGAGTCTTCCCAAAGTCCACCAATGAAGTAAGAGTAACCGTTCATAGGTAGCTATAGCAACATAATCCCAACAAGCCACAGAAAATGAGAGCAAGTCTTCAGGTATCAATAACTCTGGCATAAAAAGTATCTTTTCTTCTAAATGTAACCTGCTGAAAAAAGCTGAGTCTGTACATAGGGTTTTCCTTTTTGCCATATTTTTAAACATTGAAAAAAGGACAACGGTCACTGTATCTAACTTTCTGATTTTTTTCTTGAAAATGGAGGTGGAGGTTAAACATTTGGTTTGGTCCTGGGCTAAAGACTACCTTACATGTCCTTTTTATTATACATTCTCAAAAAATATAATATAGTAGGAGCATTAAATAGGGCATATACGGTATTGTTTATGCCTTTAATAGTATCTCTGCAGTCACTGCAAAATTTATATCAGAGTAACATATTTTTATTGGCTACCCACAATATGTACTAGACAAAAAGAGACAACCCATTAGTTCATATATTGAGAATCTTCACTACATTTTTAAGACAAAGCGATTCTGAAACAATAAACATGATTTTGACAAGTTTGCATTGAGTCAAAGATTTTGATAGTAAATTCATTTGAATCATAAATATTACAGCTTACAGAAATCAAATCGAAGTTTTATCAACAGAAACATTTATGAAGTGAAAAAGCACTTTTGACCAGTATACATTTGTTTAACTGAAACATCAATTTTCGTTGTACACAATACAAGGGGTGGGGGCACCTGTTCACCAATTTGCCGCTGGCGCAATCACTATCTAGAAATTCAGATTTCATCAAATGATATTTAAATAATGGGAAATAATCAACAGTCATTACAGATTTTGTTTCTTTGATGAGTAAAGCATTTTTTTAAATTTAATTTAAATATTAAACTCACAGAGTTTAAACTGATCATTCAAAGTTGACAGAACTCAGAAATAGTCTGTGGCGGTATATTTACATATGATATTATATGGAAATCAAATTAATTAAATCATAATCAGTACTATGTAAATTTCTTTTTGAAATACAATATACATTCTTTAAAGATTCAGTCATAAGGATATATTTTTCAATTTAGTCAAATGCTTTATAATAATAAATTTGCTATATTAATCTAACACCAATTCTGAATTAATTCACAGTTTTTTCAACAAAATATAATTCATCAAAAATTGTCTTAGCTGAATAGCAAATAAACATTACTATGACGTAAACGAATTTTCGATAAGTACGAAAAGATTTGAGTACGAATGATGCAGCGCACTGTTTACATGAACTACGTTTATTGAATTTAGCGTTACCTCGTATTTCGATGACTCGCCACTAACAGCAGCTGAAATTATCGTTCGTACCATTCTGATGGTATTCCAGTTTTTTTGGGGAACTTGACAAAAATAGAAAGTACACGGTATTTAAATAGTTAGGAAATTCATTTCCGTTGTCAACACGCTTTCGTTTCGTGCAAATCGCAAGTGGAAGAACACACGTGATTTTGCTTTAATTTATACGAAACTACACATATAAAGCTAGCATTCGTGTAGTTTCGCAAATATGGAGGTCTCACATACATACAGTTTCAGTAAGACGTCAATGTCTATATAAGACAGTTGACAAAAAATTGGGAAAATATATTTATATATCATTTAATTAGGCCTACTATGCGAAAATGTATTTCTTTGTATGAACTGAACATGTAGTTTCTGTCATCACAAACTTGAGTCAGAGAGAGACATACATGTAGCTTCTATATATAGATCATGCTTGAACAACACGAATTCTTTTTTTATATCATTCAAGTTTCATTTTACGAACACACTTCGGACCGCACACTTCAAATGATCTGTAATTTGCTAACAGTAAAATATGGGACCCCAGCTGGGACATGTCCCAGGTAAATCACGTCTGTCGCGGGCTAGAGATCAATAGATCCGCATGTATATTCTGTGCCCGCGCGTGGTACATAATGTGCACACTGGGACACGTGTCTTTGACATGATTCGTGCGAATGTCTTTGTATGCCACGTGAGCTGTGGATCGAAGGGGGGGGGGGGGGGGGGTATGTATACATTCCCGCAAAATGGACTTGGAAATTGTGTTCTTAATTTCGAGCAGGTCTTTAATATTATCGAGGTGGTTATTAAGTGAGGTTTTACTGTATTTTCAATTTATCTTTATTTTTGAACTAGATGTCATTTTTCGAAGTTTTGTTTGAGACTAAATGTTACCTACAGATAATAATTGAATAAATGCACTTTTTAAGTATGCATCAGAATTTCTCAGCGTATGATAAATAGCCTTGAAAGTTTTAAAACGGTATATGATCAGCTGTAAAAAAACAAGGGTAATATTTTAAATTAAAATTACACTCACTACAACTTGAATCATCATCACAATTGTCGGCCCCGTCATATGTACATTAATGTTTCCGAAAGTTGAAAGAAAATGGAAAAATATACCTACACTTATCTATACATGCCCGCTTTTATACCGACTTATTTTTAGAGGCGCTAACGGAAAAGTAATTTTTTTTTGGCATTAGAGAATCAAATTTAATTCTTCGTGGATTTAAAATTTATAAAATGGAATTTCATATTCCATTAAAATATTTTTTTACAGGCGTGACTATTTACTTAGAATTAATCGCAGTAAAGATACGAGATTAAAAGCACTGTTGATAAATAGACGTGCCTGATCATAGTTATGCTACGGTCAAATTATATATAGTGTCACGGACATATAAACCATATATGACCGTGACAGTGTATATACTTGTATCGACAAAATGACAAAATAACAATAATTGTCAAATAACCCAAAGCGCTTGAGTTTTCATGCTATTAGCATACAGGTCTACTTTCTGAAAGACTTTCAACAATTGTTGAAGTAATAAATTTCATCAGGTACGTAGATATCTACATGTCAATTTAAATCACATCAGGATTTTTGTTTCAAAATATTGTTTCTCCATTTCGAGGTTTCAGCTCAAAACTAAAACATAACTGCATCTTTATTCGAACTTACAATGATTTTTCGCCTAACTCTCGATATATAATCACAATATTTTCATTTCTGTTCATGAAAGAAAGAAGAAAGAAGAATAACGTCGAACAAAAAAAATAGTAAAAATGTTGCTCAGCTGTGACTGTCACAGACTCTGCCGTGACCAGGATTCGAACCTGGGTTGTCGCGGCCACAACGCGAAGTACTAACCACTATACGATCACGGCTATAACCGCTGAACTGCTGAGCTGACAAATTACTACAGTCATGTATTTAAATCAGGGTTTTCCATAAATGTGTAAAGTTTTAATCTTTAAGGTATTGATTAATGAAGGATTAGTTAATGTAAAACGCTTTTTGTATATACATACTATAGAAGATTTATACAAGGGAAATAACCTTGTTACAATCGCCTGTGATATAAATAGCATTTCGATAATTGTACTATTAATTACGTTAATATATTACATAAAGCACTCGTTACACATAATCCTAAACAGGATCTTGATTGAAATTTTCATCACATGCGTTCCATTTCTTCCCATACAAATAATTATCAAAATTAATGTACACAATTTGAAACCTTTAATATTGATACAGAACTAAATTGCACGGAGAGAAGATTTCTTTTTAAGTTGGCAAAATTTTACGACCGAGTGAGACCGCCAAAACATGACCTTTTGTTTCATGTTACGTGCTTGGGTTAAGGTCAACAAACTGTTTTATAATAAATTGTTCCAAATATCTCATAAAATATTATTTACGTTTATAACTAAAATATACAATGGATGTAACCAAAAATACATTATTTGTGAGAAATAACTTCTTAAAGATGCATCTTGCCCATCCGAACCTAAAATTTTTGAACATGTTCCATCCAGTGTTGTTGCTACATTGACTAAAACATTGTAATACGAACAATTGCTTTGTATTACCCTAGGCAATACGTTGTGTTATCATGTTATGAACGAAAACTAAAAATGCCAACATGTTTTAATCATGCATATATCAAACTTCTTTTTTTCGACAAATGCAGAGGAATACGTAACTCGTGTATTCTTTGTCGATACTGCATAATTATTGATGATTGATATGCATTATTTCAAGTTTGTATAGGTACAAAATGACCTAAAAATTAGCATAATATTACTTCAAATCACGGTTTAAAATTCAACATTAGACGACGGGGAGGCGAATTAAATTATCAAGTTTCTTGTTCAATATAATAATCCCAATAGTCATGATATATCATTATTGTGCATGACCAAACGCTTTGTACAAAAACTAGCAAAAGTAATGTTCAGCTGTGCCGAGTGTCACAGACTCTGCCGTGACCAGGATTCGAACCTGGGTTGTCGCGGCCACAACGCGAAGTACTAACCACTATACGATCACGGCTATCACCGCTGAACTGCTATCACTACAAATTACTCCACTCCTGTATTTAAATCAGGGTTTTCCATAAATGTGAAATAAGAAGAGGTCGCAAATCGTACAGCGGCACTTATATATACAAATGTTACAATGCCGAGTTTATGTGACCTTAGTGATCAAACTTGATATTAAGTACTAAACACTACTCAACAATCTTTGTGTGACCATTCCGTTCCGGTCCTGGTTGATTTGAAGTCCCATTTTCGGTACATTTCATACCTGGGAGTGTGTCACTCTTGAATGGATTGTGTAGTAATGTTTATTAAATCAAAAATCAAATATGGGGTATTAATTAATGATTTAAAGTCATTATCATTCGCGTGAATCAAAATGGTATAAATGTATTTCAGATGAAAGTGTGAACGTGTATATATTACACGGCTATTACGCAGACTATATTCATGTTCGCGAGCGAATAGTGCATTACAGGTGTCTCATCGATAAATATTACCCTATATTGTTAAATTATACAATGTGTATATTCGTAATACTTAAAATATATAAACCCGGAACATAAATATAGAAATTATGCTTTTTACAAGCTATATATAAAACAAAAACGCTACCTCGATTTATCTATGTTAAACAAATTCACGAATTAGTTTATCTCAATGACATTGTTTTCATGGGAGAAAAAATATATTTTTCTATGATTAAATTATTTTTGCTTTATATGCTTCTACCCTGAGTTCGTGTATTTAGTACTTTAAAAAAAATCGAGTTGAAGTTGATATATGCGTGTTATGTGACATGTCGATAGTATTAATAGAACACTAATGGTATATATAATAAAATGCATAGAAGCCACTTGCGCCAACACGCATGCACCAGTTGCCGCACGTAAGTCTATTACGTGATGTGGCAAACATGTGTTTGGATGGATAGTTCGAACACTGTTGTCAGAGTGTTCCAACTATCCATCCAAACACATGTTTGCACGGAGTTAAACACGTACAACAGACACGTCTGTTGTACGTGTTTATTGTTATTTTTCTTCACACATACTGGCCAAACGTGCTAACCTGACAGTATTACTTCACATTTTTTCTAAAAAAACTACCAGATAAATCATTCCGTATGTTTTGATCGCAGTAAGCCATAACATGTATGATTAAAATTAACTGAACGGTCTACATACTTGATAAAAACCAGTCGATCACATTATCGTTTCAGATCACATTTCATAATGTAGTCGGAGATTTCAGAGATACAAATGTTGGGTTACCAGTCTACTCGTTTGACCAGTACTTGTTCAGCATCTGACTAAATTAATTGTTACGTTGACCACGCCAGTAGAATTTTACCATTTAAACTTATTGGGAAGGGATTACATCTTAGTCATTTAGCTTCTTGTCATGTTCTTATGTGTAATACATATGGGGTGTTTAATTTTTGACAAATGAAAAAAGACATTGAGTCACGGGAGAATGTCACGAGTTATTTCCCTTTAACCATTCTAGAGGTATCGCCCTTTATCCCTTCTTATTTATAAATGCAAGTTTGGCTTCTATATGTAAGTGGTAACACGAATCTTAAGTGAAATTCGCGAATTTGAATTATTAAGTAACATAATAAGTGGTCAACTAGATAAGATTCGTGTTGCCACTTAAATCTAGTGTAATACATCATAAAAAGGTAAGAGGTGGCAGTTCTGAGCACTTTCAAGCTATCTTACCGAAAATGTAACACGAATATTAACTAGATAGCTAGATAATTATCGTAATAATTAAGTGGTTAACACGAAAGAATTCGCGAACGCTATCATGCTAACTGCATGGTGGCAGTAATATGCCACCATAAATATTATTATGAGACGTCTTGTTGAAAGCTTGCATGGAACAAGAAACACTTATTTCTAGATGCAGAATACACGTACAATTATATTAAGCCTCTTGGTAAATAAATAAACGAAGGGATAAAGGTAAATAACCTTCAAATGGCGCCGACCATCTTTTTTCAAGATATTTATTGTTTAGAGTCTGTATAGGTACAACATGAACAAAATATTAACATACTATTACTTCAAATCACCGTTTATAATTCACCAGCAGACGACGGGGAGGCGAATTAAATATTCAATCCTGCGCCATGTAAAACAAGTTTTCTCATCAAAACTTTCCAGTAAACCAAAGGAACTAGAATAGAAATAATTAAAAACAACTTATAATGTTGTTGTCAAAATTGCCTTTTAAATATGAAGACATAACTTTCGTCGGGTCTGCTTTCAATGTCAATATAATGATTCCAGTATGCACGATATATTCTTTATTGTGCATAAACGAAACGAGAAATAATAACCAAAAGCTCGTACAAAAACTAGTAAAAATAATGCTCAGCTGTGCCGAGACAGCGACTGCCACAGACTCTGCCGTGACCAGGATTCGAACCTGGGTTGTCGCGGCCACAACGCGAAGTACTAACCACTATACGATCACGGCTGTCACCGCTGAACTGTAAGGTGGTAATTAGTTACACTATAAGACATGTAAAGATAATGTTTTAATGTTGTAAATATCAATGATGATGTAAGCCCGCGTAACAATAATTCACAATTTAAACTGTACTAAATTTCGATGGTACATATTTAATGAAGACATTTTATACCGTGGATGATCTATATAGATTTAACCCAGCTTCATGTCGAAGCCAATTTGATATCAAAACATATGCAGGTCTTATTTTATACAAGACTAACTCCCTTTTATAAATACTGATTTAGATCTTCGTCTCATTGTTACGTTAATTATTTTATGAGAACTTAAAGCGAAAAACAACTATATGCACTTTATCTGTTCGAATTTACAACATTTTCGCTTTAACATTTACAGTACGAACGCTCTATCTACCAAAATAATTCGAAACTTCAAAGCGCCAGGAGAATTTTTGAAACTATTCAAATTTCAGACAATAAGCGCAGTATTGTACGCAGATTGTGACAAGGTTATTTCCCCTTCGATAGAATATGTATTATTATCTTGTAATGCAGAACAAAAGGGACCGGTACGTCGAGGGGATAGTGGAATATGGCCATTTTTACATCTAAGCCAAAACCATTGATAGCATGTAGTACTATGTTTGTCCTATGTAAATAGAGGCCATATTCCACCGGCCCCTCGTCGTGGGGTCCCCTTTAAGCACTGCAGAAGGGATGTAGAAGGGGACATAATCAAGTTAGAATGTCCTGTGTCCAGAATTAAATAATATTGGAATCATAATTTATGGACATTATACTTTTGAGTCTCATGTATGAACAGGCAGTCAATAAAGTCTCATGTTTATGTTATATTTTCTTCTGAATGAATAATAAAATACAGTATGGTGTGGACCATTCTTAATTAGGGTATGACAATCTTCCAAAAACTAGTATTAAGGGAAGTAACTCGTACAAGAATAAATTAATTATGGCTGTCACAGTTATTTCCCTTTTACATAATTTCCGTTTTCCCTTTGCTTCACGGTGCTGGTTACGCAAGGCCAAGTTAGCACTAGTCAATAATAAACTCAAGGAAAGCTGGTCAGGTCAAATATATATATAATTATTGTATATAACAAAACTGGTATTGGCACCATTTCAGTAATACTTTTTCACAATCAGTTTTGCTTGAAAGAGCTGTATCTGCATTCTACACCGAGAGTCAAGTCTTAACTTTTGCTTCTGTTGTGTTATCGCTGTATTTATTTATGGTTGCCTTTCAGTTGTTACCATTAAATCACAATTATTATTAAATAACTATTAATTATTAGCCCTTAAACACAGCATTTGCCTCGTCCAATAATACAAAGGCCTCCTCTATAACAGTGCCAATATCTATATCACTTTTCGGCCCGGGGCCGCTAACTGATATTGATATTGGCCCGCATTTTAAAGAATTTGATTGGCTAATTAAACAGGGCCAAAACATGATATAGATTCGCAGCTGGAAATTCGGAAACGGCAGCCATTTTATTTAAAGTCAGTATTTAAACGTAATAATTTTTTTAATAAATTTAGTGTTTAAACTTTGAATCCTTTATTTATAAGTACATGAAGTTATTTAATAAAATTGTCAATAAATAAGTGATTTGACATTGGCCCTGTTATTTGTCCTCGGGACAGTCGTATTGGCCCTCGGCCTTCGGCCTCGTGCCAATACGACTGCCCTCAGACAAATAACAGGGCCAATATCAAATCACTTATTTATTAACATATACTATTATTGTCTGTTTTGATTTTTTAGTTATGATAAATAAATAATAATACTATTGTTGACGTCTTATCACTTTTGTCCAAGACCTCAGATTTTATCCACGCTATTCAGAATTATTTGTTGCTGTAATAATTCCTTATTTCATGTTATTTGTTATCCACGCTATTCAGAATTATTTGTTGCTGTAATAATTCCTTATTTCATGTTATTTGTTAACTAATTATGTCTCATCATCATCATACTCTGTAACACCAACAACAGCGGCATTATCATCAGCACAATCCTCATCAGCAACATCATTTTCATCAGCATCATATCATCATCAGCATCATATCATCATCAGCATTATATCATCATCAGCATAACATCATCATCAGCATTATATCATCATCAGCATTATATCATCATCAGCATTATATCATCATCAGCATCATATCATCATCAGCATTATATCATCATCAGCATTATATCATCATCAGCATTATATCATCATCAGCATTATATCATCATCAGCATCATATCATCATCAGCATTATATCATCATCAGCATAACATCATCATCAACATTATATCATCAACAGCATTATATCATCAGCATCATCATCATCAGCAGCATCATATCATCATAAGCATTATATCATCATGAGCATTATATCATCAGCAGCATCATATCATCATATCATCATGAGCATTATATCATCAGCAGCATCATATCATCATCAGCATTATATCATCATCATCATATCATCATCATCATATCATCATCAGCAGCATCATATCATCATAAGCATTATATCATCATGAGCATCATATCATCAGCAGCATCATATCATCATCATCATCATATCATCAGCAGCATTATATCATCATGAGCATTATATCATCAGCAGCATCATATCATCATCATATCATCAGCAGCATTATATCATCATGAGCATTATATCATCAACAGCATCATATCATCATGAGCATTATATCATCATGAGCATTATATCATCATGAGCATTATATCATCATGAGCATTATATCATCATGAGCATTATATCATCATCAGCATCATATCATCATCACCATTATATCATCATCAGCATTATATCATCATCAGCATTATATCATCATCGCCATTATATCATCATCAGCATTATATCATCATCATCATCATATCATCATCAGCATTATATCATCATCAGCATTATATCATCATCAGCATCATATCATCATCAGCATCATATCATCATCAGCATTATATCATCATCAGCATTATATCATCATCACCATCATATCATCATCAGCATTATATCATCATCAGCATCATATCATCATCAGCATCATATCATCATCATCATCATATCATCATCATCATCATATCATCATCATCATCATATCATCATCATCATCATCATATCATCATCATCATCATATCATCATATCATCATCATCATCATATCATCATCATCATCATATCATCATCATCATCATATCATCATCATCATCATATCATCATCATATCATCATCATCATCATATCATCAGAAGCATCATATCATCATCATCATCATATCATCAGAAGCATCTTATCATCATCATCATCATATCATCAGAAGCATCTTATCATCATCATCATCATATCATCAGAAGCATCATATCATCATCATCATCATATCATCATCATCATCATATCATCAGAAGCATCATATCATCATCATCATCATATCATCAGAAGCATCTTATCATCATGAGCATTATATCATCAGAAGCATCTTATCATCATCATCATCATATCATCAGAAGCATCATATCATCATCATATCATCATCATCATCATATCAT
Organism: Mactromeris polynyma; assembly: GCA_032209605.1. NCBI lineage: Eukaryota > Metazoa > Mollusca > Bivalvia > Venerida > Mactridae > Mactromeris > Mactromeris polynyma. The sequence continues at coordinate 1,305,962 of JASFXZ010000051.1, forward strand.
CATCATCATCATATCATCATCATCATCATATCATCATCATCATCATATCATCATCATATCATCATCATTATCATCATCATCATCATATCATCATCATCATCATATCATCATCATCATCATATCATCATCATCATCATATCATCATCATCATCATATCATCATCATCATCATATCATCATCATCATCATCATATCATCAGAAGCATCATATCATCAGAAGCATCATATCATCATCATCATCATATCATCAGAAGCATCTTATCATCATCATCATCATATCATCAGAAGCATCTTATCATCATCATCATCATATCATCAGAAGCATCTTATCATCATCATCATCATCATATCATCAGAAGCATCATATCATCATCATCATCATATCATCAGAAGCATCTTATCATCATGAGCATTATATCATCAGAAGCATCATATCATCATCATATCATCAGAAGCATCTTATCATCATGAGCATTATATCATCAGAAGCATCATATCATCATCATCATCATATCATCAGAAGCATCTTATCATCATCAGCATTATATCATCAGAAGCATCTTATCATCATCATCATCATATCATCAGAAGCATCTTATCATCATCAGCATTATATCATCAGAAGCATCTTATCATCATCATCATCATATCATCAGAAGCATCTTATCATCATCAGCATTATATCATCAGAAGCATCTTATCATCATCAGCATTATATCATCATCACCATTATATCATCATCAGCATTATATCATCATCAGCATTATATCACCATGAGCATTATATCATCATGAGCATTATATCATCAGCAGCATCATATCATCATCATCATTATATCATCAGCAGCATTATATCATCATGAGCATTATATCATCATGAGCATTATATCATCAGCAGCATTATATCATCATGAGCATTATATCATCAGCAGCATCATATCAGCATCATCATATCATCATCAGCATCTTCACCATTATTAACACTGTAATCATTATGGCATGTTTTAAGATATATTTGCTGTTTTCCATTAATCTTAATATGTACGTTGTTTACAATATCAATGGTTATTGTAACTCTTTGGAAATAAATTTGCACAGTAGTTGTTTATAATCATCCCATCATGATTTATATTTATACGATTAATATTTATAATTCGGTACACTAAACCAAGAATTGAAACAAAACTATTTCAATTGCATCTTTACCAAGACTGAGTTACAATATGTTTCCCAACAACCCTTGAATCATGCCACGTAAAATGAGTTGCTTCATGAAAGAAGAACAATAATTGTTTCTAAAATATTTGAAATTTATAAACACTGGTTCGAATTTCTTTATCACTTTATGTGAAATACAAATCAAAGGCATAATGTAATACAGATATTCATTATCCATTTGTCTGTGGTCCTCGAGTGTCGGCACATGCGTGGTGGTTACATCCATTTGAGTCACAGCACTCATAACACAATTGCAAAGCGACAGAGTTGCGCTTACTCGTACCTTGCAGATAACTGCACATTGAAGTTGACGCACAGCCAAGATTAAAATTGAAATCTCCGGTAGCAGTAAGTTCATGTTCCATGTAACATTCCTATAAAATAAAGAGACACAGCTTCATTTAAACAGTATTCAAGCATTTCAAAACTAACTTTACATACTGAGTGTATTTCTATAAGCGTCCAAAATTACTAGACTGAAATATGACCTTTTAACTATGTTCAATTTCTTCTGCAACTACATGGATGAAGGATAACATATAATAATTGTGATACTATCCATTTCTGCAGCTAAATGTATAAAATATGACATGTTAACTATAATACTATCCATTTATGCATCTAAATGTATAAAATATGACATGTTAACTATAATACTATCCATTTATGCATCTAAATGTATAAAATATGACATGTTAACTATAATACTATCCATTTATGCATCTAAATGTATAAAATATGACATGTTAACTATAATACTATCCATTTCTGCAGCTAAATGTATAAAATATGACATGTTAACTATAATACTATCCATTTATGCATCTAAATGTATAAAATATGACATGTTAACTATAATACTATCCATTTATGCATCTAAATGTATAAAATATGACATGTTAACTATAATACTATCCATTTATGCATCTAAATGTATAAAATATGACATGTTAACTATAATACTATCCATTTATGCATCTAAATGTATAAAATATGACATGTTAACTATAATACTATCCATTTATGCATCTAAATGTATAAAAGATGACATATTAACTATAATACTATCCATTTATGCATCTAAATGTATAAAATATGACATATTAACTATAATACTATCCATTTATGCATCTAAATGTATAAAATATGACATGTTAACTATAATACTATCCATTTCTGCAGCTAAATGTATAAAATATGACATGTTAACTATAATACTATCCATTTCTGCAGCTAAGGTGATGAAGGATGACATGTTAACTATAATACTATCCATTTATGCAGCTAAATGTATAAAATATGACATGTTAACTATAATACTATCCATTTATGCAGCTAAATTGATAAAATATGACATGTTAACTATAATACTATCCATTTCTGCAGCTAAATTGATAAAATATGACATGTTAACTATAATACTATCCATTTCTGCAGCTAAATTGATAAAATATGACATGTTAACTATAATACTATCCATTTCTGCAGCTAAATTGATAAAATATGACATGTTAACTGTAATACTAACTAGAAATAATGGAGTGAAATATAAAATATTAACTATAAAACTATTCACTTCTACAACTACATGTAATTGTATAAACATTTAACATGTCAACTATAATTAAATTGACATCCGTAACTTATTTATAACATATAAACTATACATAATCATAATTACCTCGCCCTTACCACATATTGTCCTGTTTTGACATTTGCTAACGGAATCAGCATTATCACAGTTATAACACACGCGACCGAGAGCTACAATATAGTAATATACAGTAAAACCTTAATAATAAGACCACCCTTGGGACCCTTGAAAATGGTCTTCTTATTGAGGTGGTCTTAATATTGAGGTTGAATAAAGAGCAAAACAGTGAACATGGACATGAGGTGGTCTCAAAGCTTTAAAATGTGTCTCTTAAAAAGAAACAAGAAATATACTTTAAAACAATGATCGGCGCAAATTGAAATAAGTGAAGATGTTGTAGTGTTATTGTTTAAGATTTTGAGTTATTGCACGAACAGACTTTACTAGAATCAATAAATAAACACACTAAGTATTAAAATTCATTTATTTTAACTTATAAATATATTCAAAATAGTAGCATGCATGGTGGAAGTAGTTTGTTACATGTTCAATAAAATTTAAAGCGTGTAAATTAATGTACATCAAAACACAGTAACAGGACCACTGAGACATTGTCCATTGACCTTGGATAGATATCAATCAAATCAAAACATGTCCATTAATATGACCTTGACACATTTATCTGGTGTCTAAATTAAAGTATGAGGTAATAATAATTGGTCCTGTCCACTCGAAATAATATCGAAGATAATAACATATTTTCGAATATATGAAGGCTAAAAAGCTTACACAACATTTATCTCGTAGTCCTCTCAATTTCGAAAATTATTTTCAAAGCAAACCTGATTTCTTTGAACATTAATCATATCTTCACTGTATCTTATGTTGAATCATAATTGATATGTTTAATAATGTTACTTTTTTGTGCATCTACATGGAAGTCTGCACTATGTTATGTCGATACTTGCACAGAAAATTAGCATTATTACGGTCTCTTTTTTAATTATTCCAAAAATATTTTTTACATTTTCAGTCATAAAGTTTTATTAATGACTGTTTTGTGTCATTTGGAATAAAAATAAATATTCAGGTTACTCCATATTTTTTATTATTTCATGTAGTTTATCCAGTCACCCATACAGAAGGCATCATGAAAATATAATGGACCCCTTCTTTGGTTAAAATTCAAAAAAATGTCTTTTATTTCAAAAACCCTGATAAAATACATCAGTATTACTGTTTGAGGAGTTCAAACTTTGAATACAAACTAACCTTGTTCACAGAACTTTCCAGTGAATCCATATTCACAGGTACATGTAAATCTGTTAATTCGATCGATACATGTACCGTTATTCTGACAAACAACACTTGCACATTCGTTAATGTCTAAAAATAGAAACAGTCAACATAACAATGAAACCCATCTGATTAACTCAGTGGTTATGGTGAGAATGTTTCGCTACTATGGTAGGTCTGGGTTCGATACCATGACATTTGACTACGCTCATTTATTCTCTACCATTGATTCATGTGTAGAAGTTGTCAGCTGTTTGCGGAAGGACAAGTTAGTAATGATTGATAATTAATTCAGGAAAACTGGTTAGGTTAATTGACCGCCATACATAACTGAAATATTTTACTTGTTTGGGATACAAAACACGTAAGTAATTTCAAACTGGCAGGACAACACTTAAAATTGCGAAAATAGGGTTTTACATAAATTTCAGAATTTCACTAAAAAATAGTGTCTTGAAATTTTTAAAATTATTTTAGATCATTTTCTTGATGATGCAAATTATGGCTTACTTTGATATGCAGCTCATAAGAAAGTATTGTAAACTATAGGTATACATACCAACTTCGCAGTTATCTCCCGTGATACCTGGTATACACGTGCACGAGTATGCATTTACCAAGTCGACGCATGTGCCACTGTACAAACACGGGCTGCTGGCACACTCGTCAATATCTGCAATCAAATATTATGTATGGTTGATCTATATATGCAGTGTATGTGAAGGTTTAAGATATAACAAGAAATATCTTAATAGAAGTTGGTCGGCGCAATCTGAAGGTAAAGATTTGTTGTGCAAAATAAAAAAAATGCCGAAATGTTACGCTTGCTGGTAACTCCAGATCCAAAATAAATTTCGGTAAATTCACCGAAATTCATTGGATTTCGGTCAATTCACCGAAATTGAGTGTATTTCGGTAATTAACGTACCCTTTATCGAGAGGTAAATGGTACAATCCGCGTCAAGGTTACAAACGTTGTTCGTTTGAAGAGAAATTGCCTAGCAAAACCATGTTAGTAAGGCTGTGCCGAAAAAATGAAAAGTTGTGGAGCAGATAAAGAATAGTCCATCCATTTAGTATCTAGTTGCAGTAAATATCACAATCATTGCACAGTGAATAGTATTACATTTTTTAAACAAGTCCTCCCACGAATACATCGATTTCACTGGCTGTTGATGTTGCTTAGCAACAGTAATAACATTGCTTATTTTAACCAAAAATTGCAATATCTGAATAAATTTTGAGAATTGAGCTTCTATACTAACTTGTTTCACATACTGTTCCTGTGTAGCCTGGTTCGCAAATACACGAGAACGAATTCACGCCATCGACACATGTGCTACCATGTTGGCATGGATTGTTTGCGCACTCATCAATATCTGTAAACATATAATGAAGATTTAATGTGAATTACTAATATATCAGGATACATCTATACAATGTGGAGTAAACTTAATACGAATATATATATATGCGCCAGTATTGTTACTCATAAATTATACCAAGTTTCTAGTCGAACAATTTTCGACCGTCCCTTCAGGCACGAGTAACAGAACATGTTTCATGGAAATAATTTGAAATAAATGATAATAAAAAGATATTAAGATATGATTACAACATTATCAATTTTCCGACAGTAAAATATTACAACCAGTTGAACCTCCATAGAGCAACAAACAGAACAACAACCGATATTTGCATCTTCCACAGGGTGGTACTCAGAAGAGGATGTAACGCGTGTACTGCGTTCTACGAGTGTCTGATGCTAAGTACTTTATGTATATAATGTCACAAGTTGTTCTCCTGTTTCACGTGTTATCGTTCTCTTGTCATTCTTAAATTGTAACTGGGGGTAAAAGTTTATCCTAATATATACAGTCGAACCTTGCTCATTCAAATTTACCGGGTTAGAAATTTTATTTTGAATAATAAATTGTTTCGGATAGCCCATTCAATTCGACGTGTCTAAAAAGATATATCGGACAACATATTTACTTCGGATGATACCAAGTATTCGGATAGAATGTTGTCGAATAAACGAGGTCTGACTGTATATAACTGTTCTGTAACAATCTTCCATAGGATGTAACACACACAAATAGTCATCATATGCCTTCAAACAATCATCAATACATGTGCTTACTTATTTCACAGTTGACTCCTTGGTATCCAATGACACAAGTACATGTGTACTTTCCGATGCCATCAATGCATGTAGCGCCATTTTGACATGGATTACTATTGCACTCTTGTATTTCTGTAAACATAATTCTACATGAATGATAGTTATGGAAATATGAAATTTAAAGCAAGGGACCGAAATGAGAGAGATGTTGCCATAGTTTACAGCTAATACCATAAAAGTATTGTACATAAGCAAGAAAATCGAAGTTACAGCAAATGAAAAGAATCATACTAGTATTTAAAGAAAGTAGACGGAAACAGTTACTCGACTAAGGAATAGTGCTCCCATCAGTCTACTGTGATCACTCTCATTATGTCACGTGACCAGACTGTCACATGACCCCTAGTCAGCGGAAGAGGGGCGAGTGTATCACAACGAAAATGTTAAGTTAAACAATAAAATAGTAATCTTTGTGGGCCTCCCCTCTTTTCGTTTGTCTGGTTGTGCCTGAGGAAGTTCTGCTTTGTGAATGTGACCTTTCATGCCAAGTAGTGTCACTTGGAGAACTCAGTCTTGTGGAATTGCTTCAACCATCAACTTGTAACCAATGGTATTTGTAGGCTCAAGACTTCATCATCCTTAGTCTCTGTTTGTGATAACCCAATCCAAAATGTTTGGGACATGTTTCTACGTAGCTGTTTTCATTGTTTTTAGATTTAGATTTTTTTTAAATATCTAGACTTCCTGTTTGGAAGAATAAAACACCATCAAGCCAGAACCTAATTCCATGGGTCAATTTGGTAACTGCATACAAACAATATACATGTATTAAGGATGTCCATAGAAGCTACATAAATCAGAACCAATGGGCAGGCTCAAGATTTGTTCTTACCAGTTTCACACAATTCACCAGTGTAACCAAGACGACAATCACAGACTGCCTTCAAAGCTGAATTGGCACATGTTGCACCATTCTGACATGTAACTTGTGAACAGTAATCTGAAATTAATAGATAAGTTGTTTGTGTTTGATTTTGTTTGCAAGTTATGCTTATCACTCTCGGTGACTGATTCTTGGGATAATTACCAGTATTCTTGGGATTGTGAAATGTGCAACTCGTCCCTGCCCAGTGCAGAAGTTGAACTCACGACCTTCGTATTTATGTTGTTATTAATGATGAAATCATTACATTAAGGATACTATATTGGGCAAAATTGCAGTTATAACACAAGTAAGGACCATTTCATTGGTAACAGTTCACCAGGCACATCCGTGGCATAATTTTCATTAAACGTACACACCATGTATAGAACCAAAAGGTCTTAATCAAGTTGGATTTTGGGCATGATCGCTGTAACACCAGTGTTACGGTCCTTGAAATAGTTACACCAATTCTTGAGCAATGTTTTATTACAACTCGCGCAGAAAGTACATTGCTATAAGATCTGGCACGGTGTCTGGAATCAACATGATTGTTCAAGCAACAACAGAGTTATGGCTCATTAATTAGTCAAGCTTGCATTATTGTTACATTGTAAGCACATAGTGTAAATATGTACAGCAGTCTTATAAAACAGAGGATATCAAGTTCTATAATGGCCAAGATGGCGGTAGTAAACCTGACCCTTGAATTAGACTCAATTGTCATATTTAACATTGTTAACTTATATGATGGTTGGTGATTTCTGGCACCTCGTTCTTGCGTGTTGGAACATTGTCTATTGATCAATATTTTGCAATCCAGGTTTTAATTGGATGGCCACCTCAAAGTTTGTTTGCAACCGTTATTCAAGTATATATAAAAGGACTATACTGAGCACCCACACGGATAATACATACTGTAGGCTAGACAAGATAGTATCGTGGTATGGCATACCTGTTATACAGGGTCCGAAGTTACAGAAGTTCCCATCACAACATTCAAAACATCGCTCCGTACTGATACGTTTCCTTTTTGCTGCAACACCTGACTCGAGCATGCACAGCTGGTAGATTAATGAAAGCATGTATAATCAATCAATGCAATAAAGACTGAACCGTAAAAATTAGGACTGACCAGTCAATTAACAAAGTACTACCAGTAAATAAAACAAAGACTTATTGGTAAATTAAATATTCAAAAGAATGGTCCATTAATGCAACATACACTGATCGGTCAATAAAATAATGATTGACTGTTACATAACATAAAGTAGGCCTATAATGGAATATTAACAGATTAACTATAAATATGTACCAGTGATGAAGCACATCCCCAGTTGTACGCGGCTGTTCCATTGTCTGTCTCTTCAACTTCCTTGTAGCATCTCTGACAATTAGATACATGTACTTAATTTTAGGTTTCCAAAATCTGTTTTGTAATTTTGAAATGGGAGATTTAGGTATTGCATACGGTGGCTCCTTAACAGCTTGTAATTTGAGGGAAGATCGCACTAGTTAAGGTACCATCTCAGAATAATTTCTGTCAAAGGGGTAGAAAGGAGCATACCGTAGCGTGCGCACATGTGTACAGCAAAGGTACAACAGAACAGAACAGAACAACATCCATTATCAATTGAGTTCTATGTGACCATATCATGGACATATCCGTGACCATATAAATTATATACTACCGAAATATATATAGATTATCAAAGAAAACCAGGAATGTTCTTACAAAATATAATATAAAAATAATTGAGTTGTTCGTACATGTAAAGAAACTGAATGCAAAATTGTGGATTATTTCTTCAAAATGTAACACTTTTCTTTAATTGTTTTCATTCAGTCCAAAAATACTTTCAAAAAGCAGTAATTAATTTGGTTACCTGTCCATCGTCACAAGGGTGGAAAGCCTTACAGTCATTAGGATTATCTAAATTAACGCAATCAAAACATATTGTTGCCCCTGAAATTAAAAAAAGAAGTTTTTACTCCCCAGCAATTCCCTTGCAAACAGTAGGAGCATGAGGACGCTTCAATGTCTTATGAACTGACTAAACAGCACTGAACACATTTTTCATTAGACCAGTATACTCGTACATGGTGAAAATCAGACATATTTTAAGGCAGCATACCTAACCATTACACGATGCCTTCATTGCTAGCTGAAAAGCGCACTTTATGATATAAATCATAAGTGTAGATATCTACGATTCTGGGAATTCCAAGACAAGGAAAGATATTCTTTGCAGGCCTGATTTTTGGAAATAAATATTCAGCCTTATGGAGGGACGCCATGTCAGCGTCACAAGTTGAGAAGGCTTCCATTGAAGTTTAGAAATAATTCTTGAAATGAAGCTGTTCGAACAAAATTCTTAACATGTTATAGGTCTCTAAGGTTGCTATAGTGGGGATTCCACCAAAATTGATTGAATTTCTGGAGAAGTTGTTTGAACAAATGATTACATATGTTATGTGTATGTACGTCTTGTGGTTATTGTGGTCATTGATGTTTCTAGTCAAATTTGGAAGAACTCTGTCAAAGACAATGTTGTACGTTGATAGATAAACATGGATGCTCGTTGCAGGTTAGTGAGACGTTACAATAACAACGCTAATTAAAACAATCAAAATATAGACATGATAACTGCAGTATAATTGTGCGTGCAAAATGAATTACTTTTATTCTTACAGAATCATATTTAGATGGCATAAACATGAACTGGAACAAGAACATTTATACATCCAATAACGAATACAGAGAAGGATTTTGGAAATATTTTTTAAACATCAATAAAAAAGACTTACCGGACACGACAGGTTGTAATGTAGAAATACATACTGGAATAATATAAAATAAAAGATAAGATTACATGATGACAAAATATGACAGCAAGTTTCGTCGATCCACTCCATGGACTGTATCAGGCATAATTTATATTCGGTTGGTAACAGAAAGAATCACGATTTTAAGGACTGTTTAATAATAGTGTTCAGGCCATCTGCTTATGAAGAGTGTAATAACTTTCGCACAAACAAAACTTACCAGAAATATACAATAAGACATTGGCTCTGTGTGCATTTGGTAAGGTTTTCAGTCGTTATTTGTGGGTTTTAAAATCATTTTCAATATCTATCATCATATTAGTTATTTATGATAGTCTGTTGACCTCAATCAGCATTCTTGGTGTTTCAACAAGTACCCAATTTTATAAGACTGAGTCTGGAGGCATGTCTCAAAAATGCATCCATGTAATTGGTCAATTTGAATTCTGCATTCGAAGCCAACCAGTCAGATGCTTCAGTGCTGAGACTGGACTATAAACTCGTTTTTATAACCTCATATCTAGCACATGCATGCAAGTTCTAAAAGTCCCTGAACATTTTACCACATGAACTAAACAGAGGATGGTCATTTGGTGATAAATGACTCAATGTGAATTACATTCAGACAAATCACCGAAAACAATGAACACCATTTTACAATTTTGACGTCATTTTTCAACAATATTTCAATATAATTATACAGCGATTAGTTGACCTAAATTGCATCCGAGGTCAGACTGACAAATAACTGAATGAATGTGCACAGTCATGTAATACATGTGGGGAAACATGTGCATTGCTCAGACTTCGAGACTGGCAATTGAGAGCTCTACTGACTGAGCTAACTGGGCTGGCACACCTTTTAGGAATGACACAAGTATCTTGACAAGTTTATACAAAACAAAAAATAAACTACAAGTACTTACTAGTAACAGCAACTATCATATAAAATGGAGCCATCTGGACCGTGGTAATCTTATTATGGTTTGTAAGTTCAAACAGTACAAACACTTTCTTAAGTAGGACAAGCTCTATTACTATATTCGACAGCACAAGTTTCATTCAGAAAGATAAGGAATAAGTATAGAGAGTTTAAGATAAATTTGTAATACTAGTTTAGTTCAGTATTGAAACACCAGGGCGTAAAAGAATTTTATACCATATATAGACTGAACATGCATATATATTCAAACTTTGAATGAAGGCATGAAAATGTGTCATACACTTTCAAATATTACCTTAAATGGCAATGTTTAGTATACATGCCACTGTAGTATTCCAGGACCATTATTTCAACCAATAGTACATACTGTAGAGTCCAGTGTCAAGCATTAATGGGGAGTAATGGTCTATATATATATATAGTGCAACGTCTACAGAGCAGCCCTCACTCAAGCAACAAACTCTTCACCATAGGTATTAATCTTTCACATAGGCATTGGAAATAAAGCCCAATGATGGCTTTAAAACAGCTGAACATACCCTGACATTGATAAGGCATTCAAGTCTTCGTAAGCGTTAGACCTTTACTAATGGTTGTATATACCTGTACATGCAGAAGTTGTAATGATCAGAACATTTTTAATGTTTCAGTCAAATTATTTTAACTGTCACAGTTCAAACGATTGACCTTTCCAAATAAGATGATTTCCATATTAAAATAGAGTGAAATTATACTTTGACCCCTGTAATTATAAAACAGATATAAGTCATAATCCTGTCGTTCTCATCAATTATACCAATACATGTACATACATATCAGATAATTAGGGACTTATTCAATGAATATTCAAGTCAATATATTATGCACAAGAGTAAGTAAAAGTATACTAGTACAAAATCAAACACTTTTATATTACTGCAACAACTGGAATGGTCTAAAACAGAGTATACATGAGTTTGTGCTTCATTCTGGAAGAATAAGGCCATCCTTAAGAAATTTAAAAAAATATTTTGGGTCATTCTTTTTCCTTGCTCGTAGAAAAATCATAGACTGTTTCTACATTTGAAGATGAGACAACTTTGAATGTACACTTTTTATTCCTTTTATATGAAAATGATTGGATAAGCCACAGCATAGAAGGACATACACATAATACATGCACATACAATACATCAATACATCTACGCACAAGTAGACTGATGAGGAAGCCATTACAGTATTAAAATAAAAAAAATAAAAAACCTACCTACCTACCCACTGTTAAAATTCTGGGTCGGGTAACCACAAACAAACAATTGTTTAAGGATGGCTCAATTAAGACCATATATTTACGCCTGTGCTTGCTGTCTCCCAACTAGACTTTGTGAAGTTTGGTAATAAAAATTAATTGAACAAGCTATACATCCCTTCATACTGATACAAAACAGAAACAAGTGACCATTTTACTTCTCTTTTGCTGATCCAAACCCCGGTGAAACTTTCTAGAACAGTTCAAGAAATATTATTGTGCTGTTCAAGAACTTAAGTTTAAGAACAATACCTAAAGACAAATTTTAAGAACACTTTGTTCCTGAATGGTTCTTGATGAAAGTTCTTGAAAAGTTCAAGAACTTGTATTCTAGAACTGTTCAAGAACACTTCACAAACATTTTGTACAAGAACTGTTCAAGAACACTTCTCAAACATTTTGTACAAGAACTGGTCAAGAACACTTCTCGAACATTTTGTACCTGAGCTGTTCAGATACTGTATATGAACTACTGTTCTTAAACTGATCCTGGAAAGTTCATAAAATTGTCTCATATAACATTTCTTAAAATGTACTTGAAATGTTCTTGAACACTTTAAAAACACAAGAGCAATTCAATAATCAGTTCTTGAAACTTTTCAAGAATGGTTCTTGAACATTTTAGTACAAAAACTATTCAGGAACAATTCCTGAAATCAGTTATCGCTGTTCCAGAAATGTTCTTGAAAGTAACGGTAAGCCATCCATCAATGGTTAAAGTATTCTGTCCATAATGTTGGGTAATTTCCCTTCTATATAATTATATGGTAACTAAACACAAAATAAATTTGTAAATTGTATAATGTATGTTAAATTTAATTTCACAGCAGTTGCAAGTTATAATATTCTAGGCTGTCCTTCTCTTTATATTTTTTAAATGGTGCTTTTATTGAGAAAAAAAGTATTTATTATTGACAGTATAAATTAAACAAATATTGGAATAAACATTTTTAGGTTATTTTTCCCCAAGACAACGCAGAGACCATACCACACATCAGTGTTTATTGATACTAATGAGTTTATATTTTCATTACAGTAATATAAGAGTGGCTTTACTACTTTGTTTAATTAAATACAGTAAAACCTCAAATATAAGACAACCATTGGGACTCTTAAAAACTGGTCTTAATATTAAGATGGTCTTAATATTGAGGTTTAATAAAGAGCAAAACAATTAAAATGGATTTAAAAATTGTGTTGATTTTGAGGTGGGCTTATTATTGAGATGCAGTGCGTTTCATAAAGAATCCTAAGTCTAAAAACTTATACCCAACTTAGGACTGTCATAAGACAAATCTTAAGACCGTTTCAGGGAAGTGGTCTTAAGTTTCACCTAAACTATCAGTACAATTCTCCATGAAAGAACGAAACACTGCCTTCTGTAAATGCTAAACTGGAAAAATCCATTGTTTAAGTAAGTCCGGAAAAATGATAACATCCCGATACTTAACTAAAAATAGTGGCGTGAGATAAAAAATTATGTGACCAAGTGACCTGATAAAGCAAAAAATATCAGGCACCCTAGCTGTTATGCACCAGTCAATTGTAACCACGGCCCCCCCAGGTCCGGGGAATAGCGGGGACTTTGACTTTCGGTCCAGCCAATCCCAGGTAAAATCTCCGTCCTGCGGGGACAAACTGCTGGTAAAATCCCCGCCAAATGCCCCCGCACCCCGGGGACATCCTAGGTAAGGCCCATTGCCCGCTATTTTCGGCGCGAAAACAAAACCACCGCATTCACTCGGCACTGCGGGGCCACCTGGAACGTAAAAACACGGCCCATTTCCCCCGCTATCCCCGGTATACCCCCGGACCTGGGGGGGCCGTGGTTACAATTGACTGGTGCATTATCGGGTCGAAATTAAAGCAAGTGACAGGATAAATACGTTTATGTACAGTGCAAATGTGAAACTATATTTAGTAACACATGCAATAAGAAGTGTTATAAAATCCGTTCGGGGCGTCTGTCAACTGATAACACAAGCGAGCGCGGATAGCGGATTATCTGAAGTCGATCCCGTATTTTCCACCTTGCCGCTTACAGTCCTTTGATTACAATGACTTCCTTTGCAGTCGATCTTGATCATATACGCGCTCATATGTATCTATTCACTAAACAAATTCATATGAGCGTCTCCCGATTCAGACGAAAAGAGGACTTTGGCCAACATGGCTTTAGAATTATTTCACTGGTTTATTATCGGTTTTCTCCTGATTCTACCAATTTTGTACGAGTTAAGCGGTACCTTCAGATACCATGCTAAGTTTACGCTTTACTACGCCTGTATTTTTGGCATTTGTACAGTGGTGTGTATGTACGGATGGATACGACCAGGGGATGTGAACAATCATTGGTACGTAATTTATCTGAAATATATTGTTTTGTTGAGACACTGCTTATAACTGCAACACCCTGGTTTCTGATATGTCCTAGGTATGTCAGAAATTAGTTCAACTGACCAGGTTCTTTTGACAGATATTTAGAGTCTGGCATGATACACGACAATGTAAATCAAGGGGAAGCAGTGTGCACAGTGTGGGGCTCAAAACCACGACCTCTCGACATCAGTATGGCGCTCTAGTACCAGTTGGTTAATCATGTTACCCCATATCGATACACTCATCCCCTTTCTGGCATTTGAGGCTCATTAGATGTTTATATTCTCCCAGGTATAAGCCAGGCCCATTCCAGAATGGGGGGGGGGCCAAACATGAGGACAAATGCCTCGCACTTGAGGCTCAGTGGGGGGAAGGTATGGGAGAGTGTATCCCTCTCCCTTAAGTGGGGTCCGGGGATCTTCTAATTTTTTCAATATATAGATATGTAGATAGATAGATATTGATTTGCATATATTGAACACTGAAACAGTTTTTTTACAAAGCAGCAAAAATCATTCTTACAGTAATAAGTAGCGTGTAATTGTCGATTTTTGTCATGAAAATTGAAATGTGTGTAATTTGTAAATGTGCAGTGCCTTTTGGGGCAAAATATGGACGAGTTTAGGCCCCATTTCCCCTATGATATTGCCCATCTGCCAAATTACATTGCATTTCTCCCCATCCAAAGGGTACCAATCCCCTTTCTGAAAGAGAAAAATACACTGATGTCTGTTTTAACCTAGATAAATTTATCCTTGGTGTCATCATTAAAGCAAATAAAGGGGAAAAGTTTGACTTAATACTTGCACTGTGGTCTAGCAATTAATCTAATTGGGTGATTGTCTAACTCTAACCAAACACAACTACAACTGTTTACTTCCTCATACTTTATGTGGAAGTGGTGTGGTAATTTAAGTAATAATAGGAAGTCATGCATGTGCTGATTAACTCATAGTACTTAAGTTAGTAGATTGTTAAATGTTAGCATTATTTGAAAAATTATTTGTTTTCATTGTATTTTAATGTCTAACATGTATGTTTACCTAAATGTGATTATAAACTAATTATGATTTGATATGATGTTTGATCAATGTTCATCATTTTTTGTTTGTTTTAGGTTCATAATCTGGGCTATGAATCATGTAAAGAATTTATTTGGGATTGAAGTCGAAATCCGAGGAGAAGAAAACTTACTTTCTGATAAACCGTACATCCTCGTTATCAATCACCAGAGTTCATTGGACTGTATAGGTAAATACATCGAGGATTTATTATCTGTATGTAACATAGGCTACTTCACAATCCTAAACAGTCAAACATTTTCCTGAAGTGAATGATTTAATTTTCTTAAGTGATGTAGAAATTTCTCATATTTGCCTTAAGTAACCATTTATTTTGATAACCATCAGTTTCAAGAAACTAACAGTTTACAAATCAATGGAAAATCCATGTTTTCTTCCAGCCTTTTTATAGCCATTATTCAGCTATATTCCCAATGCCAAAAATTCCCAATTTGTATGTAAAAAATCCCTTAAAGTCTGAAGAAAAAGTGTTGGTTAAATTTAGCCAAAAATTGACAAAGTTAGAGGCTTTTCTCTCACAGGCAGTTTATATAAATTGCAAGTGTTGATAGATTAATCACTACATCCTTTACTTTTATTCTTAACATTTTGCTCTAATTTCTAGACTTTTCCCCCAATGTCTAAGTTTAAAGCACATAAATTCCCAATTTGAAGAGAATGGGTCCAAAAAAGCCAAAAATAAACCCTGAAAATAAATTGGTTTTAAATTAAATAAGTGCATTAAAATTGTTAATATATATTTATTTTTTTCTTAAAAAAACAACAAATAAGGGCACATCCTAATTTTGGTGAAATAGCCAAGTATTTCTAGGCATATCCACATTTTTTAGCTATTTAGGAAGGGTCTATGAGTCAGAATGGGAATTTCCGTGTATGTGTACATGTATATTATATTGATAAAACACTAAAATTAGAAATGAAAAATATCATTCTAATGGAAATCCGCCTCATCAAGAATTTCATATTTCTGTCATCGTCATTTTTAGAGTTAGAATTGGTAAATTGTGTTAAGTTGAATTGGGAATATTGGTACAGGTCTTTCTACAGTTAAATACTTCAATAAAGACACAGGACAAGACAAATTTCTGTTTCAACAGATCTCCAACACATGGGGGTTTACCTATTCTATAATTCAACGAGTCCCTTATTTACATTGTCCACACTGGGGTTATCTATGTTTCTAAACATGCACAAGTGTGTGTTATAGTATGAGTCCATAAACTGACCTTGCAAGTAGGGCTGTCACGATATCATGATATCTTGCAATACTTTAGCAACATATCGCAATATGTAGTACTTCAATATATTGCTTCATTAACCTATGATACGACTGTACATGATTTTCATGTATGTGAGCACATGTATTCAATTCCAGACCTTTCAAATTCATTGGAAAAAGTAAATGGTAGTGAATTGTAGTATTAACTTTCTATAATCAAGCCGAAAAATGTATTGTTAAAAACCAGTACATTCATTTGATATTGTGGTAAAATCCAGCTTGGCTGCATATTGCGATATACTGAAATATCGTCATATCGTGACACCACTACTTGCAAGTGTCGAAATCTCGCTCTATATATTTTTTTATCATGTGCCATTTTGTGTATTACCGGTATATACATGTATATATGACTTTGATAGGAATGTTTTCAATATGGCCAAATAGAGGGTGTGCTCTCATGAAGAAAGATCTGAAGTACACGGGACCCTTCGGTCTTGCTGCTAGTCTCTGTGGTGCTGTCTTTATTGACAGATTAAATCACGAGAAAGCTTTGGTCACCATGCAAAAAACATCCAAGACAATTAGTGAGAGAAATGTAAGTGGTAAAGAAGGACGCACTGGATATGAATAAGACAGTGTTGAATATCCATAGTTATACAAAGCCATTTAGTTATGTTCTCTTATGCACAGGGGACTGTTTGGGCCTCTTTTCTGCATGCAACTAACCCTTTAATCAGATGTTTCAGTTTCAGCTCCTTTAAGGGAACATTTCAAGAAAGACCTGTTGACCCACAAATATATCATGATACAGACTTAAGTATCATTTGACAGACCTCTTTTATTTTGCTGAACTATTTGGCAATTATTTACCCGTTACATAAATTTATTTAACCTTACACATATAACACACACTACAACTCGCCCCTAGCCCGTCAAATAGTACGGTCATCAACATTTTTTCTTTTCCAAATTGTCTGTGACAGTCAAAATCAGTGTGTACACTGGCAAGTATTTTTGTAGAATTAATTTTTAAGAGTTTTGCAAAAGTCTGTGGTAGACGAATTATGAGAAAGAATCATTTACAGCAGTTTTGTGCCACACTTTTAATTTATTGTGACTTATTGTTGTCATGGAAACTGAATTTTTAAAAATTATTGTACTTAAACCAACTTTCTTTTATTATGGTTTTCTCAGTATAGTTAAATTGTGCTCAGGAATAGTTATCAAACATTTACAGGTCTTTCTTAGAATGTTTTATACAAATGTACACACAGAAGATGGTCACAAGTTCTCTCCCTTCATCCATTCTAGAGTACTCTACCTTTTTTTTTTGTATTTGCGTTTATTTATCGTCGCCACCGGTTTCCCATATGGGCGACGCCTCCAGAAGAATGTTAGTCATATTAGATTTTTGGAGGATAGTGTATGATACAGAAGATGCCCCAGTTCCAGAAGCACCCCTGGTTCTTTAACGTGTTCGATGTAAAGCATCATACACGGGACCTCGGTTTTTAAAGTCTCGTCCGAAAGACTGTTAGTACGGTCAGTGATGGAGCGGGGAATCGAACCAGCGATCCCTGGATTACAAGTCCAGCGTTTTACCACTGGACCATGGATCCGCTACTTTTATATACATACCACTATAGAAGGGATAAAGGGAGAGAACTGGTGGCAATCTTTTGTGGTTTCATATGGCTGTATTTAATCAACCTTTGGTCTAAAAGTATGTATGATTCCTGTCAATAGATTAAACATATTATGTTCTCCAATGGCAGTTTTTATGGATAAATATAACAAAATTCAGATATACAATGTAAGAATCACTGGACATCGATTTTGTAGGAGAGGAAGCTTACAGGAGGGTGGTGGTTCTACCCTGGTATTCGCATGGGAGTCTTCCTCCACCCTTACAGCTGGAATACTCACTACCTGACCCTGACTGTTTATGTGACTGAAATTCCTATTACACAAAATAATCTCTGACCATGGACACATTTGTGGAGAGAATTTCGAAAAGAAAAATCGCTGTTTCTCTACCCTACATTTTGTTCAGTATGTTACAGGAAACCCTACATTTTGTTCAGTATGTTACAGGAAACAAGCATGTTTTTTACCTGATTGTAGATTTTTGTTTTGCTGGAATCTCAGGAAGATGTGCCAAGTTTATTCATGCTAAATTTCATTGTCTCTGTTTAAGAGTCTAATTTTGACAAGTTTTTTTTTCAAGTTTTCATCTTCCTTCGGTTCTAAAATAACAAAGATCCATCATCCGTGTTTAATTAACCCTGGATAGGCAGTTAAAAGTTTGTGATTGAATAATTGTACTGGTCAATGATAGTTTTGTTATTTTATTTTCATAATTATGATCAACCCAGTTTGTTATGGTATATATACCTAGCCATTATATAAGCCTATTGATTCTTGTACAAGTATGTTACGACAATTATTGTGTGGTTGCTGGTATTTTCCATTGAAGAAATTGCGAGGGAAATCCTAGAAACCAATTAAGGGATTATTATACAATTTTAAGGGATTTTACATATGGTTAGGGGGTCGTTTACCAATATAGGGATTTGTTGAGTAGTTCGGGGGTTTGTATATATGGTTACAGGGTTGTGTATCTGTCAAGTGATTTTTATTCACAGTTAGGGGCTGGTATGTCTGTTTAGGTTTTTTCTTACACCTGTTGACACAATGTTGACCAACTAGTTTATCCAGGGTTAATATATCTGCTTATATACTATATGTTTTACCACATCTCCTAGGGCTTACTATACCTGTCTGGCTATGCTTGATTATCTTAGGAATGACTCAGATATGGCCAGATCGTTGCTGCGTGCTCGTGAAGAATGAACTGAAATGGGTGGGGCAGTTTGGTGTCGCGGCCCAACTATGTGGAACTGTGTTCATAGATCGACTAAATCCAGAAAAAGCTCTTAGTACAATGCTAAGAGCCTCAGCGGAGATAAAAAAGCGAAATGTAAGTTACAGAAACATGGCAAACAATGAAGTGGAGGCCTGGTTATTGTATATTGAGATCTTCTTTACTGTAAACGGGCCTAATTCTTTATAATCGTCTAATTCACATGTATGATTAGAGGACAGCTGTATCAGAAGTATTGAAAGGTGTCTTTTTCTCAAAATATTGGAAAATATTTTTTTTTCAAAAATAATGAGAAATCGTCTTTTTAATCGAAAATAATGCAAAATCATCTTTTTTTAAAAGCAATGGAATACATAAAAAAGTATTGATCTTAGTTGATTTAGTGGTTTCCTGCAGTTTGTGCAAGGCAATGTTGCTTCAGCTTTCCTTATACAAAATGTATATATATACATGTATACAGTTCTATCAACTATTGATTGTGTGTTCTAAATACATTGTGTGTTCTAAATACATTGTGTGTTCTAAATACAGGACCGCACCTAATGATGTTTCAAACATTAAAAAATATGTCATAGTGTAACACTTTTCTTTCTTTCACTGTACATAAACATATTGTATCTGTTCTAAAGTGGTATTTATGCTCCTATAAAATTAATAGGGTTGTCACAAATGTTATATTGATACAAGTTAATTGATCCAATATCAATATGGATGTTGTAATATCATATCATTGAAAACCTCATTTGTTTACTAAGCGATAGTTAATGAAAATTTATACATAATTTATTTTCAAGTTTTCATTATCAACTTTCTGTGCATAATTGTGTGCATGTTTTTGTTATAACGTAAAGTGATATATAGGAGCATTTTGGGTTGTTAAAACAGATTATACACTGGGATAATGTTCCTAGATACAAATATTGATGATTGTATAACTGACATTGTCGATATATCGATACAGACTTCGTCATCAAGACACCAGAACCTATAAAAGTTCTGTTTAATAAACTTCATCGGACAAATGTTTCCCAGCTGCAGGACCCTCACCTTGGAAATGTTCTCGGGGTTCCATTTGACCCTGTAGTTGACACTTGGAATTTCAAAAAGTCACATTTTGACCCTCAGGATTCTGGCTGAAGGGTCAATTTTTCTCAAAATTATATGTAATATGGCTATAAAATGATAAAATCTGGTATTTTTTTTATCAAAATGACCCTTGAGATTCAGCATCTAGTGGAACCCAGGTACTTAGATTTTGGTCATTATGATATTTTTGGGGCTAAAAATTAATTGGTTCATTAAAGTATTCAAAGTGTTTCGAACAGTGTACATGTACTAGGTATTTTTATCCTATGACAAAATCTGTAACAATTGAAAGAGTTTTCATCTCTCTCAGTTAGGTATGAAATATACCCTATTCAGTTAATTTTGCTGTGCAGTTGACTGTAGTGTTTGGGGTGATATTCTATCGTTTTTACATGTTGGGAAATGTATTACATTAGTGGCCCTCACTGTAAGTTAAGATTTGGTGGTACATGTATCAATGTTTTATTTGCATGACTTTAAAGTTATTTGAGTTATAACTAACATACTTTCATTCAATGTTTATTTCATGTAATTAGTATTTAACTTGTTCATTGTTATTTAAATACTGCATTATGCTAACAAAATTAGACATGTTTATATTGAAAACCGAGGACGATAGTGTCCATTTTTCAGGCTGTTCAATTTTCAAAGGTTGGTTGCCAGATTTGATTAATAAGAAATTAATTCGATAAACTAAATGCAACTTTAATTATGAAATTGGCTGTTTTGAGACAATGTTGTCATATTTTGTAGTCAGATTGAAGTATAAATTGCCAATTGACATAGCAAATCTTACAGAAACTGTTTTTGATTTTATATACTGTTACAGTAATATTTTTTGTACCTTTATTTCCTATGCATTACAGCGTCAATCATTTCAAATTTCCAATAACTTTGCTGTTATTGCAGGTAAAAATTCTAGTCTTTCCAGAGGGAACAAGGAACCATGAAGGAAGTATGATGCCATTCAAAAAGGGAGCTTTCCATCTTGCTGTGCAGGCCCAGGTTTGTCTGATTACATTGTTTGTGTGTGTGTGTGGATTTTGCGTGATTTCTACCAGTATTTTTAGCTCGTCTAAGCACTAAATCATAGTAAAACCTTGTAAACACTCCAGGGGTCACACTTTTTACTTGCTTTATATGAGACATAGTCAGAATGTTTGCCTCAATGAAATCTAGTCCAAGTTCGAAACTGGGTCATCTGGGGTCAAAAAGTAGGTCACTATGTCCAATTATAGTCAAACCTTGTAAACCCTCCAGAAGTCACATTTCTGACTTGCTTTATAAATATAAGACATTGTGGCAATGTACTGCAGTGAGCGATATAGGGCCACCATGGTGCTCTTGTTGTTACTGGTATTTATGGGGTCAGTTTTAGTTTCCAGGGAACTTATTCACTAACATTTTTATGTCTCTTCCGCATGTTCTTGTCGTTTGTAACAAGAGTAGATTTACTTGATTTGTCCTATTTCAATCTTAAGATTTACTTGATGGGGTGGGGAACCCATTGGAATATTGTCTAGAAAATTACAATTTTCAATAAAATCTTGAATTCAAGGGTCAAAAGTGCTTCAGCATTGACCGAAATAAACTTCAGTAAGTTTGTGGGAAAGTGTATTTGTGAAATAGACTCGGGGAATTGATTATTATAAGTGTAAGCCAAAGTCCTAACGTAAAACTAAGCCTAAGTCTCGAATAGATATTTGTGAATAAGGTCCAAGAATCTGTAGGCTTCAACAGTTAAACAAAACTCAAATTTGCCTATGGCAGCATCATTCAATGGCACATCCAGTGTAATTGTGTGATAGTTATGTATTTATCAGATGCAAAACTTGGGTCACTTTGCAATAAATTTCACAATAATTGTGTAAGGTAATACAGTTGGCCCTCGTTCATGCAGATTCATTGGGGCCTAAATTGTATTTTAAATGATACATGGTTTTGAATGGCTCATTTCGATTAGACGTGCCTTAGAAGATAAACTGGTAACTTATATTTATTTTGGATGAGGCCGACATAAAAAATATGTTTGTTTCCCCTCCCATGACCCTAGCCCACCAGGGTAGGGTAGGTAGTTAGGGCAGATTTTTTTTTCATAAGTTATTTTCTCACTTTTTTTGCTAACCTCCATGAAATATTTACGGTAGGGGTAATTTTCAACGGTCGGTCGTGGGAGGGGAAACAAACAATATTTTATTATTGGCCTGATACCAAGTTTTTGGATAGAAATATTTCGGCCAAACAAGATCCTACTGTACGTGTGTAAACACTAATATGAATAAGGAGATTTTTTTATCCATTCAGATTCCTGTGGTACCAGCGGTATTTTCATCATATTCAGAATTCTACAATAAAAAAGACAAGAAATTTACTACAGGTATGAATTGCAATTTTAAGGTATTTTGTGCATGAAATGTGAAACAAGTTCTTACAACTTGATGTTAAATTTAACTGTTGCCTAGGTTTCATTCCTGTACTCTGCCGTAATTCAGGGAGTATAACAAATTGCAGAAGAATCTGGCGGGATTTGAACTCAAGATCATCAGCTGGTTCAGGAATCCTGCCCTAGACCTCAAGTTTTGCCGCTTTTTTTTCTATTTGCTGCATTGCTAATTAATCACTTTACTTAGAAAGGTTTGAATTCAATATGAATAAATCAGAATGAATTTAGTGCAAACAAAAATCTGTAACATATGTAATTGTTAATTGTTTTAATTAATAAATAATTTACCTTCCTATTATTTGAGTGAGATATATGTCGGCCATTACTGCTAAGTTACCTCTGGTTTTTTGTTTTTTACAGGAAAATACATTATAACGTGTCTACCGCCGATACCTACACAAGGTCTGACAGCAGATGATGTGACCGATCTCACAGAAAATGTTCGTAAACTGATGCTCGACACTTTCAATCAGTCATCTTTCGAAGCGACTCAAAACAAACTTGCTAGCAAAATCACAAATGGCGCGAAATGAACATAGTGACGATTTTATTGTTTTGAATTGCAAGGTTTTTGTATAAAATCAGCATTTTTGGTCATCAGAGTAGAATATTGATAAAAATTACTCGAAAGTATGACGCTGCTTGGTTTGCACTCCTTTAGATCGTTTGAGAATTACTGAATTACCTATGTGCTGTTTTAAATGACGTCATTTTGAAAGTATTATATTATAATCATATTTGCTTATGTTTGAAATTTTTGTATGCAACCATATTGCAACTGTAATCATCTGTACTGTTACATGTATATGCTTAACAAAAAAAGAAACACACCATGGAATTTTCCAGAAATTACTTAATTTCTTGATTAGATACAATTCAAGAAGATATTATAATACAGGGATTAAAGCGACATCACTTTTTTATGAAAATACTTTTTATATATTTGGTGAGGGATGACATATTCTTGCTTGTAAAAGTATTTATATTTCACTAAATTTGACATAGTTTGCATTAATGAAGACTTTTTAATCCTGGTTTTTTTTCTTAGAAATTTCGCTGTCTCAGATGAACTCGAGGCGTAAACTGTTGTCTGTGGCAATTTCTGACATGAAAACATGTGTGAAAAACGTTTTTGATATAATGAAACCTTATGTCATTCGATGTGCGTTATCAAAATGATAAATGAGAGTATCCTGTCTGATCTGCCAAAGTCGGCTACTTTCGTTTTAGAACACGTCAATATCAAAGAAACAGAAGGTCTTCTTGTAACGAGAAATGCAATTAAGGTGGTTTCAAACCACCATATAGCCATCTGAGAAGAGAGAGAAATATGTAATGTTGCTTAAAATCTAAAAGAAGCAACTTAAATATTGAGATTTAATTAAATCGATGCCTGTTCACGACATATTTTTGTACTCGGACTTTGGTGTGCATAAAAAAAATCTTAATCAGAATGGTGCATTTTTGTTTTTGTTAAGTATATATTAGATGGTCTATTATTGAATATTATAAGTTAATTGCTAGATAGTTGTGTCTTTTTTCTTGGAAAGAGAATACAGTGTTTTTCCCCCTGAAAATTGCCTCATGTATCAACCTATCTGATGCTAAGTTGGAGGTACTCGTGATCATATTTTTAGAGAATTTATAAATTTTCGTGGGACTTGGTTTTGTAGGGGCGAGGTAGAGGGATTCAGCTGGGCTTTACTAGTGCTTGTATTTGCTTACATTTTTGGGATGATTGGTTTGATTCACGTCTGGGTGACGTTTTTGGTACCATCACGTCTGGGTGACGTTTTTGGTACCCAATCTCTGTCCGGAGTTGTCTTTCTTTGTAAGTTCTGCATACTGCTCTCTGGTCTGGTCTTAATTACAAGAGTTGTGTAAAAACTCTAATATTTGATTTTAATAAAATAAAAAAAAAATTGTATACTCTATAAATTTTACAGTAGTTGTTTTGACTAACTATATTAAAGCACCTGAATTTAGATATTAAACACATTAAGACTAGCATTTTATTGGAACTGTTTAGCATATTCCTCAGTTATACAACAGTACATAAAATCCATCTTTCTCAATCTAAATAATTATATTGAATTTCTGTTAAAACAAATGCAACAATCATCAAATTTCTTTGTGGTTTTGTATATTTTTTGTATGTTTCTAGACCAATTGTTTTCTATACTAATTGTGTGAATTGTCATGTGACCACCACATTTCTTTCTGTCATTGACAACGATGTTAGTTGGAGTGTTCCAGGAACGACAGCTCTGGGTAGAGATTGGTCCTGTACCTTAAATGTTGGATGATTTATTTTGCCAATTTTGAGAGTTGAACACAGTTATTTAACTAACAATACCATAGATGGTATACTACTTGATTTATGATAAAATCTATGTTGATAAATGTGACATTCCTGTGTCAACTTGTTGTAACAACCAACTCACTCTCTTATGATGAAATCTATGTCAATAAATGTGACATTCCTGTGTCAACTTGTTGTAACAACCAACTCACTCTCTTATGATGAAATATGATATAAATACGCAATTAAGTACAAACTCCGAAGTTTATTGTATACATGCAAAGCAGAATTCTGTAAGATTTTTGTCTTCCGTTCATATCTTTTCCTTGGCTATGTTCAAGTTACATTATATTGTATACCAAATCTTGGGAATAAATATGTTAAAATTTAACTGGTAGTTTTTTATTAACATCTTGTTTCAGAATGAATGGAGAAATATGATTCCATTCTCAGGAGAATAAACAGGTCTTTATTGTAGAAAGATTCATATGATAAATGTTACACAATAAGTTCTACACAACTGTATGTTTCACTTCACAGGCATTAAAATCTGTTGATTTTTCTGACACATTAAGCTGTACCTCCACAGCTAGATATAATGACACATATAAATACCTTTATATTCTGTTTGACATTTTTTAACAACTTATAATTTCTTGAAATTAATTGCAAATTTTAAAATTAGCGATACAGTCATTTTCTGAAAAAGACTTTTATTCAAAGAGCTTTTCTGTGTACATCTAGTACAAATAGCACATACACAATCCTGCAAAGGTGTGGGCTAAATTTGTGGGGGTTGGTCCGGAATCTGCAAACAATTTATCAAGGATGTTATTGGTTTAGTTTTATTTAATTTCTGACTGTCGCTGATGTGGAAATTTTGTCTATAATTTAATGAATATTTTAATCTTACCATGACAAAAATATGATATATATATGTATATGCAGTTAAATCACTACAGTAAATGATTACTGATTGTTTTCAAACAGGGTTAATTTGAGTTGAATTTCCTTTCCTAGTTGATTGTAATAGGAAAATTGCGCTATTTGAAAAATTTATGCCAAAATAATTTTTTGGAACCCAACAATTCTCTCATTTCCATCCCATTGCACTCTCACTATTCTTTGATTGATTGATGTTTCCATATTTTATGTAAAATTGTATCAAATTCAATTTTTGTAATATGTATCGAGGAACGATGGCATGTTTAAAGCAGAATAATTTTTGTGCAAAAAAGTAAGTATACATGCATACATTTGAATGAATTCCATGATTAAAGTTTTCAATAAAAGCTATTTTTGAATGTTTATTGATTCTTATTTTCATTTAATTTATGTACTGGATACAAAGAAGTAGAAAGGAGACTTGCTCAGCTGAGCACAAAATCTCAGGTTGAGCTATTAGGTTTGTTAGTCGTCCGTTGTCTATCAATATTGTCCTTAAACAACAACTCCTCGTAAACCGCTGAATGGATAGTGTCCAAGCTTTATAGGAATGATCCTCTTCCAAAGTTGTCGAAAGTGTTCTGGTCTGCCGCAAAAGTAGGTCATAGGAGCTTTTGAAAGTTTAAACATTATCAAAACTTCTTGTCCAAAACCATAAGGCCGAGAGCTTTGATATTTGTGTATAGCATTATCTAGTGGTCCTCTTCCAATATTGTGTAAATTATTAAGTTCTGTCAAAGAACATGGCCACCAGGCAGCGGACCCTTGTTCCCTATTTGTATATAGGGGAAACTACAAACAACTTCTCCTAAAATGCTTAGTGGATTTTGACTGAAACAACCAATTTATTGATTTATTAGTCTAATTTGGTCAAATGGGCAGTGTATGCAGGTGAGCAAAATAGGACCATCATGTCTGTTTATTGATACATTTAAGTATGGTGATTTGATTATCATCCCACTTCTGAATATTAATTTAAGTACCTGTCACAAAAATATCTTGCTTATTAAGTCACTATGATGAGTTGGCATATAGTGTAGCAAAAATAATGATGGTTTGATAAGTTTATAATTTTGCTGAAATATGTACACAACTACTTCAGTGTGTTAATGGACTGCGTTCTCGTACTAACTTGCAGACAAACACAATAATAGACTTACGGTAACCGTATTGCTGAGAATTTCTCAAGTAGTTACTGATGTATTGTCATGAATTTGGGGCCTGGTTTGTACGCAATACAGTGCGAAATGTACATCCAAGTTTAATCATGGTAAAAATACCTTTCACTAGGTAATTGGCACTAAGTTTGTGTATGTATATAATAGAATGATTGATTTTGAAATCTTGTTTTTATTTTCAAAACCTAACAGTTTTGATTGGTTATGGAAATTTTCTTCACCACATTTTGTATATAATGTGACGGAGTTTGTGTCAGCCATTCTGTTGTTAAAGAGCTTCTTGGCTGGAAGGAAACGAGCTTAGTTACTATGTAAACATACCATTGCGTTGTAGCAATGTTGTACATAATTCGAGGGTTCAGTGCAAGACTATACTAACACCTATATAAATACATAGGAATTAGGATAGACTTGCACTGAACCCTCGAATTATTGTTAATGATCAATCACCATTGATTTAATTTGTTTATAAATGTTTTTTAAGGCTTCTGGTTTCAGTGCTTATGTTGCATACAGGCAGACCTCAATCAAGTTCATTGGGTCCGAAATTTTATTACAAATAAGACGTAGTTTCAAATAGCCTACTTCAATTCGATGTGTCTGAGAAGATACATCGAGACCTGATCTTTATATTGGATGATACCAAGTCCTCAGATAGAACAAGGTCCTGCTATACCACTTAGAATGTTCTTGATCTATCAACTATTATGAAACAATATGAATGCATTTTCTTTGGCACATATTGAGGGTTGTCGCACAGTTGTTGTATCACAGTTAAAGCAATGAAGCAATTACCATGGTTTTACACCAAACCCTCAGTTAAGTGAAGGGCAATGGTCTTGAACTTCATGAGATGATGTTGGTGTGCTTGTGTATTTGTTGATCAAATAAATTATTATTGTCTGCATAAAACTTGTCACTGTGGGAGGCATATACTGTATAAGTAGCTATTTCCGCAATTTTGATTTCTGAGCAGCAATGTTTGTGAATCACCAAAATTAGTATTGTAAAATTCAGTAGTGAAGTATATAAAAATACACATATGTGAATGAGGGTGCTGGCAGATAATTTCTCCATTTTATTGAATTTGTGAAATACACAATCATTTCCATGTTACCATCTTATGCTAAAGTAATCACACTGGCAGTCTGTACATAAGTTTGTTCATCTATCTGAACACTTTATGTCTCAGTTACGACTTTTAATCAATTAAAAAGAATATTCCAATGAAACTTTGCTCAAATGTTAAGCAGTATGAAATGTAGGTCACAGGTCTTACATCCGAGGTCACTGGTAGGGCACTCTACTTTGGCGACTTTCGTCTCTTACTAGTTAACATCTTTTTGTTTCAATCTGATGATTAATGACCGATATAAAAAAGTTAATCTGTATTTGTGAAACAGTTTTATGTAAATCTGCCGGTCAGTACTGATGTTACTTGTCATTTGGAAGCGTATGGTTTAATGGTTTATTTTATGTTTAGCCGCTTGTTTAACAAATTGATGATATTATGTCATTTCAGCTTTGGAATATTTGTTCTTCTTATGCCTCATTCTCATCCTTTTGTTTCATTTAATGCTGCATATAACTGTTGACACAGCCTGTCTTTATTTACAGTAATTTATTTTTTGTGTGTTCAATATTGGTGGTATTCTTGTGTATGACCTGATCATTTATTTTACCTTAATTTGTTTTATATAGCATATATTAATTGATCATCCTTTAATTACTAATGTTAGTTGACAGTTCAATTTTATCTCATTTGACTAAGAGTGATTAACAGTGACCAAGAGTGACCACTAGACACTAAATGTGTCATATAATTCTGGAACTGTTGATAATGGTATTTATAAAAAAAGAAACGTACTCCATAGTAAAATTAATTCAATTATAACTCAAATTAATTTTGGTAAATTGCTCGATAATATACGAGTATGATGTATATAGAAGATAATCATAGATTCTGTTGTTTGATTCTGTCATCTTGTTTACTGCACAGGAGTATACTATATACATATATATTCGATAGAAAGGGCACAGGGAGAGAACTCTTAGGTGAGATAAAGGGAAAGAACTCGTGACAATCTCCTGTGGTTTTCAGTTCCAAGCAAAATGAACATAGGTTAGATGGGCAGACAACTGTGTTTGGCTGTAAGGTAGATCTTTTATGTTGGTAAATCCACTGGTATACACTGAATGTTTTATTGTTCGACAATATTAATTTTATCGTACACTCATCAACCTACACTGACTCTTCGCATATAATCTCTGTTGCTGAATAGGCTCTTTATAAAAATTAACTTAACAAAGTGGCTCTTTTACATTCGCTGATTATAAATCATGGCTTTGTTCAAATGTTCTCGAGTGTCGGATAAATATAGTTTGACTGTACATGATAAAAGTGAGGATAAGAGGATCATTTATATGTGGAGGTCTGTATTTTGTCTTAGAATTTGAAAATAATTGAAGGATAATTTCAGCTTTTGTGTGACAGTCCACTGACCATGTTTGTTCCCTAGATATAGATCGTTGTAATGTATGTGTCGTTATATAGAATCTACGAAGCAATGTGCAGTTACGTTCCTACTGCATTTATGATGAGAATTCTGTTGTGACAAACGTTGGTATAACAAGAGTTGACTGTACTGTTATAATTATTCAGAGTCCTTCAGTATTGTGCCTTATAAGTATAGCGTGAAAATGTATAAGGTATTGCTGTGTTTCTCTGAATCGATGAATATGTGTTTTAAAGGTATAAGTGGAAGTAGATGCGAGTATTGCGACATACTGGTTGTAACTGTAGTTATTTACCATATGTATGCAACTCCCTTAAGGCTATGTCGAACAAACAACATCATTAACAAATTGACTTTGATAGATTTATTCAGCAAAGAACGAACGTAGATATTTGGTTTGTGTGAAGTTCTGTTGAAATATGTGTGGTCCGATTTTCATGTTACAGAATATTAAATACAAAATTTGTAATTTGAAATTTCTCGTATGGTTTTTTTATTTCATGAAAAAAATGTATACCATGTAGTAACTAGTTATTTATCATATTTCAATAATCTTCATTATCAAGAGTAGGTTGTTTCAGGCTAGCACAATTTTTGTATATGAAATAACTTGTACGCTTGTATATCACACTGTATTTTTTTCTGATTTCAATTGAAGAGTGTTAAATTGTTACATGCAATTTAATTGGTCAGCAGGTTACCCATTAATATTCAGCAAAAAAGGAAACTTTCACAGCCAATTGGTCAAATTTATGTCACTATGATCTAAAAAGTGCTTGCTTTATGACAAATGCAGTTGTCTGCCATCAAACGGACTCTAAGGGATCACTCCAAATTTAAGAATCCTTCATAACGAAAGAAAGTCTGATTTTACTTTAACACATTGTGTGAAGTCTTTAATTCATGCTGCAACAAGAAGTACATGATGTACAATTTGTTCGGAAAATAAATTTGCAAATTTTAGAGAAAATCAAACAGTCATGAATATATATCTACAGTGATCAACAGTAAATCTTACATGAAAGTTAAACCATGTAGAACATCCTTTCAGTCTACAGTTTTTGCCAGATATATCTGGCAATTTCATTCAGTCTTGTTAAAATACTGAAAATTCTACAGAAAGCAAAGGAGTTTTTTTGGTTCTGGAGGTGGAACTACTTGGTCGACTGCATAGTTTATAGTAAGAAGTCATTTAATTGATAATAACCTCACTTATTAGCAATGATTATAATGAGGACGTGTGAAAGTTCTCAAATTCATTGATGATTTAGCTTTATATATTTGCTTCATACAATTTTGAAAATAAATATGAGTGATTACAAATCTACTGTGTTATATGCTTTTTTTGTTTACATTATAATAATCTTTAACTGGCTTCCAGTACGGATAGAAATATCCAGCTCAAGATTTACAGTTTCCAACACCAGTATAAACACAGAAATACCAGTCTGGTATGCTAGAAAACTTTGTGTTTTGGTTGAATAACTTCAACTTGAAATGTGTTTATACATGTAATATGCATTTGTGGAATAGCTTTTTGGCACAAGACAAAAACCGCCTCAATGCATGGTTGAAATAGCTGTGTCAGCTTCAAGGGTGGGAGGTCATGGGTTCAGTTCCTGCCTGCATCATACCAAGGATGTGAAAAATGGTACTGGTACCCTTTCCTACAATTAATACCCTCACTATACTGGTAGACAGGCACACCAAGGGGATTTAGACAAACAGTATTTTTTTTGTTATTTGGGACGTTTCGTCAAAATCCCTCGGGGCAGAGCTGTTTTGGGCATCAGAAATTTGGTTGGGGTGAAAAAAGTCTAATGACCCTTATATGCCTGCTGCTAACTCAGGATATATGATGCTGGTCCCACAAAAGCTGATTACTTGCTGAACAAAAGGGTCATGGAGAAAAGCTTATCTGTATTTGCCAGAAGTATTGAAGGAATGATTGCACACTGGCTTCAACAGAGTTTATTTCCTGTTTTTGCACTTTTGAGTGGAAAGATTACCTGTCTTTTCAATAGGTAGTTTGAACTTATTAATTTACATCAATTGACAAGTTCTTAAAGCTAATCACTCTTGGCAGCTGCTTCATGGGTTACTAACCAGCGGCCATGCTTAAAGTAAGGATTGTGAAATTCCTTATCAAACTCCGCCTAGGGGGCTTGAACTTACAACGTTTGGATGGGAGTCAGGCACTTTGCACCTCAACCACTACACCTCCCTAAACGTATCTTTATTTGAATTATTCTCACTGATGTAACAGTTTCAGTTTTAAAGTCTGATGATGTTTCACTTACTGGCACATACACAACAAACAATGACCTTGGTGTTACCATGGAAACAAAACAAAACAAACAATACAATATAGTTCACTATTCATCTATATTTTTTCTCTTTTGAACAAGATTACTATGAACATCTAACAAGTAACAAAAATATGATAAGCATTCAATGCCAAATATATACTGTAATATACGGAAACTATGTAGAAAGCAGCAGCATAGGAATAAACATATCAATGGTTCTGTTCTAAAAACCCGTAACTGGATTTTGGCACGAAACTGTGTTTCGGTGAATTGTAAAGTATTAATATTCCCGCTTCTTTTGAGAAGATAGCTGATGCCACCCATGTTATTACTGAGAAAATGTTGGGTGACAAAATACTGAATTCTGATTGGACAAGGTCATTTTGTGCTAATAAGCATTTTATGCAAATTGGCAAAATTCGAAGTGCACAATTGTAACTTGTCATCTGAACAATTAAATCCGGATATTGATTTTAGCTGTTTTATCATTAATGTGGATTACATATAGATGGCGTGCAAACATACTACCAAAACAATTGAAAATGCATAAAATAGAAAAATGCTCAAGTTCCTATATTATTCCAAAAGATCAAAACTAATTTTAATTCAATGTCTCCTCAGAAATTGTGATTTTGTAGTTAAGGGTATTTAGAACGGTCCCATCTTTATGGTCCTTAGTGGCATTTGGCCCTTATTTGGCAAATTTTATGCATATGAACAAAAAGCTCCTTAATATTTTGTATTGAATAATCGTAGGACATTCAAACCTTTCTGGAGAGACCACCTATGTCACAATAGTAATGAATAAATAGCAATCACCAAGGGCTATAACTTATTTATACAAATAACATGCCATCATTATTGAACAAAAAATGGATGAAACACATTGTGACACAAGATATGACTGAAACGAGGTGTCAAAACTGTAAACCTTATACACAGTGAAACCTCAATAATAAGACCACCATTGGTTCTAATGTTGTGACTTTGTTTCAGCTCATTTAAAAAATGGCACACTGAAATCATTGCCACAAAAACATTATCGAAAAAGATGTTATAATCTATCATTTAAATGGTCTCTTCATAAAATTGAACTTTAATACAGGTTTTGCTGTATATCCTTAAATGGATGCACAGTAATGAATAGGATATTCAACA
This sequence comes from Mactromeris polynyma, assembly GCA_032209605.1. Classification (NCBI taxonomy): domain Eukaryota; kingdom Metazoa; phylum Mollusca; class Bivalvia; order Venerida; family Mactridae; genus Mactromeris; species Mactromeris polynyma. Next base: position 1,339,676 of record JASFXZ010000051.1, read on the forward strand.
TGTTATAATATTTTAATAAAATTTGTGAATTATATTTTCAGATCTATAGAGATAAAAGCAAAAATAAAAATAAATATATTTCATAAATTAACAATACAGAATTAACTATCACATATATTTAAAATATCACAACAGCTATCAGCAGATTTCACAATTAAACAATGCAAATATATTGCTTTCCCTTACGTTAGGCCTAAAATAAAAATATGAATGTCTGCCATAACATGAAAAATTCTAATGGCATGAATTTTCTTTGACATATGGCCTGAGGATTTTTTTATAATTGTAGAAGGCCTATTTGTACTGTCTGTGGTAATCAGCATATTAAAGTATTGTTTTCTGCATATTTTACACATTTTCACTTCATATATGATATATAATCCATTTTCTTAGAAAATGACAATTCTCTACCAACCAACCCATTTTGTTAAAAACCTCCATAGAGTTACGGCAAACATATTTTTTTAAATTTAGTCTAAACAATGTCTTATATACACCCAGCAGTATTTTTAAGTAACTTATTAACATAGGATGTAAAACACCAGCTGCTTCCAGTTTTTACAATGAAATATCTTGAAGTGCATATAGCCTCAATTCAAATTAAACCATCTTAATTTTCAGGTGTGTTCATTGGTTAATTAGTTTCTTGGAGATCCAATGAAATTGCAACATGACCGAAGATGTGAATGCCCAAATGATTCTGATGTAATATACAAACTGCTATAATTTATACCATGGAATAAAACATCAGCAATTTGGAAAATAATATTGAAAAGAAATTAAAGTAAAACAATGCTAAGCATGCATTGAGTCAAAGCCGATTCATATTATACAAATTTACGTGCACATACTAGAACATAAACCGACACCAAAGTTGCTAAAACTAGCATAACATCATTGACATTTACAGACAACCAGCAAACATGTAAGATACTTATACTATCAAGGACTATAAGCACTTAGAGGTAAAATAATTAAATGCCAATTAGGGAATTGGTACACTGTTAAACCAAGCAGTTAGGGGCTAAACAATAGAATTGCTGATAATTGGCTTAGTATACAAGCAAACCCAAATGTGGATAATAAGCTCAGTATACAAGCAAATAGGGGATAAATTATCACACTACCAATTAGGGGCTAGAATTTGTATCAAACTGCTGATTGACTCCTCCTTAATTTCCCTCCTTTCTTGCCTTTCTTGCCTTTCTTCCCCTTCTTTCCTTTCTTTTTCAAATTCTTTCTTTGTTCCGGAGTTAAAGACTCCAAAAATGTCCGCCTTTTCTCGGCCTTTTCTTGCACAAACATAATTTCATTGGCTCTGGCTGCAACAATGAAACAATACATTTGAATTTCAATTTAAACCTCAATGGTTGCAATGAAAAGAAATATTATTAAGAAAGCAATTTGTTTAGAATGCTCTTTCAAATAGGTGCAACTTCTACAGAGTGGCCCTCTCTTGAGCCACAAGCTCTCTTTAATAACGCTGTCAATTTCCTGTAGTAAAAATTCACTTCCAATTTAGCAACACTAAAGCAACAACCTCTCAACAACAGATGAAATTTTCATTTCAAATGTGTGTTGCTCTGGAGAGGTTGCACTGTATATTACTACTATACAGGAATTATACAGGAACAGGCATGACCTGTCAATGCATATATGAGCACTGCTGTACAATTTCCAACCTCTATTTTCAGTGAAATCATTTCCAGAAAACGTCACATGTGACGTCACCATGTACTGACAGTAAGCAATATTTGCCCCATATGGCAATACAAAAACGAAGTGACTATATGGAGTAAATAATGTTTCCTGCCTGTAAACAGTGACATAACATGTTGCGTTTTCTTGAAATGACGTCACTAACAGTAGATGTTGTGAATCCCATAGCAGCGCTCATATAGATGTTTACCCGACAATGGTTTTTACATGAGGCTCTATTTGCATTAAGACAAATTTTTACATTGTTTCGAAAGATTCCGTCAGAAGATCAATTCGAGATCAATCTCAAGTTTTATAAGCTCAGCCCACAGGGGTTTTATTTTCCACAAAATTTAACTTCACCTTACTTGTTTGGTTTCTCATAAACAACTAGGAATGTATCAAGAGGAGTCCCCACTTAACTCAACTCAGGGGCATAACTCTCCTCTTATTTAATAAATACAACAGAAAAAACAGGTATGCCATTACGCATGATGATTAATATTCCTATGAAGTTTTGTTACTTTAGGTCAAGTACTTTTAGAGATATGAGCGACACACACTTGTCGAAGATACAGATGGACTGGCAGAAGGACAAGGGCAAATATAAGAGCCCCTCCCCCATTAGGGTGGGGGCACAATTACTCCAAAAATAGTTTTGGTGGTGAGTTTTGAAAACAGATACGTACCTAGGGATTTCTCTGCTTTCTGTAAACGTTTATACTCATCAGGTAACCAAACTTTCGGATGACTTAACAACCTGCAAAATAATACACAATCAAATTTCAGAAGACAGAAAGCATAAATGACAAAACATTATTGTATTATTTTCAATAATTCACTAGTGAAATAACGCATGGTGTTACATCACTATAGCCTTATAGTAGTGGCAGCTGGTTACAGTATGGACAAAAAAATATGAATTTCTATCAATAAAATTTTGCATTCATTACACGCATAATGAATTACATTTATGTTCATAAGACACTGAATGTATTAAACTTGCTTTCGAAAATCTATAAAATCTTGTTAAGGGCTCATGTATATCAGCAAAAATATGAATAAATGAAATAAGCAAACACACACTAAAAAAAATAATAATTTTGAAAACCAATTTCCTGTGACAAAAAGCACTGTACATCAACCCACAAAAACCAAGACTTATTCAGAGATATCGAATGGCTCGAAAGAACACAAGTTTCACTTACGTCAATGACGGCTTCTTCGGCAGGTCGGCAGTAATGTGATAATATCCTGGCTTTCCAGAGGGTGGATATAGAGCCCTGCAAATATAAACAGGAGAGTGTGATAACACACAAACATAAATCACAGCTTCTGATTATCGATGGATCCTAACCACACCATGTGAAAGGTTTATAGAATCAACGCCCTAAATTGAGATATTTCTCAAGCATAGTATTTTCTTTCTTGTAAAATGCAAACTGAGCAACAATCAATCTTGTCAATTTGTTGGTGGTGTTTGTTTTTCTAAATCTAGTTTACTTGTATGTAATAGCTTTGTTGACTGGCTATTAGTTCTATAAATTCATAAATAAGGTCTTAAATTTGCGAGTTGAAATGGCTCTTACTCAAGATGTTTTCAAGACTTGGAGTCAAGCACTGGTTTTATGCAGGGTTTGCCTTGTACTCAAATTATTATGACCTACATCTGAGAATTGAGATCAAATGTTGTTTCATTCTCAACTCATACCATTTGAATATCTACCAGATAAGTTTAATAAGGATTGATATTTCACATACTGAATACTGTGTGATCAATGTCTTAATCTTGCCACAATTAAAGTAATACAAAATAAAATGAAAAAACGAGAATTTGAGTTTGTAGATCAATCTATAACCTTTGATCATAATACTTGTAGTCAAAAATGTTTTATTTCATTTTATCATCACAGGAAGAGGAAACAGAAAGGAACACCAAGATTGTACAGCTGTGTGACACACTCATACCTTTGTAAAGTAGCTGCTGTGATATTCAGTCCTTTCTCTGCTAATTCTTTCTCCATCTCTAGACAAGCCAAGTCTTCTTCTGTTTCTTCATCCTGTATCAACAAACAACAGAAAACAATGTAAATATTGATCATCTGTAACATTAACAATTTCAATATTTATATTTAGTGTTCAATTATTTTTAACTGTAACAGCAGCCACTGTAAATGGAAAAAAATCCTGTTTTCTCCCTTAATTTTGAAATCTTAATTTCAATATTTTGGAAATGTGGTCTCATGAGGCAAAATGGTCATCATTTCAAAATATGCTCAGTACATTTAAAAATGTAAGATTTCTCAAATGTCATGAACTTACCCAGGGATGCAAGACAGCAACTGAACATGATATGTTTTCATTTTTCACAATGATGAACACTACATTTTCTTTCAATAAACGGGTATTTTCATATCAAAATGAGTTTTAAAACACACCGAAATGACATTTTAAAGACATATCACAGGTACAAATATGTGCGTTTTTAAATGTACTTAGTATACATGCAGTTTTTAAGCAGTTTTAAATTCAAAGTGGTCTTAATTCAATATTTCAGTAAGAAATATTTCAATTCAGATGGATACAAATTGCTTACATCATATATGTTTTTGTTTGTATTGATGATACACGGCTCAGTAAGGATAACTTTTGTTTTTCCTGAAGATTTCTTTCCCCTTGTTGTTCCTGCGCTACTGCAGCGAGTGTACGATGCGTAGTGTTCTGAAATATGAAACGCAAGATTAAGACCATCTTTATAATTGGTTGTTTGCAGTAACCAGTCCAACCCATTGACAGTCTGATATTGGCTCCTACTCATTGTCCATTCCTGATCCCTATTTTTCTACCATTTCTACTTTATAATCACATTATGCAAGCCTTACATCGAAGACCATTTCTACAAGCATTATGTTTAAAGTTGTATCACTTTCAAGTCAACTTTCAGGGAAACCAGTACTGGTTTCTGATGAAGCGATGTAGTCATGGTAGGGTGCGTTCCAAGAACAGTTACACTATGTCTGCTAAACCACCCCTCTACAAGAAATCTAGCAAATACATCAAAATTGCCAGTAGCATAAGTCCAAGGAACAACTATATAGAGTTTGGATACCAGTCTAACAACAGAGCCTTGTCATTTGTAAATTTGAAGACAGTGCACAGTCAAGATTTTAGACTGGTCTCCACTCAACTTTATCATCTAATCACCCACCCAGTAAAGTTAACATATTTATTGATAAGAAGTCTTGAAGAGAGAAAAAATGCAGTGACTAAACAAAGTTTGAAACCAGGAGTGCAAGAATTCTGACTACATAATATGTTTCATTACAAATAAAATATCATTTCAGATAGTATGGGAAATACCATGTTAAACTTACTGTGGGTAGAAACAGTTGCTGACGAGGGTCGTTTGTTGCAAACAGTCTTCAAATCTTGATCTTTTTTTCTGGTTTTGGAAATAAAATAAACATGCATTAACGTAACAGTATCCAGTTTCATAAAACTTCTCAAATTGAGATTTTTTCCAATCAAATATTTAACTTCTTGCATAATGATAATCGTGCACCAAATAGTGAGTATTAATTTGAGATCTGAGTGTTCATACAGTGCAATCTCTCCACAGCTGTCCTTTCTTGAGCAACCTCCTCTCTTCAAGAGCACTACCAATTTTTCTGTTGTAAACTTTTACTCTTAATTTCACCTTAGGAAACATAAAAACATTAACACAATTATAAAGACAATGAGCACACACATATTCACAGCTCCGATATTTTCACATATAAACCATTTCAACTAATAAGTCACAATGACTGACAAAAAATGTATGTTACCTTGACCACAGGCCAGTATGAGCAGAAGATGGTCGAACTTTCTTCTTCTCTGTGATTGGCTGCTTCGTTTCATCCTTAGAACAGTCCTGAAACATAAACACAGATACTACAATACTTCATGAACGATCCTCATATCCTGTTCTCATTTTGGGTTTCCCGCTGTTTTCAAAACAGGTATGCCGTTTTAACATAATTATTACATGTAGTTACCAAATATTTTACCAATTTCATTTACATTTATATCATATAGTACATGCAATGTAATTCTTTGAACTGGTCAATAGTGATGTTTTTATTATGTATTCAATGCAATATTGTGGTCAGGTTTTGACACTTTTGATACTAGTTTTTGAGCACTTATGAATCTTTTAGACGAAGAATGCCTTATTTGGTATGTAGTTACCATACCTGTTCTTTATCAGTATCATCTATCAATGTTCGAGTTCTTTCCAACAAATTATCTATCACTTTTTCTCGTTCCTTCGTCAATTCTTTCTGTTTACCATTGTTTTCATCCATTTTGTCAGACGTTGGCTTTTGTTCCTTACTTTTCAACCCTGACCGGGGCCGTCTGTATGTTGGGGCAGAAGCTGGACGACCAGTTACTGACTAAAATGTATAAGATTGTTATAGTAAAACTGTATTTTACATCGTCCGTGAAACAAGTACTTTCACCATTCAATGAATGTTCCCTTGGTTACTAACCAGTACTAGCAACAATTCAGGAATAGTAAATGGTTGGATAATCATACACAAAATGTCGGGGTTAATTCTGGGGGGGTCAGTCATTGTACCATAACCAAATATTTTATCAAGAATTGCCAACATATACATTGTCAAAGCAACATAAGCTGAAATGTTGAGGAGAAATGGTGGACCAAATAGAATAATACCATACAACATAACACACTGTTTTTACAAGAAACCTCCACAACAACAAAATGAAACACAACAACTTAAGTGTTTACCTTGTTGTTTGTGATGTTTGTGTCCGATTGTGAGTCTGGCGCCATAGCAACAAAGCCTAGTCGTGACCCAGGTCTTTCAGTCTCTTCGACTGAGTTGTTTCTTTTGTTGCTGGCAGGCTGTGATAAAAAGTGATTTTGAATATTACGCATACATTCATTAGCTTACTAAATGGAATAACTCTCTTCTGAAATGCAACTTAAATCATCAGTAATGCATAGATGGTATTGAAAGGAACATTTTAAGGAGAGAAAGTAGGTTCAGTTATTCATCAGTATGCCGTTTACTCAAATCTCTACAAGCAAAACAGATGGCTTGCACAATCTTTTAAAAATTTCCTTGATAATTATCTACATCGTGGGGTTTAAGTTTAAATAATTCCTTTGAGTTAAATTCAACTTACCTTTGCACTAGATGGTCTGCTTGGAGGCTTCTTTCGATTAATTTCAGGACTTTTTGGTAAATAAAGCTCCTTTTCTTTAGTTATCAAAACTTGTGGATCAATGACACTTTTAACTGTAACTTCTTTGGGTTCCTCTTTATCAAATTCTAATGTCTTGGTAGTTTTATATACTGAACTATTTTCTTTTGACAACACATGGTTTTTATGAGGTTTTGGAACTACTTTTTCATGTTTTGTGTCAATTACGCTAGTATTCGACATACTAGAATGCCGAGATATTTCATAATAATTCTTTACAGGATCGGATTTATACACTGTTGGAGCTGATATCAAATCTACAATTGCTTCAACTGTGTCATCCAAGTCCACCTCCACACCATTCTTTTTCAAATGACCTTGAACTTTCCTATCCATTAGTCCTTGACTGTCATGATAATCTCCATCATTGAAATCATGAAGATTTATTGTCTGCATCATTGTAACAACATCATCTCTGCACTTCTTTTCCGTTCTTTTCTTATTATTGTTTTCTTGTCCATCGTTTGAAGTTTCTGATCCATAATCAACTGTTACTGTTGTGATTGGCCTTGCAACTCTATTTGTTGGAGCACTAGAAGGTCTCTGACGAATCGGAGTTGTGTCCGCTCTTTCATAAGCTGAATATTTTGAAGAAGGGTTCCTAGATGATGTATTGCAAGTGTTCGGACTTAGTTTCCTAGAATTTGATTGATTAAGAGTTTTTGCATGAGAATTGTTTTCCACTGGCTTTTTACCAGATGGAGGACGTGACACACTTTTTGGTTGAACTTTTCCTTCTTTTTCCGAAAATTCAGCTTTACCAGTAGCTAGAACTGGTTCTACTCTATTTTTGATTTCAATCAAGTCCACAAAGTTATCTGTTGCATGATGAACAGGTCTTCTTTTTGGAGGATGTAATTCTTCAACTTTACGACCCATGTTTCTAGGAGTTATGTTCACAGTTGTAACATTTTCATTAAATTTTACACCTGACTTTTCATGTTCATTTCCTTTATCATTCTTTGATGATTTAACACTTCTGACATCATTCTTCTCAAAATGCAATCCATTTTCATCCATTATTTCCGACACCAGACTCTCCGCCTTCTTTTTATTATCTGCTTTAATGTCACCTTTAATCTGATTGCTAGCTCTGTTTCCATTGGTTGATTCCTGACTATGGGAGGAGTCAGTCATGGTAGGCAGGTTTTTGTTTGAACTAATTATGCTCTTTAAGTTAAATTTCTTTGAAACAGACTCTGCCTCAGCTAATAATCTGAAATGACATTAATCACAGAATAAAAGGGATATCTTCAAGTCAACTTGTCAACTGAATTGAATATAGAGGTACTTTAAAAATGTCAAAAATTTATCGACCAACAAGAAACTCAAAGCTTTTCCTTTAAAAAAACATTTACTTAGTCAGCATTTTCAATCATTAATCAACATATTTTGTGGAAATTGTATGGATGTTTTATGCAATCCTGAAATTATTTGCTGATGATTCACCAACCAATTTTACAAAATTGGTGTAGACTAAATTCATTTCTTATTTTCTTATGTCAAATTTTACACACTGAACAGATGTACACAATAAATAATGATCCAACCCTCCCCTCACAAGTATTGTAAGTTGTGGGGAATAACACAAACAAACAATTTATAACAAAATACCTTATCATTAATAACGGTATATCAGTATTCTAATATTCAAGTAACCCTTTATTATATTTATGTCTGTTTTTATATCTTACTGAGCCCACATTGAGCAAGGCTTGCTATAATAATCAGAATACTTGATGTGCAAAAGAACAGCGACTATTTAAATGTAACCGATACAAACCTTTCAGTGTCTACATCATCCATTTCATCATAATCATCATCAGCTACAGGCAATGACAACCTTAATGATTCTCTGTCAGGGGTGTGGCTTTGATTATCATTGAGATTTAGGTGGGTGGAGTCTTGAGTTAGATAGGCGGGGTCTTGAATGTAACTAGAAGGAGTGGGCGGAGCATAGAGTATTTCATCTTCTTCTGAGCTATCAAAATCGTCTTCATTTGTTGTATCAGGAACATTGTATGGATCACCAATAAACAGTTCAAACACTCGCTTTGTTCTATAAATAGAAATGAGAGAAACATGATTCATGTGTCATAACATTTGTCACGTGGGAATCACATGATGTATTTTCTTGGAGATCACTCTGTGATAATTTGTCAATGAACCCACTCCTGATTGCTACAAATATAGCCCCCCATCTGTTGTTGGTTTCCTCCCAGAGAAAACTTTTTTTTAGGAAATTCAAATACTATTAAAAAGGTACCATGAAGTACTGTTAGTTTTTGCAGCTTTTCTCAGTCACACTTAACCAAAACGAATCTGAAACACTCATTAACTGATGCATTATTACAGTTAATATTAAGCATAGAAGTAAATATCATATGGATAGTGTTATTTGTTACAAAACTTTAGAATGTAGGCATACTTCTTCTCTTCTAGTTCTGGTTCTGGAGAAGATGGAATTGGTGTGCCATGAGGTGCAGGGGGAGGAGCTGTAGAACTTGCTGGTCTCTGATTGGCTAAGAAATCTTGTGGATCCAGACCCTCATCATCCAATGGCAAATCCATTTGCCAGGGTGTACCTTGTTAAGAGCAAAGAGATTAATGTTATTAAATAATTCTCAAAACTTATTAATCATCTATGAGCCAAACCACAGCATAATGAGTGGACACGGGCGTCCAACAGTGAGATAAAACCACAGCATAATGAGTGGACACGGGCGTCCAACAGTGAGATAAAACCACAGCATAATGAGTGGACACGGGCGTCCAACAGTGAGATAAAACCACAGCATAATGAGTGGACACGGGCGTCCAACAGTGAGATCAAACCACAGCATAATGAGTGGACAAGGGCGTCCAACAGTGAGATCAAACCACAGCATAATGAGTGGACACGGGAGTCCAACAGTGAGATCAAACCACAGCATAATGAGTGGACATGGGCGTCCAACAGTGAGATCAAACCACAGCATAATGAGTGGACATGGGCGTCCAACAGTGAGATCAAACCACAGCATAATGAGTGGACACGGGCGTCCAACAGTGAGATCAAACCACAGCATAATGAGTGGACACGGGCGTCCAACAGTGAGATCAAACCACAGCATAATGAGTGGACATGGGTGTCCAACAGTGAGATCAAACCACAGCATAATGAGTGGACACGTGCGTCCAACAGTGAGATCAAACCACAGCATAATGAGTGGACATGGGCGTCCAACAGTGAGATCAAACCACAGCATAATGAGTGGACATGGGCGTCCAACAGTGAGATCAAACCACAGCATAATGAGTGGACACGGGCGTCCAACAGTGAGATCAAACCACAGCATAATGAGTGGACACGGGCGTCCAGCAGTGAGATCAAACCACAGCATAATGAGTGGACACAGGCGTCCAACAGTGAGATAAAACCACAGCATAATGAGTGGACACGGGCGTCCAACAGTGAGATCAAACCACAGCATAATGAGTGGACACGGGCGTCCAACAGTGAGATCAAACCACAGCATAATGAGTGGACACGGGCGTCCAACAGTGAGATCAAACCACAGCATAATGAGTGGACACGGGCGTCCAACAGTGAGATCAAACCACAGCATAATGAGTGGACACGGGCGTCCAACAGTGAGATCAAACCATACTATTACAAAATAATACTTTCTACAGAGTCAACAAATATCATCAAAAACAAGTACACAGGGAAAATGAATTAAAACTCATTAATGAAGCATAATTTGTTATTGTAATAAGAACATACCATCTGGAGGTCTGTCAGGGTATTTAAGGCCCGCTGGTGGCCCCACCCATCCTATAGTGCAGGTACTTGGTGCACCTTTCGGAGGCCGACCACTGGGATCATATTTTGCCCCTTTTACTGAAAATTGAAAAATATTATACTGAAATTCAACTTAAACATTCAAGAATAAAAATGAACACAAAAAGTGTTACTTTATTCTAACAGGAATTTTCACATGTTAGAACCAAACCCATTTCAGGCCTAACAAACATTTTCCATTACCTACCAACCCTAATATTTAAACCAAACCCAATTGTTTCTATGTCTTAAACTCCTAATAGTCTGATCCAGTCACAGAAAATTGTAGCGAGTTATCTCACTTTATCCCTTCTATAGTAAATATACTATAGAAGGGATAAAGGGTGATAACTCCAGAAGGGATAAAGGGAGAGAACTTGTGGCAATCCCCAATCTCTGCTCTATACAAATGTATGAAATGAACACACATATAAACCTCAATCACTAAGTTTAAGCATGTCACAGGAAACAGACATATAATACTTAATGCTTTCAATGTTTTAAAGTACAGTAAAACCTCAATAAGTAGACCACCATGGTACCCTTGAAAACTGGTCTTAATATTGAGGTGGTCCTAATATTGAGGTGGTCCTAATATTGAGGTGGTCCTAATATTGAGGTCAAATAAAGAGCAAAATAGTGAAAATGAACATGAAAGTTGTGTTCTTAATTTTGAAGTGGTCTTATTAGTGAGGTGGTCTTTAAGTGAGGTTTTGCTGTACATTGTATATGCTGACAATGGCATCCTAGTTTTTTATCATACCATGACATTGTGGCTGCAAGCAGTTTTAAATGTGATCATACCCCAGCCTCATGTATAATAATGTTTGTTGATATTACCATAGCAACACAGAGTGTAGAGTTTCACAAAACTTCATTAGAAGAAAAATTAATACAAGCAACTATAATGTATGTGTTTGCACACAATAGAATCCCCATTGTCTAATATATTGATCAACAATAAACAACTAACATGACATTCTTTTATAATAACAAATGGCATTAATTTTTATAAAACTCGTTACTGTTCAAATAGAATACTAGAACGTAGCAATTTTCTGCTGTAAGAAGCGTACACAAAAGCTTTCTGTCATCACAAAAAATTACTGTAGTTTACAGGAGTTGATTTATTGAAAGACACTAATGGATTTTGCTGGACAAAGTTTGTCTCTTGTTTCTAATGTTTGTACTCCAATTTTTGAATCTGAAATCTTTTTCAACTTACAAACATCAAGCATAAACATAACCAATAATTAATTAACTGTATAAAAAATGTTCTATATTTTGTTCTCATGAATTAAAATGAAGTCTTGATTATAAAATAGTGATATTTCTGTCTCACAAAATCTTTTAAACAGAATTTGGTTTAATGTGGCATAACATTTTTTCTTCTATTCTCTGATAGCTATTTGCTATGTATACATGCAAGCAACCTAACAATTCTTCTTCTCTTCACTGATGGCTGCCGTCACCATTACCATCATCATCCATACATGTGAACCTTTTCTGAAGGCAAATCGGGAGATTGCACCTCGAAAAGCGGGAGAATGAGACTCAAAACGGGAGATTTTTTTGTGTGGCTGAAATTTGGTCAATATCATGTCTTCATCTGTATCATAAGCTGTTAATAGCAATATTCTATGAAATAACTCGTAATCTGGGGGTCATCCGTTTAATAGAGTCGCAAATTAACAATTTTAGTGCCAATTGTCATATCTGAATACAATAGATTTTAACTTGAATGAACAACATAACAAGCGAGGCTCGCGTCGTATTTTGATAGTGTCACCAAGCGCTTGATTCCATGGTTAATAGCGTCTATATAACCCCAAAAACATGATTTTCGGACTGGTATCCCGATTTTACACTTTCTGTTATCAGTTTGACAAGTAATTTCATCAAACCAGTCGGGAATGAACTAAAAAATACCCCATAACAAAAATTCAAGATGTTTACTTTGAAATATACATAAACATATTTATATATGCTATAAAATGCCACCAGTTTCAAACCACCAGAATTACATTTCATTCACAACACAATTTTCTGTCAGTTAGGTATCACCGTTCGAACCGAAAGTGGCCTATTCTTAGACATCAAAACAAAATTAGGACTTCTCTGTGACATTATTTAGAAATTCTAACAAATAGGAGATGATTTCTTATGCAAAAAGAATAAAATTATAAATTATACAGTTTTGTAAATTACTTCCTAATAAAGAAAATATTTGATTTTTTTCCACAAAATTAATCAGTTTTCACAACCGAAGTATCAGAAAAGGAGTACATGATCTGAAATGATAAAACTTGAGATTGATTTCCAAACTTCAATCTCACGTTTACATGTGTTGAAGTTTTCTCAATCTTTTTGTGATAACATCATGAAATCGATCACACAGTGCCAGAATTCAGTATGCTACTTAATTAATCATGGATATTTATGACAAATGTATAGCAAAAGTCAATATTTTACAAACATAAGTTGAGAATGAAAATTGGCTTTCAGAGTTAGAGGATGAACTAGAGTTTTATTACTTCAAAGCCCAGAATCAGTCTCTGTCCCAACAAAAAAATCTTTGACAGATAATTACATTTTTTGACAAATATTTTATAGGCACAGCCGTACTAACATGGTTTTGCTATTTGCATATCAGTGATATGTAAACCAATCAAATCTTACGTTAACCACTAAACCAACTTCTGTACAACCGAAATATGTTTGTAACCTTGATGTGGATTGGTTAACCATTCGGTAAGGGGCACATTACCGTACCTAAATCCACTGAATTTCAGTGAATTACCGAAATTTGTTTTGGATCTGGAGTGACCAGCATTCATAACAACTCAACAAATCTTAACCTTCAAATTGCGCCGACCATCTTTTTTCAAGATATTTCTTGTTGCAGACAGAAACATTTTTTTTGCAAACTTTGTAAAAAATTACCTGTTATGTATTTCCTTCCAGAAAAGTCGATTGATAATTCCAATAAACTTTTTTGTCGTATAGAAGTTTTATATCTCATGACTAATGCCATAATTTTCACACGTATTTTTCAGTCAGTTCAACTTAAGTCCTAATAGCGTTCTTAGAATTTATTATAGAATATTCCAATTTCGATTTGTTTTTGCCATTATCACAGTTGACGAATATATATACACTTAGGTCCAAGGTATCATAAACATATAAATTAACACATGGAATGCTTCAAATGCACACAACTTATGAAAAACTTTCACTGCATTAAAAGGTCCATCAGTAAAATACCAATAATATGTGTATCCTCAGAGATAGTATAAACTATATAATGTACATACATACTGGTAAGGCCAAAAGTAATAAATAATTTGTTAACCCTCAAAAAAAACTGCATTCAGGCCATCAGTAAAAATTGTCTGTTTGCGGTGCCCAAATCCTTAATCTTGCAATGAGTCAGTATATGACACACTTTCCAACCCATTAAATGGTTTTAAAAATTTTATAATCGAAAAAATGCTGCATCAGAGTGCCAATCAAGTTAAAGGGGAATTTGTTGAGGCACAGGAAGCAAATCATTTGTTGGACTCTTGTTGAATGATTTTTGAAAACATCTCAATTTTTTCTACATTAATGATATCATAATCTCATTTTTCTGCACTTTGACAAGTTACGAATGTCCATAAATTGAAATATTGCAAACAATTAGACAAACACTTGTTTTATTATGCAATAAATCTCTGTGAGAATAATAACAAGTTGTCTGTTTTCACTGAAAGCATAAAATGTTAACAAACATCTTCAAAATCATCATTTTATATCTCCATGATACAAATATAAATAATATAATTTAAATATCTGTCTTGAACTTATAAATAATAAAAAGACTCTTTGGTCAGTATAATTTCCTTTTGGTAAATATAAACTGATTTCAGGATTAATGATTATGATCTCTGGATGTACAGTATTTATCAGACAGCCCTTTTTTTCTAAAAAAAAACAACAAATTGTCTTTGAGCAAGTCAAGTGTGGAAACAAAGGAAATGCCTAAATACACTCCGAGTAGCAGAGTGTTATTTCAAACTTGGAGGCATCTACTGTCTAACAACCACAATAAACTCCCCCCAAAACACACTGTTTGAAATATGACAAATTTAGACAGATTTGTGTTACTATCAACTACAATAATTTAAAATGATCGAATTCACAAAATATGTTTTAGAAGACTTATATGCTATCTTTTACCAATAATTCACATATTTGAAACTTTCTCAAGTCTTTGAGTTCCACTGATTAATAATCCTCCAAATGATTGGCATTAAACTATCCTTATATAACTTTTATAATAATTAAATAATTTCTATCAAATGAACACCATTACTTACATATAATTGTATAAATGTTTTTTTTTATTTCTATTATTAAACTTAAAACGCATTAAACATACAGAATGACACCAATTTTTTACAAAATTATAAAATATTATTTAATATTCACAAACATATGCTTTAATCACACTCAATAGTAAGTAGTAGATTATACTCTAGGGATGAAAACAAAATCAGTATAGCTTCACAGAAAGAAGCATGTTTCACTTTCATCATAAGTTTGAATGACAGATCTTTTGACGACTTAATGCATGTCTTCGTTTCGATTCTTAAATCCATTGCACAAAAATTACACATTATTTCCTTTTTTTCTCATTTTCATGGATTTTCCACGCATGAAATTTTTAACAGACTAATTCAATAGAATAGGTAACAACCATGTCTATCAATCATCTATAACATTAAGGCCAAATAAAATATATGTGTTGTTCATGTTACAGAGCCAATAAATAGTGATGAGGTATTTTTTTTCATCATGTGGGGAATAATATCAATATGGATTGAGTAGGGAAAATACCATCATAAATTGTCTAAATTGGAGAAAATTGGAACTTAAAAGAAATAACACATTTTTAAACTTAGCACACTTGATACTGTCACAAGTTCTCTCCCTTTATCCCTTCTATAATACATGTTTATATAGTTCATATACATATACAATGTACTATAGAATGGATAAAGGGAGATAACTTTAGAATGAATAAAGGGAGAGAACGCATGACAATCTCCTGTGACTTAGCATGTATCTAAAGGTGTTATTTTTTGTGAAAGCTCTTAGTACATGTACAACCATTGGAGAGGTCCAAAAACACAAAATTGCTAAAAAAGTAGAAAATAATCAGTCAAAGAAACACAATTATATCAAATTTTGGGAAATTTGATGTCTAGATCAGGAAAAAAAAATTGCACAGTGGAAATACCTTTATAAGAAAATGGCCTGGAGTTGACAAGGTAGAAAATATTTTTATGTCATTTTTCTTTTTAAATTTGTGTGGATTTAATTATAAGAATAATTTTGATAAGTATACCTTTATGTTAGGGCCAAGAATTATCAGATGCAGTTTCAACTTAAGTTCTTCAGAATTAACAAAAAATTGGTCTAGCACAAACTAGGGTTCTTCAGCTTACCTGAACCAAACACTGTTTTCATATGACCTACCACTCAATCACCGCTCGTACATCAAATGTATCAGAATATTGATTAAGTACACAAATTGGGGAAATTTACAATAGCTTTAATCTCTGTATTATCTGTTCTAACAAGTACTTTCTATGTATTTTTCAATAATTGATAAATACTAGACGTACTTAAACAAAAATGTAAATCATGTTATTGGTGAGGTCAAGGGGTCCTCAGATGATATCACACTATTGTTATTAAATGTTTATGTAGATAATCAAGGAAAGAGGATTGTTCAATAAGTTCTTGTTATAAAATGTTGGAAAAGATGATCCAGGAAAAAATGGTAGAAAATTTCTGTCAGATCTTATAATTCAATTTCTGTATACAATGAAGCAAGTAAAACGTAATAATACAGCATTCGTTTTCTTATTCTTGAAAGTTTGACATAGCCAATAAAAAATAAAAAATAAATTTTGATATTTGACTTTACCAGAAAGAATGGTAGAAAAATATGTAGAAAAATATCTATCAGATCTTATAATTTAATTTCTGCATACAATGAAGCAAGGGAAAAATAATAACAAATACATTTTCTTATTCTTGAAACTTTGACATAGCTAATTTAAAAAAATAGAGAGGGTCGTTCAAGAGATTATTGATATTAACATTAGAAGTACTGATCAAGTAAAGAGGGCCATTGTCATTTATCGTAATTAATCATTCAGGTCAAAATACTATAATATCGAATTCTTGTATTCAAATAATGACACACATAGACAGGCAAAGAGGGCTGGTTTCTGCATACCTTGGTAAAATGGATCTTTGAAAGAATTAGAGTCATACAAAGAGCAATTAATGTCCATTAATCCAGTATTTATTCAAGTTTGTTATACAAAGACGGTTGGAAATTACAAAAAATCTTTTAACAAAATTTTAACACTTCCATAACTAATGCAGAAATGAGGATTGGTCCATAAGCATTCATTTTTGATCGATAGTACAATTTGAAAAAGATAACCTAATTTATTAATAGAAATAAATAAAATCTATTTATTTGTAATAATTGACAGATCCAAGAAAGAGTAATACATTCAACTCTTACTGTTGAATTGTATCATACTAGATTGAGAGAAGACGGACGGTCAATAAGTTCTTAGCACGTGTAACAAATTTTGCCAAAACTAAGCAACAAATGATAGCGGTCAATAAATTTAGTAAAAATATTTTTCAATAGATGTTCAAAGTAATGGAAAAGGACAGTGTCTTTGTTAAAGGCTAAAATGTGAGAGCTCACATTTTGTATCATGTACAATACAGTTGCCCAATTCTTTAAGAGTTAAAATCTATTGGACATTTCACTATTATAAATCTGACAATTAGCAATTGTGTGTTATTTAATTTCTGAATTTTTCCAAGCACACATTGATGTTGACATCTGTTACCAAGGTAAGTAATGGATTAAGGATAATTTATCATTTGTAAAATATTCATATCCAATTATTGATCATTCATAGCTTTTAGCCCAAGAAATGCAATGTTCAGCAAAGCATGTACTGACGCTAACTGTCATAATAAGCATGATAACGTACCTCCAAATGTCTGCTCTGAGACAATGCCAGTTGGGAGGGGTTCTTTGGCACTTTGTGGGCGTGGCT
This sequence comes from Mactromeris polynyma, assembly GCA_032209605.1. Classification (NCBI taxonomy): domain Eukaryota; kingdom Metazoa; phylum Mollusca; class Bivalvia; order Venerida; family Mactridae; genus Mactromeris; species Mactromeris polynyma. The sequence continues at coordinate 1,357,610 of JASFXZ010000051.1, forward strand.
TTCTCCCACTTGGAGGACGGATTCTGTTGTTACTAAATTTAGCACTTCCAGGTCGAATTGGTTTAGGTAATGCAGTAGTACCATTTTGTCTAATTGACTCAGGAATAGATGAGTTACTTCCCCTGAATAAAGAAATCAATTTCATATACAACACAAAAGATTGGCAACAGCTGGGCAGCTGTGCTTCTATAAAATAGTAAAACAAGTTTAATCTGAAGGCAAACCAAATACATACAAAAGGCTATTTTGAAAGACCCTTTCAGCTTATGTATATTGAATACAAATTACAACAAATGTTGAAACAAAATTACCAGGCTGGTGCTAGTTTAAAAAAAGTTGTAAACCAATTCCTATAAATAAGCTTATTCCATAAAAACAAAATAAAATTGACTATTTTGAGAAATCAATTTTAGGAGCCAGATTAGAGTCTATGGCTATTTGGCCACCTTAGTAACTAGAACTAGTCTGAACTTAATTACTAATTAAACTTACATGTATTTATTTTACATCAAACTAATCACTCTCACTCTGCTTTCTGTGTTAATTAAACCAGTAATATTGGATCAAATAATAATCAAGTCTCATTCAATACCAGGCAAAACTCACTGCAGTGTGGTATTTTTGGGCCCCATTCCCCTCTCTGAAAAGGGTATATTTTCCTCTACACATTTGTACCACTGAATGGTAATGAATATAAGGTTTGGAGACAGATATGTAAACACAGTTGAGTAAATTATTTTCCTCTCTTTCCCCTCGTGAAGCAACGGGACCTGCCACCATTCCCCTAAAACCAAACAATACACTGGACTACTTCCCAATCAGACACTAACAGTCCCTTTGACCACTATGCCAGTATTAAATAATGTTTTAAATTTCTTCTTGAAGCACATGATATCAATTAAAATTGAAAGGAAAGAGCTTGTTTCAAAACCTGACTGGAAGAAAAATAACTCAGGTTTTATATAACATAATATAAAATCGTATAAATACTACACATTGAATTTCAAAAATAACCTTACCACGCTTTTAATGAACCTTGCTGTAAGTTACTTCTGTCAGTACCCAAGTCTGAATGTCCAGTGGGCGTGTCTGGTGGGTGTGGCTTTCTAGTTCTCAGGTTGGTTGCTTTTAAATCTCTTGGATCAGCAATACCAAAATTATAAACATTTGTTTGAACTTTTTCTAAATGCGCCAATGATGTTGAAGCAGTATTTAACCATGACTGAAAATTAAAATCATAACATATTTCATTTCGATAAAATGAGAATAGGACTGGCGTGGAGTATATATCTGCAGAAGAGATAAATATTTAGTAAAACATGTGTCTGCTACTATAATAGTAGGTCTCTCCATTTTCTACCATTTATTAACAAATATTCAATAATTTCTTATTCCCATCATGACCACTAAAACCTTATGATGCCTGGATATTGGTTGTATTTAATAACTTCCATAACAAAAACATATACAGTGGAACCCCTCAAAACCGGAACCTCAGTAAACCGGAATTCCCTCTAAACCGAACAATTTGCGTGGTCCCGATTTTTTCTGTTCTATTTTCATTGTGTAAAAACCTCTGTAAACCGGAACCCCTCTATTCCGGAAACCGAACAAGATTTCCATTATTTCTAAACTATTTCAACAGTAATTTACCCCTCTAAACCGAACAGCAATTTATGACAACTAAAGTGTTTAGACAATAAATGTGTTAACACGGCGTTTTCACACCTTATCTGTTAAATGGCTTCAATCGGCAGTAGCTACACGTTTGTTTACTTTATGACGGTGCGTGGGTAAATAGGTACAGTGTGATAATCGCAATTATTAACCAAGTTACGACAAAAGAAAGTGACAGTTTGCAAATATCATTAACTACTTTTAATTGCCGACCATACACATGAATCAATGTTTTCAATAATTTATTTAATGATGAATGCTACAGTAGGTGACTGTTCAATTGATCTTTTGTTAAAAGAATCAAATTATCATTCTACATGTAGTTAATGAGCGTATTAGCAGAGTAAAGACGAGTGCAGGTATTGTTGTTTAAACTAACAATAATGTGGAACAAAGTTGTTTTATCAATCAGTTTCTGTCAGATTGATTTTATCATTCAGACAATCAACATGTCTGCGCCTCCTTCTAAACGTCGAAGAATAGAATTGTCACTTGATGACAAAATTAAATTGATCAAAGAGTCAGAATCTGTTCCGAAACCGTGCATGTATAAGGAATGAATAAAAAATAATACACTAAGTCATTAATTTTGTTGTTGTTTAATGCATTTCCTAAAACCCCTCTAAACCGGAAACCCCTCTAAACCGAACTTTTTAACCGGTCCGGCCGAGGTTCAGTTTAGAGGGGTTCCACTGTATATTCAATATCACAGTCATAATTTTTGTCAATAATAACTGGGCAACAATTTTGATGGATATTTCATGGATTTTCTATGGGTGCCATTGATGGAAATGATATATATATATATCAATTAATTATACATGTATGTATATAGAAATGGAACATCAGTGTTTAATACTACACGGTCTTAACAACCAAATATCACATTTTGGAGCTCCTCCAAACAAAGGGGAGCAGTCATTTTGTGTCTTTACTAACTTAAGGCAACCTATCTGACTGAAAGAAGAACAAATGAGCGCCGCTATACGATTTCCAACCTCTTCTTTAAGTGACGTCATTTCCAGAAAACGTCACATGTGACATCACCACGTACTGACAGTAAACAATATTTAACCAATATGGCAATATGAAAACGAAGTGACCATAATTATGGAGTAAATTGTTTCCTGCTTGCAAATAGTGACACCACATGGTGCGTTTTATTGAAAGTATGTCACTTATAGAAGAGGTTGTAAATCCTATAGCAGCGCTCAAGTGGACATTTGACAGTGGCAACAGAAAACACATTAAGCATCGACATCAATTCAGTAAAAAAAAAGAAGATTTTTCTGCGGAAACGATTTATCAAATTCCATATCAATATCGTTATTTGTATTGTTAACATATCAATATTGTTTCTATTGATGACACCCCTAGAGTTGTCAAAAAGGAAACAAACCAGCTGTATTCCAGACGTTATTTTAGGACCAGACCTAGTAACGTCTACAAAATAAGAGGTCCATGATCATGAAGAATCTGTGGACCCTAAAGGCTGTACTGCTGAATTCATTTAGGTGCCTCTGGTGTGGCTTGTATACCCCAACAATAGTACAGTGCTCAACCAACTTAACTTAGATTGCTGCCTAACCACTACAGTAGCCTCCTTCAGTCTCCAGTCATTTGATACTCAACCAATATGGGTGGTCAAACATCGCTGTCAGGCGGTCAGCATTTAAGTAAATGAAAGGGAAGAAGTACACCCAGTGAATGACTAGAACCCATGACCTCTACCACACATGCATGTGTCTCTACCAGCTGAGCTAACTGGGTGACTGTCACAACACTGAACAGTACCAACAAGTTTTTTAGTTGTATCATAGCATTAACCAAACAAGATTCATGTGGTAAGATAAGGTCCCCATATTATATAGGAGACAAACCTTTTTGGCGATTGATTTTATCCGATCTTCTTCATCTAAAAACTCATCTTCCATGAAATTACTATATTCGAAGTCCATTATGACTTTAAATTTACTGTATTATCCGTAAAAACTGTCACGCTAAGATTCAATTGATGGCATGTCGGCCATGATAGTTTACATTCGTTACGAAAAGCTTCCGTCTTAAGAAATTTGATTAGCTGATATTCACCTGATTATTGGAAAATCCGTTTTCTTGACCAATCAAATAAGACCTCTTACTGCTATATTTCTGAAGCTGACGCATGCGCGTTTCTAATGGTTATTGTAAACAACATGGCGGACAAGGGACGGTAAATACGTCCATGGATATTTATATGGTGTAGAATAGCATTTATGTAACAAATGTGAGTAAACAGATCGCAACAACCCAGCCGATATTAATTGCAAAAAAATATAAGTGCCTAAGGACAACTTACTCTGTGTTATTCCAACGTATGCAGTCAGAAATCATTAGCGAGTCTACCCTATAAGGCTATAGTGACATAATAATAGTGATTATAGTCTATACAATAAGCTATGATATGGTAACCGGTCAACTCGTACCGTAGTCAACTCGTACGTCGGTCAACTCGTACCGTTTTTGGTCAACTCGTACCGTCGTCAGCTCGTACCGTAGTTAACTCGTACGTTTGTCAATTTAACTCGTACCTTTGTCAATTTTTACCTGTTTTGGTCAACTCGTACCTTAATATTTGGTCAACTCGCACCTTATATAACTTAAATCTGTATACTTATGCATATTTTTTAGTGCTTTTTTCAGATATCATTTAGGATTGACATCAATTATTGTGAACATTTTGCCAGAGGAAGCCTAGGAAAATGATACTCATCAATACATCAATTGGTGCATTTATTTGTATACTTTATCATTATGAAGATCGTTTGTTCCAAGAAATGTGTACATTATACATTAATATAAAAAGATATATTAATTAGCATAAAAAAATGACTTGAATTACGAAGGTACGAGTTGACCAACAGGCGTTATATGCCGTCTATATTAAGTAATGATTAACGGTACTGTGAAAGTTTGATATGTTTACACTGGTCACAAATGAGCCACACAATACAGGAAAAGCTTACTTTTAATCATATTAACTCTATTAATAAGTGTTTGTATGACTTGAATATGACTTGTTTTACCGAAGGTACGAGTTGACCAACTGGTACTAGCTGCCGCATAATAAGTACTGACAAACATTACCAGTATAGTTATACTGTTCAAAATTGTTCACCGAATACAGGAAAATACAGTAACACTTAATTCTATAATGAATAACTGTTAATACTAACTGTTAAACAAATGAAGTTACGAGTTAACTACGGTACGAGCTGACCACGGTACGAGTTGACCTAAAACGGTACGAGTTGACCGACGTACGAGTTAACTATGGTACGAGTTGACTGGAAACCTATGATATGACCTACTGTAAAGTGTTGCGGTACGGGGTTAGACGGCTGCCCGTTTAGCTCAGTCGATTCAGCGTACAAGTGTTAAGGGGTCATGAGTTCGAGCCCTACATCGGTGCACTTTTACCTCGTGATTAACTTTAAAACACAGACATATTTCACTATGGACATATCCTATTTGTTTACCAGGTTGAACATGTCCGATATTATTGGATGGAATAATGTAGATGTAATTTTATCTTTTTAAATTCTAATTGGAGATGTAGTGGTAGAGTGCCGAGTGCGGGACTCCTGGGTTGAAAGTTGTAAGTTCAGATCCCTTGGGCGAAGTTGAACTTCAAACTTTGAATTAGGTGCAAGTATTGGTAACAAACTTAGTAACCCAAGAAGCAGTCATTGAGATTGTTTATCGATATAAGTTGTAATACCATGTCTTGCATTTGGTGTAAAATAACTTAAAGCAGTGAGATTACATGCCAAGTCTTTGAGTCAAAGCAGTTTGATTGGTACTGCAACTGACCAACTCCTCGATACCTAGAGCTGTCATTTTTATAGCATCACCGGTCCATCACTGTTTTCTTCCTTTTCTATTTCTCTGCATTTATGCTTTTATTATTATTATGTCGGGAAATAGCTATACATGGCTAATGTTATATATATATATATTCATGTAATTATCCTTTTAATAAATAAATTATGACTTTTATTGGTCACCATAACATAATGGTTGTGATTGACAAACTTACTTTACCATACATGTATATATATGTAGTTCAAGTTATTTCTAAAAGCTCATTTGAAATGGTACATTATACTATGCCTCATTAAGTTATTATCATACCTTATATCTCTTGCTCATCAAATCTGGGTAGTTAATGATTTGGGTATACATATATATAGAAATAATGCTCGGATCATTTAAGGCTCTTCTAGTTTATTTTAACTTTCTGTATGATTTTCTTCTTTACAAATCTTTATGGGATGTTTTTTCAGAAGCTATAATGATATGACTTGAAGTTCATCAGCACCACTTCAGGGATAATGTCAGATCAGACTGAGACGCCCATGAGTGGGCGGGGCACAGAGTTGGGTGGGACACCTATGAGTATTGATACCCCAACCCTTTTGAAACAAGACAGTGGAGATCTTGGAGGCAGGCCGGAAAGCACTGGTGACCTGAAAACTGAGGATGACGTTTTTAATGTTCAGCTTTCTGAGGTAGGACAAATGTTTCCTAAATGATAAAAAATAAATGCATTTGAATCACAGAGGTTGATAGAGGGAACACGTTATATTGTCATACATAATTGAAGTTTTTTATTATATATATATTTATTTACAATGGATGGACCAAAACAAGATTCATGTCACTGCAATGTCATTATGTTTCCAGGCAATCAAACTAAGGCCTAAAATATATCTGCTTGCTGTAAACTGAATGACTGTAAGGTTTTACCCTGACTGCATATATTTGGGGCTAAAAATCTGAATGCCATTGGCTTATAAAATTTATTTGAGGGCAGCATTGTGGGAACACTTTTTAACTGTTTAAAGTAATATTGTGCTCATTTTGTTCATTGTTTTACCACAAAAACAAGCAGGGATTTACAAGTTTTTGTCCGAGAATAACAAGATTTTTTGAGTCATTGCAATTATTCATATAGCCAATGTAGCTACAACACTGGACGAAGCCTGTTCAAATATTTTATGTTCAGATTTGTCAGATACATCTTTAATTACTAGAGAAAAAGTTTATAAATGTTTTGCAAAACCCTTCAGTAAATAGGGGACGGGCAGGGATAGTCATCTTTGAAGTAATTTATTATAGCCTTATTGAGTCTACAAATATCATAACTTAACCAAATACTTGTAGATACAGTTTTATTATGATTTATTTAAATGATGTGTGTATTCACCCATGTCCAAACAGGTTCCTGAGGAGAGAAAATCAACCGTCAGTTCTGAGTCAATCGTAAGAATTGAATGTGTGTTTGCTTGGTGGTGACTTATATTGGTGCCTGGAGAATGATCAATTTTGTTTTGTTCTTGATTTGTTCATAGGGTTATATTTTCAGTATTTATAGTTGTATGAGTTATTAATATTCAATCAAGAAATCAGACTAAATTTGAAGGCGGAGAAATGTTACTATTCTCCAAATTACATCTAGTAACATTGATGGAGAAGCCTGTATCGATATATCGAGCCTTATATATAGAAAATATATATTGTTGATTGCCATTTGTATATAGGATGGACAATTGGTGATTGTTCGAGTGATGCTACACACACTTTGTTTTAACACCCCAGAATGCTCAGAAATATCAATTTTGAGAGCTCCTCGAAACAAGCGGAACACCCATTTTGTTTAAATATATTGGCAACCTTTACTTAAGTTTTGTTTGTACATGTAATAAACTTCCAAATTTATCCATGTAGCTATGTCAAATGTTCAACAGAATATATTTACCACTGGAATTGCTAAACCAATAGAGCATATTTATGACTTTTATTGATTGCTAAAAACAAACACATTGATCATGTGATCCAGCCCTTTATGAGTCTTATTCATGTCTTCGTGTAATGTATGTACATGTATATATTGCAGCCTTATTCACAAACATTTAAAGACTGAAACTCAGACTTAGACTTTGCCAGTATTTTGTTTTCATTGAATCTAAACAAATGAAATTATGTCAGGATAAAGATTACTACCCGCTGTACACTTTGGCCGGTTTTGATTAAAATCTATATTGTTATAACAATGTAGGAACAAATAGACCAATTCAATTTTAAAGTCTAAGTCTGAGTTTCAGTTGTAAAATATTTATGAATATGGGCCTTGCTCTTGTAATTTCTTGCTCCTGTATGTTAGCTTTTACATAATGATTTTCATGATTCAGGCTCCTCTGTAGAGTTTTGACATTCAAAAGGTGCAGCCAGTAACTGGTAGCATACTTAATTTGAACAGACCTTGAGATTCCAAATGACCTTGAATGTTTAGATGCTCTAGGACAGTATGGACTAAACAGTTTCATATACATGTGTCTCATCTTTTACAATGCCTGTTTGTAAAATTTCTGGGTATCTTTTTGAAGTCGGGAATTACTGAAAAAATAAATCATTTTTCATTATATTAATATGTAAAGCAAATGTTTGGATTTTACATACATTTGTTTGGACTACAGGCTTCTTGTGCTACAAAGTAAACCACTTAAGGCAAGAAATTTGGTTTCTTGATTTCATAAACTAAAGGACCAAAAATGTGTATGTTGCATTCAAAGTTTTGTTCAGTATATATTCCTCTTAGGAACTGGCAAAACATTTTTATCCCTCACTGAGAATTTATAATCTTCAGAGCATGTAATCATTTAATTTATGGTTGAACGGTGGAAGTTTTAGTTGGCATGCTTGCATGTAATGTTTTAGTTGTATGAAGACTTGTCCAAACACATACATGTAGTGTTATATAAATCAGAATGGTATGCTGCTGTTCACAATATGTACAGTGGAAACACTCCAACATTATTATAAACTGTTCTTGTAGTAAAGAATTACTACAAATTAGACCTTTCTAGCAAAACAACCTCTCAAAAATCAGCAAAAACTTACATCTCCCATAGCGTGTTGCTCGTATATATAATATATATGTATACATGGCTGTTTTGTTGAAATTGACTGTGTGTTATTATGGTGATGGTTGAAGCATTTTGGCCAACTGTGTATATTTTTGTAGAATTGGTTTATCTTTTTGTGTTATGCTTGTCGCAGAGTACATAAATACACAGCATGTTCCACAACTTTTACCTTCAGAACCACAGGGCCATGACTCATAGTTTTGTCCTCTATGCTATTCTTTAGCATTTGAACGTTATGAGTCAAAAGCCCTGTGGGTTTGAGCTTGCATGAAAAAGGAAGAAAAGCATGTTATATAGCATTATTAGAAGTATATATTATTTTGTTTCTTGTCACCAATTTTTCAACTGTACACTTAGCTCTTCTGTATATATATTTATCAAACTACCTAAAATTCTTCGATCATATTTGTGTACAATATAAGTTGCATGGGTGCCAGTGAATACATTCCGCGGCTTGGTGCATAATCGCATTTTTATCAAATTTTATGGCTTGTCTTGGGTCATTCTATATAGGTCATGATTTTGCAGCCCTCCCTGATTTCTTAAACAATTCCATAAGGACATCAGCAAGTTAAAACATTGACAATTTTATATACATGTATGCATTGAAACTGTTAAAATTGTGTCAACATTTCTCTTACAATACATTCGTTGCATCTAGAGTTTGAATGTGAATTTACATTTTCACACTCAAATTGTCGACCTATATGGTATTATTTTTGTGAAAAGTGTTGCTAAATTTTCAAACTTTATTGTTCTGCGTCATTTTTAGACAATCAATGGCAAGCTGGCTTGTTGTCATGCTCTTTATTGGTGCTTAAGCTGTTGTAATGTACATTTCAGATAACAGAGGATCCGAATCAAGTGAATGTACATCAGTTTTATCCTCAGTTGGAACATCAGTTTATGAAACATTCTGAAAGTGATCAGGTTAGTATGCTGTAAATATTATTGCTGTGGGTTTGAATCCCAGCCGAAATGTAATATTTGTAAGTGAGCAAGCTGTCCACTTGGCTTCCTGAAGGGTCTTAATAGGTGGAAAATCACTACATAACTGTAACTTTAATTGCCATCACAAAAAATAAAGAGTTTACAAAATTAATGCAGTAGAGGTATTTTCTCTCTTTTAAACTGTAAAAAGCTAGCCTGTCCCTATTTGCTTGGGTTTTCAATACTAAATCATTGGGTTTAAAAGTCGGACAACCAAGGCTGGTGGTTTGGTTAATCAGCTACACAAGCAGATGATGTTTTGTAATCTTTTTTCGATTGTATTCTAAAGTTTCTCTATATTTCAGAAAACCATTCCAGATACTATTGATGGTGACCTTACGACCCCTAAACCAGATAGTCAACTTGCTCTGGTACCCAGCACTGTGTCTACTGGTACCCCATGGTCTAAAGAAGATGAAAACAATTCATCTGACCCACAGGTATAATTTGTGATTTGGGTTACTCTTTGTACTGTTTAGAAAATACTATTCTTTTAGAGTTAGCCAAATTAGTTCATCCTGGATTATGTGGTTGTTATAGTAACATGTAAAATAGTATTTCTTGTTATAACTGGTGCTGTCAACCTTTTAGTTAGATATTGTTACGATGTTACAAAAACCTTCATTTATCTGAGACTACCTCCCTATGACGAAGTCTAATTTCTGATATATATTTTAAAATATTTTCTGTGATTCCCTCCCTTTGATAAAGTGCAATTTCTTATGCAAATTTTTAAAAAGACAACTTATATTACCTCCCTTTGACGAAGTCCAATTTCGGACAAAATTTTAAAAATATAATTGATATTGTCGTTGGTGTAATATTTGGTTGTAGGTTTTCATACAATTCAGTCATATATTTGACTGCAGTTCCTTTATTCTTGAACATAGCTTAAAACACCATATTTGAATTGACAATCACCGTCATATTGTTAAATAATGCATGTACTAGTACTCAGTAATATTTTAAAGCTTATTATTGATTGCATGTCACAATTTTAAGTTGACTGCCTGTCATAGTATATTATGTTATAAGGGTTTCAGAGGACGAGTTCCTTTCTCCATTTATCTCTCTACAGAATGTGTTACATATGATAGGTAATACTAATTTATAGTAACAATGTTGTTTAAATATATCTAATGTCATGTGGTGTCACGTGACTCAGAATGGTGTCACATTTCATTTTATGCTTGTTGATTGGAGAACACATTATTTGATATTGAGTGTCATGTGATCGTGTATGACTCGGTATAAAGGTATTATGTTGTGGAATGTAACATTGCACTATAAGATGTTGTGTTTCATGTTATACAACATGACACATCTTGTCATTATATGGCTTACCATATCACTTTAAACTGTATAATGGTTTTGTGTCATGTCATGGTATGTGACATGGTGATGTCTGTTGTCATGTGATGTGCCATGGTGATGTATGTTGTCATGTGATGTGACATGGTAATGTATGTTGTCATGTGATGTGACATGGTGATGTATGTTGTCATGTGATGTGCCATGGTGATGTATGTTGTCATGTGATGTGACATGGTAATGTATGTTGTCATGTGATGTGACATGGTGATGTCTGTTGTCATGTGATGTGACATGATACTTTTATAGTCTATTGTAAAGATATTGGATTATGTCATGTCATGTGACATGGTGTAGTATGTTATAATGGTAATGTGACATGGTAATGTATGTTGTCATGTGATGTGACATGGTGATGTCTGTTATAATGTCATGTGACATAATGTTGTATGTTGTCATGTAATGTGACATGATGTAGTATATTGTCATGTCATGTGACATGATGTATGTTGTCATGTCATGTGACATGATGTATGTTGTCATGTCATGTGACATGATGTTGTCATGTCATGTGGAAAAAGCAGTTTTATGTCATATGACATAACATGACACAATGCAATGTTATGCTAAATGAACTTATTATATTCTCGTTAAGTGAATCATGTTTTCTTTTAAGTCTTTTGCAAGCAGAATTATTGACTGAAGTATTGGTATAGAACATACCATGTTGTAAAAAAACCCATCAAAACCTGATTTTGTTCATATTTAGTTTGTTACATCATTACAATTCTTATTTAGGTAGATACAATCTGTTTGATAATCTGATTTTAGTAATAGTACAAAAATATATGTACATCATATACACCATATTATAGTTTGCTTACTACATGGAACGTTGGAGATTTAGTGTAGAACAAGACAGTAGACTAAGCAGGGTATGTGGTTGCCTCCCCTTGACTTCAGGTTAACATCTCCCACTCTGTTACTTACAGCACCTATTGCAGAATTCAATTAAACCTATGAGTAACATAAATGACCCTCAGAATCAATGTCTGAGTTGTGTCTCTTAATTTTAACAGTCTTTTCAACATTTTACCTCTTCATTTCATACACATGCTGATAGACCTCGACATGTTTCTAGTGAATAATCACAACTCCCTTTTAAATTGTTTCCCTAGAACTTTGCTAATAACATAAATAATGATATCTCATTTAACCACAGGTGATTGTCATGAGTTCTCTCCCTTTATACATTCTAGAGTTCTCTTCCTTTATGTATACATATACAACAAAAGGGATAAAGTTAGAGAACTCTAGAATGTATAAAGGGAGAGAACTCATGACAATCACCTGTGGTTAAATGAGATATCATTATTTATGTTATTAGCAAAGGGAGAGAACTTGTGACAATCTCCTTTGCATTAAACTGTCTATTATCTTTGAAAATGCTATGCTGTTATTAAACTGTCTACCCCCTTTAATAAATAACATGTTTCATTTATCTGAATTTCTAAATTACCTGTTTCATACCTCTCCCTGCAAAAATGTCAAAATAATATAAATACATATATGAACATTTCTTATTTCAGCTTTTTCTGCACATTTTCATTCTGTATTATATTATTGTCTGTTTTCAGTGATTTTTTTTCAAACAATGTCCAAGTTCAAGGCTGCAGTTTTTTTATATATTCCATATTTATATAATAAACATTATAATAATAGTAATAATAATGATAAATTCTTTATTTACAGAAGGTAACATATTAAGATTAACAATAAATGTGTACATCTTATTTACAATATGGCCTTCTTTTAACAAGATAAACAACCAAAACACATGCACAAACAATAAATTGTACATTAACATCAGGATGTCTGACAATATTCACTTTCACATTTTCATTTACATATCGACAGACACTCAAATAAAATATATTGTATTAAATATAAATGTATTGATATTGATAATATGTATTTTGAAAATATACCCTTTTTATGAAAAGGTTGAGGAATTCTTAAGTTTATTAAACACAGGCTGTTTTGATATTCAGTTCTCCAAACTAAGTTTCTTATACTATAGTACTGGTAAAATCTTACGTAACCTCAGGCTTAAGGTTTTCTGTACTATATTTGATCTATATCTTTCTTAATATTTACTTGCTAAATTTTACCATCTTTGTATAACAAGCAAAACTTCATGTTGATTGATTGATTGATCTATTGATTGATCGATTGAGAGCTAGTACTTGTTTTTTTAAAGTGTATACTCTTATGATTGGTTAATTTAAAGTGTATACTCCTCTGATTGGTTAATCTAAATTGTATTCTCTTCTGATTGGTTAATCTAAATTGTGTTCTTTTCTGATTGTTTTTTTTTTAATTTATACTCTTCTGATTGGTTAATTTTAATTGTGTACTCTTTCGATAGGTTAATTTGAATCTTATATTTTTTCTGATTGATTAGTTTGAATCTGGTACTCTTTTCTAATTGGTTTATTTGATTTTTATACTCTTCTCTGATTGTGTTTGTTTAATCTTATACTCTATTCTTATTGGTTAACTTCAGTCTGCTGCTGTATTCTGATTGGTTAATATTGTATTAAAACCTCATTGCATATTTATGACAGAAATCCCAGCAGACTGGTCAAAGTGTAGAAGGTGGGGTATTCAGCACAGCGGTAGATGAGAAAACTCTAGAAGAGGCGATTGAAAGACAGAATCAAAGTATTTTCCAGACAGAAAAATGGGGGATGGATAAACCACCTCAACCAACAATGAAGGAAATCATGGATGAGACGGCTATTAAACAGTAAATCATTGCATTTATTTAAAAGCCTTCAGCGCTAAAGTTTCCAAATTATCAATGAAGTTGTAGTGATCTTTTGTGTAGTGAAAATTATAAACAAACAAGTACATGTACTTTGCTTTATCTGAATACTTATGATTTTGCTGTTGTCAGATAACTGAATGAAATGTTGCCTGAGATTATATCTTAAACCAGTCATTTACTGTATATACAGTAAAACCTCAACAATAAGACCACCCTAGGGACCCTTGAAAACTCTTCTTATTATTGAGGTGATCTTAATATTGAGGTTGACCGAAGAGAAAAACAGTGAAAATGGACTTGAAAATTGCGCTCTTTATTTTGAGGTGGTCTTATTATTCAGATGGTCTTTTACATGAGGATTCTTTACTTAATATACCAACAGTTTGCTAATAGACTTAAGCCTTTGTTACATGAATGTTCTTTCACAAATTTTGAATTATATTATCACTGAACTTCTTTAAAATGATATTTTTTCAGTTTTAATAAAGCCATACAAATGAAAGAGGAGAGGAATCATCAAGGGGTCATATTGTACATCAACAAAGCTATGGGTATCCGGAACGATGATGTGAGGTTCTTTGTAGAGAGAGCCGAGGCTTATTTACGACTCTGCGATTTTCAATCGGCTATTCTTAATTACAAAAAGGCGTGTCTCATGGATCCATCTAATGATACGTATTACGACAGACTGTCATTTCTGTATTACTTCCAAGGACAATCATTGTTCGATCAAAGACTGTACCCCGAGGCTTTGGAAGCATTTTCTCGTGCTGCGGAAATGAGTCCGGACAATATTGGCTATCATATTAGAAGGTAGGTTTGTATTTCTGTGAGTATTGATGAGGGAAAGTTATGTGTATTTGTTGTGTGCATCAAAAAAGTGTTTCTATTGTGATAAAAAATGACAACTGTCTCAAAATAGGTCAATGTGAAATTTAATTCCCGATAGTCATAGATATAGATAGATGAGCAATGTGTTAGAAAATGATCAGAAAACTTATTGCTATTGTCTATGATAAATCAATGACTTAGACTTTATTTATGATTTTAAATAATTTTTACGCTCATGGTAGATACAATGACCTTACCAAATAGTAACCTCAAGTTTTATTTGTATTTGCTCTGTTATGGCCTCGATTTCTGGTAATCAAATTGCTAATTTGTGTCTGTATTAAGTGTGAGCTTGTAAGAATAAATTATGCAAATTGAATACATGAGAAAATTGAACCTGCAGCAGATGATGTTAAGTATCATACATGTTTACAGTGGAGTGACTTTGAATCATCCGCATGATAGACTATTCAACCTCTTCAGAGCAACACCCTTTGGGAGATGCACATTTTGACTGTTGTTGAGAGGATTATTGTTGCTAGAGGGGTAAATTTATAGTAACTTCTTACAGCAGCCAAAACTGATACTGTTGAAGAGAGGTTGTTGCTCAAGAGAGGGCCACTCTGGAGAGGTTGTTGCTCAAGAGAGGCCCACTCTGGAGAGGTTGTTGCTCAAGAGAGGGCCATTCTGGAGAGGTTGTTGCTCAAGAGAGGGCCACTCTGGAGAGGTTGTTCTGTATATTGTATTTTATTGTATTCTGTTGTTGTTGTTGTTGTAGTATTACGTGTTTGGCTGCTCTGCAGCGCCATGGAGAATGTCTTGCCTTAGTGAACAAACGACTTGAAATAGATAAAGATAACGCTGATCTATATGTAATGAGAGCTAGACTGCATGAAATGTTTCGAAATGTAAGTATAACTAGATATGTAAGTCATAGTTATTATTGTACTACTATAACTGTGTCAAACCATTTTGTATCAGATGATAGCGTATCACTTTCTCCTTCTTAAAGATTCTAATTTGGCAAGAAAATACAGTGATTTTCCTACTCTTCAAGGAAATCCCCAAACTTGACTCAGTATTTTTATATAGGGATGCGGCATTAAGAAATTGTCAGGCCATTTTGGGTCAGGAGTGACCAGCAATTGTAATGTCTCGGCATTTTTATATGTTGCACAACAAATCTAAACCTTCAAATTGTGCCGACCATCTTTTTTCAATATATTTCTTATTTCAGACATATTTTTACAAAGAACAAATACCAACTATGAGGTCTGTGGTGAGGACCTCTTTATAAATACTTAATAGTGTCGGCTGTGTTTGGCTAATTAGCTTTGTAGTTAAATTATTCATTTAAAAACGAAACATACGATACAAGGGATCTCCATGATGAGTTAAGTGTTTTGTTCTGGTTACCTTGGTGTAAAATTATTTGTGTCTGGAAAATATTCCATTGTTTATAATTTACCTTGTGTTTACTTTTGCAGACAACTCTGTGCTATTATGATGTTAAAGATGCGCTAGGTTTGTACCCAGATCATCCGGAGGCTGCGAGAATGATGGACAGACTAGAAAAGATTGCAGCAGAAAACAAACGACAAGCAATGCAGCTTAACTTGATGAGTAAACACAGAGAGGCCTTACAGAAGATATCCATAGCAATAGAAACAGACCCAGCTGTGGCTGACTTCCATGTTCTTAGGTACGTAGTTGACATGTGTTTCTGGTCTCTGGATATGCGTCCCCTTTCCATTGCAATACCAGCGCTGCCATAACATATCAGCATGGATTTCTCCTATCAGAGACACAATTACACTATGTAGCTAATATTTCTTACATCTCGCTCACCCTGGTACATAAAAATATATTCTTACCCTAATGATCCCAATTTTTACCCACTATATTTACACTAATTTAACATATATACAAGTATATGTCGTAACCCTTTTTAGTTTCACATGTGTTTTACATTCCTTGCGTGCTAAATGACCGAAGCTGTCGATGCGCAATAAAACCACTTATAAAAAATCTAATAGAACCAACTTCTACTAGTCTGAACAAATATTTTCTTCTGTGTTAACTGTATAATATCCAGATCATCCAGCGGATTGAATACATTTTACCAGGCACATGAGGCAATGGGAAATATTTGGTGAACTCATTTGTAATCCTCCTATGTTTATTTATTAGGAAGTCTTTTTACTGAGATATTCTCAATCATTTAGACAAGATCTCTCTTCTACTCCTTATCTTTGACATAGCCTTCCCCAATATGACACTATTTGCGACTTTTAGCCTTTACTTGGGGCTACAACTGTTGGAGAGGGGGGCATGTTGAGTTTTTTTTGCAAGGCAGTTTTCCAGTTTTCTATTACATTATATAGTGCATTCTTGTATTCTGGATGTTTACATTTGTGAGATAAATTGTATTTCTGGCACTTGTGTTTACTCAATCGAAACAGAAATAAAATTTCTCTTACATATCAAAATAGTACATAACAATGATAACTATCCACCCTGGAATGAATAAATGGGGTAAAGGCTTACATCACGTTCACCCACCATTTTGTTTCTATAAAGTTATGGCTATGATCAGTTTTTTGTGACTTTGATTTGTTTATTAGCATAACTGACCGACTAATACAAATGAAACCTTAAAAGTCACAATGTTGCTACTTCTAACCAGCTTTTGTGTCATCTATGATGGAAATACATAGAGAATAGGGTACTCTCCCTTGATCATGAAGATCCAACATGGCTGACTATTAAAGCATTACATAAAGAAACTTGAAACATGTTTCATATTTTTTAAATGGTTGAAGTTGATCAAAATATGTCAAACAAACTGAAAATTATTACAATTTCCAAGTTTAGTTACCATGCATCAGCAAATAGCGAAGTTTTAACTCCTTGAGAATATGGAATACCATGCTAGTACTAGATTTCCAACCTAAGTCTTATTTTTCAGAGGTGCTCTACATAGAAAACTTGGTGACTTCAATGCTGCTATAGATGACTTCTTGCTGGCCTTAGATAAGTGTGACCATGACGAGGATAGCTTGGTGTATATAGATTCACAGAGACAATTGTTACTTACTTACAATGATTTTGCTGTGGAATGTTTTACAAAAGGGTTCTTCGAAGAAGCAATAATACTCCTGAACAAGGCAATTAAAGGAGAGAAAAGGGAAAAGGGGTTGTATGTAAATAGAGGAGGTATAGTTGCAGTGGTCATATTATTTTGTTTTCATAATTATGATTGTAAATTGTAAGGCCAATATTGAGTGTCTGTTTGCTGTTAGCCTACCTGCCCACCTATGCTGCTGTTAGCCTACCTGCCCACCTATGCTGCTGTTAGCCTACCTGCCCACCTATGCTGCTGTTAGCCTACCTGCCCACCTATGCTGCTGTTCTCCGACCAGTTCTATTGGCTCATGGCAAGATATTTTTTGTCTTGATTAAGAGAATACGCTTAAAAACTTACTTACTAGAAGTATTGGAGTCTACTTATTAATGAAGAAGTATATACAGTTCTTTTATTTTTACCCCTCAAAATGCGCCTTGAGTCCAGTGTGGGTGTTTGAGGGGCATGCACGTTTGTCAAACACATTCCTTATTTGAATATTTCTATTTTTGTTGGAATAGATTGAGTCTCTTTTCAAGTTTAAATTGCAATGAATCCTTAGTTTAGAACATCAAAATCATAGTGTAAAATAATTAGATCCAGGGTCCATGAATTGTTGCAGTTTATTCCAAAATCAACAAAGAAAGTTTAATGATGTACAAGGTTCTTTCTATACCTTTTAAAACATTTTCATAACCACAGGAGAATGTTACAAGTTCTCTCCCCTTCTATGTTTACTATAGAAAGGATATAGAAGGGGACAGAACGTGTGATGATCTCCTGTACTCTTAACACAGAATGTACTTAAATGTTAATCTGTTGTGTTTTCAGATTATGAGTTCTCTCCCCTTCTATGTATACTATAGAAAGGATATAGAAGGGGAGAGAACTTGTAACAATCTCCTGTACTCCCAACACAGTTTGTACTTAAATCTATTGTGTTTTCAGATTGTTTTTTTCGCCAGGAAGAGTACAATTTTGCAATGCAAGATTATCAACAAGCATTGGAACTCGATTCTACAGATGAGACGATCAAATCTCGAATCTCAGTTATTCATAATGAGTTTGGTGTCAGTGCTTATCAAGACAAAGTATTCTCGGTGAGTGTGTTATGTTACTGATGTATCTATCGCGTACACTCAGATATTTGTATATATCCATAATTCCTACAAAGTTTTGTTTGCTCATAACTCATTGTCTTTCATATTACATTTACATTGAGAGCCTTCCAAGTTTGCTCAGTAGGCAGAGCACTTCACAGCCACACTTGAGGTCGTTGGTTTGAACCCTGGGTGAGGCATATACTCTCCCTGATATTTTGACTGCAGATAAAATCCAAACTCATTTGTTCACTGTCTCTGATTCATGTAGGGAAGTTGTCAGTTACTTATGGAGGAACAGATTGGTACTGGTAGGTAACCCAGGAGCACTGGTTAGGTCAACTGATGAACATCCATTGAAAAATGACACAAAATATTTTTTACATAGTACAACGTAGTGGGTATGTTGACCGACTTTAAAAGGACTAAAATTTATATAAATCTGTAAGTCAGTCCACTTAATTTGAAATACAGATTATCTGATATATATATAGGATATTATGTACTGAAGTCTGCACATAATCATCTTGGTAAAATTGTGGTTTCAAGTGGATGTCATTTAATGATTAATGGAAACATACTACATCGTTGTAATATTAGTTCCAGTTACATATGAGGGCTTCAGCTGTCTTTAAAGGGGATTTAAAAGACCACATTGCTATCAAAAAGAACCATATTAGTGATTTGATTATGGTGGAACCGCTGTGCAGATTCCCAGCTGTGAACAAATCCATCAATGTCACTGGGTTAGAAACTATTCAATTAGTTTTGATTAACAATATGTTAAAAATCATTTTTTATACTTTCAGGAAGCAGAAAATAGGTTCACTCAAGCTATTGAATATCACTCTAAAGTGGGACAATACTATATATCCCGTGCCAGAGCCCGATACATGATGGAGGTTTGTTCATAAATTTTATGTTGTTCAATGCAGACACATGAAAATAGAAATACTTGGTGCATTATACGGGGAAAAAACATTTTCCGTGCCCTGAAGTCATTTCTACATTGCAAGTCATGTGGATGACTTAAGAATGAAAATATTAAAGTTAATGTTGTTTTTGAGAAGAGATAAACCATATTTAGTGAATAAGGACCATGTTTCTTCCAACCTGCCTGGTTTGCTTGGTCAATAGAGTGCAACAGTGCCAATTTGGAGGTCAGCTGTTGTGTCCCTGTGGTAGTAAATACCACTCTCGGGCAGGCTCAGACCCTAGCCGTGACATATCAAGGTTGTTAAAATGTTAGTAGTAAGCTACATTGCCTATACTTACGTTAGAAGGATAGAGCTAAGACTTATTGACTTGTTGTCTGGATAATGTCACGTGGTGGGCGTATCACAGTCTGGCAGCACAATATCTGCTTCCAGTGGACACCAAATGACCTAAGCTGTGGGTGCCTCATAAAACATTTTTTAAGTTGTCAAATTAAGCTTGGGGCCCAGTCTAGAAAGTTACAGTTATCCCATGGTTCAGAATTCTCATTTCATGGTTTTCCTGATACTTCGTTGTCTACCTTTAAGTACTTAAGAGTTTCAAATCAGAAATTTATCAAATTGACAACTTCTTATTAAAATTACATTAAATGTGGAGAACAAACAACTTCAGATGAAATTTCTTCAATCAACTCATAACAGAGAATATTTCGTCATCAAGTTTTGTAAGTTCAGATGGCGAACTTTGCAAATCCGTGGATATTATTAAAAATGGTCATTTTTTTTTAACAAACCATACTCAAGAAAAATGTGCTAACAATACTCTCCATGTAACGATGTTTATGTAATTCTAATCCACTGTTTTCTTTTGTTAACAGAATGTGACAGGTGCTAGGGGAGATCTTCTCATGGGGCTACTTCTGGACCCCAACAACGAAGACGTTATATCAATTTTATCACGACTGTTCCCCGGCAAATCTGTTGGTGACATACTGAAAAGCCGGGCAGCAGAAAGTGCCAAAATTGCCATCAGGACTATATTTGATCCACCTAGGCATTTAGAATATAAAGAAGAGTTTGAAAATGCATCAGAATACAGGTGTGTGAGAGTGTGTGTGTGTACATAAGCAATGGTTCCTATCATTTTTGGAAATTATATCATATAACAGAAGTTTTTTCCAATGTCTTATTATTGTTTTCCCGGTGTCTGTGTGGGGATGCACTGTCTTATGTATGTGGCATTCCCTGTAGCAACTTATCCTCTCTTTTATTATATACAGAAATGTCATGAAACTCCTTAATCATCCACTTTCTATCATCTTAAGTGTTTCACGAGAACTTCAGTCTGCTTTTCATGTACGTTTTAATTTTGTTGCAATATAAATTGATTAAAAAACTGAATTATTAATTTCTGTTTATCAGTGGAGTAGGTGCTGTTCAGGATGACCAAAAATCGAACAATTCACAGGAAGACGATGCCCAATCTGTTGGTTCCTCTGCTGAAAGTGTTAAACCAGAGCCACTTTGGAGGCCGGGCACCATCTCTGACTTTAAAATCATGATGAATGAACAGGAGTTCAATGTAAAACTTGTAGAAATGAAACAAGATGTGAGTTTCTTATTACTGTTCTTATGGATGGGAAAATTTATGAAGTTTGGGATCCCAAAACTCCTTAACAGCTGTTTAAATCAACACTTCTACTTTATTTATTTTGCAACTACATACACATATTAATATATCGACTCATGGCAAAATACAGCTTTTTGAAATGATGCAGTTCAGTGGACATAGACTTTCACTTCTAGCAAGCTCTAGCATCAAAGTCATTGATACGTAAATCACTGTACTATGCCCACATTTCATTTTACACAAAGACATATCACTATTGAGAAAAATCTGAAATTTAGATAATTACAAAAGTAAAGTCATAATCCTGCCAAATCTTTTGTTTATCAAATTTTGTCACAGAAAGGCATACTTCCATTCTTTCGTTCTTGATGTTTATAAGCTACTTATTAAATCTACATGATATTTTTACTACATGTTTCCTATGCATTAACTTATGTATTATGCCTTTTAGGTGAATTCGAAGGTTAAAACAGCTTTGTTGGATAGAAAGACATTAAAATATGACGGACCTCGTATGCAACCTCTTCCACCACCTCAGCCCAAACCTCAGTTCGGTGGGCGTGGCATTAGACGAGAGCGTATGATAACTCCGCCTGGAAAGAAGAAAAGTACAAATTGGAGAACATTTAACATGGGAGTCGGCCTCGGAGGAAATTAAGGGAATTAGGAAATGAAGAGGGGTTTAAGTTAATGTGGTTTCAGTGTTGATGAGATAACTTGAAAATACCTTCTGCACAACATTTCCTCTCAGATACTAAAACCGTAATAAATATTGGTAAAATACCATGGTTTCATTATATGTATAAAGTATGTGATATCATTTATATTTTAATAAAGTGAAATCATCTGCTTTTAAAGCAGATCTAGACAGACTTTGGCATTTAAATATTATTTTCATTTGATTCAGCTCATTATATATATACATGTATGTTGTTAGATTATTATCCAGTATTATTAAAAAATATTTTCACTTTTTTGTTGTCTGAAAATTAATTTCTATGTCTTGGTTTAGCATGACCGATATTTTAATGAAAGAAAAATATTGTTGGAAGAAGAATAGGAGACAGCTATGATGATGATAATGCAATTTATTACTACTGCTGAAATAGATACTACTGATACATTTTAATTATCTGTACATTCGCTTAAATACATATTATCTACATTTTAAATATATACATTCCCTGTGTTTTGTAATTAGAAGCATTCAGTTAAGTCTGTTATGATTAAGAGAAAATGTTTCCTGTGACGTTCTTTGTTGCCCTTCAAAGCATTATTTGTGTGATATGATTTGTTATATTTTTGTTTAATTCAGACAGCTTATGAATTTACTCTTACGACAACATTATTTTCATTGTTTTGTCATGAATATAATTTTACATAAGTGGCCTGTTATTGAATGTATTTAACAATACCGATAAAAACTCGACCTTGTTAGAAGACATGTGTTATAAATTCAATACAAATGACCACTCATGTAAGATGCTCAATATGTATACTTGTACTGTGTTTCTCTTGCTGAAAAATGAATACCCTTAATTGATTCTACTTAAAGATTGGTGTCTTCAATAACTATAAACATTCCATGATTATTCACACAATGTATTGCATGCAAGGGTATTAGTCTGATTAATTATCAAACTGTCGAACAAACACTTTAAACAAATTAACTTTAGTCGAGTTTCCATTAAACTAATTAACAGAAATTAAGAAATGAATCAAGATTTAAGATGCATTTAATGTCAACATGCATTCAGTGTACAAAAGTAATGTACATATCAGAATGTAAAATCTAATGTTGACGGTCTAAATGTATAATTGTTTTGTATTTTATATGTTTGTGAGAAATTGTTTGTGATTTTTGTCTGTGATAAAAATGAAAATGACAACAATAAAATGTGTTACAAGCATGTTCTGTTTCTCATGTGTATACCATGTTTTATCATCACTAGCAAAAGTACACAGAAGTACTCAGTTTGAGGTTACATATGGGGACAGAATGGATATCAAAAACAGTTTGGAAATTGAATAGTGTTACACAAAAAACATAGTCTGTGATAATACTATTATATGACACACACACTTATAGCATTGTTGAATAAATTTGGTTCCCAGCAGAGACGTCCAAGACTCGGCTGGCCCCTTATCCCACCACCATCCTCTTATCTATTCATGTATACATACCAGCATAAACAGTTCTCACCACACACACATGTATACATACCACTATAAACTGTTCAAATCGTACAAATATGTACAAACCAGTATAGACATACCAGTATATACAGTTCTTATCAGACACATGTATGCATACTAGTACAATCAAAGCACTGAAAGTGCTGACTGCAAGGGGCTCACTGCAGATCATAGACGTCACTTTGACATAGCTTTATCTATCACAATTAGTCTTTTAATAACACTTTGTAATGTCAGTATATTTAATAATATAGTAGTTAAACACACACGATTATATACAAAGAATTGGTATAGACAGTCAAAAGGATGGTTGAAGAAGAGGTAAACAGTACAATGTTGATTATATGCCATATTTCAATGCAATCAATTGGCACTAACGTATTTTGCAAGATAAACTATAATGTTATTACATGTGTTCTAAAAGGAGACTTCAGTTCAAAGGGACATTAATCTAAAACACGTTGATGGATGCACAGCAAATGTATGTCTTCCACATCTACAAATCATATATCATGGTACTTGTATTATCAAATTGCATTGCTATCCCTTGAAAACTAAAGAGTGGTTAGCCACACAAAGTATATATGTTGAATATTGGACAGACCAATCGACCGACCTACAGACAGGATGACAATAAAACAAAAAGTATGTAAATTTATTCAATTTAGAACAGTTTCCGTAAATCGTAGATATTCAACGGAACGATGACGGAAATTGCATTTACCATGATTTCAATATACGTATAATTGTGCTTTGGATTTATTATATGTGTCACCGTTTTCTTCTTTATGTAACGTGCGGCCGAATATCGGTGTTCTCTGTAGCGATTCAATTTTGGGCTGTTGTAATTCAATTAAGCAATGGGTAAGCTTCAAACCATTTTGAGGGCGGAGTTTAACAACTCAAAATGAGAATGATTGAAAATAATGAGATGTTGTGGTAGCTACTTGATTTATCAAAGGAGTACAACGATGAGAAAAACATGAAGGTAATAGTGTTCTGATGCTATGACGATAGATGAGTCAGAATATTGGCAAATTAATGACTTAAAAACAAGTCAACTCATATAGAAATGATTACCTAAAAGTCTAAAACTAATAAAACAAGGTGAAATACGACTATTCACAACTCATTTTACAATGGACGGCAGCAACCATGTGCTGCGAGAAAAGTAGAAATATAATATTTACAAGACTGTGCGAAATGGTGATTGATGGGCATCACTGTCCGGCTAACTCCATGGACATTGAGGAAACAGGACTTAAATCTAAACAGACTCAAACAAAATGAGCAATACACTCACGTGCGGCTCAAACCAGAAGAGTTGGTACGTAAACTCACAAAATGAGCAATGCACTCACGTACGGCTCAAACTAAAAGAGTCTAGACGAAGACTCACAAAAATGAGCAATGCGCTCAAGCGAAAATGCAAACATTTTATAATAGCAATGATTGTTACAATGTATGTTCAGTCCAAGTACAATCATTCACTTAGTTCATATGTTTGTAGTTTGTCTGCATAAAAGCCAACGAGCAAGCGACATTTCTTTCTGTCATAACACAATGACCGCGGATTATATAACATGTCTTTACTAGAAACAAGTTCACCCAGACTGTTGCCATCTCTATCAAACATAACTACATTCTTAGAGATGTAGCCTGCTACAAGTACAATATCATCCTCTGTGATACATATACCAAATGTTTGGTCGAGTCGTTGATCATGTACCTCCTTTATAACATCACCATTATTGTTAAATACAACCACCCTATCATCATTTGCTGTAACATATACTTTGGATCCATCATCATTTACAGCAATACCACAAGGGTCATGTTTTGGGAAGATTTTCTGACAATGAGAATCTGTGTCTATCTTCTTCACCAATTCACCTGTTGTAGTGTAGACAAATATACATTTCCCACCTAATATCCATAAATTATCTGCACAAAACGCAATACTATTACCATAACTGTTATAACATGTGTTTGTCTTAATACTCTTACCCGGTGATAGTGATTGACCAATGTGTATGTACTGTATTGATTCTTTATATGACACAGCTACTTCAGTAGGTGATATGGAACAAATTCCACGAGGACTGGATTTAAGGCCACAGAAATCTTTCATATTGAGTTGATCATCAAGTCTCTTTAGTTTAGTGTTGCTGAAATCTGCTATTAAAATTGTTCCATCTTTAAGCTGACAAAGGCCAGGTATTGAACACTTGAGTGTGTCAGTATTTATCCGTAATTTACTGTGGTTGCATGATTTAACGACGTATTTACTACGTGTCAAAGGTTGTGGTGTAGCACTTTTAACTATTCTCCCCATGCTTTCAGCCATCTTAATGTCATCATACAGACGTTTGTTTCTTTCAAACTTGAACATTATAAGTTTTGCTGAATTCGCCTTCACTAGAAATGCATTGGCATCAGAAACAACATTTTGACCTAATTTTTCGGCAATAAACAGATGATTGTCATTGTTGTTACTTCCAAGGTCAGACTGTCTTTCGTTGGTAATGGTTAATAAATCATCAGTAGTAGTAATGTCGGCTTGTATTTCCTGCTCTAATTTTGTTAATTCTTCATCGAGTTCTGCTTTTATTTTACGCTCAAGTTGATCAAAATGGTCATTCATTTCTTTTCGCAATGTATCAATTTCTTTCAGAAGACTGGTTCTCTTTGTTTTGATGAGTTTAAGGTCGGAAGATTTTTCCTGTTTCAAGACAAGAAGATCTTTGTTGACACGAGCAACATTTCCTACTATTTGTTGGAGTCTAGACGGGTTGGGTTTATGAATGTTGTCTTCGATTTCTTCTACATTAGTACACGACCTATAGAATAATGTGTCATATTTCATTAATTCAACTCTATCAAACCTATTTCATATACGTACCTGAGCATACTCTCACACCCATGCATATAAATTTGATGTAGACGTAGACGTAAAAAAACCACTTAAACTTCAACGAGAGTTTTCTCCAGGACAGCGCACTTGACCATTCAAAAGCATGTAATACAATGACAATAACTTTTATAAAATTTGTTCCAAAATCTGAATAAATGCTGATAGTAAATTAGTCTTTTAAAAGTATTGGTAAAGAAATATAACGTTTATAAACATCCAGAATCTGATTTGGTACAAATATGTGGGCAACGATCATACCTGTGCTCCTTTGCAATACACAAACTGCAATAAACCATATCGTGTGTACCACAATACATCTCGATATCGCGGTCCGGATGGAAGTGGCATTTAGCGGCATCCACTTTATTTTGAGTGTTGGGATGTTTTGTCGATCCGGCTGGTGCTAATCGATGACTTTTTGTAAACCGTTGGTGATACTTTGTGCAGGTATTACACAGGAACTGGTCGCAAGTTTGACAGAACTGAAAAGCCTCGAGTCTTGAACCATCAGCAGCACACGGTGTACACTCAAACTCATACACAATGTCTGATCCACCTTCAATTGTTCTGGAGGAATTTCCGCCTTCAGCCATTTTACTACAACATTCATTTATTGATTTAGTTGAAAAGTGAAAATGAACCGTACATAAAAAGCATTATCAATGACATATTGGTCATATACATCGAGATAGGAAGCAATGCAAGAGTCAGAACAAATTTGAAAATTCCCCAAAGTTATTGTGAAATCGAAAGTTTATTCAACAATACATATTGATAGGTTGTAGAGTTTAGATGTTAAATATAACATATCATTTGACGCAAACGTCAGAAAATACTGAATAACTGATTGTCTAGTGCAATCAATAAATGAGATCAACCAACAGGTATTGAGAAACCGAAAGTAGAAATTTAAAACGACGAAGTTCATATCTTAACAAGCTAATTCGATATTACTAATTATTACTCATATATGAGATTTTTGGTGGTTTATGATATATTGAGATTCGTGTAAACTATATAAGAATTGTATAAATGTTTACATATTCAAATGCACAGTAGGCCTACTTAACGGTTGGCTGAATTAATTAATAAAAAAAGAACATTATATCTCTGATTAATGCAATATACAATACAATTAATTAAAATTCAGTATTTACATAATGTTTCTACAAAAAATATTTAACTTTGTACAGTTATAATCCATTGTCAAATAATGTTTGAATAAATCAAATTCAAACATTGTTCGACTTAACGCCCCTTGGAAGGAGATAATAAAGCCCTTAGCATTTCTGAACATAAGTTGGTGTTTTAATGGACCTAAACAGCTGAAAACTTCTACACACACGAGCGAACATTTTCAAAATATTATCTGACTAAACATTTTTACATTACATTTAATTATGTCTTGATTCAAGTCATTGTTAGATGACCACTTTCGATTTCAAAAACAAAATTATTATTAATACAATTATGGAATCAATATTTTATACACACAAACTTCTACACACATGAGCGCACATTTTCAAAATATTATCTGGCTAAAACATACACTGTTTTGTCATGATTCAAGTCAATCATTGTTAGATGGCTACTTTCGATTTCCAATTTTTTTTATAAGAATACAATTAGTCTACACCGCAATATGTTAAATTAGGTATTTATCTGTATAACCTCATACATGATTTGCCTCATATGTTATAGGTCTACACATTTCCATAGAATAAACAATATGAACATAGAGAGTCACAAACCTTTTTAGCTTTGCACACGTCCGATATAATAAACATGGAAGGTCACCGTGTGCCTCGATTTACCTCAAAGCAATGTCACGTGATATTTATCAGCCAATATCCTAATAAAGAAAATGTGAAACCTAAGTATAACGCAGACTATAAATTGTAGATCAAGTGTTTGTAAATTAACAAAATAAATACATATGTATATTTAATGCGCGTCTTTTGTACAAATATATGTGGCATTTCATGCTCGATTACTGTATTTATTTTGAGCCTTATCGATCGACGTTTATATACAGGCCCGTAGCAACACTGCAATATATAGGGGCACGTCAAAATGTCACTAAATTACAAAAAATAATGCAACAAATCGCAACATTACTGTACGGACAAGAACACATACGATTCCCGTTTACCTCCATTTTATTGTACGGGTCTCATTTTTTCCAAAAATGTATAATGTTCACATTACTTTCAAATAGCCTTTAGACAGGGATCGTAAGCTCCAGATCTAGAGTAGATGATTAAAATGCATTATTCTGGCTTCATTCTATTTCAATTCGGCGTCTGAACCATCATCATGAGTAAATGCTTGTGTAATCAACAGTAAACACATTGCCAGCTGATATGGACAGTCCGTATAACCACCGACTATTCACAAATACAGAAATACCACAAAACCTTGATTAGAGATATATTTTATTATACATATCAAAACAGTATTGAATATATACATGTATGTAAATAATACAACATCGCGGAAGATATACTGCTAAGTATTATAAAAGCAACACTTTCATCATTTACATTAACAAATCAATATCTTAATAAAACAACATAGTTATAAATGCTGCCCTCTGAAACAATACTGAAATGAAAATATTCCTAACTAAATTATCTATGACATTGTGCGTATACACACATATCAATAAGACGTGTATCGCATAACTTATGACATATAAATATACATGTATATCACAGACAAAGAAAGCTCTAATAAACAAAATAAATGAACAATAATTGTAAAATGTGAGAACACATGTGGCAAGATACAGCAACCGTATTGGAGTAATCAATGAACAGTCAAACGTAAAACACAAAATGACATCACTACAGAGTGGTGGAGACAGATATAAAGATGAGAACAAATCAACACAACTGGAGATAAACTTGGCCAATTTGATTAGCGAGTTACTCCCCTTTGCTATCACATTGCAAAACGTAATTTATGTTATATGCAAGTCTTCTCATGGCTTTAGCCAGACTTTAATTTTACAGGAGGCACAATTTCATTAGGGTGTACAAGCCACCGGGGGGATATGTTCTAGAAGACGTTCCCTGTGTTTCGTGATATCGGAGACGCACTTGGATATAACCAACATCTTTTAAAATAAATACTTATACAAAATAGAATCCTCCACAAATTCTACGGGAGGCAAGTGCCTCCGTTTGCTTCAGTGTGGTTACGGCCCTGATGTCATGAAAGTTCACGAACGAATGACGTCATCACGGCATCATGACTGATTACTGTTTATGATAACATCCGTATTATCTTTTGCAGAAATACATTAAGCACAAAGGTAAAGATGACATTATCCGTAGACCGGATATCCTCGTCGATATTGAAATCCGTGCGCTCGTATCAGATGTCCTGAAAAACTCGTCCTGCCTAAGCCATGAATAACATGTTCTCCGTATGGCCACTGAACGGAAACATAAACTTTAGCACCTTTTTGTAAGTGAAGAATAGCAACCGCACTACCCTGATCCCAGATATCAAGGTTGTTTCTATGATCGCTTATTGCAGATGCTTTAACATTATCTCCAACCTGTATACACGCTTCTACATAGTTGCCTTCTTCAGCCACAATGCTTGTACTAAAGGTGTAAGTACCTCGCACTGGAACGGTGAATATTCCAGTTGTACTGCGGTAAGCATTTCCTATGTTTGTGTGTACTTTATTGTATTTAATAGGTTCTTTCTCTCTCACCGTTTCTTGCAACTTCGTTAATGTAGCTTGAAATGCAACCTCTGGTATTTTTCGCCGTCTGACCGCTGAAAAAATATTTCAATAAATTACTTTTGGGAAACCAAACAAGTTAAAAAAGCGGATCAGGACAATCTACTGAATCGGTAAAAAATATATTTCATCCGTTTTACAATATAGATTGCATCTATAGCAGATTATTTTGTCTTGGGAAATACATGTATTGCCATAAGGTCATCGCGTCCTTCTCTTCTGCAGTCTACAAGAGATTGTGCAAACTACAAACTATTCATTTTAAATAGCGTTTATGAGTTTGTTTTTGTACAAGTGTATAATTTAGTCCTAATTTCCTAATTAAATAGCGGGAAACAAATGTGGTTGATTGTCTGGTGATCATTGTCGATTCTATACCCATACCCTTCAAATTGGGATGTTTGCGCTTAGAAATTGGGAAGAAGATTAGCAATTATAGCAGAATATTAAATTAAAGGATGTAGTGATTAATTAATGGACAGTGGCTATTCATATAAACTGCCTTTGAGAGAAAAGCTTCTAATGTGGTCAGTGTTTGGCTAAATGAACCAAAACAATTTCTTCAGATTTATTGGATTTTTTTACATTCAAATTGGAAAAAATAAATATTTTTTGGCATTGGTAATATGGCCGAATAACGACTATAAAAACAGCTGAAAACACTTTGACGCATGCATTCAAAGTTATCTACAGTATTTAATTATGTCTGTCTAGAACCGCAAACATCGGTTTTACTTTAAAAAAAACTTTAGTGAAATAAAAAAAAAAGTACATATATTGTTTACAAGAAAAATTATAATAGTAAAATGGATAATGATAATTGACAATAATATATACAAAAACATAGTATAAAATATTTAAAAAAATAGTGTTTATATTTACCTCGTTTAGTTCTGCTAGACCGGAAGTTATGGACAAGTACATCTGTCCCTGTAGAATTGTTGGCATTTTCCAAAGTCAAAACTCTATTTTGTAATGATGCAACAGTTTTCTTTAACTCGGCTACTTCTTCAGCCAGCATATTCACTGTGTTAGCTTTCACATTGTCCGGTAAATGTTTTGATGCCGTGATATTTATCACAACTAATACGAAACCTAATATAAAAACCTTGTTACATTCCATACTTAACACGATTAATGTAACGCTACGTTGGTCGTTATTTTGTAGATTAAACCTTTACCTTCACTTGATTAATATTTCAGTTACAACCCGAACGTTACGCTTATATATACACACCGTGAATGACACGTGGGCGAAAGTAGGTGACGTCACATCATACCGTTGTATTAGTAGTCCTACTTATATTGCCCAGTACAGTATACTCCTTTCTCATGGTACCTCGGTTGTCATGGTACCGCGGTAAACAATGTTATCGCATTATTTTTACTTTAGGATCGCCTACCGCATGTTGACATAATCCAGGGGCGTAGCCAGAGCTGTTAGAATGTGTACGTAAGCAATCTAGTGTGTCTAGGGGACATGATACCCATTAAAAACGCCGTTATCTAGAACGATCATGGTACAACCTGGTGACATTTTCACAAGCAATAGAGTAATTTTTCAAGCGTTTTATATCCTTTTTAAATTAATATCCCGTAGTGCAAGTGCTCAACTGTTGATTGTTGCATTATTCGTCTTTTAATTTCTTCTGTTTTTTTTTATAACCATGTGTACGCAACGGCGTATTTTGCGTACAGGTAGCTACGCGCCTGTAATCCCTTCAGTAACCATAAAGCTGTTCTTCCGTTTCGGACAATTTTGTGCAAAAATGCCGGGATTTCTGACGAGCAACTTGTGGTTCTATACAAAACCGTTTGAAATATGGCTTTCTACCCACGTTCTGCACCCTATGTGTCATAAAAGACTCTCCATGTCATGTATTTTCGTGTTTGCTGTTAAAAATCGTCGGACAGCTCATGTGACGTCACCAAACCGAAAGCAATGTGGTTTCTTAATTTAAGAGCTATTCTAGCAAATGAAAGTATGGCAAGCGTTTAACGTGAACATTGTCAATTAAGAGCACATAGCAAAAGAATAGTGATACACACTAAGCCTCAAGTTGAAACCTGTTCCTTTACTATATGGGTAAGTCATTTGAATAGATTTAATGGATACTAGGTTCTCTTCAATTACGTAACAGCTTGAAAAACTGACGGTTATTAAAGTCGTATACGTGAAGATCAATACGCGCGGTTAGCCTATGTGCAATCGGACAGAAGAGGTTTACCGAACCACATTTAATCCTGTGATATAAATATGACAAACAAACTTATAATATGTTCTACATATATTGAAATATTACCTTTTTTATTAATATCTTTTCAGGATAAAACAGGAAGAAAACACGTCATGGGTGAAAGTGAAATTCAAATGATAGCTTATTCACAAACACTTCCTCATAAATTTACTAATTGCAGTATACGGCACAGGAGATTGTCGCGAGTTCTCTCCCTTCATCATTTCTAAAGTTCTCTCCCTTTATCCCCTTCTATAGTATATGAATATACAGTACTATATACACTATATAATACATATGCTAGACGGTTAATCTCGACCATTGAAACATAGGAACTGAATTTGAAGTTTTACGTGTAATTGTTACGACCATATTGTACAGTTTCATCATAACTTTAGTTTTAAAACGTTGTTATTTTGAAGGATACCGACTTCACTGATCCAAACATCTTTGCTATGTTGTATTATTTTGTATAAGGCCATCCTTAAAATTGTTTGTTTGGCGTAACCCTAACCGGCACAATTTAGATCGGTGAGTAGTTATGTACAGGTTTCCGGACTGACATACCAACTGTCTCCCGTGGCTGAGTGGTTAAGGCGTCCGCCTTAGGAGCGGGAGGTCGAAGATTTGAATCCCGGTATGGGTCCGTTCTAATATGGCCGGTTTGTGAGCCGCCAGATAGTTAAATAATGGTTACCGTGCGCCTACATGTCTGGTGATTGGCATTAAATGATATGAATTGGGAAGTAAATGTGCCAAGAACGAAGGTGACGCATTAGTCAGAACTTACTGGACCTTTAAATATAGGGGTGACTTTATTATAAATAAATACACTCTTACCAAAGAAAATTCCACAGTTGCCGTTCAGTGTCAGCTATGTTGGTATGGACTAGGCGAACAGACAACCTTTATCAAATTTCTCATTAGCGTAGGTTACAGGGCGTTAATTAAACATACACTTAACAAAACTTATATATGTGTTCTACAGTTAAACCTCACCTAAATACCATCTCAATAATAAGACCACCTCAACAGTAAGAACACAATTGTCATGTCCATTTTCACCGTTCTGTTCTTTATTCAATCTCAATAATAAGACCACCTCAACATTAAGAACACAATTGTCATGTCCATTTTCATCGTTCTGTTCTTTATTCAATCTCAATAATAAGACCACCTCAACATTAAGAACACAATTGTCATGTCCATTTTCATCGTTCTGTTCTTTATTCAATCTCAATAATAAGACCACCTCAACATTAAGAACACAATTGTCATGTCCATTTTCATCGTTCTGTTCTTTATTCAATCTCAATAATAAGACCACCTCAACATTAAGAACGCAATTGTCATGTCCATTTTCATCGTTCTGTTCTTTATTCAATCTCAATAATAAGACCACCTCAACATTAAGAACACAATTGTCATGTCCATTTTCATCGTTCTGTTCTTTATTCAATCTCAATAATAAGACCACCTCAACATTAAGAACACAATTGTCATGTCCATTTTCACCGTTCTGTTCTTTATTCAATCTCAATAATAAGACCACCTCAACATTAAGAACGCAATTGTCATGTCCATTTTCATCGTTCTGTTCTTTATTCAATCTCAATAATAAGACCACCTCAACATTAAGAACACAATTGTCATGTCCATTTTCACCGTTCTGTTCTTTATTCAATCTCAATAATAAGACCACCTCAACATTAAGAACGCAATTGTCAAGTCCATTTTCACCGTTCTGTTCTTTATTCAATCTCAATAATAAGACCACCTCAACATTAAGAACACAATTGTCAAGTCCATTTTCATCGTTCTGTTCTTTATTCAATCTCAATAATAAGACCACCTCAACATTAAGAACGCAATTGTCATGTCCATTTTCACCGTTCTGTTCTTTATTCAATCTCAATAATAAGACCACCTCAACATTAAGAACGCAATTGTCAAGTCCATTTTCACCGTTCTGTTCTTTATTCAATCTCAATACTAAGACCATCTCAATAATAATACCAGTTTTCAAATGTCCCGAAGGCGATTTTATTATAGAGTTTTTTCTGTATTTATTATCGTATAATTTTTTGTATTGAATAACATTTCTACACGAAATTTTGTATATTGACTATTGGCTACGTGTATATCACGATTCTCGGGTCGAATTTATCAATTTAAATAACACGGTGCATGAAGCATGAATCGACACGCGCTATTAGACACAATCCAATCAACCAAATCATCTTTAGCTGGGAGCTGTAGTATTGACTTCAATCGCTTCATCACATTTGTATGCCCCCACGCTGAAAAGGGGGGCATATAGATTTGCACTTGTCCGTCTGTCCGTCCGTCCGTCACAAAATCTTGTGTCACTCATATCTCCAAAAGAATATGAGCCAGAGTTACAGGAATGTTCACCAGCATGTGTAGTTTTGCACCTGGGGTTTCATGTTTGGCTGTGCCCAGTAAGTGCAGAGTTATGTCCCTTGACTTAGTTAAATTATAGCCTACTGAGTATGCAATCTTGTGTCACTCATATCTCCAAAAGAATTTGAGCCAGAGTTACAGGAATGTTCACCAACATGTGTAGTTTTGCACCTGGGGTTTCATGTTTGGCTGTGCCCAGTAAGTGCAGAGTTATGTCCCTTGACTTAGTTAAAATATAGCCTACAGAGTATGCAATCTTGTGTCACTCATATCTCCATAAGCATATGAGGCAGATTCATAAAACTTAACATGAATGTTAACCAGCATGTGAAGTTGTGCACCTGGGGTTTCATGTTTGGCTGTGCCCAGTAAATGCACAGTTATGGCCCTTGACTTAGTTAAAACATAGCCTACAGAGTATGCA
Organism: Mactromeris polynyma; assembly: GCA_032209605.1. Taxonomy (NCBI): domain Eukaryota; kingdom Metazoa; phylum Mollusca; class Bivalvia; order Venerida; family Mactridae; genus Mactromeris; species Mactromeris polynyma. The sequence goes on from JASFXZ010000051.1 coordinate 1,392,958, forward strand.
ATCTTGCGTCACTCATATCTCCAAAATATATGAGCCAGTGTCATAAGACTTTACATGAATGTTCACCAACCTGTATAGTTGAGCACCTTGGGTTTCATGTATGGTTACGCCCAGTAAGTGCAAAGTTCTGGCCCTTGACTTATCACTATAATCAGTACATTTGTTCACTTGATAATTTTGATATCCATTCACAAACTATGAGCAGAATAATAGCATTGGCTTTTGTGACAAAGGCTGCAAGTGGGGGCATCTGTGTCCTATGGACGCATTCTAGTTTTAATTTTATTTGTTCAATCTGTGGATTATTGACATGAAATAATAATGATTTTATGCCAGATATGTACGCTATATTTGATGAAAGTTTAAGCAAGATCAGACTAATATTGACCGAAATACAGTCATATTTATACCTGCACCCTTAAAAGTGTTGTAACATTGTTAGTTGACACATTGCAATGACTGTAGTCATGTTTACATTAATTTGATTAAACCTTTTATCTGTCTAGGTGAACTGTTCTCTGCCATATCATTCCTGATGTATTTTGTTTAACAATCCTTGTCGATAACACAATCACTGACAAAAGTTTGTTCAATATAATGTCCACATATTATGCATACTAACTACTTTTTTGTAAAGTATGGAGTTAGATACGTTTATTTCCTCCAAGTTGGAGAGCAGAACAGTATATACAGTTTTAACAAAACAAAACATACAATATTTACTAATATCAACGGAACAAATATGAATGTATATATGATGAATGTACACGTAGTATATTCCTCAGACTAGGGATTAAATATTTCAAACATCAATACATGCATCGATTATAAAAAAGAATTGCTAAATAGGCACATATTGTCCAAGTACTAAATAATGTAAAGTCTAGAATCTTTTGAATTAAGAATAATCAATTGGCTTGAAAAGAAATGACTGTAAACACACTTTGTCTTTCCGAAAACGAAATAAAGAGTGAAATTTAGAAGAGAGACCCTGATAATTTGGATAATCTCAGATAACATTCGTGTCACTAAAAAATGTTAATTGTTTATTCGAATTTCATTCCTAAGATCCTCTGACTAATGATAGGCAAACTGTTTTTGTTGCCGTTGAATGTTTCACTAATTATGATTTGACACAGCATCCTGATCTTATTTTGACAGAACCGCAAGAGCCATTTTCTAACAATTGGGAATTTTATCACATAATTTTAGTATCAATAACTTTCAATGAATTTTGGGCGAAATGCTATTAATAAATTCTACAATTGCACAAGGAAGCACTAAGGGCATTGTGATAGACATCTACAAGTCAAAACTAACAGTATATCAACTTGGTGTCCAAACTTTGAAATGTTACGCTTCAAATCATGCAATCTGACAAGACATTGGCAAATGTAAACACGATAACATATTAGGTCAATAAGTATGACGTAATAAGGTGTTTATGTCGCACTCCCATAATTGGAGAATTTTACAGGACATGCTTAAAGGATTGGTCATAACTTGCACGTTTAACCATTAATGTTATAATATATGTTTTGCTGCAGGGTTCATTGCCATTCTTATTTAATGCATCAAAAATGGCGATGTGGATATTTTTTATCAGTACATAAAATGTACTCATTTTGTTAAATGTAAACAAGTAGCTTAGAGATTTAATTTCGTTTCATACAATAATTCCAATTATATACATGTATATACAGCCCTTAAACTAATTATATATTAAATCATTAACCCCCACCTTCTTCGTTGAAACTAACCTCATCCCACCGTGCTTATCTCAGTTTTAGATTATTGACCTCTTCACATATCTACAAACTAAATATACAAAAATAAAACCAAGCTTTCGATCATATTCTATTACTTTAATTTGAGATGTATTGTCCGGTGTATGATATGTATAACATTGTATTGATATACTTTGCTGTTGTCACATTTTGCTACTATGTTGTGTATTGATATGTTTCTATCTCACGGGCCTCCGACTTACATATATACTGAAAATAAAACTATATACTTATATAATGGGATTTATTTATGAAACAATAAACCCGGAAATAACAAATTTGTTCAGGTAGTTTCAGTTTCATCATGACAGACATCTGTGGTTCATTATGTATCAACTTCCCATCATGACAGACGTCTGTGGTCCATTATGTATTAACTTCCCATTACTTTGATGTAAATCCACGTAGGGAAGGTTACAATGCATGTAACTTAATTGTTGAGACGAAACCTGTCACGGCGTAATGATTGAGCTTCGACAATATAATGAGAAATCCATTTAAGGGCGAATGACGGACTCCAGACACCGTAACTTTGATTATTGTTTCCAACGTAAGTTAACATTAACATTTGAAGCTGAAACTTCATAATACAATTTGCCATTCTCAATTCATTGTCTCAATGAACCAATGCCAAATCATCAAACTTTGGAGTTTAATCTTTATAATACAATTTGCCATTATCAAGTCACTTTCTCAATGAACTAATGCAAAAATCCACGCGATTTTATTAACTCTACGATCGTAGTGGTACAACACGAATGTTTGACCAAGTAGTGTGTATTAGCGTTTATTTATCGTCGCCAACGGTTTCCCATATGGGCGACGCCCCCGGAAGAATTTTAGTCATTTTAGATATTGGAGGATAGTGCATGATACAGAAGATGCCTCAGTTCCAGAAACATCCTGGTTCTTTTACGTACCCGATGTAAAACATCGAACACGAGACCTTTGATTTTGTCTCATCCGAAAGACTGTTAGTACTGTTAATGGTGGAGCGGGGAAACGATCCTGCGATCCCTGGATTACTAGTCCATTGCACTGGACCACGGATCCGCTCTAAAAGAGTATTGAACAGTTGTGGTAACTGCATAACGGACACATGTATACATACGCCGAGCTCAAAATAGTTTCCTCAATCACTAGCGGATCCAGGGGGCGCCAATTAAGTCCCCAACCTTACGTGTTTGTCTGAGTATAAATACGAAAATATTCAGAGACCTTTAATTATAAGATATACATATAAGCGATTCTGATATTTGTACGTATTTTAGCATTATATTACATATTGAGGATATTTATAAACAAAGAATAAAACACAGTCACTGCCGTTTTATGCGGCTTCAGTAAAACAAAAAATTGACCAATAAGATACACCCCCTAACTCCTGGTCCCGCCCCTGGAATACTTATATCTAACCTTGTCAGGCGTACAATAATACCGCTATATCGTTCGAATACGAACGTATACACGCTATTGCTATTACACAACACAATGCATGTTCTTGTCCGTAACCTTCCCATTAAACGACTTTCAATGATATCTAAATTTATTTCAATGAAAAAACATTTATTTTTTATTGATTCTAATTAACAACTATAATCAAATTTAAATTAGGTTTTGATTCGTTAAAGATTTATTGGTATAAAGGAGGGGGGGGGGGGCGGGGTAATCACAAACATTAGCAGATTTCATTTTCTCTTGGTAGTAAGTAATTGGTGCAACTTTTATGAGATTTGGTCGATTTATAAATGTGTTAAAGTCTGCCAGATGAGAATTATAAGGACTAATTGTATGTCATCAGTTTTAAAGATGTAGCATACATTTGTTTATAGTGGTATATTTGTTATTTTTTATTTAACCTTTTGGTATTTATGGTGCGAGTGTAGAGGTCAACAATTGTTTCCGTGTCACCAGTCCTCCGTGATACATGGCACGAACATTTTGTCATGACATGTTTGCCAAGTCAACCAACCTATATTATTTCATTCGCATATTTGTTGGCACTTTCCCAGTGATTACGTAAAGTTTCATGTACCATATGTCAACCTAACTAAATTAAAGAAAAAACTGAATTTAAATCACTTTTTGTTTCAGTTTCATAAGTTTGTTCAGTTAGTATCGTATTACAGAACTATGCCTAATAACAACTGGTTGATATTGATATGAATATATATTTAGTCCTTAGTTATATTTTAGAAACACAATTGAGGAAAAGGCACAACTTTAATTGTTTATATGAAATATTAGTCATAAATTTAATACTTATAATTATACAATTTAAAGTCAATTTTGAAAACGTGACTTTGTATGTCCATCGTGATTTTGTATCGGATTTAAACAGTTGGAGTTTACTATATATAGAATCGATTATTGAATCATCATTCAGAACAGAGTAAATGTTAATATACGACTAGTTTCCTTGTTTCAGGTGCCCATAACAAATTTGTCATCTGGTCCAACATTAGAACAATTACCGATCCTATGTGCATAACTTCTACACATAACAGTATTGTCTTGTATGGTAGTGTATGGTGTTGCGGTGTCTTGTATTGTATGGTGTTGCGGTGTCTTGTATTGTATGGTGTTGCGGTGTCTTGTATTGTATGGTATTGCGGTGTATTGTATTGTATGGTGTTGCGGTGTGTTGTATTGTATGGTATTGCGGTGTATGGTAGTGTATGGTGTTGCGGTGTCTTGTATTGTATGGTGTTGCGGTGTCTTGTATTGTATGGTATTGCGGTGTATTGTATTGTATGGTGTTGCGGTGTGTTGTGGTGTCTTGTATTGTATGGTGTTGCGGTGTGTTGCGGTGTCTTGTATTGTATGGTGTTGCGGTGTGTTGCGGTGTCTTGTAATGTATGGTGTTGCGGTGTGTTGCAGTGTCTTGTATTGTATGGTGTTGCGGTGTATTGTCATGTATGGTGTTGCGGTGTCTTGTATTGTATGTTGGTGCGGTGTCTTGTAATGTATGGTGTTGCGGTGTATTGTAATGTATGGTGTTGTGGTGTCTTGTAATGTATGGTGTTGCGGTGTGTTGCGGTGTCTTGTAATGTATGGTGTGGCGGTGTGTTGCAGTGTCTTGTATTGTATGGTGTTGCGGTGTGTTGCAGTGTATTGTATTGTATGGTGTTGCGGTGTGATGCGGTGTCTTGTATTGTATGTTGTTGTGATGCGGTGTCTTGTATTGTATGGTGTTGCGGTGGTGTGTTGCGATGTCTTGTATTGTATGTTGCTGTGATGCGGTGTATTGTATTGTATGGTGTTTTGTTGTGTTGCGGTGTCTTGTATTGTATGGTGTTGCGTTGCGGTGTCTTGTATGTTATTGTGTTGCGGTGTCTTGTATTGTATGGTGCTGCGTTGCGGTGTCTTGTATGTTATTGTGTTGCGGTGTCTTGTATTGTATGGTGTTGTGTTGTGGTGTCTTGTTTGTAATTGTGTTGCGGGGACTTGTATTGTATGGTGTTGTGTTGCGGTGTCTTGTATGATATTGTGTTTCGGTGTCTTGTATTGTATGGTGTTGCGTTGCGGTGTCTTGTATGATATTGTGTTGCGGTGTCTTGTTTTGTAGGGTGTTGTGTTGCAGTGTCTTGTATTGTTTGGTGTTACATTGCGGTGTCTTGTATTGTATGGTGTTGTGTTGCGGTGTCTTGTATGTTATTGTGTTGCGGTGACTTGAATTGTATGGTGTTTCGTTGCGGTGTCTTGTATTGTATGGTGTGCATTGTGGAGTCTTGTATTGTATGGAGTTGCTTTGCGATGTCTTGCATAGTATGGTGTTGCATTGCATTGTCTTGTATTGTATGATGTTGTATTGCAATGTATTGTATTGTATGGTGTTGTGTTTCGATGTCTTGTATTGTATGGTGTTGTGTTTCGATGTCTTGTATTGTATGGTATGGTGTTGTGTTTCGATGTCTTGTATTGTATGGTACGGCGTTGTGTTTCGATGTCTTGTATTGTATGGTATGGTGTTGTGTTTCGATGTCTTGTATTGTATTGTATGGTGTTGTGTTTCGATGTCTTGTATTGTATGGTATGGTGTTGTGTTTCGATGTCTTGTATTGTATGGTATGGTGTTGTGTTTCGATGTCTTGTATTGTATGGTACGGCGTTGTGTTTCGATGTCTTGTATTGTATGGTATGGTGTTGTGTTTCGATGTCTTGTATTGTATGGTATGGTGTTGTGTTTCGATGTCTTGTATTGTATTGTATGGTGTTGTGTTTCGATGTCTTGTATTGTATGGTATGGTGTTGTGTTTCGATGTCTTGTATTGTATGGTATGGTGTTGTGTTTCGATGTCTTGTATTGTATGGTACGGCGTTGTGTTTCGATGTCTTGTATTGTATTGTATGGTGTTGTGTTTCGATGTCTTGTATTGTATGGTATGGTGTTGTGTTTCGATGTCTTGTATTGTATGGTATGGTGTTGTGTTTCGATGTCTTGTATTGTATTGTATGGTGTTGTGTTTCGATGTCTTGTATTGTATGGTATGGTGTTGTGTTTCGATGTCTTGTATTGTATGGTATGGTGTTGTGTTTCGATGTCTTGTATTGTATTGTATGGTGTTGTGTTTCGATGTCTTGTATTGTATGGTATGGTGTTGTGTTTCGATGTCTTGTATTGTATGGTATGGTGTTGTGTTTCGATGTCTTGTATTGTATTGTATGGTGTTGTGTTTCGATGTCTTGTATTGTATGGTATGGTGTTGTGTTTCGATGTCTTGTATTGTATTGTATGGTGTTGTGTTTCGATGTCTTGTATTGTATGGTATGGTGTTGTGTTTCGATGTCTTGTATTGTATGGTATGGTGTTGTGTTTCGATGTCTTGTATTGTATGGTACGGCGTTGTGTTTCGATGTCTTGTATTGTATGGTATGGTGTTGTGTTTCGATGTCTTGTATTGTATGGTATGGTGTTGTGTTTCGATGTCTTGTATTGTATTGTATGGTGTTGTGTTTCGATGTCTTGTATTGTATGGTATGGTGTTGTGTTTCGATGTCTTGTATTGTATGGTATGGTGTTGTGTTTCGATGTCTTGTATTGTATGGTACGGCGTTGTGTTTCGATGTCTTGTATTGTATTGTATGGTGTTGTGTTTCGATGTCTTGTATTGTATGGTATGGTGTTGTGTTTCGATGTCTTGTATTGTATGGTATGGTGTTGTGTTTCGATGTCTTGTATTGTATGGTACGGCGTTGTGTTTCGATGTCTTGTATTGTATAAACATTCATAACAACGAATATGATATGAAACTTTTTTAGAGAATGCTCATGTTCTTCTTTATTCGTTTTAGCATGCAAATAATATTTATAATGCTACTAACGACACAGCGGTCAGCGGCTCACTCTAATGTTCATGAAATGAAGACACGGTCGTATTGTTAAAAGAGAGATCAAGCTGTTACAGGAAATGCCACTTAGACTGTAGAAGTGCTTTCCCCGATGACAACATTTAACGGTACAATGAAAATTCATTAAGAATCTTAAATGTACCCACTCATATCCAAAGCTGTAAGAACTACAGTCTGACTTTTATCAAACAAATAGGCGAGTCTTTATCTCTTACATAAGTGCCTTTCCAAATGCTAATATAAAACTGACGCATTTCCGAAAGCTTTTAATTTGGAGAAAGAGCTGTATTCATTGTCTTTGTTATTTGAGACGCTGACGATGGTATGGTTTATTATCTTGAGGATATGTAGTGTATATACATACAGGCGGCTACCACTTGCTTGCAGTTGTATTCTGTTGGGCGAGAGTTAGTCATTCTCACTGTTCATACATTGTATATATTCTCATGACATGAACGTATAGTCATATAAATGTTTCTATAAATGCAACGTGTATATTTATCATCGTGTCACCCCTATTTGAAATACCAGACATTGTAACTTATGAGACACCTACTTTCTGAGGACATTTACCGCCCGATTCATATCCTTAAATGCTAGGCATCAGGCAAGTAGACACATGGTAATCATTATTTAACTAGCTGGCGGCTCGCCAACCGGCCATATCAGAACGGAAACCTACCGGGATTTGAACCTTCGACCTCCCGCTACCAAGGCAGATGCCTTAACTACTCGGTCAAAGGAAAATAGGTGTCTATCTCATAAGTCAGAAATGACTGGCCCTTTAAGTAAGGGTGACACTATAATAAATATAAAAAAAAAATAATAATAATAATTGCAATAATGCAATAATGAAGACATTGGTTCAGTCTCGGAATATATAGATATATATAAATTAAAATGTGTTTTCAGTAAGAATTACTTCTGTATGAAGACAGAATATAATTGCTTTTGGAAAGATTTAAGCAACCATAAAAGCCTCTTGAAATTTTTACTACGTCTGCGTATCGTAGAATAACACGGTAAGCGTAGATAACCTCCAAATAAGGCAATTATAACCATATTTGGGCATGTAAATATTACAACGATACTATATACTGTCGATTCATAATAAATTGAGAATACCGTTATTGTGTTTTGCAGATTGTTCACAACCGTCCTAAAAGTACATAAAGGACTTACACATGACGTCATTTGATGAATTACCAGCTTTGATTGCTTGCTATATGGCGGCACGTGTGGTGAAATATTTCATGATGTATTCACGTAGTCAAATAAATCCGTAGCTTCATCAGATATGTCTTTCAAATAGAACATTGTTTAATTGTGTAGTTAGGAAACTATTTCAACAACAGTAAAGCGTTTCATGTCGCATTATATTATTAACTGTTGTGTATAGGGATCACTTACCTTAATCAGTGTCTCTAACAATCACACCACAGCCGGTTAGCTCAGTTGGTAAAGCGCAGTGCTTTAAATCCGGAGGACCGGGGTTCTATTACTGGGCGGGTGGGGCGTGGCGGGGCAGGGCGGGGCGGGTTGTGATGGGACGGGGCGTGGCGTGGCGGGGCGTGGCGTGGCGGGGCGTGGCGGGGCAGGGTGTGGCAGGGCAGGGCAGGGCGGGGCATGTACTATAGTGATCTTTGGTTACAGTCATTTGTCATCCTCCTCTGATTCGTGTGGATAAGTTGTCAGTTGCTTGCGGAAGGGCAAATTAGTACTGGTCGATAATTCATTCCGGGATAACTGGTGAGGCCAATCTGGCATTTCCGTTCTACTTCTTTGTTCATAACTAAAATAATAGTTTGTCCTTCAATAAATCAATAACAACAGCTAGCTTGTGGGGGTAAGTGTTAAGATCACTTAATTTTGAATACTGTTCTAGACACAGATTTTCCATTAATATACACCTATTTCAAGAAATGTACATTATTTGCTTGAACTATAATAAGTATTACTTTCTTCACACAACTTAGCCTGTTGGAAGTGCTTGAATGGTGACGCTCATTGGTTTGATGTCCATACTACGAACTTCGCAAACAATCCATGTGTCGTCTCACACTGCTCAGTGAATCGTGTTACATTATAAATTAATTTCAATTTGCCTTTTTATGATGTTGCACTCAAAGAGCACCCCACTATTAGGGCTTCTGTGTCAGGTCCGGCCCCACTTTGAGTGTTTACTAATCTAATAAACTGATTCCACTGATTCTTAGTTATTTTCGCTATCCCGTCTTTGGCTTGTTTAATGTATTTTTTTTGTAGTTTATGGTTCCCTCATGTTTATAAAACTCATTCATATACATTATACTACCATTACATTTATATTCAAATACAGTTTTCATGTATTAGCTTGTTTATCGTATACAATAAAACCTCACTTAAAGACCACCTCGATAATAAGACCAGTTTTCGATGATCAAAAGGGTGGTCTTACTATCGAAATTTTACTGTATATTGTTGTATATCATGTGTAAACTGTTGGGCGTCACTTTTTATGTTTAAATACGTACATTTATATGTAGATCGACTTATTTGTGAATAGCTATATATTTTGCACATGTTAAACACATTCTTGGAGTTATAAATTGTGTAAAACTTGTACATATAATAAGGAGAAGTTGTAATGGCTGAGTCATTTTTGAGAAAAAGAAACGAAATGGGCGTTCTTCGTTGTAAATAGTAAACAATGATTTTTATGGTTTGATTTTTTTTAACACGTGACGTTACATAAATAAATTCACTCTAAACACAAACAAAATACCCATCATGCCCAATATCGCTCACCTGAGATCATGCCCACTGGCGGTCAGGGTATTTAAATAATCAACATGGCTTGAAGGAATTCAAGAGAGGATCACCCAAGAAATATTTCTGTGAAATTTGAAATCGGGCCATCAGTTTCTGAGCTAAAGATTTTTGAAGGTTTTCGTTTTGGTTGCCATAGCAACCGGAGTTCTGCAGTGGACCATTTTATTTAAAATAATCTAAAAAAAGACACCTAACGACTATTCGTAAGAAATTATTGTGAAATTGTACCAAAGCTTTCATGCAAGGTCCCACTATCCACTATATACGATTTTAACAAACCAACATGACTTGGAGGAATTAGGTAGAGGCTCACCCGAGGAACATCTCTGTCAGTGTATTTCAAAATTGAACGAGTGGTTCTCAGAAGAAGATTTTCTCAATCCTCCATGCAGCCATCTAAAACAAAATAAGTATACAGAAAAGATGTGACCTTTGGGGTGGGGGGCAATATTAATCACAGGGGTGTAACTTGAACAATCTCGGTAGGGGACCACTAGGAGTTTCTACACGCCATATATCAAAGCCATGGGCTGTGCGGTGTGTGAGAAAAAGATCTGCAACGATTTCCCTATTAAAGTCTATGTAAAACACGTGACTCCTGTGACGTAGTCAATATTGACCCCACGATCTTGTTAGAGGACCAATAAACATGTTGTACATGTATACTAAATCTGAAAGCTCTGTGTCTTATGGTTGTAGAAAAGAAGATTTTTATACGTATTTTTAGCTCTTGCGGGCTACATTTGCTACAGACCGTAAACATTTCAACAACTTTGAAAGAGGACCACCTAAGGCATATTCCTAAACAGTTCGGTCAAAATAGGCTCGCGGTTTGTTTGGGGGCGCTGTCATTCAAAGAATTTGTTGACGGTGGACGACGAACGACGACGACGGAAAACGACGGACGACGACGACATAGGCCGATCGCAAAAGCTCACATATGAACACTCCGTTCTCGTGTTGATGTGAGCTCAAAATGTTACATATGAACACTCCGTGCTCGTGTTGATGTGAGCTCAAAATGTTACATTTGAACACTCCGTGCTCGTGTTGATGTGAGCTCAAAATGTTACATATGAACACCCCATGCTCGTGTTGATGTGAGCTCAAAATGTTACATATGAACAGTCCGTGCTCGTGTTGATGTGAGCTCAAAATGTTACATATGAACACTCCGTGCTCGTGTTGATGTGAGCTCAAAATGTTACATATGAACTGTCCGTGCTCGTGTTGATGTGAGCTCAAAATGTTACATATGAACACTCCGTGCTCGTGTTGATGTGAGCTCAAAATGTTACATATGAACAGTCCGTGCTCGTGTTGATGTGAGCTCAAAATGTTACATATGAACACTCCGTGCTCGTGTTGATGTGAGCTCAAAATGTTACATATGAACAGTCCGTGCTCGTGTTGATGTGAGCTCAAAATGTTACATATGAACAGTCCGAACTCGTGCTGAGGTGAGCTCAAAATGTTACATATGAACAGTCCGAACTCGTGCTGAGGTGAGCTCAAAATGTTCACATTGTGTGTCTCTTACTCAGCTCGTTGTTTTCATTTTATGAGTGTATTTAAGTGGATGTATATAAACAAAGCATGTATGGCCTAGAGCTACAACTTGTTCATCTGACGTAAACTTAGGTTGGACAGATTGTCAAATATATACGTTAACTATAATACATTTGGGTGTGATTTGAATTTATCTATTGTTCAGACGATTATATTTATATAGTTTAATAAATATCATATAAATGTCGCGTTATTTCTCTTCACTTCGAAAGAAAAACCGTGGGCGGACACATATTTTAAATTTGCAAATATTGTTAAACACTGTCTCTGTGTAACTTCACTTAAGCAAACAGACTCCAATAAATACATTGCAAAAAGCAACATTTTGCCACGTCAAGCATGTGTCAATGCATTTTTGCTAGTAATTAGAGCTTAGGGCGAATATACCACATTTATGAAGGCTGACCAATAACGCGATTTAAAAGTCTAATACATTTAGTCATTAATTTCATGTTAGTTATCTGATGACAGTCTGATAAGTTCAAATTGCATACATACATGCAGAAGTGGATCAGGAAATGATACATTAAAAGTGACAAACGCCCCCACCCAAACAAAACCCACACAACACACTTTCCTTAAGTTATATCATTGATGCTATATAATTAGTATAGTATAGTGCTGTTAGATTGGCGCTAAACATGTGCATGAACTTTCAGGACCGATCAAGGCCAATTTAGGTAAGGAAATGCACTCGTGTGTAAAGCTATAACTGTTGTTTGGATTACTTTTCTATCAAAACAGAACCACAGCATTTTCTCTGCCAAGCTGACGGACAAACACGAACATTTCAATACACCTATTTTGAAATGTAATGGTCCAGGTAATATATTTATACGTTCGCGGTTAATAAAACCGCTCTATAACAGCAATAAAATGGTCAATGTTGAATGAAGCAGAGAACATGTAGAGATGTCAAACAGAGACATTTGTACAGATATTCCGTCAGTGTATACATTTTAAAAATGCAGTTTGACGCAAGTCTGTCTTTGTGTAACTGCTGTCGTTGTTTTCTTCTGATACAATAACGTAGGTATGTGTTTGAAAGCGTAAAGTTGTAAACATACAAGGCGATGTTTACAAGGAAGAAACTTCCAACACGGCTGACGGACAAATCCCCTCCCGTCGATTTTATAAAATAAAACCCCTTTCGCGATCGTGAAAACACTTCATTTCCAAACTGACTCGAAATACTAGATCTATTTAATAGATTATACATTGTACTAAGTTATTTTTGGACCGGATTATGTTAAGTACACACAACATTTGTAGTTTACTGTTTGAACAAGTTCATTCTTCAACCCAAATACTAGGAATATTGTTTTATCAGTTAAACTTACGACTAGGGTTTTACCTATCTGAAATATTCACAGGAGTGATTTCCTCCACCTTGGCAAAAATCGGCGAAAGGACTTCTGTTCAAAATGGTTTGTCCTACACATTCAACATAAATACCATAGATAGACGTAGACTTTTAATTTGCAAGTTATATAAACCAGTTTATTTCATTTTGTCTAAATAAATATTGTTACCCACTGTACACTTGGGCCAATATTTATCAAAGTCTATATTGTTATCACAACGTAGGAACAAAAACATTCAACATAAATTAGGCCACAGTCTTCCTTCCCATCAATTTAGTTGTGTTTGACCCAGACACGAGGACAGTTAGAGAAGGGATATACGACACGAGGGAGGTGAGACTAGGTACAAATAAAACTTTAAGTTAAGAGGACAGAAATGGGAACAACGAAAACACACATTGGATGAGGCTCATTAAAACTGGATGGGGGGCACTGGGCTATAAAACAATTAAACGTGAATAACAACTTAATGATATCATCAAAGTATCAACTGTATACGCACTGATGAGTCATCATTACAAATGTTAAATGTGTATTCTAATTGGTTGATATTCTTGTAATCACGTAATAGCTTGCCACCGACGATCACAAACGAATCAAAAACCCTAAGATATTTGTCTATCTATATTTCAAAATATTCAGTACAACCCGGTATCAAGTGAGGACACACTCCCATGGTCGGAGTTGTGCAAGTAGTCACGTTTTAAATTTATCATGTCAAAATTTATTACAGTTTTATAACAGATCACGTACACCAGAACCGATCACTAAATAATACATCGATTTATTTCTATATCTGATAACATTACATTATGTTAGAAATCTACATTAAACTCATTTTAAGTTTTATAGTAAAGGAAGTATAGCTGTTGAAACGGGGACATTAAAATTGTATCTCTTCTCTTTGGTACTGCATATCACTACCCTTCATGGTTGCCATGCAGTATGACATGCACGCATTGCACTCAGTAAGATTTCAAACATTAGATATACGATTTTGTACAATGGGGCTTTACGTCACATAAACAGCCGGGTTCATATAGGGACTATTTCAGCTGAAATGCTTCAATATTTAGAAATGTTATAATGGACGTAATATACAAAATGAGAGAATCTCACGAGCGCTATACATCGTATACGATAAAAATCAAAGCGCTGAAAGTACTTTGGGGCGGATACCGAGTGTATATCCCAGGAGATTGTCACGAGGTCTCTCCCTTTATCACTTCTAGATTTCTCTTCCTTTATCTCTTCTAAATATAAATTTGTCATACTTAGAATTCGTTATATTTCATGGAGATATTTTGAAGTTTGAAGCGCGATTTTTGCCGCGGAAAGAGGTCAGACGTAAAAAGCGAACGACTCATTGTACTGTATATATACATAATATAGAATTGATAAAGGGAGAGAACTAGTGCAAACCCCTTGTGGTATATATGGATAAAGTCTAATTACAATATTTGCAGTCTGAACTGGTTATCACACGGCGGAAGTACGCCACCATTCAAACAGATTTTTGCAAGTGGCTTATCAGTTTGTTAAGCTGATACAAAATGGGCATTATTAATGCCACTGCAAAGAGGATTTTTAAGTTACATTCATTTAGCAAAGTCGAAAACTTAGAGTAATAATTAGGCATATTGGTCTATCGAATATCCATTAGTACAAAATATCCCACTATGTTTAAAAGTAGATAAATCAAAGTTTTAAAACGGACGTTTTACTTTGTTTTTATACATCACATGAGGGTAAATTTAACATGTTTAAAAGTATTATTCTAAGTGACAATAAAGTCATTCATACTAGGCTGAAAGTTTGATTTAAAACACGGAACATACAGACTCGCGCTTTCACATGAAAATTGACTTTCACACTGACGATAAGTGTAATGCCCATGCACTGGTCACAAGTGGTTTATCTCACAGTCAAAGGCCCAATAAGGGTCATGTTTATCCATTTCAAGTGCAAAAGTTGTAATATATTCTCGCATAAATAGCAATTTCGACTCGCGCTTCAAAGGGAGGCCAATCTTCCATCGATTAAATTACAACAATCGGAGTTGTTTCCCTTTGATTATATCTCGATGCATGCAGAAACCAATAATCATGTTTTTGCATCAGTGAGGAAGGTAGTATACGCATTAATTTGCAGAAATACCTCACTATGTGTACACATGCAACATGGAAACAACATCCGAACGCTCAACAGCTATGCTGATAATAAACTTTACAGCGTATAAACACTAGATAGTTTGATAAAACAGAACAGCTTAGAATATGCGCACCACAGGGACATGAGAACATAATAATGACGTCTTACTCCTGATGAATACGGTGTTAACAGTGGTAATATCTTTGTCGAATAGCACAGTTTGCGTCATTCTCCCCAAGTCTTGAAAATTGAAAAGTTTCATATACGTAAATGCATTGTATGTTTTAAGCAGCATTACATACCTTTTTTCTGCTCAGATGGCTACATGGTAAATTGCATTTCATTGTTAAAAAAGCCAGTCAGTTTGTTATTGGTGTTTTCTAAACCGAAAGTTCCATATTTTAGACATCAAAACGAAAGTAGAAATTTTGACAAAATATACCAGACACTGACGTTAGGTTTCAGTAAATCAAGAATCGTGTTTCCAGATCAGAAATCGTCGTTGATCAGTTATACAGTGACAGTGAAATATCATCAAAAATGTTCGGAGTAAAATATTTTGTTTAACGCAAATTATGTCAAATTCAGCGAAATGAAAAGAAATCCCGTCGGCTAGGAGTAAATAACTTGTAGGGATGTCAACGAATAGCAAATCAGGTATTCGAATATTCGTTTTTCATTTCGAACGAATATTCGAATATTCGTTCGACACAACTTAGACAAAATTATTAAAAAAATAATATTTCATAAACCAAAGTTCCTTACGTGCTGTGTTTATTCTACTTTCGTTTTCACCGGAAATTAAGACTCTGGCGAATGAAGTTATTGCAGTTAACAGATCATCTTCTGAATGCCAATATTCGTGTTTATGAATATCTTTGTGAAGTGTTTAATGTTTTGTTTTCGTCAATTGTTCATTATTTTGAAAATAAAGCATGAAAAAAGAATCAGTTCTGTTATTTTTATTTTAATATATTACTCCGAGTAAACTATATTCTACTAAAAAGTTCATGAACGATATTTTGCGGTAATGTGTGTGTGTTTCAGACATAAGCGCCACATGCTACAAGCACCTGTGATAAATGTGTATTTGTAATCACACAGTGTCTGCATAAATTTGGTGGCTGCAAAAAGAAGACTTAGAACCATAAACATTGGCACAGCGTATACAATTTATATCTGAACTATCTGTGAATACATAAAATAAAGGTAAGGGTATTCTTTTTCGTCAACCGATTTGGCAAGATGTGAATGTATCAGTTATTGTTAGTATATATATGTACACAGTGATATATGTCATTGAATTTATGGAGGTATCACTACGTCACAATCGATGCGGTCATTCTAAAAATAGTAACGAAAGTAATGTATAAAATTAAACGAAAACGATGTGGTTTAAACATAATTTGAAACCATTATAAACCATAAATATACTCGTGTTTTAGACGCGATGAATTTGATGAATTTGTTAATCGCAAACTGAAAATACAAAGAGATGAACGGTCCTGCCAAACCTACACAAAAGCACATTATCAAATCCAATTAATTATAGATATAAAGGAATTTGAAAACAAATTTAACTACATCAATTAGGTTATGACAGCAACAATACTTTGGCAACATTTAAAGAATCGACCGAAAAATCTCGTCCGTAGGCCGTATGGATGCATTATGTTGACGTCGTAAGTGACATGGGCTACCTGCACTGATTTTTGCACGGTTCTATTCGGTATTGAAGAGTCCTGTGTGGGATTTCAATCGAATAAAATGTGTTATTGCATGGATAAATCATTTCTCGCGGCAACTGAACATTTACTACAGTGTGCATGTTTGTTCATCGCCACCTTTAAGACTCCTTTATTAACATTTTTGTATTTATTATACAATATACATACTATTAGTGGAATTACAGTATTTGTCTAGTACCTGTGATTTAATACATATACTTAGACGTTTAACGCTTGTCGTTTCACCTTCTATAGTTATCGTACGTTATTTCATAATTTTCATTAATTGTCAACCATAACGTCTAATCAGTATACAATAGTTCTCGCATGCCTCATTCAGCCGGGCACTCTGATGTCAATCCGCCATCTTGGTAGGTAAACAATGAACGGTAACACTAGAGTAGACGTCGTTAATAAAATATACATGTATGTTTAACACGACATGATGGTTAGTTGCTAGGTTAAAATGTTGTACAAATACAAATGACAAACGTAGTTTTCACTACATACCTAAAGTTAGAAAACTTATGGGTGAGCAAATGAAGGAAATAAGCGAGAAACACCGTCGTGTTTGGCTTACTACATGTTCTGCCTGTGCAGTGTGGAGGCCGTAAAAAGTCGCCCCGCACTTGATTTAAATGATGTTATCATTTCATCCACCAGGGATAACACTTATACATTCATAATACTTTTCCATCCCCACTCACATGTTTTGTGGATTGTTGTTTTCCCGGAGGTCTGTGTGGGGAGGCACTGTCTTGTGTATGTGGCGTTCCCTGTAGTTACGTATTCTCTCTCTCTTGCCAACATTAACAGGAAATAACAACCGTCGAAAACATCCCGAATATGCTCCAATCAGACGTATATGGTAGACCGTAGACCAAGAAACTTAAACAGACTGAAACTGATTCAAAGAGGTTGGATTCTACATACTTGCACAATCTTTTGGCGACGCGCTTCAGTTTAGTACTCTTGAAGTCCAACCACACATCATTTGGATCATATCTTACTTCAAAGATACTGATAATTGGCTGTTCAGAAGACGTTTGAGTAGGCACAGTACAATTTGTTTGTCTGTTTTTCTTTCAATTCGAACAATACAGTTTTTCAGTTGGCTCCTTTAGAGCTCCGGGTGTGTAATTGATACCAACAGTGAACTTCAAATTTAAATGAACACACGAATATGACATGAAAACATGCACTGCAATGGAACTAATTGGTATTTGAAAAGATCTATGATATTTTTCATGCATTTTAAAAAAACATGCCTAACCAAGGATATAATACCTTCATCAATATATGTCAATATAAAGTGTTTTACGCCGTTGGGGTTTCGTTGTATTATATCACTACTTGCATATACAATAATTGTGTCGCGGTAATAAAATAATGATACTCCACGTACATCTACTATATTGTAATATTTATTCTTTACTACACGGAGTGGACTGACTGTAAATATATATCAGATGGAAAATGTGCTGTGATTGATCTTGAAGTAAAGAAAATTAATATTTGCAGTATGATGGCTGAAGGTGAGGATTTCTCCGTATCAACTGTTGATGGATCAGACATTGTGTATGAGTTTGAGTGTACACCGTGTGCTGCTGATGGTTCAAGACTCGAGGCTTTACAGTTCTGTCAAACTTGCGACCAGTTTCTGTGTAACACTTGCATCAAGTACCACCAACGTTTATCAAAGAGTCACCAATTAATACCAGCCGGATCGACGAAACATCCGAACGTACAAACATTATCTAACAATAAATTGGCGGTTGATAAATGCTATTACCACCCGGACCGTGATATCGAGATGTATTGTGGTACTCATGATATGGTTTATTGCAGTCTGTGTATTGCAAAAGGACACAGGTAATTTATTGAATACGATATACAAATCTAAATTGTAATTAACATGTGTTAGAATACAATGTAACTGAGGTATCTTCTACAACTTATGCTACTGTGAATTGCCAATTAGTTGAGAATACCGTCTTGTACATGTACTGTGCATGATGGTCCTTGTTTTACAAAACATGTTTTCATTGGCTGACCACCTCACAATATGAATACAACACGTCTTAAGCAAATAAAAACCGACTGTACGCACATAAATTGGACACCTCGTTATTTGAAGTAGAATAACATTTGTCCTACTATTATTAACATACTTTTTTTTTCTTTGTTGATAAATGTTTATGTTTTCCGTTCATGCTCATATGTCGACTTTTGCCATGTATACATTTTGCAGTAAACGTCTTTTGGGACTATGAATGAACATTCTCTTGTTCTCACAATTGTATATTGACCAAATAAAGTGGTGTCATTAAACGGTCTGTAAAT
This sequence comes from Mactromeris polynyma, assembly GCA_032209605.1. Lineage (NCBI taxonomy): Eukaryota > Metazoa > Mollusca > Bivalvia > Venerida > Mactridae > Mactromeris > Mactromeris polynyma. The sequence continues at coordinate 1,412,061 of JASFXZ010000051.1, forward strand.
AGTACCTCAGCAGATTCTCGCAATTGTTTGCATAAATCCCATGTATGCTGTTGTCCTTTCTCCACAAATGTTTCTTCAATATATACACGTATATAGCTCAGTGCGGTCATGGAGAATTTAACATTTAGTGCCGAAAACAATTTGTTTAATTAAAGGTATATACCCAAATGTGCATATGCTTACAATTGGTCTAAGCGTGTTTTTATGAAATATACCATTCAATTCAGGTCCTGTAATAATGTGGAAGAAGTTAAGGATGGAGCTCATAAGTCAAATGTTTCTAGACTTCAGCAGTTGGTGGTTTATATCGATCGTGTAAACGAAGAATTGAGTAACACGAAACGGGACAAATTCGACAGCCTTAAAGTCATCAAAGCAAAGAAAATGGATCTACTAAAAGAAATCGACAATTTGCGAAATGAAATGAACGATCATTTAGATAAGCTTGAGAATCAAATCAAAGCAGAACTTAATGAAGTGTTAACGAAATTAGAGAAAGAATTACATGACGACATTGATGTTGCGGATGATTTATTGATTACTGCTAGTGCACTAAAACACGACCTGGCCGGTGATGACGATGACAAAAATACGTTTATTGTTGAAAAGATCGGTGCCAAAGTTGTTTCTGATGCTACTGCATATTTGGCGAAAGCTGATCCATCTGAACAAATAAACGTCAAGTTTCAATGTAATGCACTTCTTTATGAGAACGTTATGATGTCTGATAGCTTGGGTAGAATTGTAACAAGTAGTTCTAAAGAGCAACTGGGTAACCGTAGTAGATACGTTGTTAAATCGTGTGACAAGATTAACTTGAAGGTATCTACTGACAAAGAATCTCTTTGCGTAATCGGCATGTGTCAGCTTCAAAATGGAACAGTATTGATAATTGATTCATACAATAAGAATCTAAAGCGACTGGATGATCAACTCAATGTGACAGATGTCTGTGACTGTAAGTCCCTACCATATGGAATTTGCTCCATTTCTTCTACTGAAGTAGTTGTGCGATATGAAGAGTCGATACAGTTTATACATGATGGTGAGCCGCTTTCTCTGGGTAAGATAATAAAGATTAAAAAACGTTTCGCTCGATTGCAATCTAAAATTGTACGTATTTTAGATAACTATTTTGGTAATTGTATTGCGTTGTGCGCAGATAACTTGTGGACATTTGATGAGAAAAATATATTTGTCTACTCTACATCAGGTGAGTTGGTGACGACTATAGACTCATATTCACCGGATCGAATTCTTATTGGTATCGCTGTAGGAAATGATGAAACCAAAGTCTATGTCACAACAGGTGAAGATAGGGTGGTTGTGTTCAACAATACTGGCGACGTTATTAGCGAGTTACGTGATCAACGACTTAATGGCGCAGGCGATGTATGTGTCACAGAGGATGATACTGTGCTTGTAGCAGGCTTCAACTCTAAGAATGTGGTTATGTTTGATAGAGACGGCAACAGCCTGGGAGAACTTGTTTCTAGTAAAGACATGTTATCTCGCCCTAGGGCATTGTGTTATGACAGAAAGAAATGTCGTTTGCTAGTTGGATATCGGTCAGACACAATACAAGTATTTGAACTCAGTTCATGAATGAGTTATGGCTGGCATATTGCAATGATTATTCTTTGAAATAATGCCTGGGTGTAATCATCTTCGCAAACATTGTACGACAGTATTTACAAAAATCAAATGAAGTTCCTTACGTGAAAAGACAAGAGCATAACAATACATTTCATATTGTATAACATCATTACACAGCTTCAAATATACAAAATTCTTACTCATATTATTTTAATGGAAGTAAGATCTAATATTTTCAATGATTGTTTAAGTAAAAATAGATTAATTATATTACACTACAATAGAAACGAATGACTGTGTATTTTTCATGGTATAATTAGACTATGTTTGTGTGCGATCAACGACTCGCTTCTTTATTCGTTTTATTCAACAAACTTCAAATTTATACTTGAGCTGATAACATTTAGTGAAAATGTTAACTTTACAGTATCCTTTGTTTGAGGTTAGCCGAGGTTCATGTACAGTCGCTTTGATGGCCTGCACGAACGTTCATATGAAACAGTGTGTCCTTTCATTTTTGGAATTACAAACTATACGAGGACTGTGTTGTGTGGTTATGGGGGCGTGCGTGAACGTTACTATGTTTTCAAGCTGTTTGGACATGTGCTTCGGGAAGAGACTCGCAGACTTTTGATGAAACTAGTGACTGAGTATGGTGGTTTTGTTTCATTGGATGTTATGCCGTTTTTCAACAATTGTTCAGTCATATATAGCTGTTTGTTTATCTAGTAATGTACATGTGTAACATAGTTCGTAAATATTTAACAAGTCTATCCCAAATCGATCCCGCTCCAAACCTTCGAATTCTCCGAAGCAACAACAAGAACTAGAATAACAATCAAAGGTGCGCAATCCAGTCATCGACATGTCTGTTTTTACGACTGTTACCTCCCTTCGTACTGTAGACATCGTATTAGTCGGCAGATTTAGTTGTAAATATTTTGTCAAACGTATAAATTACTTATTAGTTTATGTTTGTATTTAATGGTATTATCTAAATGCATGTGTTATTCTTTCGTGTCATCAATAGACTATTACTGACTTCTAGCTTTTATTGCGGTATCTAATCATGACAAGAAGAAACAAATGTGAATGTTTCCGCTATTTAGTTAGATATCTACAGTGGATAATAAAAAACGGACGATTGTACTATATTTATGTGGACCTTTTATGCATGACATTCTTCGTTCGTTATCATGATTTAGTCTGCTTATTTGTATTGATGTATTGGAGGTATAATACATGTACGACCACGATAATGCTAAACGCGGGAATATTAGTATGATCCACCATACATGATTCACTAATATTAATCATTATCAAATCAAGTTATTACATAGTTTGGATAAGTGACCTATTACAAATACTATCCTGTTAGGTACGGAAGATTGGCGTATAGAAAGAGAACACGTACATTTATAGTATTTTGCTTTATGTTTTATGTTGGCGGGTTCGAATCTGGTATGATATCTGTTTTGCTACTTAATTTGATATGTTTTTTTTCTTTTTTACTTTTTTCTTTCTTTATTCTTTCATTTCTTGTACATCTGAACATTGATAAAAAATAAAGGAAACATTTTGTCGTATATCCATAATCGTTTTTCTCAGTTGATGCATTCTTGATGTCTCTGTGTAAACTGAAATATTTTAACCAAATTAGAAGCACAAAAAACTCGCATGCAGTGCTTAAAACTATTCTGCAAAATAGGCCTAACAAAGTAAAATCCCCCCGCGCGTGGGACTCGAACCCGCGACAAAAATACTATTAGAGCTATTTGCACAGTGCTCCATCCATTTAGCCATGATAACTTCATGATTTGCAAGTATCCAATTAACCATATGCATTTACTTTGTCAATATGTTAAACCTTTTGTACAACAGTTGACTAATCCGATGTATGTTTCTTGCAAAATGTCTTGTACAAGCCAGTATTATCAGACGAAAGAGTCTCTACTCTTAAAATGTATTTGCATTAACTAAAACTTGTATTTATATTGTTTACTATTTAACTTTTGTTTATTTATTTTTACAGTTATTAATATAAATGATCGGTGATTAAGATGCTATACCGGGTGTTTGTATACATTTTGTATTTATGTTTATACTGAGATGTCTATACACATATCACTATAATAAAAGATTAACTTATACACTTACTTATGTTTGTAAATATTACATTATCCTGGGCGGACCATATGCAAAAGTGTTTGGTATTAATTCATATATTACAGTATGATCATAGCTATATAACCACATGTATATCTTAGGAATCTGATAAAGTGCTTGTGATGACAAACTGATATAAAAAAGATGATTTATGTTGAAGCAAAACACACCGAATGATGTTTACGTTTTAGGTATGGTTTAATAACATGTACATGTACTAATAATACCAACCTTTATTATTTCGTGTTTTGCAAAAACTTTAACTTTGCGTCCAATACAATGTGCATCATTTGACGAATTTTAGCTTTCTCAGTGCTGTGATTGATATTTTATCTGATTAAATGTGTATACTTTGAAGAATAATAGCCTCCTCAATGTTGTGATTTTTATCTGATTAAGTATGCACCATTTGATGAAGTTAAGCTTTTTCAATGTTGTGAGTGATCTTTTTTATCTGATAAAATGTGCTTCATTTGAAGAATTTAAGTTTTCTCATTGTTTTAATTCAATTTTATCTGATAACATTTAATAACTGTCAGCTTCTCGATGCTGTGAGTATTTGATTAGCTTTTCTAATTTGATACGAAATGAAATCTTTGTGATGAAATGTTTTCATACGAATTAAATATATTCTTATTCCAAGTTTCGATGTTTTTAGCTCACCTGAGCTATTAGGATCGTTAGCAGTCCGTCGTCGTGCGTCCGTCCGTAAACATTTTCCATAAACCACATCTCCACTTAAACCGCTGGATGGATTTTGTCCAAACTTCACAGGATGGACCTCTTGCAAAGGTGCATAAGTAGGTCGCAGGAGATAAAATATATTTTGAAAAGTTTGAAAATCTTCTTGACCAACTCCATAACGCATAGAGCTTTGATATTTGGTGTGTAGCATTGATTTAGTACCGTCAATAGAGGAAACTATAAACGACATCTCCTCCTAAAACTATGTGGATTTTGACTGAACTTGACACAAAATAATCCTTAGATGGTACTTATTCAGCAAAAATGACAGTGTACTCAGGTGAGCGATAAAGCGCTTTCATAGCCCTCTTGTTTCCAATAATTTAAAGAACTCGAGCAAAGTCAATGCACGAAAAGGCAACAGACATTCGGTAAATATATGAGGTCAATAGACCGAATGGAAATAAAATAAATACAATTCATCGTGTTGTTGCCATTCTTGCTTAAACGATTCGATGCCATATCACTGGCAGAAAATGAAGCTTTTATTAATGCTATTAAATATTACGCTTAGCATTTTCGTTTTCAGGTTAAGCTCTTTCAAGACATTACTACATTGCCAATGTAATCGCAACTATACACTGATCAAAAAGAGTTGCCCACCATTTCGTATTGTGAGAAACATTACTCGGTTATGACAACCGATCTGAAACAATGGACTAGTTTATACTGGTAATAGTAATGATGGGTTAGCATTTTTTTAAGTATTATATGAGTACTTTGAACTATATTTTTCATTGTAATTGTGTTTATCATTACACTGTATTCTGCTGTTATTTTTGGCTTTTGTTTTGTTCAAATGTTCAAGTATAGATGAAAATAAATGTAGCATTGTTGTTGTTTTGTTGTTATTAACGGTAAAACACATTCATGATGTTGACATTTTAACCAATATTTCTGATTTATTGTTTTTCATTGGTAAGGGTAAAAAGGACTGTATTAAGTAGATCATAATGTGTACATCACCGGGTTAGGTTTTCTAGACCATTGCAAGTATGTGGCTATCGGGTATCAAATCTCCTATCTGGCTATAAAATTTGGCAACACTTTTCCAAATTTATAATTAAATTGCATATGTTGATCAAGTTAAATATTAAATATATAACAAATAGTTTGAAAACTATCGCCAGTCTAGGGCTTTCGTTGCTGCTGTGTTGTATTGGGTTTAACGCCATATTAAAATAAAATCAGTTTTACGTGGCGGGTAGTTAACCTTACTGTTTTTCTTTGAATTATCAACCAGTGGTAGCTTGCCCTTCTGCAAGCGGCGGACAACTACCCCACATGAATCAAAGGTGAAGGTCAACTGAATGTAGCCAATTGTTACAGAAGGACATGACTGTCCCGCCCGGAAATAGAATCCGGACCTCCATGGTTACAGCACTGCGCTCTACCAACTGAGATAACCGGACGGCGACTGGTTGTCGTAAGTGGGGTTGATTTGACGTGATTATAGATTACTCAAAGACTGCAATATATCTATTTCTAATCATATATCTTATATGAATTAAGAGTAAATATTTACATGACTTCATCATGTGGGCACAAACATCTGAATAGCAATGGTACAGAATATTTACATATGGCTGTCGATGGATAAAATTATGAACAAGGGTAATTTTAATATCTTTGTTTATGTCACATAAAATTACACAGATGTTATATCATTTACTTACGCATACAGAAAATTATACATTGGGTGTGATTTTCCTGCAATATATATAATTATGAAATGTAATATTTAATATTAATTGTGAGTACATATTATACATTTTTCAGTACGCCATCTGATAAAGAGGTAAGATTATTTATCACGTTTTTTGTGGTCACGGGGGTTAACTATTTCAGAACCATACACAAAAAGTACAGTGATATTAAATAGCAATCAGATTTAGGAAATACACATGAAATGTTGAGTAATCTAAGTTTGATTATCGTGATGCCCCCCAAAAAAGAAACAATAATTATTTTATATTTCGATATTTTAACTATTCGCATAGGTACAGTAAACCTCGTGTAAAGATCGCCTCGAAATTAACACAGCCTCATTGATAAGCCTGGATAATCAGACCGAATTTCTTCAGAACCAGTGATGGTCTATTCTTTGAAGTTTCACTGTACACGTGAGCTGTACCACATGAGGTGTACCACGTGAGCTGTACCACGTGAGCTGTACTACGACAATACCAGTATTAGTGACCAAAAATACAATTTCAGTATTTTAGATTTTCTAACATATGCAATTTTCTAGATTCATTAAATATAAAAATATTCAAATCGGACGTCTACTTTTCTTTTATGGCAACTCAAATATTAAGAACAATATGCAAAAGTAAACGACTAAATGAAGTTGCGTCAAGAACCTTCACTCAAATGTACACTGATTCCTAAAACTATTCTATTTTACAAATGATAACGAACCAATTTCATAACGCGTATCAACATCTTCACGCTCATTTAATTCTATTCAAATTTCAGCAACAAAGACACTTTTTTTAGTTTTCATTGTGAAATACTCGACGACATAAAAAACTAATACAGATTTGTCATGAAAATGTCCATATACGTAGCACAATAATTCCAGTCCTCATTTGTAACATGTTGCTTCCCTACTTGCATACTTGTAAATCGTGATCATGAACTTAAAGTTGTACTTGCTTATTAAATTTTGTGAACTAGTTGGAACCAACTCGCGAACAATGTATCAAAGAACTACATTCCTTAATGATATACCTGTTTTACAACATACAGCATTCCTTCACACCAGTACTGAATTGAAAATTGAAGATGAATTGAACTAACCAAGTGGTAACTCATAACATCATACATAGTCCTTTATAAAACATATATCGTCTTTACAAAAGTCACTAGACCATTGATCCCCAGGTCAACCAAAATGTAACCGTTTATACAAAGGTAATGGAATCAACGTGAGCAGTTACCGCCAACATTACCAAACAATCAAAATTGTTCGATAGATGGTACCATCCGGGAATTTGTTCCAACTCGCGTCTTCCTGATAGTATGAGGATATATCTTTGGATTGATACCTTTACTTTATCTATTTTATTTCGATTATATTTCAGTTTACGGTCAAATGTTCGATTCTAGTTTGTAAATCAAATAATGAAGTTCTAAAACCTTTGTATATTCTCCGTCTTGATGGTTATACTCCCGGTAGCGGCATGTTCCTATATGACCGGCTGGGGAGCCATCAGCTAGTTAAATAATGGTTAAGATGTTCTACTTGCCTTTAGACTGGCATTAAACTATGGGAATAAATAATAATAATAAATAGTTCGATAAAGGAGTAAATGACTCATGGATAATTAACACATGCAATGATATTAAAATATTACTTATACCATGGGCCATATATCCGTACACACCACAGCACCTAGAATAGCACATAAAGAGTAGACTCTTATTTCCATTGTGGTCCTACGTGTTGGTGGCATGACACAGAGAGGCATAGTAATTAAATCAACCAATTTCACATAAATGTTAAAGTACGCAAGAAAATAAATATATCACAAATAGCCACGTTACTAATATCATTATCACAAGTATGAAAGGCATTTATCACTTAAAATGTATTAATATCACAGATTAGTGCATTTCATAAAATACAATCTTATTCAAACATATCAGATTTAGACAATAACATAAATTATACACACGAAAAATATGATGCTATGAGACATAATTATCTCATGTATGGCAGTTTAAAAACACTCCCTATCAAAATGGATGAAAATTAATTATAATGTAAAAATACAATCATAGCATCAAAGATGTTTAATCCTTAATTTGGAATGTTTAAAAAGTGGTGTTTTAAGGCATCCTTAAAACTTAGAAAGAGTGTTGATATTTACAATAATATTGCGTATTTTATTTCAGAGAGAACATCCCATATTACAAAACGATTTTGAGCCAAACCTTTTTGACTTCAGGAACGACAAAGGCACCCTACAGACTGAGGCGTGACTTATAATTATGAACGATATCTTGAGAAATAGTATGTTCTCCAATTTAAGATGGTGCTTATCCATTTTAACTTTAAAACATGAAATAAAAAAATCTGGTCAACTCGTTTGAGGACAGGTAAACAATTGATTTTTTTAAATGATCCGTTACCTGTTCATGAACGAGTTGATCAACTCACAAATCTAAATAATATATTTGAATTGTATTAAACGTATTTTTAAGCGCTTGAGACAATCTATAGTACTAAACAGGACAGGCATATTCATATTCAAAATGGCATTGCATTAAAGACGTAACCAGTAAGCGTGTATGCTGAGTAAGATGCTCCTTTCTACGGTATAAAATCTTCCACCTGGCACTGGTCTTTTTAAGAATGGAACATGCAATAGTTCTAAAAGATAAAGTTTTATCCAACGCAGCACTCGGGTATATAACAGAAGATGTAGATTTAGTCGTTTAATCATTGCATTAGACCTCAATATTAGTTGACCTTAGTTTGTGATTTTAATCAATAAGATAGATACAACTTTAGCTAGGTGCAGAGACAATTAATTGTCAATCAGCCATTGACTTACAAGAGCAAGATCTTCTGATAACATTTCTCAACCTGAGATTTATTTTTACCAGATACAAGAATATTATTTTTTTTGCTACGGCTGACATTTCATTGACATTAATTAAAAATAAAAAAGGTCCAAGTATAGACCCCTGTTGAACACATAATGTAATAGATGCACAATTAGACACATCTACAAGCTGCTGTATATCCCAAAGATAAGATTTAAGATTTAAACTATCGCAAAAATGAAGTTGTCTTATAAGTCAGAAATAACTGGCCTTTTAAATAGCGGTGATCTTATAATAAACAAACACTTTCATATTGATATGATAAACGTATTTTCTACAACATACCCCCAACAGTTACCCAACATTGAACACCTAGTTAAATTATTAGTCAATTTTAAGCAGTTTTCTTGACGTGGTTGACGCTGATCATCAAATTGAATCCGTTATTAATTGCGTGCAAACTATTTTAATTATAGGGTATTGCAAAAAAATGTTTTGCTAGTTTTACGATTTGCAAACATTTTTTAAAATTAATGCCAGTTGAAAATGTTTTTTATAAAAATATGTTTATATAGAATTTTCGGTAATTTATAGATACACGCATACAGTGTCAATTTTGTTAAAATCTGCAATGCCTGATTCGCCGATTATACGTACTACACTTATATACATAACGTGGCGAAATTAGAAAATGAGTGCATATGTTAGCTTCGAAAAAAGTGATATATAATAGTACTCATTTTTATATCGATTAACTAAATGTTAATAAATAGAGAAAGTGATGGGCAAATTGAATGTTTAGTTGAAAATCGAAAATATAGCTTCTTACATGACAGTTCAGCTTCAGAAAGACATAGCTGAAAACCATCTCTGATTGGATATCTTGAAATTATTAGCCCCGCCCAATCTTTAGCATCGTGATGCTGATTGGCTTATGACAAATTAGCCTAGAATCCTTCCAGGCGTTTTCAGCCTGTTAGCGCTCAGTTTGACAGATTGTTTATATTGCTGTCTAAAGCTTTTCGCATTACCAGGACGGATCATTTATTTACAATTTATTATTATTTTAGCAATGAACATGAGCAGGCGGGGAATTCCATAATCATTAAAAGCATCAAATATAATCAAGATAAGAAAATAGTTTGATTCTATTGTGAAAATTAAATATTTGTGATTTTGGAGTAAAGGAGTGGTAGGGACAGAAAGGACTAGCGAGTTTATGTATCCTTCGTAAATGCGTTTATGTTGCGTATTTTAGTCAGACAACCATTTCTGTGAAATAAATATTATGTTTTCTGCTGTACTCGAATGCCAAAATACATTCCTACTCCGCAGGGGATAATTAAGAGGAAAGTTTTAGGAAAAGTACGGGAAAGTAGTTAGGATACTTAAACCATCGCGAAAATGAGCATCTATTCAATGTTACAGCAACCGGAGGGCCAGTACGGAAACTTTGACAAGTTGGCGTATCACAACGCTTTGCAAAATAAAGGAAGTTTTTCAGTGAATCATTTACTGGACTTGGGGGAGATTCCAAGTGAGAACTGTGCTATGTTCGCCAACACCGATCCATCGCCCGGTCTTCCAACGCAGACCTGTACTCCGGATTCGCCAAATGGTGGCATGCCGACGGACGGACACACTCAGTCGTTGGTGAACGAAATGGAGATGTTGAGTCAACAGAAGTTGCAACAAGATCCCTGCTTGAAGGAAGAGCCACAAGAGTCACACCAGCACGATCAAAACTCGGGTATGTATTATAAATTTGAAAACAATGATTTTTCAGTGAAAATAATACAATAATAAACAATGGATTTAACACACGCTTTTAATCGAAACATCGCATCTGCTGAACACATTGGATTCAGTAGTGAACTAAGTGTGATGGAAACACACTTGGACTTTAGCAATACGATGCCTTAAATAAGATAATCAACTGCAAATTGGACTGATATTGAAATTGCCTCTTACCAATATATTTATAATGGGGTTGAGATAATCTTTGACTTAGGTATTTCGTTCAAAAACAAAATAACTTATCGGACAAAATGTTTTCTATTGAATTTGTAAGAACTTCAAATACACTGACAGCGACATTATTCATGATTTGAATCACCCGCAGTTGTACATCTAATTTAGTGAACTTCGTTTTCAATTTGAAATTATAATCAATTATTGCAAACATAATCTGTGCTAGTCGCCTTATTATAAAGCACATATGTGTATATGTATTTTCTACCGTCTCGTCCTAGTGTACGGTGTTACTTCATTGGTCAATTGGACTTCGGAATTCTGTGAAGTAAACTTTTTTCTACGTATAATCTTCTGATTGAAATCAAACTAGGAAACGTGTAAACAAAAATGCTATTATTACATACAGTTTTCTAAAGGTTGTAGAGATGATGAGTGCAAATATTGAACAATATGCAGAATTTTCTTAACCCCAAAACAGTTTAGTTTAAAAATAATTATATCAAATAATATCTAGCAAGTCAGAATCACAATAAACATTGTTAAACATATCGTTTTCCAAAACTGTTGACATTTAAGTTATTAAACACACAATTCGTTCTTTACTTTTCCGTAAGTTCATAGAATGAAATGCAATAATCATCGCACGTGCGGGTTTTGATGTTTTTCAACGTAATCGGTGTATGCGTGATAAAAACACGTCGTGAAAGTGAGTCTTGTGTATCGGACAGAAGATTGTGTTCATGCGATACATGTGACCCATATAAAATAATTAACGTGGAAATCTGTTTAATTAACTTAATTACAGTTAATATGGTTCCATTTGATAAGGCTTGTTATCTAATTAGCCGGATTTGTTACGCGTCTTATTCTATGAATATTTATGAGAATGCTTACAGAATTCACACATCATGAATCTATATTTATCTCAAGACAATTCGTACTTTGCACATCGCATTTTTATTTAATTACCTTCATGAGATAATTCTTGTCTATTTGGCCATGTACTTAATTTGTAATCATTGAACAATGATTTAATGTATAATGCCGGGCACTCGAGTGAGTAAGTTGAACAAGTATGAATGCAAGGGAAGTTGTATTTTTCTATGAAAATATATTATTAACAATAATAATTAAATCTAATGTATAACTACAATTTGAGTTTTTTTTGTGATACAGCTTATGTTTATTTATGTATAGACTTGTAACTCTTCAGGACATGGAGAATATAAAGTAATGCTAAGATGGGAGGATTCATATAACTTTCCTTATATATTAAAGAAACTGACTATTTAATTTATCATAGCAATTATGGGTAGATGAAGACATTTACCAGTCAAATCTTAGATTAATATTTTATAGGTATCCAGATATTTCACATTTTGAATCTGTAATGAATATAAATTGCAATACTATGGAATATAGAAAGTTGTGTATATTTGTTTTAATCTTTATTACAAAAGTTTACATATACTTTATTGATATTATTGTTGTTAGCACTGAACTGACTGATATAAATTGATATAGTTGAACTTTTGTTATCATACATCATACCTGTAACTCTACCATCTTGCATCTTTATTTTTTATATTACATATCTATTCTATGTATTTAATTGAAACATTTTGTATAAGACATAGTACTGTCAATTATAATTATTGAACTATTATTCTGTCATTGTGATTACCCCGTTATATCTTTCTTTGTAAATATTTATCATTGTGTCATGTACGTATTACATGATATGAATGAAATAAATAAATTGAATCAACAGTGATCACCAGCCATTACTACGAGGCTTTGAAATTCGTAAAGATCTAGCCTCATGTGAAAGGCACGCTTAGTGAGTCATTTATGTTTTAGAAAAACCCACTTCAATAATTCTGCAATATGGCCTACAATTACCCCACCCATAAAATATCGATTTGACGATAACATATGCAGTATCAAAAGGCACACATCTTTTATACTATGGATTGTAATCGAACGCGAGCAAAGGCCACGTGGTTTCATGTTTTCATTGTGTTTTCGGAACTCGTATATTCATTATGCGTAGGTGTTTAACACATGTTAAGAATGGAGTATCTTTTTCTTTTCACATCAATATAAAGTACGGTGTACTGGGTGTATTACAGGGCCAATAAAATAAATCTCCCAAAATATCTTCAAAGAAATTCAGCGCGTTTCGGATTTACGAACAAAATGCGTACACAAGCAATGAAAGTTTCATAGAAAATGGTAGTCGTCCTCTAATCCGTTCGTCTTACATTACATACATTACACACCATATGGCCACGCAAAAAGGCCCGGAGGGAATAAACAAACAAACATTCATGCCCACTTTATACTAAACTTCTTCGCAGTATTTACGGTTATAAGAACATGTTTTCTAAAGGCCGGATGCCATGAAGTGTTTTGCTCAAACATTTTTATGGCAGGGAAAAATTCGAAGCATTTTATTGTGACACTAGTCGGTATAAGCAAAAAACGGCTCATGGTGAATGGAAAATGAATTCTGTAAATGTTTTGATGAGATGAATTATTTTTTTCGTTCATTTTATCATTTCCCAGACATTATGTTCCGTATTTAAGGAGTTCTTTGATTTTTTCTCCAGAGTATTTGCTTCTGAAAACATTATACATGATATATTTCGGTAGCTTTTGTGTGTAAAATCAGTTAGTATAAATATCAAGTTAGTTATTGCGATATTCACCGATTTGTGTTTGTTTTATCCAATTCTATTCTATTTATATATATTATTATCATATTTGCACGAACATACACATACTAACTTGTACGTACATACACAAAGGTTGGTCCGAGAGTCTATGGTCGTCCTCTCAATATTTGCCGATGCAAAATGTTGACAAGTAATTTAGTTACTAGGCAATGAAAAGTTCGGTTTTTCGAATAATGAATGAATGTACATTGATATACCGATATTTATTTTTCCCACGCAAATTATTATGAACTAATGAAACTTATACATGAAGTATGCTTGAGCTGGAAATAAAATCTATGCGATATATAAAACATCCTTAAAATATTTGAAGCCCTTCAAAGTCAACGATACAATCCGAGGAAGTTCAAATGAGTGTTTGGTTGAAAACAATTAACCACGCGGAGTTATGTGCTAGTAATAATGATGTTGTAGAATCGTTTTGAACAGCAAAATCGCCAGAAATGCTGACTTCTGGAAACATAAAAATCAAGTGGTTGATGTCAGGAACGAAGCTTAAGTTTCAAAACACGTTACGAAATCTTTACAACTCAAGCATTTCCATATGACAAAAATGAAATAATACCTTAGGCCAAATGAAAGTACGAAATGTTGAACTGCGTTTTCCGTACTTTTTAAATCCTAGTAAGCTTCGTTGTTTCTATTAGACAGAAAACACTCTCAAATTACCTTTTTATTCCCTGATTAATCAACTAAATTTAGCTATTAATATAATAAAGATCGTTTATTTCTGTAATAATTACAATTTCTTGATACTACCTGATAGTCCAAGTAATGTGCTCCTTCAACTGGCCTTTAAGTTACAAGTTTATAGCTCCACTTGATTGTGTTTGTCGATACTTTTTAACACATTAAATGAGATATTTTTCCGCAGTCGAATACGAATCTGTCTTCAGGAAATGATATAATAATATATTCATGTGTATTGTACAATTAAACTGATATTGACTAAGTTACATTTTCATAAACAAAACATATCTTAACATAAACATCATAATTAACCTGTGTACTCATAAACAAAAAATGGTATTTCGCAGAAGGGACAAATTAGAAAGTAATTATGACAAAATATTAATTACTGACTTATAAACAAAGGTAAGGTTACTTAACTTTCTGAATGATCGCAGAACATATTTGTATGACATACAAAAATGTCTTGTTAATATATTAGCTGTCATTGAATATATATACAAATATAAAATCTGAATATTTGTATAAAATAGTTTCCATGGTAACGCAAACTTTTAAATTATAATTTAATACATTCTTTCTAATGTACGCTTGATTTGAACTGTACAAAATGGATCACGTTATATGTACCTTGACGTTTTATTATCAGCTTATGACGTCATTATTATTTAAATATCATCGATTGTATACATGAAATAAAACCAAGTCATTGAAAACTATATTAAAAATAATCACTAAAATATTTTTCATAAAAAGTAAGAAAAACAGAGACATCAATATTTTATAGAACTATAAGATCTCAAGGTCTTGATAAAAAGTTCACACATGAAGTCGTGAATTATCATACTATGTATATCTCAATTTATTGTTAATGATGTAGAATACTACTCAATAATAACATTCACATATTTCCAAATTGTTTAAATGAAACCAGCAAATGTTATTTAATTATTCTAGTTATTATATTGAAATATAAAGATTGAAATTTTCAAATTATATTCTTACCACTTGACTTAACAAATAAGTTTCAGTGGTTGCCGATTGATTCAACAGAAAGGGTTGGTAAACATCATATTGCATTTTAATGTCTGTTGAATTTACATCTTAATATCAATCCATTTGGTGTGTATGTTTTAGATTTATATAGACATTTTATACCTTGGGTCGATATTATGTCTACCGGGTCGATAAAACCACGTAACCTCCTCTAAAAGCTAATAATTGTACAATGCACACATATTTTATATTCATGCTATCATAGTTAACTGTTTATTAAGTAATATGAACATTTGTAAATGATTAAAACAATTACATAGTACATCGACATGAGTTGGTTCTCCAAAGACGTTTGTAGGGACAAGATTTTATAATATATAATTACTGTTATTATAAATTATTTTGAAAATAAAACAGCTATCGGGCTGATTTCGTACTCTGATCGTACTCAAACGGAAAGAAAACAGCTTAGATATACTGGTCAAAAGACCTAACTCGCCATTTTGTATATTGAGACTCTTCATCACATATTGACAATGTGGTATGAAACAATGATCTTGATTTTGACAAGTTGACAGTATTGTGTTCCTATAGTTCAGTTTATCTAGACCATCACTGCTATAGCTGTAATCAGGATCAATAGAAGCTGTGTCCTAAAGTATCACTGGTGGGTTAGCACTTTTGACCAGTATATTCATATTTAAATAATGATCTTTTTCAGTTTGAGTACGAGCAGAATTGAGACCATGCTTTAAACCACAACTAAAATCCAGGACTATACATCTTTTGGATTCAGTCTCGATTTTCAAGCTCTTGAGTCATTTTATGCGTCAATTTGCTCAAATCTTAATGTGTGAAGGTTATTAAAATAATTATTCAGTTTCTTTGAATATGTTTTATAATAATATTATAATTATAATGTTTATTAAAGGATGTAGCAAAGTATAAACCATCGAAATACTCATAAGTTGGGAATTCGAAATGATATTTGAGCATCGAGACCTCGGACACAAGGTAGATTCAACCGAGTTCGAATATGATCACTGTACATATAAGTACGAACTAGTATATTATAGAAATTCAAAATAGTAAGAATAAAGATACACGGGTAAACTATAAGGAATTAACACATGTTATATCAAACAAAAGAACTTAGATCAATATTGACATTTCTCGATGTAATCCTGGAAAATAAGACAAGTGGTCCCGGAAACCGGATTTTATCACCTCCAAGATCTGTTTCACCGGACGCTTGAGCCGATCGTGAACAGTTAGGCGTACATTGTTTAACCAAAAGCCAGATACCAGATAAGTCACTTGACCATGGATGCTCGCAGTGCTTTATGTCAAGGGTTATGTATATTTTCGCATGGGGTCACAAAGACCCAGTGGCGCCCTCTGGCGGTGGGGATGGATTACGGCTCATGATAGCGGGGTACTCTGATAAACAAGTCTCGTGTTATCAAATGCAAATTGGATACATATAGCAACATTGAAATACGATGATTATGTCGATTGCACGTCTGTATTTATTTCAAATGAAACTGGACGTTTATAACTATAAACGTGTTTTCAAATCGTAGGAAAAGGCATCTCTCTTTAATATTATTGAATTTGACATTCAGTGAACATGGAATATTCTATCATGTATCACGTAATCTAATCCTTACGAATCGGTAATTTTTGAGATGCAGTCAAGTTAAATGGACACCATTTACCTCTAGGTTTAGAGAAAACATTGCTTAATTGTGTGTAGATTGAGGGCATTTTACAATAGTTCTATGATTTAGCTTACAGTTCAAGCGACAAGCCCTCGTTAAAGAAAAACAAACTCGATATTTTTTATTTTTGTACCTGTCAATTTCGTGTAAAAAGTGGTTTCCACATTCGCACTTTAATGGAAGAGCTA
Organism: Mactromeris polynyma; assembly: GCA_032209605.1. Lineage (NCBI taxonomy): Eukaryota > Metazoa > Mollusca > Bivalvia > Venerida > Mactridae > Mactromeris > Mactromeris polynyma. The sequence goes on from JASFXZ010000051.1 coordinate 1,429,428, forward strand.
TTTATCAAAAATAATATCTAATGTATACAAAACATCGTTACGGAATACCCTCCCCCCTACACAAGACACTACATTATACGTTCCAGATGTGTTTACATATGTTGTTGGTTAGATCAACCGTTCTCCCATGATGTATATAAACTCTCTTATGTCTTTAATGATGTCCACGTTCACAGAATTTCTACCCAGTGAGCACAGCAATTAAACCATGGCATTGAACACAAGGCATGTACTATCCTCTTAACAAGCACTGCATTCTTTTGAATGATTTAGCGAAAAATATGCTGACATTTGACTTAGTGAAATGGTGCAGTTCTTGCAGAGTCTCCGAACAATCTTGATTCACTATCTATCATAGCGAAATGCTTGATGGGGACTATCAATCATTATTTAATTAGAAGGTATTCTGTAAAAAGTTAGTTTAAACATATTTATTTAACATTGATTGTGAATCTACTTATCGCAACATATCAACTACTCTCGATGATAGTCGCCTTGGTTAGTAACCAGTATTCGCGACTTATACGGGGATCGTTAAGTTCGCGGCACCCCCCCTAAGGGTGAGATTCGTACTCACGGCATTCGGAGAGCAATAGACTCAAAGTTTGACTGTTTTGTTGATAGATTGTTGCCTGGAATATACGAGGAGAATTGATACTGTCGTTATAGAGAGGATGTTGCTAAGGAGAGTTCCACTGTATATAGGTTGCATTTCAGTAACGGGTCACAATAGTCTATATTATATAACTATTTAGTGAATAACTTTGACGGTCGCCATGCACTCTTCAACTTGTTGTGACAGTAATCTTACTGTTATTGTAATTATAAATTCTCACTAGTTCAAGAATTTTAAGTAGCTTTTAATCTATTTAGAAACATATTTGCGATTTTTATATTAATTCGCAATACTTTAGTTACATTGCATTTCGTTACGTTACATTGCATTTCGTTACGTTACATTGCATTAAACTACATAGCGTTACGTTACATTGCATTTCGTTACGTTACATTGCATTAAACTACATAGCGTTACGTTACATTGCATTTCGTTACATTGCATTAAACTACATAGCGTTACGTTACATTGCATTTCGTTACGTTACATTGCATTAAACTAAATAGAGTTACGTTACATTGCATTAAACTACATAGCGTTACGTTACATTGCATTTCGTTACATTGCATTAAACTACATAGCGTTACATTACATTGCATTTCGTTACATTGCATTAAACTACATAGCGTTACGTTACATTGCATTTCGTTACATTGCATTAAACTACATAGCGTTACGTTACATTGCATTTCGTTACATTGCATTAAACTACATAGCGTTACATTACATTACATTACATTACCTTCCTTACCTTACATTTCATTTCGTTACATTACCTCACTTTTGAAATGTTTAGCCAATATTTTACAGTATTTTCAACACATAAATGATACAACAAAAGACTGCCAATGACAACGAACAAGTATATGTACCCATTCTTCGACACCGATCCAACAATCCGTGAAAAATTGCCAATAAAACTCAATGTTCGGGACCCAAATGCAGCCGGTCAGTTTGAGATTCATTTAAATTTAGCCATAATGCGTTATATGGGACCTTAGATTCCAATCCTAAGCGTATAATCCTGATATTGCAAATATTAATTATTCTGATAGATTATTAAAATATAGGGCATCATCCGGAATATCTTAAAGTAGTCCCTGTTTCCTACTCTTGAAATCAGGCGCATTAATACAAGTACTTATCGGTATACCATGACAAAATGCGCGTATTTTGTGAGAGTGCGCTCAAAAGCATAGGATATAACATTTGAGTTTCATAACTTTATCAGAAATAAAAATCAAGGGTATATTAGCGCTATCTACTTATACTAGAAACGTATACCTCTTAAACCCTTGTTAACTTTAAGTAGCTATAACTTAGAAAAAGTTCTTCAGTGTCTGTTGCTCGCAGCTTAGGGCGTCTATCGTGATGTTCTATAGATCAAAATTGGCATTTATTCTCTATACTTCTTTACAGTAGAAATCATGTTAAGTCAGCCGAAGAACCTTAAACATAGCTTTCACGGGAGAAGAGGGATTATTTTTATTAGGCTTGACGTATCAACTTTCTGAATCAGAGGTATTTTCCGCGGCGTTTATTCTTTAACCCACTCCGGAAAAGCAGACGAGAAAATGTCGGAAGGATATTTTACGCAGACGACACCAAAAAACTCAGATTTTTCTTAGACGAAGCGTCGCCAAGGAAACACTTTAAATTCAGTACATTTCAATCAAACGTGCCCAGCCAGAAATGCCTGTTTTCAAGCGAAAGTCAGCAGGGTTTAAACAGAAAACTGTTTTTTTATTATAATGAGGAAATGAGTTTTTATATTAACGTATTTCTTAACGTTGGATTTAGGAAAGGAAGTAAAATATGAAGGCTTAAACGAAATTAAAAGATTTTTTCCCGGTGAGAATAAAATATAATTTTAAATATAACATAGTGTATTACATTGAGATGTTTAGACTTTTTCAGACCGGATCGCGAAATTATGCTTACGCTTACAATTGTAACGCATGTACTGAAATCACCATTGACAACACCCTCAGCGGATGAACTGTCAGAAAATGCATCTCCTCTTCATTGAGCTCTTTTACACAGCTTGCATACTAACCTACATCAATCCAATATGTTTGCTTAAAATCGGCTGAACCGTTATGATGTTTTACATTTATTGTATATAAGTCTATTTGTATATCGTTTAACTACATTTTAGTGATTATTATCTTATATTTTGATTGAACCACCGGTGTCCGGTTTAATTGTTTCACTGCAATGTAGTCCGTAGGTAAAACTGAGTTGACAAAAGCGGACTGCATTTAAAAGCTAAACCAATGTGTATCATAAAAGATGGATATCTCTTTTGCAACTACATTTACTAGCAGGACTTTGATAACGATATAAGAAGTCAATGTCGAATTTTTTTTATCTATTATGATTCAGAATTACAATAATCGCTTTCGTTGCAAATATACAAAACTACATCACAGTCAAGTAAATAAAAGTGTACCTTTAAAATCATGACTTCAAGAGAAACATATAAAAAATGTAACCAGAAAACATCAAATGTTTCAAAAAGACAGATATTTAATAAATATTTTACAAGTTTCCTACACATATAATATACACATTATCTCGCATTTGGTTCTTGATATTGATTGATACTGATTATTATTATCATTTGTTCAATGAAATATTCCAACAAGATTTAATAAGTTTAACAATGATATTGATTTCTTATGCTAATATATCTATTATATATACTATAATAGTATGTTTTATATTATATATAAGCTCATCCAGTTATACCAGGTTGATATGGCAGATTTCTGGCCTCGCTCATCGTGTATATCTGTATGTGTTATATACTTCGTGATTGCATATGATGTTTTATTATATAATAAGCTGGTACTATTTATTGTTTTGTGTTCTCAATTATTACACGCATGGTCGTTAAGTAATATTATCACACTGGAAATATGTTGATTTGGTTAATTATTCCCTGGGATGTTATATGTGTTATATATTGTAAGTAAATATGCCTTGATGAAGGCTGTCGTATTGTCAATATTCTGGACCATTGGAGGCTTTCTCCAAATATTGCCTTAGGAATTTGACCCCTTTCTATTCCGTGTACACGCGAATATCTCTCTATGCTCAGCGTTATTGACCCCTCGTTCCTTTATCTCCCCCTCTATGTACCCACACGTATTGCCCTCCCCTCATTTCTCCATCTATATTTCTTACCGTATTCCCAACATTACTACCGTTATCTACATCTATCTCTTTTGTTCTTTCTGTCTTGTCCACTCTTATTTCTTTAACTATTCCGTTAGTTTTTGCACGTAATGTGATAATTGTGTTGTCTTAGTTAAGTCTTTATTTAAACAAATACTGTTGATTTAGCTTAACTTAACGGCGTCGATTGTAAAACATGTCTTTACTACTTAATACTAATCACTCTCGATGACTGCTTCCTGGGTTACTAACTAGTACTCGCCCAAGGTTAGGGGATTGCAAAGAGTGCTTGATCAAAACAACAATGCTTCAAAAGAGTTCTGGTGCAATGCTATCCATTCACATGACATGTTTTCTATTAAATATTCTTCATATCTACCATCACAGACTTGAAATAACTCGCATACCTTATTTTAGTTAAATCACAAAACAAAACAAAAGTCGTGACTTTACAATTATATTGCAGTGTTGGCCGCTGCTTATAGTTCAAAAAGATATTTACCGACATAATGAGTATAGTATACATTCTATAATGCAAATAAAATGTAACGTCCGTGTCCATAAATCATTTCATTTATACAAGTCGGTGCCAAAAAATCTCGAAAAATCTCGCCATAATTGGTTGTTTGCCATTTTCAAGAAATTGAATCAATACATTCTTGGCGTGTGACCTAGTGGTCCATTGTTTAATGAAAGACCTGCAATGTCAAGTCGATTAATTTCCATCTACCTTACCTATGTTCAAGTTTGTTTAAATGGACCATTTATGCTCGATATTTTACTTTTCGAGGGGTTTACGGAGAACAAGTATATGTGTTTATTTGTGTGAAGATAGTCTGTGTCGTGTCCACCTTTTGTTTCTAATTCCACTTCAAAAACTATAAGATATTTGAGAAGTAAAAACCCAGAATAATTTAATTTGAAAATATTTCTAATCGATCCTGATATAAATCCTTTCATGCGTATACAAATAAAAACGATTTTCTTTAAAAGTACTCACCATAACTTGATAACTTGCAAAGTACGCACAATTACATAGAACTACATTTCATATCATGATATAGTTTGTTTGCATGCACAAAAACATTTCTTTAAAGTGCGCAGCATTTCGTTGTTATTCTCAAAAATGCAAAAAAAAATCAGAAAAAATCATATTTTATATCATAACCAAGGTGTGTATAGATAGTTTTATGACAAACGAAATTCATATCAGAATAAGTTCAGATGCATTATATCTTTTATCAAGGTATTTGCATGCCTGAATATTACATTAGCCGGATAGAGTTTCCTAACACGCGTGCCTCGCAACGAGAACACGTGTTTTCGTTATTTACATTTGATTAGCATAAGACTCGATATGTTTGTTGTGTAAATATACGCCGAGGTAATGAACAGGTCGCTCGATTAACGTAAATTGTGCAAGAAATAACAACTGTCATGGTGGCATCATAGTATTTCCGTCGTAATTTCTCTCTCTATATTCCCTCTCTCTCTGCCCCTCCCTCGCTCTCTTCGTCCTCACACCCCTCTCTCATTATCTTCCCAAATCCCTTCGCTTACCTTTCTTTCTCTCTGTCCGTCCGTCCGTCGCTTCGTCTCATAACCCTCACTTACCCCTCCAACGTTTTTCTTCTCTAAAACTGTTCTGCCTTTTCTATACATCGCTCATCAAATGACAAGTACAGCATATAGTCTACACATCTTCTTTTAAGAAAAAGTATTCAACATTGTCTACATATATATTTCCCATTTAATGAAAAGTACTGTAGTGGCATTTTGTGTACTTTATTTTCCAAAAAAGAGTTGTTTTGACAGTAAAGTCTTAACTACGTTATCAAGTCAATAGGACACGGTAAATCAGTACAGTTTAATGATATATTCAATTTGTTCACACATGTATACCATTCATATTGAGTGTATAATTTTTCATATCGAAAACTAAATGTAAACCAGACACGGATTACTTTACAAGAGAAGGCCCTCTATTCTGCTCGCTTAATGTGGTAGCATTTTACACCACGAGTCTGGAGTTTGTCGAATGACATTTTATTCAGACTTGTGTTGTGAGTATCCCGCTGTTTCATTTCAGCAGATCATCTCTTTCGCATAATACTGATAGTACTTCGCGGATAATTACTGAAAATTTATGGCTACAGAGCCCGATATATCGGCCATCTTCCTTTCTACGTCCGTACCAGTCCGGCATTAGGTTTCGCTCGATTTATTCAGAAAGATAACGTGCCGAATCATAAAGGGTCTTGGGTGACACTTGATTACAATTTCCCGAACTTCGCGAGGGGACGCGCTGATAAGCCCAGGCAATAATTCAGTTTTAATTGTTAAAAGTATCATTAGTGCTTAGATCAATGTCGAAATATGACCCATGCTGAGATAGAACAAAGCATTAATTAAACGTTTATGAAGTGGAGCTGAACCATTTGGTGATGTTCGGATTTCTTCGCGCTTTGACGTTGATGTTACACCCGACCAAAGTTGACACATCAGCAATAAACATTGCAATGTGATCAGAATTTTCTTGCGGCGTTTAATATACAAGACAAATAAAGAGTCATAATTTCACATCAAAGTTTCCTTGGTTGAGGCAACATCTAGAAACCAATTTATTTTTCTATGAGTTGTGTTTGATTTTTACGCTGTTTTACATCAGGACTTCAGTTACGTACAACGGACAGTTGACCAAACACGTGTTCCTGGGGTACCTTTCTATCAGACAAGGGCGAAACCAGCCTAGCTGTTTTTTTTACAACAGTTTGACTCGTTTCGCGTTCATCCGGTGATATGTTATTACATTCATTGGCACGCGTCTATATTTCGTTTGTTATTTTTATGGTTTCATATTTCTGAATTATTTATATTATACCATTTAGTAGTTCATATTTTTTAAAGTTAAACCACATGTTTATTCATGCTTCCTTTTTGCTTTTTTTAACAGGACTTTTCTTTTTACATGATATATTATTCGAATAAAACTTTGTACTTTCTTGTTTCAGCCACTAATCTTGATCGTTATATTGCATGCATACATTTTGCACAATCCTCAGTCTAATTAAATTCTTTCCAAACCGATGCAACTTTGGTAATCCTTCTGAATTTATCTAATTATGCATTTTTTTGTAACTATGCATCTTGCATTGATTATATAAAAAATGTTTAAGACACATCGTCTTTTTGTCATACTTAGTATAAAAATGAATCTTTTATTTCATTTACTTTATTCTTAGATAGTTGTTATTTTTGCAATTAATTTATTTATTGCGTTATATTGTTCAGGCAAATATCATAATTTAATTCGAAAACACAAACATGTGAAATATGAGTTATATGAGGAAAGTCAAACTGAATAAAGTTTTCGAATGATTTTAAAATGTAGACAAGTATTGACTACAAAGTCCGTATATTTCTCCACATTATTGTAATGTATCGTATAATTAAATTTATTAACACCTGGCCATGGAATATTGCATTGAATAAATTATTATAAAACATCATTATTGGTATTTGTGAAGAAATAAATGAGAACTACTACGAGAAGAATGTATGCAAATGTTACAATAGTTAGTCTTTTTTAGTTAGCCGACGTGTTCAGCTAAAATTGTATTTTTATTTGATTAAGCGGAAAAGAGAGTTTCGTTATTTTGACTGTCATCATGTTTCTAAGGGTATATAGTTGACCATGATACAGTTTTTCATAGATTTGCAACTAAAGCTATAGTTTTCTTAGCTCTGAAAAAACATAATTTATGTATAATTTTAAACCGGTTTAGCATGAAATATTGTTGTGCACATCTACAACTGTACAGCAACTGGCTGAATGGATTTCAATACATAACTGTTGTGTCATTACTAGGTTCGCAACAAAATGTCTCATAATCATAATTATGTTATCATAGATAAATTGTGAAAGTTCCGTATTTAGTTCAGAATTTTGTATGAAGATTGGAGATTTAGCAAATCGTATTTCGAGGGGTTAGAGCCAGAACCAACCATCTCTTTAATAAATTCATATGGAGATGGTTGATTCTGGCTCTAACCTCTCGATTTATACTTGAAGTTGAAACTAAAACAGATATAATCATTTGAAGACGCATTTTCTGAACTATTTGTAACCAGAGTGTGATAATTCATGGTGTTTATTAGTAAATTGAATAATTAAATAAATCCACCATCAGCCACCCTCATACACACATTCCTAGTATGTTAAACTAATTCTTTTAACCATGTGCGATTCCTTACCACGCGAAATTTGGAAGAAAAATGTGTGCACGGCTATTTTTCTTAATTGAAAAATTCACACGAAAATTCGACTTTTACACCATTATAAAAACGTATTCATGTACGGGGCGATCAAAAAGTACATAATTATTTCGCTACAAAGTAATTTAATTTTTACATACTGTTGTCTGGACCAGATTAAAACGCAATGGTAATTAAAGCAATGTTCTACTTAAGTAGAATTAAAATATAAAAAGTGAAAGTTATGTAATATGCCTTTGTTATCCGAGGTAAAAAATTCGGAGAATTTGAGAATATTTGGTCTTCTCCAAAAGTATGTTTTAATATATAATTGTCTGTATTCATGGTATAAAGGACATTCTGATATAAAATGAAATTCATCTTCTAAATTATATCTATGTACGGCATCTCCTGAGCGGCACTATCTTGAACAACAACAACCACCTCTGTTCAACAACAATATCATTTTTTCTGTAGTAAGAATTTCGGATTAACTCAACCTCTCCTGAGTAACAATCTCGCCACAACAGCCAGAATGTTCGTCTGCAAATAAGTGTTGCTCTGGAGAGGTTGCAAAGTGTGCAATTAAAAGGATTAAATGACGTAATAGTATCAAATATTTGCTACTTTGCATAAGGGAATATATGTAAGACAATTAAAACAATAATGATGAAGTATTAACATTATTCCACAATGTTCAGTGATAAAATTGAAGATCCTTATAACTAAGCTGACAAAGAAATAGTGTGTATCAAAAAATAGTGTGTTAAAGAAAGTGTGTGTCAAAGAAATAGTGTGTCAAAGAAAGTGTGTGACAAAGAAATAATGTGTCAAAGAAATAGTGTGTCAAAGAAAGTATGTGTCAAAGAAATAGTGTGTCAAAGAAAGTGTGTGTCAAAGAAATAGTGTGTCAAAGAAAGTGTGTGACAAAGAAATAGTGTGTCAAAGAAATAGTGTGTCAAAGAAATAGTGTGTCAAAGAAATAGTGTGTCAAAGAAAGTGTGTGTCAAAGAAATAGTGTGTCACAGAAATAGTGTGTCAAAGAAATAGTGTGTCAAAGAAAGTGTGTGTCAAAGAAATAGTGTGTCAAAGAAATAGCGTGTCAAAGAAATAGTGTGTCAAAGAAATAGTGTGTCAAAGAAATAGTGTGTCAAAGAAATAGTGTGTCAAAGAAATAGTGTGTCAAAGAAATAGTGTGTCAAAGAAATAGTGCGTTAAAGAAATAGTGTGTCAAGAGCAGTAACCTTTCTACCAAATTTTGTTTAATTGCAACATCTAAATCACAGGGATTATGTTGTAAGTGTTCAACCTAAGTTTTCAACGATGCTAAATTACATGAACTTAAAATATCATGATCTTCTACAGATTCTTCTTATACATAAATACGACTGTACGCCAAAGATACATATTTTGAAATGCACCGTTATTTTCACGGTTGAGACTGAATTGTAATATCACAGCTTGGTGTAATTCTCAAACATAATTCTAAGTGTATTTAAACATTTAGGATGTAAAAGCGCATGTTTTCATTTGTCATTTAGCATTTTTGCGGCTTAAAAGATCTTCAAAACTCATAATTCAATCAGTAACAAATTGCAGATCTGTTATTTTAGTAAATGGCCTATTTGCTAATGGTTGTCAGACATGGCACCGTCATGAAGTCCAATTCAGTTTATTGAATTCATACATAAAACTGAAAACTTCTGAGTCTGTTTTATAAATTGTGCATCAATGTTTTTTTTTTTGTTGCTCTCCCGATGGATTCCGGCTTTGCTCATCCTCATTAATCATTTTCAAACGATATGACTCGAAGTACTATAGGAACCAGCCAGTCTTAAAAGTAACCAGAGTCATTAAATCGCCTGCTAAAATATAGGAAAGCATCTTCCTTGGTCCCATGCCGGCATTTCATTATCAGCACACTTTCTCGTTTCAATAAAACGGCTATAATGTATGTAAAAACAAATTACAAGTGTCAGGCAAAGTCTTTAAAACGAGCGCCTGGCGATTCAGTCGTTATTACCCAGCCACGTGCTCCCATGATGCTCCGAAAAAATGGCGGTCGTATTGCGAATGGGTAGGAACGCAGATGTACAAAACATCTAATAACTTTGACTCCCCACAGTGAATTTCATCTCGAAAAGAAACATGTTTTCAACCGAAACTCTTGTTATTTCTGTTTAACGTACAGTTAACGGCAAAACATGCAAATACAACTTCATTATTTGAGCTCGCAATGCGTTTAATGGTATACCCGGCAAGTGTAGCGCTGGGCGTTAGAAGCATAAATAATAAATGTTTGACTTTTTTTCGTAATTTCTTTAATGCAAAAGGCTCCGGCAAAAATATAATACAATAAAACCTTAATCCGAATGGAGGCAATAAGACGTTTTGAATGTAGAAACTATTTACAGAGAAATACAATTACGTCTATTTTATGAAGCTGAGTCATGCACGAATACACTAAATCTTGAAGCTCCACGAATTTCAAAACAATATTCTATCCAATTAACAAACGCATAACATCTATCTGATGCTTGTTCCGCTTTATTAAGACGGAATGGGTTTTGTTTTGACTTATTTATTTTACATCGATTGTAAAACAAGCTCTTACAACTTCTACTAATGACGCTCGGTGGAAGCTTCCTAGGTTCCTAAGTAGGGCTTGTAGTTTTACAACATGATGGCAGTCTCCATGCTCAAATCTCATTTTCATTCTCCGTAATATACTATGGTTGAATATAATCATCTGATTAGCTTTAACACATGTCACAATTAACAACAGGCGAACCACGTTCATTCGGTTCCGACATTTTATTTCGAATAATACATGATTTCGAGTAGTCTATTTTAATTCGACGTATATAAGAAGATACATCGGGGTCTGATATTCATTTCGGATTATCCCAAGTATTCGGATTGAAGATTGTCGAATAAAGGAAGTTTGTCTGTATATCATAATGTAATACAGACTACTCTGTCACTAATTGTTTAATCTTGTAAGGATTATCTTCCCAGAGTCCATTTAAACACAACAAAAATGAGATCGAGGATCAAAATTAAATTTGATAACCTTAGACAAAGTACTTGCGCCATATTCTGAGACTGTGGAGTTTGTGAAGAGAGTCTGACACCTGGTCCGAACGTCGTGAGTTTGAGCCTCACGTCGAGCATAGCCTTATTACCAACTTCACATTTCCTGAATTTTACATGTGTAATGGATAGTAAAGTATAATACAGTCATGGAAAATATTTTTCTTGTAACGAGTATGTTGGGACCTGGAGATTAACTTCGTTATATCCAAACTTTGTTATATCCATACATAAAAAATTCGTTATAAGTGTATGCATATAACAAATTTCTTTATAGCATCCATTATTGTTGACTTGTATTATGTTTACACCTGAAAGTAAATAGGTTTAAGCTGACATAAGCCACGAGACACAACTCCAAAAGTTGGGACATTCGCCTGCAGCAGGATATTGTAATTTTAAACTCATATATATATATGTATATTTATATAAGTAATCTTAATACTGGTAGCGGATAACACGGTTATACAACCGGTAAAGTCTTACGAGCTCAGATTGTTCGAGACAAGAATGCTATCAGGCAAATGAAATTTGGAATATTATTTCCACAGAGCTATTAACACAGCAGTCGGCCGAATTATAATATAATGTTCATTCTTAAAACTACATCCTTGCATTCATGTTTTTACTAAAAAATCATGCCTATTGTAGAGACATACGGTACTTTATACAGTCTAGGGCCTGTCAAAACATGCTCTTCATTCTACCACCCCGGCGCAAAAACATTCACATTTGAGAGCATGGTGCTGAAATGTGCGTACAATTTATGTATATACACCAAACGCACTATGCTTTCATTTTCATTCTAGCCATGATGGCGTCTTACCGCTATGCTGTACCGACATGCAATTTTAAAAAATGGCGTTCACATTTGCAAACAACTCTTTGATTTTAACCCACACGCACGGATCTGTACGCCACGAGTTGACACGCGTTTTCATCAATGACAAAGCTCTCGTGTCAATAGTGGAGGTACATAATTAACATCAAGTAACAATTTTGAAGCTAGTTAAAATACCAGGAAGGATTAGGTCATTTATCATTATGTATAGTTTTGAGTATAATTGGGTTTTCACACAAACTACATAGCACTGTGCTGTTGTTGTTTTTTTGCCTCGCGAAACATAAAAACCGAGCACGTAAGTCGTATAACGCTTGTACATTTTATTTCTGCTTTCGTCCATAACAAGACGTTCGAAATATTGGGAAACTATAGATGACTGGTAGAGACAACTTTATTTATTATTTATATCACAAAATGTGTGAAATCTCGAATCGTGAAAAAGGCACTTCACAGTTCTCGAATTTACGTGTTGAGGATGTAATCATTACAAAAACGTCACAAATTCGTGAACAATATGAACTATGAACCTGTGAAATGAGTAAGTTTTCACAATTTGGTTTGAAAAATCATCACCTGCAAAAACAAGGTCATGGTTTTCACGTTATTAGGATATGAAATATGAGTAACAGAAGTCCCCTCACTTCTTCCGTAGAAACATTAAAGAACTCATTCAAACCTAGGCCACCCTTAAAACTGTTTGTTTGATATAACTCTATCTACTCCTAAATGGCCACTGCCCAACAATATTGCCATACTTACTAGAGCTATTGTTTATTCAAAACAACTTTATGGACTCGATGCTTATTGTTCGATATGTTCCAAAACATTTACAACCATTTAATCATTTACAAGTAAATAAACTCACGCTATAATTGACACGTAATCTAGATAACAGACATGAGGTCAACACTTTTAACTGACGAAGAGAACAAGAAACGAACTTATTTGTCAAAGCTGAAGTGCTAAGACAGTTACAAGCTTAATATTATTATCATTATTGCAAATAAGGTCACATTGAATTGCAACTAAAGAAAGAACTAAAATAATTGCCATACGTCCGACAAATTTTAGTGAAATTTAAATTTAGTAAGACTGTGTAATGTTTTACTCAGACTGCAATGCTTATAATAATAAAATGTATAATAATTTATAAATAAAATTATTTTGTCCACGTACAATCTACGTATAGATGATTTAGTTTTCATTATTTCTTTAATACAAAGAAAGACACTGAACAAATGAAAGACCCTCATGCCAGTCGTGTCCCGACAGATCGTGACTGATCTTATAAATTCTGTACTAAATGTCGAACAATGCTCGTGAAATACTCATAAATAAACGTAGTCTACTCTCATCATGTACTTGTGAGTACTTGACTTAAAGATAGGAAAAAACAAAAGGTTCACTCGTTTGAAAGAAGTACGCGGCACTTAAAAGCACTCGACGGCACTTGTGAGCTTAGAACATAATACGGGTATATTAGCGGAAACGGTAATGGCAAGTTGTGTCTACGTTGGAAGCACATTATTCTTAATGCAAATAGTTTCGGGGGAAAGCAACTACCACAAAATGTCTTCGTGGAATTCCGTCTTAGAATGGTTTACGACAGTACATTAACGATTATAATAAATTGGTGCGATCAAGATTCTATGATCATGATTTGTTGCATTCTATAAGGGTAATACTACAATAGTATAGCACAGAGCCGGGGCTTGCCAAGACGAGTATTAATCCACTTATTGTTTCATGACTGTCTTGTTAACTTTAGAATTTAGATACAGTAAACTACGCTTATAACGATATTCATGGTACCGTAATATTTATATCGATGTATCCGACTGTCGTTATATACATGCTTGACTTTTCCCGCAGAACAAAAACGAAGTAATAAAGGGATGTGCATTTATTTGTATTGTTATTTTGATGTTTAACGCATTTTTCCATTGTCCCCATGTTGATGTATACGACTTACGTCTTCATTGTCTTTGCCACCGTTTACATGTATGTTAATACTTGACGCCATTCCGCCAAGGCAAGTACAGCTTAATTAGGCGCCATTTTGTATGAAGTGTCTTATGTGTTTTCTTGTTAAAACCTAATTAAACTAAAGAGCTATTATGCTTAATTTCATTATTGATACATTTCATGAATTTGTGTTTGTGGTATAAAGTGTATTTTTTAAATGTCACTTTACCTATGTCTATAACTTTTTTGTTGCATTTTTGATATTGTTAAGTGTAATAAGATGAGCCACTTTGTCCTTTCTGGGTGGCGGTGCATTTTTTATATGATATTTCATGCTCGATTAAGAGTTAGACATTTATTCGAAACCATGTATTATTCGAAACCATGTATTATTCGAAATACTAGTGTGTGTAGTGTAGTGTGTAGGCTTAGTGCGTTCATTGTGCTGAAAAAACATTGTAACTTTGAAAGTAGATTTACATAAAACGAACTCCGCGGTTTGGCTATTACAAACACTTCAAAAATAGCAGGCGATATGCCATGGACCATTAATCTAGTTCATTAAACCCGTTAAGTTTTCCTTAATGAATTTCATAAAAATCTTAAAAGTGAGTTCGTTTTAATACTTTCGTTTCAAGCTGGGGTAATCATTGAGAAGACGATGCAGAACTAAAACTATAACCCATAAAATTGGCTATACATAAAATATGATGTTAAAATGAGCAGATTTTACAACGTGCTGTTCACACATCTGGTCACCACTTGCGTTTTATATGCGTTGTACCTGATGTTAAGTTTTGTTAATGAGTATTTTATATCTTGTCTAACAGTTAGTGCTGGGTCTGAATCTATTCGAATCTGGAAATTTGTCTAATTACACTGAGTAAAAAATTACAAAAAAACACGATTATGTATATCCCTGTTGGGCCCGAGTTCTTAGTTTGAATTTATGAAGTAATTTCCATAGAAAAAGGGGAAAGAACTCAACGTAGCGACATTGATATTTATCCTGTCAGCATATTTAGTCAATCGGTACCATTGCGCATGCGCACAAAGTTACTTACTTAATCACACTGAAATGTTTTCATAGTGTTTCTTCTTTAGTAAGAATTTTCACAATTGGAAATATTCTGAGCCTACCGACTGGCTACATATATACCGAAACCCCTCACTATATATAGAGTATTCCAAGCAGGCTTGCCGAATCGTCCGTTTTAATGACATTTTACGGTACGAGTATAATGTATTCTAGGTGAGCAACAATACCATGTTTGTACAAATAAACATCCCTACAAAATATATTCAATTGAGGCGTCTAGATTTGTAATACTCAGAATAGTTATTTTGCGGTTTAGGATAGAACGGAAAGCGTGGATTATCTTAGATAGTATAACAAGTCATAGATACCCAGGTACATATGTTATAATACAAAACAATGCATATATCACGTTAGCAACATCCATCATATGTTATCAATTTGATATCCAATGAAAACGCCGCAAAATATCACGTGGTATTTGTATATTTTCAGGGAATGAAGACGACAAAGATGACAAGGATAGTAAAAGGAGACGAAAACAAAGAAGGAACAGAACAACATTTAACAGCACACAACTAGCAGCCTTGGAGCGAGTATTCGAACGAACACATTATCCGGATGCTTTTGTGCGAGAGGAACTCGCGAGACGAGTTAATTTGAGCGAAGCGAGAGTTCAGGTATATACAAATATTCCAGAGTTTTAAACAGACCACAACTTTTCTCCCGACCGAACTAAATGATCTTTATACAGTAAAAATGTCAGTAAAAGATCATCTTTGAAATTGTTCGTACTCGGTACCCCGATCAACTTGCCAAAATTTCACCGACTGAAGATTATGTTTTTAAAACGTCAAGAAGATCTGAGAAAATATGGTAGTGGTCGGTTATTAACGGAAATATCCGAGTTTTACCGATCTTGCAACGTCAGTGTAGTGGTCATATTATTGTGTTTTTTTTCGATTGGCGAAAATTCTAAAAGTATGTATAAAATACAAAATGAAAATATTTCCTCCGCTTATCAAGACGTTAATTTTACTATTTATGCTTTTATTAAAATTTTGTATCAATCTCAATAAGTTTTTAAATACTTAACAGTACGTTTCAACACCCCAAGCGACTCTCTCTTGAGTAGTATATCTCTTAAAAAACGTTATATGCTTCTGTAATGTTTTTCAATAATAATAACCCCTGTAGAAATATTGCCTCGCCACAAATGCCACATGTTGGGTCTCCAAAACGTTGTTGCTCAAGAGAATCTGCACTGTATTTATACATCTTCCAAAATTACAATCGTATTTTTGTTTGCAGGTTTGGTTCCAAAACAGAAGAGCGAAATTTCGTCGCAATGAAAGAAACATGCTTACCCAGAGAGGACCTATGGGGAACATGTACGCGCGACCACCAGATTCTATGCCAATAGAACAGCCGGTTACCCCACGGGGACCCCCAATGAACAATGATTATATGGGCTGGCCAAACCCTACCTCTTATAATAATCTGAATGTGAACACTTCGAGTTGCGCCGTAATGAACCATAGTTATAGTCCCCCACCCGGTATGGGGAGCATTGCGTCTCTCAGACTAAAAGCGCAGGAATACAATGTGATGCAAAATAATCCGTATGGACAAATGACTCAAAGGCTAGATCCTTACGAGCATTAATATAGTTCCACTTATAAAACGACAGAATTGAGAAAATGTTGCGAATTATGTTGAGAATTATATCGCTGCAGTGAATAAGTGTCCAGTAAGTGGTCGCAGAACTGGTAAACAGGTGAAGTGAAGAGGCTTTCATTGAATTTGTTTCACCGGAAATGGTTACTGTGCGTTTGAAATATTAAGGTTGTGAATAGATTCTTCCATACGAAGTGAGGCCGAGCGTTTGAATACGACGAACGATTTTGTTGCGACGTTTTGCAATGGTTATTTAATGTAAACGTAATATTTTAAAACGTTTATCACATGAAAAAGGCACGGAGATCCACACGGAAGTTGCCATTTTGGCGCATGCGCAGAAGCTGTGCCATTACAACGTTGTGAAACAACTAAAAACTGAATACATGGATACATGAATCACAATTAACACATTTTGAATTACATTTCACGAAGATCAGTACATTTATTTTTAATAACAATTGAATTTTGGAAAGTTATTTCGAAAATGTGTATGTAATTCATATGAGCATTTGTGGTGTTTACTCGGATTGTGATATGTGGAACCTGTAATCAACATGCGATATACATGTACCTTCATATATGAAGTATTGTATGTGTCGTCATAATAAAAAAAGTGGTAGAGTCAATAGTTGAAATTAATTTTAACTTGAAATGATTTTACCACGAAAATCTCATTCATTTCACATTTTATGGCTTCAGAGTACCACGTGACTATGAGATAAAATAGAATATCGTTTGTATTCGTATGTACATTTAGCAGAGAATTATATAGCAACTTCGGATACTCGATAATATCCGAAATTATCAGCATTACATAAGACATCGTAAATATTAAGATTGTGTTATTTCTGCTATATAACAAGTGTTTTTGTTTTAAATGTGTATTTAATGATGTTTAACAAATTATTATGAATTAATATTTAGCACATTTTGACATTATGAACATTATGGTACAATGAATAATATGCTAAATCAATGTGGTTTCCATGGAAACATAACGAAAATATCTTACAAATTACAAAGTGCGCTTATAAGAGAGAAAATATTTGCAAGCAAAATCTTGTTTATTTATATTTGTATCAAATATGAAATTGCCTTAATGTTTTTGTCTATGCATTGTTTGTAACAAATTCAAATTTTTATTCTGTACTGTAAGGCCATTTTTAAACTAAATGTTTGTTTGTGATGCCCCTACTTATAATTTTAAGCGCCAGGCGGTAGGAAGTTTGATATTTTTTAGATATTGTCAAGTTGTTTTCTCTTAACATTTTTAGGTATTCAACAGCAAAACGATCGTACTTGGAAGACCCTGAATATTTATTATTTCGGTGTTTTGGACGAGGGCTGTTAACAAAGTATTGTTATGGAAATCCTTACATATTTTCATGACGTTCGAGAATTTTATAAAGATATACCAGCACTTTTCCGCGAACTTTGTGAACACCCCTCGTATAAATGGACGTCGTGAAGAATTATTATATTTTATCCATTTGTTACAGAACATTTTGTAACAACCCTGATATTTCGCGTAAAGCTTGAACAAACGTATTAAATATATCACGCCTTCTCATTGCTATATAAATTGTCTTCCATTATATAACGATATACAAGAAACAATTCGCATTCCAGTAAAATAGAAATCAAATTTAGAACATATATGACTTATCATATAATTTAGCATTTCACTCATATACTTGTTTAAATTATATTAAATGTTTTTAATAACATCGTTTAAGAAATATTTCAATACTGTCAAGGTTTTGACGCAAAAATGATTGTATCTAAATTTTGATAGGAAAACAGTAATATTACTTTCTCCTCCATCATTTTAGATTGTTTCATTTCCCTAATTATTGTTTGGTTTGACTCAATTATTTCCGTCTGTGCAGGTTGATTACATATACATTAGCATAAATGTTGTTCTCCAGGCGGCAACGTTTAAAGAGTTATGACAAATTCAAGCTTAGTGTTACCGTTAATTTCGTCTCCTCAATTTAGGTCCCTTTTTATATGGAAAATGTTTATTTTGAGCAAAATGCATACAACGATTTGAAATGCTCAGCCCGGCCTTAAAGACTTGCTGGTTTATAGCAAACCCATCAACAGTTTTGGGGTGGGGTGGTTAGCCGATTTGGTTCTTTAGATATTTTTAGATCCAAAATCTGTTTAGACTAATTTTTACTTATGTCCTCGAAAAATGATCTGCACAGAAAAGCCAAAAAAATGATTCGGCCCAGATACTGCAAATAAATCATGTTCAAAGATGACCGTATTTTGTATGGGATTCAGTATGTTCATAAGTTCAGTTATCTTGTAGATAACTTCAATACCTGCCTAATGATATACAAAACTCCATATCAATTGTTTTGTTTTGTCATAATCATGCCTTAATGATCGTGCAAATTTGTGCAGCCCGTCCGGTTGGCTCAGTTGGTAGAGCACTGGACTGTCATCCGGGAGGTCCGGAATCGATTCCCTGGTATGGCAGATTATGTGCTTGCGTGACGTTTGTCTACGATCATTTTTCCTCCATCTCTGATTAATCTGGGGAAGTTGTAAACTGCTTGTGGAAGGGCAAGGAAGTACTGGTTGATCACTAGAAAAACTGCTTAGGTCAACTGATCGCCATATATAATAACACAATAATAGCATTTAAAGTATGTTTGATGCCAATATTCGAAGTGACAGTAAGGACAAATGTTTGTTTGTGCTTGTAAACAGTGGATCCCGGATTCCCCTACCAGGTACCAGTGGTACCAGACCGTACATTATACTACTGACTGTTTCCCGGTTTCAAGAATTATTTTCATATTACGTCATCAAATATTTTTTGGTTCCACATTCTTTACCTAGACTGGTACCATTTTTCTATATCACTTTCATTGCGCCGGAAGTACAAATGTATAAACAAAGAACCAGCCCGAAGAGTGCCTTGTGTAAATTATTGCCTTATCATTTCCGTTGTAATTCTATTTTGTATATGTTGCTAAAAATAACTTTTTGAAAAAATAATTATATTAAACTTATCATATCGAAATTTTGTATCGAATAATATGCATTATTATTGAAATAAATCTACTTTGAATGAATAAAATTACTGTTGTTTTTGTTTACAACCCTATAAATCTACTGTGTATACTAATTTATATTTGTTTTAAATCACAGATGGTAAATGTATATAAATATCACATAGTTTTGAGTGGGAACGTTATATCGTCAACCTGAGATAAAAACGGTCAACCCGGGTACAGTCGATGGTGGTGGCATTTCTCCGGATGTTGACTGTATTACTGGCTATGTGATATTTATGTTATGATACACAAACACGAATTTAGTTTCAAGTAGACCAAATTTATTTATTTACATAGTCACAGACTTTGTTTTGTTTTACCTGATGTTCACTCGATGGAATTAATTTATCTTCCAACGAAACAAACAAATATACTCAATATATATATATTTAAGGACTTAAAAAAAACTTCTGTTGAAGAGTGATGAAAACTGTACCTTAAATTCTATATTGATTACAAATTTTATTACAGAAATACTCAGTGTAATTCCAGTAAATTATTTCTTGTCGTATATAAAAATGTACATGTACTTACTTTGAAAAGTACATGGCGTATTGATAAGCCAGTCATTGTTCATAGGACACCCGTATTGGTCCTGATTTCATGCCCAAAGGTAATCGACTAAATCTCATTTGAACCAAATAGGGAAGTGTGTCAACAATTTAATATCTTTTTCAGACAAGTCATATGGAAAAAGTAGCATTATAGGATACATAGGCAAGCTACAACCAAAAAATATTGATGTTTCAATAAAATGCGTGTACAAAATATTTTCGCGTCATAACCTTTATTAATATAATCAATTTTCCCAATCAGTGTGGAATGGTTCTAATTGTTTTAAGTTAATGAATGGTTTAATCACATGCAATGTACACACACTTAGTTATGCTCTATTTAACACAGATACCTGGCTGCAAAACCCACTGTCTTGATTGCTGTGTGTTTTAATGAAACATTACGTAAGAGGTAGATCAATATTCGATATATGCAAGTCTTTGCGATGGCATCCGCGATAATTCGATCAGGAATACGCCCGGACCGTAATCATATGCGCAATCGCATGATTGCGCATCACGTGATCAGACGTAATCGTAATGGATGCCATTTTTCTCGGAGGTTAATCAGCGAGTCCAATCAATTGGTGTCAGATATAATCAGTGAGAACGCAGAACCTGTTGCACATGTATTTCAGTGTAAAAGATAGTACTGGCACTCTCGAATGATTTCATCGCTATCACATAGACGATTTATGCGACTATTATCATGGCGGTAATGAGCCGAACTGTCAATGGAATATGGACAAACAGCTGAGGAATTGGACAGTGCTAGATTATAATACAAAATGTATGGTCATAATTGATAAATTATTTCGATTTCAAATATAACCTTTAAAACGAATTCTCCAAATGCAGAATATTTGGTCGGAGGCTCGACCAAAGTCCAATATACTTCAATAAAACCATAGTGCATACACACAAAAATGCCGTAAATCCGTCTTTTACCGTACTCGGTGGCCAACTGAGGTAAGTACATGTCGGCAACATAATGAAGAATAAATTAATTTCCATTAAAGTTTGAAGAACTAAGCAGAAGCTAGGGAATCCTCGTAATCATAAATTTCTCCTAACGTTCAGTTAATCCAGAATTCCTCTTGATTCAAATTTGTCAGAGATTATAAAATGTGAGATTAATGAACATGCTTAAATCGTTTTTTATGTTTTAATGTTCTTATATAAATTGCGATAACATTAGAAAATTAATCATACAATGTTCTGTAAGTGACATAATTAATAAGGCTGTTTACTAATACATATATATGTTTTCGTCCGCAAAAATGTAAGATTGGAAATGAGATTTGAGGATGGAGTCTGCTCTGAAGTTTTGAAGCCGGGGACTCAACATACGATCTGCTTCACTGTTAAACAAATCAGAAATCTGAAAATGTTCTTAGGACAATATCACGTCATTAGTTCTTCGGTCTAAATTTTCGCCATTCACGCAAATACTCGTACACTACAGTAAAGTAATATCTAAAGACCGCATCGAAATAAACACCAGTTGAGCGCTGCTATGGGACTTACAAGCTCTTATGTAAATGACGTTATTTCCAGAAAACGCAACATAAGAGGTCACTATTTGCAAGCTGGAAACAATTTTTACTCCATAAGGTCGCTTTGTTTTCTTATTGGCATATGGAGAAAATATTGCTAACTGTCAGTACATGGTGACGCCACTTAAACAAGAGGTTAGAAATCGTACAGCGGCGCTCATTTTATTCATTTGTATTTTTAAGTTTAAAAAAAAATAGTTTAACTCATTAATAAGAATACCTCTTAACTAAGTCCGACTTTCAACAGAACCGTAGGTGGTCTTATTATTGAGGTTTCACTGAAATTGCGATTACATATACCTGCATTGGAAGTAGGCCTATGGAAGAATTTAGAAAATGTATTCAACAATTAATCATGTCAGTCGCCTGATTAAGAAATGCATAGTTTAGTTATCAAATTGTTGATCTGAACTGCACAGAAAGTGATGTGTCTTTTAACAAGGATACGTATTGGTTATGCAGTATGCAGTTAAGTCAAACATTAATTCAGGTGTCTTTTTTCTTCCGTGACACCTTTAAAACATTAATTCTTCAAAAACACAAGCTCATTATTATTTTTGCTCGGCGGTAAGTTGAATTTATTTACCTTGACAACAGGAATGTATGTGTGGAGGGGTATCCCACTCTGTTCTAGTCGAATAAGAGATGGTTGTAAAACAGGAATGTATGTGTGGAGGGGTATCCCACTCTGTTCTATGTCGAATAAGAGATGGTTGTAAAACAGGAATGTATGTGTGGAGGGGTATCCCACTCTGTTCTATATCGAATAAGAGATGGTTGTAAAACAGGAATGTATGTGTGGAGGGGTATCCCACTCTGTTCTATGTCGAATAAAAGATGGTTGTAAAACAGGAATGTATGTGTGGAGGGGTATCCCACTCTGTTCTATGTCGAATAAGAGATGGTTGTAAAACAGGAATGTATGTGTGGAGGGGTATCCCACTCTGTTCTATGTCGAATAAGAGATGGTTGTAAAACAGGAATGTATGTGTGGAGGGGTATCCCACTCTGTTCTATGTCGAATAAGAGATGGTTGTAAAACAGGAATGTATGGATGGAGGGGTATCCCACTCTGTTCTATGTCGAATAAGAGATGGTTGTAAAACATATTATGTGTATACTCAGTACATGTACATTTAAAGACGCAAAATTGTTAACCAACCATTCTTCTTTAAATTACATTTTATTTCTTTTAAGACTCATTTTTTATGAAAATACGTAAGTTTTAATAACAAGCTAAATACAATGATGATATTAATACAAATGTGTCTCTTATTTTCATGACGAATTTATAAATAATGCTGCCGTTTGAGGTACCCTTAAAGACTGAGACAAGTTTTGCTTTAAGGACATTCTTGAAAAATAACTTGTTTGCGGTAACCATACTATCAGACTGAAGTTACGAACGAGAAATGTGCCACATTGAGTCGGGGCTAATGTAGCTTGGATGCTCGTGATCCAGCACAGGATAAGGTACAGATGGTTTTGCTGATTCCACGTTCTGAAATTCTGCTTGTTTAAATTCCACAATCATACTGCCACCTGGGTTGATAATCCGTATTGTCACCCTCGCGGCTATGTTATATGTGTATAATCATACACAGGTGATATTACACGAACAATGCGTCATTTATTATACAAATAATTATGAATATACAAACCATTATTTTATATCAATGGCTTTACGTAGTAACCAGGCAAATAATTGAAACATACATAACTTGCATCTAGATGGAGCCTGCCAGGTTTGCTCAGTGGTTACAGCTCTACACTGTCACCCAGGAGGTCCGGGTTCGATTCCCGGGCGATGGAGGTTATGTCCTCCCGTGACATTTGGCTATATTCATTTGTCCTTCACCTTTTATTTCACGTGGAGAATTGTCCGCGGCTTGCAGAAGGGAAAGTTAGTGCTGGATGTTAATTAATTCTAGAAAAACTGGTTAGATCAACAGACCGCCATATATAACTGGAATGAAATGTTGAACATTCGCGGTAATTCCAGTGAAACCAAACAAAACACCGTCTTGATGTACCTGACGGTATGGTGTAGGTTTTACGCGCGGAAATTTGCGATAGAACTCACTAAGATACTTGCTAATAGTCTTATTGGTATTTAACGATGCTGGTGACATTGATAACTTAGTTATACAAAGTAGAGATGTAATACAAGTCACTTATGATTAGCGAATGCATAAATAATCCAAAACATATCGCGATGTTTACAGGCATTCAGTATTTGTACCAACTATGAAATAAATAATAAACTTGTTTTATTCCAGGACATTGAAATAAAAGGAACATAAAGCAGTATTGCACATTATAAGGCCTTATTGAGCGAAATAATAAAAAAGAACAGAAGTGTTCGTTATTATTCTTTATTATTTTAGTAACATAATAGTGTATTGACCACCGTGCTACATATAACCAAAAAAATATTTTTAGCATTTTAAAATTATTTCTTGAATAACATTTATGTGATACATTGTGGTCATTTATCAATGTTTCATGTTATAAATGTCTATTGTTTCATTTTACTAAATAACACCAATAATATAGAAATGATATGTATTTTCCTATATGGATAATGTATTATAGATTATGCTTTACACCAGCTTATGTTACTTTTAAAGCACCGATTACGCAAGGTTGGCTTTTATATACAGTGAAACCTCACTGAAAGACCACCTCAATTATAAGACCACCTCGAAATTAAGAACACAATTTTCAAGTCCATTTTCACTGTTTTGCTCTTTACTCAATCTCAATAATATGACCACCTCAATAAGAAGACCAGTTATCATGGGTCACAAGAGTGGTCTTATTATCGAGGATTTACTGTCATACATTTTTTGTTCTTGTTAAAATGTATAACTATACATTTTACGCTGATGTTACCCTTTCATATAATTATAACTCATATACATTTACATGATTTTTCAACACACATAAAATACATGTATAATTTTACGTCACTATAATGAAATAAAATATCCGACGGTTTTCTGGTAAAATGTCAATGTTTATTATTTGTTCGTTTCTTTTGACTTTAAAAACTGTATTTGAGTATTTTACTTGACAGTAATGCAACCTTGTCTTTGATTTTGCATCCACAGTAGTTTTGAATAAATTCTGAACTATAAGTGCATAAATGGCCATCTACCGATAAGAAGTGTAGACGTTCATTGTGATGTCTTGTCAAGTCCTGAGGTTATTAAATGATGTTTGATATATTTCTCTAGACACGAGCAGCTGATCGGTTAATTCCGAGTTAAGTTTAAAATGGACCAATGTCATGGCTGCATTCTAATACAGGTCTTCAAACCTTTGACATTGGTTGGCTACTTTGTATTACCATCTGGTTCTCAAACCTTCTGGACGAAGTGAAATAAAACTGTACGCTTATTTATACATGTATGTGTATAAATAAAGCAACATTTATATTAAATTATACAAACACACAAGAGTGACTGGACTTTCAGTGGAGTAGCTGGCTAAAACATGTTTGCAAATGCGTACATACGATATAACATCCGTGCATTTGATAAGTTTACAAACGAAATAGCATCTCGAGAATTTCGAAAATTGGTATGTTGTAGTCGATGATATCATCATTAGCAGAAGCTTTTTCTCTTTTGTCAGCATTGTCATTACCATCAGCAGCAACATCACCATCGTCAGTATCGACATCAACATCAGCAGCACCAACAACAGCATCGTCAGTGTCAGCGTCATCGTCCTTGGCATAGACATCATCACCAGCGGAAGCATCAGTACCATGCACAGGATTATTTGAAGTACGGTATACATGTTATCATGCACTGCGAAAAGAATCAGTGGCATAAAGGTAAAAAATATGACGTCTTGTTTTGTAAAATTTAATCCGTTTATTTGGGGTTGTTTTCGTACAAAATGTTCAAGAAGTAAACGATGTGAAAAAAAACTCTCACAAGCTTGAAGAATGGAAACAGGAAGTACAGATCACCGAACACTGAGATGAGTATCACACATTTTTGTTCCTCTGTACCAAACCTATAAACAAGATCATTGCGGGAACCCACCATGTGGCTTATCAGTCAACATCGCTCCAGCCATTGTTTTGTTTTGTCAACCGACACTATTAAGACTTTCTTTAGAAACTTTATCTAAATAATCTCGGATCGGCATCACCATTTCATCGTTCTTACATGGCATATCAACTATCCAATCTGACTTTTATCTTCAGTTATGATAATAATCTACTCCGGGATTTGGTTTCACTACTGCTGTTCGAGTACCCGAACGATACTTCTGTAATAGACGAGGGCAGATAAAAAGATACACATATTCGTTGATGTTTCAATGGTTTACCCCCCCCCCCCCCCACCCTCCGTTTAGCTCAATCGACCGAGTGCTTGGCTGCCAGTCTGCCGAAAGTAGGTTCGAACCATGTACGAGGTGACAATTTGGCTGTATATAATACATCCAAAGATATCAATCTGTGCTCCACCTCTAATTTATGTTGTCATTTGCTTCTGGAAGAATAGGCTGGCACTGGATCCAAAATTCCACTTCATGATAGTAATGTTTCATAATGTATGCAATGTGTACGAAGGACACTGTTTCGATCGTATTTATGCATGTATGTCCTTAAAATGGCTGAACTTCATTCTTATCGTTGGAAAAGTAACAAGAGAACTCTGCCAGTGTATGTGACTTCAAACGTTCTTACGAAAAATGACGCAACTATGCACAGCACGAACCACCACCAAATTGTATACAGCGAATTCCTGTGGATACATTTGCTTGTTGCTCAAAACTACTAAATATTGCTCTCGTTCTTTCGTAAACTGTCGGATAATTGGCTAATAAGCTTTTATTTTACACTTTTAGGCTGGACCAAAATCGACTATTCAAATTGAATTTTAACTTTTACTAGCTTTTGCTTGTTGACAAGAAATCTTCGCGTCCATATAAGAAACTGTGGAGGCTAAAACACTGACATTCAAGAACTTTCTCTCAAATATACTTTTCTAAAGCGGAATGTTGCCGCTTCTCCTAAGACGTGGCTGCTCTTATGATGTCTCCGTTCTTATGACGTCTACGTTCTTATGATGTCTCCGTTCTTATGACGTCTACGTTCTTATGACGTCTCCTTTCTTATGACGTCGCCGTTTTGAAAATTGTGCCGAAGTGCTTAACGAACGAGCGTTGCTATTGGTTCAAATATATATATTCATGAACACATGAAGTGACCAATGAAATTGGAGTGTTGGGTTAAATCGAAAACGACAAAAATCGAACTTAATAATCGCGAGTGGCTAGCCGGCAATTAATCTTAATCGGCACAGATGAGTTTAAATTTAGCTGAAGTTTAGACCACAAACATGATACATGTACTCATTAAATTACGCATAATATTTATTTGTTCAGCAATGCTCAGGGGAGAGGGATTGGAAACTGTTTCCGATGTAATGGTCTTTTGTACATTTGTATGGGACAAAAAAACGAACATCGTTCTAAGGAATCCATGATCGTCCTATAAATATCAGCCAATGCATGAAATCTCACCCAATATCACTGACACCACAGTTACTGATATATTGACATAATCATGTCATTCCGACATCCAGAAAAGTAACTGACGCATCATGATATAGCTACCGACATAAACATACTTTGTGTCCATGTACAGCAGAAATCGCCATTAATTATTGATGGCAATTGTGCGAAGGTCGACTCCGCAACTTCCGCTGAAACCTGCTATAGTGCCACACGTCCAACGTATCATATTGTCAATGTGACAGTAGTGTAGTGCAATAAAATATATTGCCAATGTTTTTTGCCTTCTCTTAAAGTTGTTATGTTGTTATAGAGACTGTGAAGTATCTGCCTACACAAACATTGCAGTGAGGATATAAACAGCAACAAAATAGGAATTGAATATAATTAATGTTACCTCC
This sequence comes from Mactromeris polynyma, assembly GCA_032209605.1. Lineage (NCBI taxonomy): Eukaryota > Metazoa > Mollusca > Bivalvia > Venerida > Mactridae > Mactromeris > Mactromeris polynyma. Next base: position 1,457,216 of record JASFXZ010000051.1, read on the forward strand.
AGGTTCTATGGTTATTAATATCAGGTTTAGAAACCAGTCTCCTAACGCAATCGTCTGATTGGTTGTTTGTGAGTGTAATCTGAAAATTGACCAATGGCAAGACTGCGCTTTAAGACTGGTCACCAAATTCAGTTCTTGTACCGGTTTATTTACGCAAGCAAATTCCCTATTTAGGCTGTAAAATTACAGTAACGTGTGTCCAAAAAATATAACTATGTAACTTTATGCCAATATGAAAACGTGTTTCTTTACAGTACCCCATGCGAATCATCGAAATTGGTTCGACTTCTTTGTTTGCTCTTAGGAGTTAATTATACATTTACAAGTTTTACATATCGTACAATTCCCAACAGTTCATAGTTTGTTCTGCCTTCATCAAACAACTCGACGCTAAAATGTCTACTTGTTTGTAATGTGAAGTATCGAAGTTGAAGGTATTTTATGGCATTTATATAGTTTCTTGAATTGATTTCCAACTCTGACAGGTTTTTTTCAAATTCTAAACAAATTCTGAAGCATAATATTCATTCAGCCAATGCAATAGTACGGGCATTTCATAATAATCCAAACAATAATTCTGAGAGCTAACCTATCTCTAAGCAAACACCGTTATTAATACTATGATGTGTAGCTAAATTATTCTTTGTAGTATTGATTTGTTCGACAGTATAAAGAAATACGAGACATGAAAAGACGCGTTTTGCTTATTCGTCATGAAACCACTTCTTAATGCATGGAAACGAATGGTGAACCAAACACAATATTCTATTCATAGAATAATACAACTATCATGTTTCGTTATGAGTTGTAACCAACCATCAAAGAAATCAAGGTTTAAACCACTGATACAAAGAAAAAACAAGAGTTTACGACCATCTATTCAAACAACATAATGCCACACATGTGCTTTCGTGGCTACGGCAAGGCGACTTGCTGTCTCCGGCTTGTGAACGGTACCAGTAAACCGTAAAGAATTAGGCCGGATGAACACAAATCGGCCATATCAAAATACGAACATGTGGTTCGTTCAAGAACCGTTTAATTTGCAGTTTATTTCGATTGAAGAGTTTGTTTTGGCTTTTGAAAATAAACAGAAGTTGGAAAATTCGGAAATGAATTTGTCGGAAGTGCAACCTATGCTCTTCTGAAAGAAGGAGTGTTTTTGTACGTCAGTGTTATGATTTTCTTCTGAGCTTCACAAGATAAGTGCATTGCGACTGTTCTATTAAAGGCGGCAAGAAATAAGGCTCTCAGAGTACTTTTGCATATACAATTACCATACAGCCTTCACAGAGCCCAACTCATTTGGGAAATGCAAAGTTATTGCTCTAGAGAGATTTAATTGGTAGTGCATTTCTAAAACGAAATATTGATAATGTTGTCGTAGAGAGATTGTTGCTGAAGACAATAAAACAAACAAGACAACAAATAAAGAACGTGTTGCACATAGAAAGCCACAATCATTCACACGACAGGACCTCCCACCATAGACGAAATTGTGGTTTTGTGGAAGGAAATGGTCCAGATTTCACTTTAAAGGAAAGTAGATTTAGACGTACTACCACCATTGTCAACGACGCGACGGTTTGTTGCATAATTTGCATTATACAAGCAATGAAATATTTGAGTTTATAAAAATATCAACTTGAGTAGTCGTCGCTTTATTTCCAGACCCCCGTAACTCAATGTTGGCGTTTTGAGTATTTGGTATCGTGGAAATCGTCTTGCCAAACTCTTTCTATCTGTACTACCTATATTGTTCTGGAATCCACATAACTTAAATAAAATGCAATTCCATAACCCCGTATGTAACAAAACTACAGGAGGGTAAAACTTTAAAGTTGTTTTTCTCAAAAAGACGAAAATCAAGTTTGGGGTTCTGTTTTACTGGAAATAATGCGAAGAAGTTTTGACAAATTCGGGACTGTAGGAAGAAATTAAACAATTTTTAATGAAAGGATTGAGAGACTAGCTGTGGACACCACAACACACTGATAACAATGCTGTCACGATAGATGAAAGCATGGGGAGACTAGCTGTGGACACCACAACACACTGATAACAATGCTGTCACGATAGATGAAAGCATGGGGAGACTAGCTGTGGACACCACAACACACTGATAACAATGCTGTCACGATAGATGAAAGCATGGGGAGACTAGCTGTGGACACCACAACACACTGATAACAATGCTGTCACGATAGATGAAAGCATGGGGAGACTAGCTGTGGACACCACAACACACTGATAACAATGCTGTCACGATAGATGAAAGCATGGGGAGACTAGCTGTGGACACCACAACACACTGATAACAATGCTGTCACGATAGATGAAAGCATGGGGAGACTAGCTGTGGACACCACAACACACTGATAACAATGCTGTCACGATAGATGAAAGGATTGAAAGCAAAGAAGTCAAATGAGGTAAGGTCACATTCCCAAAGCAAGCCAAAGAAAAGCCAAAGCTGCACCACATCAGTTACAAATATAGTCATGCAACATTTACGTCGGTAACATTTCCTTTAGTATCAATGGTTGTAACAAATATAATCTAAACAATCAATTGACGAGATCATTCGATATAATATTATGGTGACGGCTCCATCGCAAAATAGTAAACAAAATATACTCTTAACAAATATACAGATTTAATCTTTGTTTACTTGAAAGTTGTTCAGTTAATCTTGTTGTTTCCAAAACCACATTTTTAGTTAAAAAAGAAAATAAGTAGTTACAGGGAACGCCGCATACATAAACAATGCCTCCGCACAACCCTCCGGTAAAAACAACAACATTTTTTAATTTGTTTAACCCTGTAATGTTCTTGAGTTGAAACTGTGACCCTCTCTGTGATACCCTCACATCACACTTAAAGTCCTTACTCTCATAACCTACAGCGTGTACCAATCTGCTAAGACATTTAGAAAGGGGACTTGAACATAAAAAAGCTGATATCTCCCCTTAACTGAACACCTTTGACCCAGGTCATAAAAATACCCCTCCTAATCGGAATAACTTTTAATTATCCTAATTAATTCTGTGTGTAAACATAGACGCTTGCCACATCTTAACTACGAAAATATAATTCAGCGTGACTCAAGAGGGTCGCTACATTGATACGCTATCTATCCCGAACTCTTTAATGTATCCATTTTATCAAAATATTGGTCTTATTTACAGCTAAACTAGTTAGGAGTTATCTAAGTTGAAAGTCATCGTAACTGATATAATGTTAAATATGCGCCGAATGTTCTAGTTAGTAGATGCAGCTTTTCTATCTGCTTGGAAATGATAATAAAAAGTGAAAACATATTTATATTGGTTGGCTTATCGTTAAATTTGAGAACAACTATACTTCAAAGAAATGCAATCGTCTTTGCCAAGTCTGTTCAGTGTCTATGTATCTTATTTCTATTTTGAACATACGCCATCTTTTATGAATATATTACATCGTTCATAGATAATAATCATATTGAGGGATCGGCGTAAGACTGTTGTAACTTATTCTTTACGACATTGTGTTACTACAGTTTTTGCGATTAAGCCTCGATATACATCTGGGATAAAATAATTTAAAGAATGTTTATGTATCGAATTGATAAATTCCAACGCCCCATTTTTGTCAGAACACAAATGAAATATGTCCACCATTTCTTGGTTAGTCGATATGTCTGTCTAACTTTGCGGTCAGAAAATAGTTTATGTACCGTATTAACACTATCAGCGTTAAATTTGATAAAACGTTAATAAAAATACGTTTTTCGCTAAAAGGGTTTGTGTTGAATATGTTGGAATTGTCCCATCGAGCAGTCGGCTACTCATAAAATCCATATGAGACTTCAAAGACAAATGAAAGGGCCAAGATACTGTTTGAATGCCAAATAACTTTACAGGAAATAATGTTGTTTTTCAATGTCAAACTGAAACATGTTGTGGTAACTAAACACAACAATTTAAATATAGTTTCTGCTTAATTGTTATCATTTATAATCATGTTTGTTACCAATATGTCAACAATAATAAGGTCTGTGAAGTTGGCTGTTAGTTGTTAATTCAGATGTTCGTTCCCAAAAACACAGCTATAAGTTGTTAGTTCAGATGTTTATTCGCAAATGTTTTTTGGCTTCATCATATGCGAATAAACATCTGAACTAACAACTACTAGCTGTGTATTCGTTCCTTCATATCCGAACTCACATCTAACTTCTGGCAATGTTTTTTCGAATAAACATCTGAACTCACAATTAATAGCTGTGTATTCGATACATCATAATATTGTGCGAATAAATATTTGAACTAACAACTAATAGCTGTGTATTAATTCCATCATATCCGAACTCAAATCTAACTTCTGGCTATGTTTTTTAGAATAAAAATAACTAACAGCTTCTAGCTGTGTATTCGCCGCATCATATGCGAATAAACATTTGAACTAACAACTAATAGCTGTATATTCGTTTCGTCATATCCAAACTTACATGTAACGTCTGGCAATGTTTTTGCGAATAAACATCTGAACTAACAACTACTAGCTGTGTATTGGCTGTGCATGAAATGCGAATAAACATCCGAACTCACATCTAACTTCTGACTATGTGGCTTCGAATAAACATCTGAACTAACAACTAACAACTAACAGCCAACTTCACAGACCTACAATAATATATAATTTGAAGTAAAACTTATTCTCACATTCCAATAAACTATTGTTCAGTGCTGTTTTATAGCAGTTGCATCAGCTTGCTTGCTGCTGTTTCTGTTGTAGTTTTTGTAGTTTGTTCTTACTTGCTCTTATCATGTCGTTTGCTTGCTTGTTTTGTTTGTTGCTGCTGTAACTAACTGTTTGTAGTTGCCCATTGTTGTTGGTATTTCATTGCTGGTGTAGTTGTTGCTTAATGATGTTGTTATTGTTTGTAGTTGCCGTTGTTGTTGGTCCATCCTTGTTGCTGTTATTGCTTACTTGTTGCTGTTGTTATTGTTTGTTGTTGCCGTTGTTGTTGGTCCATCCTTGTTGCTGTTATTGCTTACTTGTTGCTGTTGTTCTTGTTTGTAGTTGCCGTTGTTGTTGGTCCATCCTTGTTGCTGTTATTGCTTGCTTGTTGCTGTTGTTATTGTTTGTTGTTGCCGTTGTTGTTGGTCCATCTTTGTTGCTGTTATTGCTTGCTTGTTGCTGTTGTTATTGTTTGTAGTTGCCGTTGTTGTTGGTCCATCCTTGCTGTTGTTATTGCTTGCTTGTTGCTGTTGTTATTGTTTGTAGTTGCCGTTGTTGTTGGTCCATCCTTGCTGTTGTTATTGCTTGCTTGTTGCTGGTGTTATTGTTTGTAGTTGCCGTTGTTGATGGTCCATCCTTGCTGTTTTTATTGCTTGCTTGTTGCTGTTGCTATTGTTTGTAGTTGCCGTTGTTGTTGGTCCTTCCTTGCTGTTGTTATTGCTTGCTTGTTGCTGTTGTTATTGTTTGTAGTTGCCGTTGGTGTTGGTCCATCCTTGTTGCTGTTATTGCTTGTTTGTTGCTGTTGTTATTGTTTGTAGTTGCCGTTGTTGTTGGTCCTTCCTTGCTGTTGTTATTGCTTGCTTGTTGCTGTTGTTATTGTTTGTAGTTGCCGTTGTTGTTGGTCCTTCCTTGCTGTTGTTATTGCTTGCTTGTTGCTGTTGTTATTGTTTGTAGTTGCCGTTATTGTTGGTCCATCCTTGTTGTTGTTATTGCTTGCTTGTTGCTGTTGTTATTGTTTGTAGTTGCCGTTATTGTTGGTCCATCCTTGCTGTTGTTATTGCTTGCTTGTTGCTGTTGTTATTGTTTGTAGTTGCCGTTATTGTTGGTCCATCCTTGCTGCTGTTATTGCTTGCTTGTTGCTGTTGTTATTGTTTGTAGTTGCCGTTATTGTTGGTCCATCCTTGCTGTTGTTATTGCTTGCTTGTTGCTGTTGGTATTGCTTGTAGTTTTTGTTGTTGCTTCTTTACTGTCGTTGTTGTTGTTGCATGATGATGTTGTTTCTGTTGTTGCTTGCAGTCAATAAATGTAAACATGAATTAATAACGTTTAACATATATATACTTACATATTTATTGTCATTAACTTTTCACCACCATACAATTACATTTACAAACTTCCAAAGCTGTTTGTGCTGTAGCATTTTTGAGTGATATTCACCACAAACAGCATAAGCGTTACATACACTGCAAAAACTATCACACAAAATTAACACAGCCCTGTATTATGGGTACCACTGAAGTCTCATAAATAACTACCTACTTTAGAAATAATATATGACTTCACGCACACACCATCCCTATCTAAATAGTTTCAGAAATGATAAAATCAAAAGATATACGATTAAAAACGATTAATAAATTACGGAGGTAAACTATATGGAAATGTAAGCTGACGTATTAGAGATAAAATCCCAATAGTTTTCCTGTATTTTGACACAGTTGGAAGAATACGTATGTAAGATTTTACTGATAAGCCGCTTAGGTTTAATAAGAAGTGACTAAATGTTGGTTTTTTATTTGATTTGCTTAACGAACGGAGACAAATGAACTGAATATAAGAGAGGGAACAACGATAGATGACAATGGAAAAGTTACGTTGAAGCAACATTATTGTTATGCGAATTTAATCGCTCGAGCTTCGATAACTCATTGCAGTCGGATTTTTTTCGAAAGACCTCTACATAAATGACTTCATATATTTCAACGAAGGCAACTAAACACAATCAGGTGTAAGAGTTAATATTGTAAGCGCGAGGTGCATTCTAGGAAATAGAAATTAACAAAAGGTGGAATCGGGCAAATTCGAAATGATAATTTCGCCCTAATAAATGCATTTTCTTACATATCTCATATAATTTCATACTGAAATCTCACATAACATAAGCGTTTGAAGGGTATATTGATTTAGTAAATTATTATGAATCATTAATTATTTTATAGATAAATTGTTTTTAATTTAACGGTTTTTACCTACATCTTTTCGAGCTTTAAAATCTTAAAAAGATTTTTTTAATTCTAAAAATATTGGAAGTAGGAATATCAGTACATATGCACATATTTAGCAAAACCAGCCTAATCTATGTGGATATCACCGTAAATTTATAATGACAATTATAGACGTACTGTTTGTCCGCTTGTAAATCTTTATTACATAATTACAACTGATTCTTATTATTAACATGTGCGCAAAATATGTTAACGAAACTTCTTGACATGTTTGTGCGACAAGAAACAATGAATGAAAAAGTAGTGCGTGCTATTACAGTAATGTATTAGTACGCGCTGTGCAAATAAAGTGTTTATGATGAGCAAATAAAATAAAGAAGGACTAAAACTATGGAAACACTTGTTTGACAGCAAAAAGTAGTATGCACACAGAAGAAAAAGTAATTTTCCAAACGAATGTTGTAGATCTATATAAGCGTGAAAAATGTTTGATAGATTTATTAAAACCGGACTGCGTATTACACTGAGTAAATTATAATTTATTTATTATCGACCTATTTCAAGAAACATATATGCACTAAAGATGTCCATACTGATGGTAAACTATTTACTGATTAGATGAATTGTTGTTGGTGGTGGTGTTGTTGTTATTGTTGTAATTTCTATGTACGTATCTGTATGCTTACTTACTATTGTCTTCATGAATACGTCATCTTGGTTTAGTAAAATGTGGTACAATCATGTCATATTGATCATCATGCTATTTGTTCTTAATTTTAAGATGATTTTCACAATAAATATACATGTATACATAAAACAAAAGTTACATGAAATTTTACTGCTAAAATCGTCATCTGACTATCCTTGCTCAAGTTATGATTTGTACGGAAAAGTCAGAATGAATCCGACTTCGTTTTGTCAGAATGATTTGTGTTTGAAAATCCACGTTTAATGTACATTTAAAAACGCAAATGTAAGATTTCTCAAATGTCATGATCCTACCCATGCAGGAATTTAAAAGACATATTACAGATACAACAATGTGCATTTTTAATGTACTGAGTATTCACGGCGAGATTCTTTATATCAAATATAAACTTACTACATGAACCCCTTACATTGCAGAATCTTGCATAATGGCCCAGATTCACTCTCATGAACTCTTTTTTTTCAAACATATATTTAACATTTTTTAACCAGATACCCCACCTTTACGTAAGTGTTCCTGGTCGCCATTTTTATTGCATTTTTAGTAACATGAAGATACCATATTGTATCAAGATTATTATCTTATCGCAGACTCGACGAGACCAGACTGAAAACGCTTCAGATTAATTTAAAATGTTTTTTTTTTACTGCGTTCACAATTTTCACTCTACAAGGCCAGAATCACGATTCGCAACATCTTTAAAAAAGAAATGAAACTATACCACTGTTTTTTTTAAAGTTTGGCGCGTGAGTTTTTTTCCTCTAACAATGTTCATGACCAAAATTCTAGTCAAGATGGCTTGATTTTCTATTTTTATGAGTTGTTAACCACGTGGGGTATGACGTCAGAACCGTCTAAATCCGAACATTGTCGACTATTGGCGCTCGTAATTTTGTTTCCGAACTTTAACAAAGTAACGTGTACCAGCATTCTTGCTTCAAAATCCTGTTTTCTCAACGCAGGATCAGAAAATCTTGCAAGTGGCATGCATGCACAGACTAAAAGAAAACAAAATCTATAAATCAGTATACAGACAAGACTTGGTAACTCGAACCATAGTATATTTCTCCTGAGTAATGAAATGTCACAAAATTTGACGTCTGCTCAGTTTAAGGGCCTCGGCGAAAGGCTTGCTATCTTGTTATAGGCTTATTTTATGGCGAAGCTGTGACTATTTTTCATAAGCTACCGATAACCTTGATAGTCGGGAAACATTTAGATACAATTTATCTGCAAAACCTAAATGATTGATGCTCGCTTCAGAAAGTTTTCCTGGTGTAGCGAATTTTACAAATGATTACTTCTAGTCCACTAGCGATAATAAGGAGGTAATAAATGGTTCAGGAAAATACGGTTTTACTTAGATTTCATAATCTATGAATTCAAGTCCGTAATGAACTATCCTCAGTGCCAACGTCTTGTTTTAGGGATAGATATTTTTTATATATTGAAAGACACCGGAGTACTTATCACGCACGTGTATATTTTACGCACCGTGGCGTTTTGAGGCATTTTTTTATGAAAAACACGCAATTTTATTATCCCAGCAAAAGCGTTAACAGTTGCACGATGCGATAATGAATCAAAAAGTTTAAATCATCAAACGGGTAACGCCCATTCGGTGTTTCTGTGAAATGAAAGCAATTGAATACTGTTTTCAACAGATAACATTCTATTTACGATTATTTTGTTGTTTAAGCCGCACACGAAACAACTTCGGGCATTAAAAAGCATTATAAGTGTTAATTTTAAGTTTAAACTGATACATAATGTATGTTGGTATAGATTCATTCTTGGAATAAGAGAAACTATGTTGCTATTAGTTACAGAGAAATTCTGAAACAGAAAGGCATGACCCTTTATAATCAATTTCGTGTAATTACACATTACGGAGGTAATGCTACAATGTCTCGACATGTGTTTTGCATGTCTTTATTTCGTATCCAGACAGAACACTGCAAGTTCATTCGATATATGCAGAATAGTAAAAGCCAAATGTTAAAATGGAAGTTTATTAACAAACGCGAACTAATTATGCATGTGTATTCATCTTAGTGTATTTGCCATGTTAGCACCCTGTCTTGCCCTGACCCGCTCACACCACCCTGCCCTATTTTCCGTTTTCGTGTTGTGTTACCTTTGGCTTTGTTAAGTTTAGTTCTGTTCCTCTCCTGAAGTCCTTGTTAGTATTGTAATACAGAATCAACCCATGTCTGTTAGTGAAATCTCAAAGGACGTGTTTTACTCCACAGACGAGCGATACGTACAAAACGTATAAAACTAACCATTTCTATGATTATATGGCTAGGCACACGAAATTATGCACCAGGCTATGTGGCAACCATTTGATGACCGTGGTTTAATCGTCCCATTATTCATTAACGATCCTGAGTTTATGTTGGTCTTGTTTAATGGCACTTCGTAATGTTACTAAAGCGTTCTTGTAATCAGTGCCCATAATTACTAATCTCATTCTTGTCCGCAAAATGCTGCGATGTTTGTGAACGGAATTTCCGAGAAAATAACATCATTGCCGAATACTTCTATGAGGAAAAGGGAACGTTTTCGAAGGCATATAGATTTAGTTAATTAGTCAGGTAAAATGTAGAGACATCAGGAGAAGAGTTAAGGCGCGCACATGTTCCGAGCGCCAGCCTGTCGGGACGTAGACAGCAATTTATGACAAGCATGTTCCTAACACTGTTTGGCACGTTGTTCACAAACACTGTTCCACTCGGAGAGGATTTCTAAAATACCGCAAAGAGTAGTTAATGACTAATACCAAACCTACCCTGATTTCTGTTACGGCTGACAGTTGCGAACGTTACGAAACTGTTTTGTGTTGTATCCCTTGACCCACCCAGCACATTCACTGCACACGGGGAACCAACTTGCAAACATTACGAAACGTTAGCCGCAAACACCTTAACTGAATGCTGTGCTGACCTGTAGTATAATGCGGCAAACAGAGGCGCATACCTCGGTCAACATGTCCTGAGGTTCCGATATAACGAAATAAAAGTAATATCATTTTTACCGGCGAAAAAAGCCATCAAACAAACATCCTTTAGAATGTACCTCCATCTAAAGGGCAACCAATGGAGGAACGACATGCATAAATTATATCGCCGAGGAGTTAAGTCTTACTCATGCTAAATGAATTGTAACAAATATCTCACGTCATTGTATATCATTAATTGTAACTATGATTTACCGCTGTTTCACAATGCCAGTTTACTAGAACAAACTACAAAGGGTAAACTCTTTTAAAATGATAATAAAATATCAAAACATGAATTATTATGCAACTGACTTTGACTTTAACAGAAGGGCTAAATCATATAGCAATATTTGCGGGTAAATGTTTTATAAATGTGTTTTTTTAATTTCCTGTCGATACAAGTACCCTGCAGCCTCCTCAGAGCAACACGTATTTAAGATTCAAATTTCGATTGTTGTCGAGTAACAGTTTAGTAACAGTTTATTTCATTTTCTCAATTTATGTAAAACATGACAACATGAGTACACAATATACAAAATACAAATACAATGGTAAAGAGGCAGTTACAATAAGAAAATGAATGCATCATGCACAAGAGATACAATTATAAACAGATATTCAGGGAGAAGGTATTGTTATTCTAATTTTGTTAAAATATTTATATATTCAAGAAAAATATGTTGTTTTCGGATGTTTTAAGTCTGGCATTTATTTAAATTTACAAATAATTTCTTTAATCAGCACACACAGTTTCCTAGTTTTTATTATATTGTTAAAGTCTTGGTCCATGAGTAGCTGTAATTTTAATATGTTAGGGTGACGATAGAAGGTTTTGGGGATGTATTTTATTCTTGAATCGTTGAAGTGATCGAGAGAATGTTGCTCTAGACGGATCAGGGAAATATTGAAACGAGATTTTTGCTCAAGAGGGAGCTGCTAAGGAAATGTTGCCCTGTTTCACTAATTATTAATGACTATCGTTGATTTAAATATATCGGACAATTGCTAGTTCAAATTTTGGTATGCTTATCAAGCAATATTAATTAAGCTGATTGGGAATTATTGTTTGTCATTAACTAATGCCATTATAGCAAAGGTTATCCGAATACTAATACAAAATAATTTCAGTGTACATGTGGATTAGATTTGACGTTATTTCCGGTTTAATTTCCAATGTACCTATGAGCACAGACAAAATCAATGACGTTGAAAAGTTTGATAAAATACAATTGCAACGCTTTTATACAACGAATAGTGATACATTGCTTGCTAACTGACAATATTTCGGCGCCAGTGGTAAGCGCTAGGATGTTGATATCAACACGGAACAGATTCCCTGAACCTCACTGTATTTCAGAAGCTTGATTGCCGCTGTGGATGACTTTATGTTTGCAAACACTGCCAAACATCTACGGTTAGGAACTCTACCAATGTTCAAGACAATTTATTTAGCTCTTCGAAGATGTTCAGAAGAATAACGTACTGTTTGTGGTAAGTACGGTTACCCCGTCGATATTACTGAAATATTGGCCATGATTCGATACTTTCAGTTCCATCGGGGTTGGAAATCCGGCAAATTGTCAAGATTTATTTCGTTTTCCGTTTCAATTACACGACGTTATGATGTTAAACTGCCAAATTGCACAACAAAACTGGCAATAAATAATAAAACGAACGAAAATAAGTCACCATTAGCGCGCAAATAGTCTATTTTTACAAAGACTTCGCATTGTGTTCTGAAATCGTCATGACGAACATATGTGATGAAATGCATTGTGGGAATGATAAGATATAATAAATAATCAACTAAGACTGAGCATGATTTTTGGGTTTCAGAATGCTTATGATGCAAAGCATTTTATTTTCTTTCTTTTTAGAACTTTTGCATACTATTTATAATAGATATGTCTGCGATGTTCAAGTCGTTAAGACATCTCTTTTTAGTTACAAATGTATAGTACTTATAAAATACTGTGGTCTAGTTAATTTTATTTATCTATTGTCCGTTCTGTTTTGTGAACAATTCAAGATGTCTTCTAAAATTTGATTTATTTACTAAGAATAAAAAGAAAAGTGAAAAATCTTTAACAGTACAGACATTCTTTAATTTAACATTGCAATTAAGTTCAGACTATTTGAAATCGTATTTACAGTCTGGTATTACACGTGATAACAACATAAATTTTGCTGTTTCATAGAGATTTTTTTTACAAAACGACTTTCTTGCGTTCAATTTCAGCGATTAATATTGCTGAACCAAAAAACAATCTTTCAATGTCTATAGAGCGCCACCCACGGTCGTGTTATGGCGAAAGTTGGTTTTGACAGCTATTTTACAACTAGGATAAAAACCACTAAAACTGCTTCTTAACTCTTACTATCGGACATTTAGTGATTTTAACATTTCTTATCGTGAGAAATCAACATATATACCACTGTGAAATGAAATTCATCCTCTTGTTTTTACCCTTTATCGCTGTTTAATGATCGTAACTATTTTTCGATGCGGAGTGATATCAGATTAAGAGCGGTGAGGTTAATGAAGCAAGTAGCGCTGTAAATAGTCCGTGCAATCTCTACCCCCGTACGACGATTGTTAAGAAATAGTTGGAGCGCGATTAATATCACACTGGGGTATTCTTGACTTTGATTGATGTCGGTAAAAGAACTCTAAACATCGAAATAGTAAATCTTCCATCGTTTTCTGGCGCTAAATATTCCGGTCCAAGACAATATCGGGTAACCGGGTTTTAAACATAACCCACTTACCACGTTCCTGAAATAGAAAATGGCCGACAGCGTTTTGCTAACTAAAGCAGAAAAAAACATCACCTGAGATATGACTTACTTTCCGTGGGATATATTTTATGTCTCGAATGAGTAAATGCAAACAAATACTTTACTGAGTTATGCAGAACGAATATGTCAAGTGTTACCCTCGAATTGAACCCTAAGTATTTATTCCTCTGTCATTACAGTATTATTGTATATGCATGTAAAAAGATATAACGTATTTGGCGTACTTATGTATCTGAGGATGACTTCAAGGATGAATCTCTTTATATTTTCATCACAAATCATAAAACACCTTAAGGCAAAGACCGTACATGTCATAGTGTGTTGCGGATAAAGGGTAGTTAATCATTCAGCAAAAACAGTTAAAGAAATATGATAATTGTGGCATTCACTTTACTACAAGTATTTCCTGGGGTAGTAAAAGTATTTTTCACGCCCCAACCACAAATCAAAAGTGCAAACAGATATACAAAAGCGCAAACACATAACAAAAGCACAGCACCCATCACCAAGTAACAACAACAGCAAGGACAACCAACATAATACGTAACAAAGAATAACAACACGGAACACAGAACAACAACACAACACGGAACAACAATAACATGGAACAACACAACACAAAACAACAACACAACACAGAACAACACCACAACACGGAACTACAGAACAACACGGAACAACAATAACACGGAAGTACATAACAGCACGGAAAACAACACAACACATAACAACAACACAACACGGAACAACACAACACGGAACAATAACAACACGGACATCAACAGCAAGGAACAACTACACAACACGCAACAACAACAACATTAAGGAACAACAACAGCAAGGTACAACCACACAACACAGAACAACAACACAACAGCACGGAACAACAACACAACACGGAACAACAACACAACAGTTTACAACAAAACAGCACGGAACAACAGCACAGAACAACCACGCAACATTTTAAAAACAATACAGCACGGAAGAACAGCACAACACGGAACAAGATAACAGCAAGGAACAACAACAGCAAGGTGAAAAAACAATATGAAACAACAACACATTGCGGGACAACAACACAACACGGAACAACAAAACAGCCTTTAATAACAAAACAAGCCGGAACAACAACGCGGCACAGAACAACAACCTAACACGGAACAACAATACAGCATTTAACAACAGCGTAACACGGAACAATAAAGCTCTGAAAATAACAAATCCTGGAAAACAAACCGCAACAGCAACACACACAACACAGCAGAGCAGCACAGAACAGCAACACACACAACACAGCAGAGCAGCACGGAACAGCAACATACACAACACTGCAGAGCAGCAAAGAACATCAACACACACAACACAGCAGAGCAGCACGGAACATCAACACACACAACACAGCAGAGCAGCAAGGAACAGCAACACACACAACACAGCAGAGCAGCAAGGAACAGCAACACACACAACACAGCAGAGCAGCAAGGAACAGCAACTCACACAACACAGCAGAGCAGCAAGGAACAGCAACTCACACAACACAGCAGAGCAGCAAGGAACAGCAACACACACAACACAGCAGAGCAGCAAGGAACAGCAACACACACAACACTGCAGAGCAGCAAAGAACAGCAACACACACAACACTGCAGAGCAGCAAGGAACAGCAACACACACAACACTGCAGAGCAGCAAAGAACAGCAACACACACAACACAGCAGAGCAGCAAAGAACAGCAACACACACAACACTGCAGAGCAGCAAGGAACAGCAACACACACAACACAGCGGAGCAGCACGGAACAGCAACACACACAACATATCAGAGCAGCAAAGAACAGCAACACACACAACACAGCAGAGCAGCACGGAACAGCAACACGACACAACACTGCAGAGCAGCAAGGAACAGCAACACACACAACACAGCGGAGCAGCACGGAACAGCAACACACACAACACAGCGGAGCAGCACGGAACAGCAACACGACACAACACAGCGGAGCAGCAAGGAACAGCAACACGACACAACACTGCAAGGCAGCACGGAACGGCAACACACACAACACAGCAGAGCAGCACGGAACAGCAACACGACACAACACTGCAGGGCAGCACGGAACAGCAACACACACAACACAACAGAGCAGCACGGAACGGCAACACACACAACACAGCAGAGCAGCACGGAACAGCAACACGACACAACACTGCAGGGCAGCACGGAACAGCAACACACACAACACATCAGAGCAGCAAGGAACAGCAACACGACACAACACTGCAGGGCAGCACGGAACAGCAACACACACAACACATCAGACCAACAAGGAACAGCAACACACACAACACTGCAGGGCAGCACGGAACAGCAACACGACACAACACTGCAGGGCATCACGGAACAGCAACACGACACAACACTGCAGGGCAGCACGGAACAGCAACACGACACAACACTGCAGGGCATCACGGAACAGCAACACGACACAACACTGCAAGGCAGCACGGAACAGCAACACGACACAACACTGCAGGGCAGCACGGAACAGCAACACGACACAACACTGCAGGGCAGCACGGAACAGCAACACACACAACACAGCGGAGCAGCACGGAACGGCAACACACACAACACAGCAGGGCAGCACGGAACAGCAACACGACACAACACTGCAAGGCAGCACGGAACAGCAACACGACACAACACTGCAGGGCAGCACGGAACAGCAACACGACACAACACTGCAGGGCAGCACGGAACAGCAACACACACAACACAGCGGAGCAGCACGGAACGGCAACACACACAACACAGCAGGGCAGCACGGAACAGCAACACGACACAACACTGCAGGGCAGCACGGAACAGCAACACACACAACACATCAGAGCAGCAAGGAACAGCAACACGACACGACACTGCAGGGCAGCACGGAACAGCAACACACACAACACATCAGAGCAGCAAGGAACAGCAACACGACACAACACTGCAGGGCAGCACGGAACAGCAACACACACAACACATCAGAGCAGCAAGGAACAGCAACACGACACAACACTGCAGGGCAGCACGGAACAGCAACACACACAACACAGCAGAGCAGCACGGAACAGCAACACGACACCACACTGCAGGGCAGCACGGAACAGCAACACACACAACATATCAGAGCAGCAAGGAACAGCAACACGACACAACACTGCAGGGCAGCACGGAACAGCAACACACACAGCACAGCAGAGCAGCAAGGAACAGCAACACGACACGACACTGCAGGGCAGCACGGAATAGCAACACACACAACACATCAGAGCAGCAAGGAACAGCAATACGACACAACACTGCAGGGCAGCACGGAACAGCAACACGACACAACACTGCAGGGCAGCACGGAACAGCAACACGCCACAACACAGCAGGTTAGCACGGAACAGCAACACGGTACATAATGATACAACACACAAAAGCACAGCACGGAACAACAGCACAGTATTGTACTGCTCAGAACTACAAACACAACAAAGCACAGCACGGAACGGATACAAATCACCCAATATGATATTTTTAGTAAAACAAATTTATCCATTTATTGTGACAGTGTACCAATTGTTTCAGCATTCAAAGTATTTAGAACTATTTGCTTATTTTTTCACGTAAATGTTGAGTAATCAAAATGTTGTTTTTAACATAGTTCTCCTGTTTATTGTAATTTTGAGTGAGAATAAACTCAATATATATTTGCAAACAAACTGTGAATTCAGTTGGACACACTATTCATGTATTGCCAAACATACAAATGTTGCTAAACAAGTAACATAAGAGAAAGCAGTCGTATTTTATGAACGAAACAGAACAACATTCGCGTGATTCTGCAAACAGTGACTCCAAAACAATTACGGCACGTCTAAGGCATTTAATTTTCAGCCTTTAATTTAGCGGAAATCTTGTTAAGACATTTATTGTAGTCATACTGTTGTTTTTTTCCGCGCTCCATTTGAAATACTATGTATTTCTCTGCATTAACAGTAGATTGGTCGTGTTCGCGTCAGTACTTATTTACTTGCAGGAAAGTGTTTTATTTAAACAAGACAAATGCAATTTCTCGTGCGTTGGTACGGTAATTTAGCAATTGATACTGACTTTCCAATTAGCAATATCTCAGACGATATAAAGAAATGATTTATTTGCGTTTCCAAATTATTTATTTAAGTGTCTATGATAGTTGAGTATTGTGTATTATGTCTAAGGTCTTGCGTGATTAAATCAAAACAGAAAATCATTAGTAAACAAAACATTTACGAACAAATGTAGCGATCATTTGGAATACAGAACCGTTGGCATAAACAATAAAATAAAATAATTGAAAACATGATTTTTTTCTGTCGCGTGAAATAGGCGTAAAGCGGTAAAGAGTAAAGTGGTCGTGGAGTGTCTGGTTCCTTACCCGGATGTCGTGAGTTCGAGCTCCGCTTTGAGCGGGCTATGATCACGAACTTCACAAATCCTGAGTTTTGCTTGAATACTGCCCATTACAGATAAGGAGTTCACCAAGAATGATCAGTTTAAGCTGTAAGAACTAGCTTCAAAATTGAAGGTTAAACACTGAGTAATATGAAGTAATAGTTTTTATATTAGGTAAGAAAATATGAAATATTCTAAAGACAGTTTGGTGTTAATGACAATGAAAGTACAAAAAAACGTTGTAATGTTTGCTTATATCTAATTGCCATGTTGGATATACCAGCTATTACAAGACGTTAAAAGACGTCACAAAACATTCATAAGGCTGAATCATTCTTACACCAAAAACAGCCCCCATTCCAGTCACTAGGTACTCGACAAATCATCAGTTGAATTATTGATAAAATCAAGATATTAACCTTCATTGTGGGAACTTAGATCAGCGTTTAGTTAAGTACTTTGCTATTTTCTGTTCAGTTCTGTTCTGTGCTGTTCCCCGCTGCCCTGCCTCCGTTCCCGTCCATCCATCAATCAGTCCGTCTATCCGTTCGTTCGTTTTGTTTAAGTCGTTTTGCGTATTCTGTTGCATTACGAAGAAAAAAGGAAAAAAGGAACAGATTTAATTGCCGCACAGACATTTTCTGTTCCGGTTGACCGCGCATGCGCAATAACCGCTATCTTCGTAACATGGTAATCACACAAATCTTTGAACGAAAAAATAAACCAGATCCCCACCGATTCGTGATATCAAAGAAAGGACCAGGCATTCACAAGACTTTGGGCCCAGACCGTGAAATTAAAAATACAATGATTTTAATTTGCTCGGCGTTGCTCTGTCTCACGTATGTCTGTTACATAAACGTATATTCTTTTATCTAAGCACTGCTCTGAAATACCGATAATTACTTGCCTTTATTGCTTAATCAGATAGGTCAGAGTTGATCGTACCTTGAGAAATTTGACACTCAAACACGTTAGAGTGAATACGGGGAAGTTAAAAAGGTAAGCTTTATGTTCATCGTATCGGATTGCGTAGGTTTCGATTAAGTCTACGTTTAAATTTATGTACTTTACATTACATCGATTGTGCACGACTTTCTTGCTCGAACACTGCTCCCAAGGTTTCTATAACCATGCTCGCGTCTAAGTAAGGGATTTTGAAATTAACGTAATACTCTCGCCATGGTGGAATTCGAACACACGACTGTCGGATCAAAGGCCCATTCTCTCTGCCCCTAGATATGTTCAGGCGGAAGATATTGAAATATCTTATAAAACTGAAGCGACAATATATCATATATTTTTGTTCATTAAATATCATAGTTCTCGGTTTGCTATATCACCACTTGCATTGTTGCTGTAAATAAGCGATTGATGTCATCGTGGCAATAAACTTTAAATATTAAATACATACTATATTATGATCTTTCTGAAAATGTGGGTGGTACAAAACGGCCCCTCCCGGACAAAACGCTTTCAGTCGATTCTATACTAAGCTGGACAAACCCTATTCCGTGATTAGTGCACCCTCTAGTAATTTCAATTGATTGTACCAAACCCCTTTCCATTTGGGTTGAAAACGAATTATACTTAAACCATATATAATTGTGGGGGGTTTTCTCCGCTATGGCATATCATAGGGAGGGGTTTTGTTAAACGAGTAAAGGGTTCTTGTCCGTCGTAGCACAAGGTGACTGGAGGGATTTTATACGGGAGGGTCCCCCTTTTAAAAAAATATTGATTTAGGTGTAAAGTGTTGTTTTTGCCATATTCATCACCATTCTGATCAGTTTTTGAATAAAATTCTATAAAGAAAATAGACAATTTTTGTATTTCAATATACCATTATTGACATGGAATCATAAAAAATCTTAAACAAATCGTATACATATAGTTTTAAATAATATATCGCAATAATTTAACTTAGTAACTATCATTGCGAACCCATTATTACGCATCACCGTTACTATATATAGATCAGAACATGGTTAGTATCATACCCTTCATTTGGCGGCTCCGATGAAAAGTTAATGAGGCAACGCTGTCTAAATGTTTGCTCTGTTTATTTGCAGACGAACACATCTGAAAGTGCCAGAAATCATCGCGATACAAGATGAAAGGCAGTCTATGCTGGAAAAAATCTCTTCATTGCAGTGAATGTATTTATATAAATGAAAAAAATCCCGCGAATGTTTCGAGGGCAATAAATAATTTATTACACACTGAAAGTCATTTAAAACACCTCTGTTGTGGCTGCTGTTGAATTAGAACAGTCAACTTGTTGCGAATAACTTGTTTATTCGGACGTCATCGGACAATATAGCAAATGTGTTTTCTTACCTTTAAGTCCAGACTTATCACAGTAAATTGAAATAAAGCCGCTGCAAACATTGTCCAAAGGTTTGTATACTCTATAAAGTAGCCGGGCTGAGTTAAGATATTTAAGGACCTGGGGTGAAAAAGTAATATCAAATTTAATAATCAAATTAAGTCACTTCCTGTCTGTCGCTTTTAAAGATAATGCCGATCAAAGAACTACGGTATGAGGTTGTTAATGTATATCTTCGAACCAACGCATATGTAACAGTAATAATAACTATGAAAGATTTGTATCAAGAAGAAAATCCGAAGAATTGTGCTGAGGTATGTACAAATGTATGTGTAAAATATTCCACATCGTTGTACCTCAAAATGAACATCTATCCACTATAAAGTAATTCTTAATTATAAATAGTTGAAGCTTTTATCGAGTCATAGTTATCCTGATTTTTGATTTGTAATTGATCTGAATCAATGAACATCTCTCGCAATTCATGTCCCTTACCATGGTGAAAACTGGTATCAATGTGTCTCAATTAACCTCTCAAATTGTCTTACTATCTTTTCTTCCTCTCCATTTGTCTTTATCTTCTCCCTCCAACCATATTACGTTACTATGAATTGAAATTAAAATGCTCATTTATATTGACTTTTTCTGCTATTTGTCAATCAAGAAAATTTGTCATACTTTACTATAGGGAGGGCATTTAAAAATGTTGAAAGAACTTGTTGCCCAACCCTTTTTGCTTTTTTCATTTATGTAATAATATTTATTCTGTTTGTGTAACAGTAGACTTTGTAATAACATAAAGAGCGAATCAAATATGATGAAACTGAAAGTTACCTAGATGTAGTGCGACTAACTCCTGGTCTGAAGATCGTAAGATCGAACCGCGCCTTGGGAATCTATGAACTACACAAATAATTCAAAATTCACATTTCTATAAGGCGCGAGTTCTGGTAAAGAGCATAGTAATTAGTAATTTAGAGCATACAATATAAGTTGTAATAGTCTTTTTCGTACTTTATGTAAAATAAATCAGTTTCATCAAAATTATTTTGAGTTTGCTAATTCCATGCGTAAGTTTCGCATTAAAGCGTGTAATCATGACAGAACCGTTTCCGGTCGAAATTTTCTCAATTTAATCTCGGCTTTCGAATTTTGTCGCAGAATAATTTAAATTCATGTTCGATGTAATCCCAAGCACCAAGGCACATAGTCGTTAGGTCGATACTTTA
The DNA here is from genome assembly GCA_032209605.1 of Mactromeris polynyma. Taxonomy (NCBI): domain Eukaryota; kingdom Metazoa; phylum Mollusca; class Bivalvia; order Venerida; family Mactridae; genus Mactromeris; species Mactromeris polynyma. The sequence goes on from JASFXZ010000051.1 coordinate 1,478,696, forward strand.
TAAATATTGACATAGTTTGGGCTTAAATTGTGACACCGGTTTGTAAACTGAGGATTAAAGTCGCATGTTGTTAATATTGTGTTTTCAATGCATAGTGCTCGCTGTGCAAAATTGAGATGCATTAATGAGACAATAGCAAATAACCGACATATAGTCTCCCGTGGCGGTGTGGTTGAGGCATCCACCTTGGGAGCTGGAGGTCGAATGCTCGAATCCCGTGAGGGTCCGTTCTGAGCCACCAGCTAGTTAAATAATGTTTACAGTGTGCCTACCTGCCTGGTACCTGACATTAAAGGATAAGAATCGGGAAGTAAATGTGTTCATAAGTATGTGTCTCATAAGTCAAAAGTGGTGAGTGACAGTAGGGTGGCACTATAATAGATAAACACTTTACTATAATGCTTCTGACAACAACCATCAACATGAAATGAATCACGACAAGAACTACACGAATATGATACAAATACGGCACAGTACGACCTCACAAGAGCAGCCGTCTCTTCAGCAACAACCTCTCTTCAACACTATAATAGATTTTCCCGTACTAAACATATACCACGAATAAAACCTCTCTAAAGCACAAACCTTTCTTCAACAACATTATTTATTTCCCAATGTAAGAATCAACCAATTTGATCTCTTCGGAGCAACAGTTATCAGCAGCCAAAATCTACATTTTCCAAAGGGTTTAGAGAGACTGAAGGGTTGTGTTTTAGAGAGGCTTCGCTGTATTATTAAAATAACAACTCATAGAGTTGAATATGTGTATCCGTGTATAAGGTATACTATTTATACAAGTATAACAATATAGTGAACTGTTAATGTATTTATTTCACACAATGTTATACATACCAACATAGTGGATATATGGAATTATGGTATTAAGAAAGAGCAATTAATTAAAGTCTGTTCTTTGATCAACATCATTTTCATCATCTTCAGTCATCGCATTCCTCTAATAGAGTATTCTCGCGATGTGGTTATACTACTGAGGGCACGATGCAGTCGGATCAACTCTTTACATGACTTTGTTATATTTGTTTCCTTTTTGTACAATTACGATAAAAACACGTACAAACATCTTGAATGCGTCTAAATGCCTCGCAGGCTAGCAATGGCCGACTGGAACACAACAAAGATGGGCTGGCTGACCACGTCGAGTGTAAGCTGGTTCCAGAAAAGTTTATTATATATTTTCATTAGTTTCGTTGAATAATGAACACATTTTGAAGAAGTATGTAGAAACCTGAATAAAAAAACGTAAATTTTATAAATGTATGGTTCGTTAAATTCGAACGTGTGCAAAGTGAAAAAAGGTAATTAACATTATCAGAAGTATTTCACTCATTTGGAAACATCGTATATAGTAAAATAATCTTTAACATATCCGTTTTGCAATGGATCACGTGACTAGAAACAATCAAACGATTAACCCTGAAGAACCTACTTTGTTAATACGTGAAAGTAACATGCTTTGCTTGTTCGTGATATTTAATGAACTAAATCACATATCGTAGTTTAATTGGCTCTGGAAATCGCCGATTCTGGCTTAGAATCGTGATAGCAAGTCGTACGCAATAAAACATATCTTTTATGAGATATAGATTCTCTTATTCTTTTTGGAACTGTTTGTTTAGAATTCTGATCTCTTTTCACGCATGGCTTTTCTCGCGTGTGGCATGATAATAGTGAGATAATACCTTGGAAGCGATTTCAAAGTAGAATTCTAGTTAAATTCGGGTTTTCTGAGACGTTGTTTGACTTTCGTGAGGGCATTTTTAATGCTCGACTTCGCTTTGGAAGTTGTTCGACAAATTTAACTGCTTGTTTTTGTTGGTAATCTGTGAGTGTTAATGTGTCTTTGGTGTCGTGGGGTCCAGGTTCGGTTTCGGAGCGACCCTCTCTTGAGCAACATCGTTTCAATTTCCTCGAAGTAGAAACATGCTGAGTACAAAATAGAAAGTGTGCATGGGATAATATGGGATGATATGGACATTTTTTGATACCATGGGATAAGCAACTAAAATATACCCGTCAAGACGCAATACAGATAACAAAAAATATATCATCACATAGAAATTAAAACTATCCTTCAGATGGTACCAACTATGTCCATGTTTAGCCCCCATTGTATCGAAAAATGTCCATATCATCTCATGCACACTTTCTATTTTGACTCAGCAAATCATGAAGTTAACTTCTCTAGAGCAAGAACCTTTCAACAAAGTCAAACATTTGCAATTCTCAAAGGGTGTTGCACTAGAGACGCAACACGGTAGAAATAATAATTCTTACGAACGTGTCTGTCTGCATATTATGTGTGGTAACATTTCATTTGTGGTGAGGAGCATTTGCAATGGTAGAATATAGAAGAAATCAGGTTTATTCTTATACATTCTAACTTCATTTTGCACAGAAAATGTCATGGCTCACAACATAACCATTGCAAGTCGCGTCACCATGTATACATTATTTGCGATTTATGTACGAATTTACGCTGTATATTTGTATTTCAAGAGTTTTAATTTTACAAATTGCAATAAAGCTATTCCTTAATGTTCGCCATACAATACTTGTCATCGATTGCGGTAATAGTCGTTCCGGAATGACGGGTTAGATACTGGCTGACTGGCATTTAGCAATTCTGTTATCAAGACGCTTTCATTGCTAGCAATAACTGATTCATAAATCTTGATCACTAATGAGCTTGCTGCCCTCTTGATGATGGCTTGTGGCAAGCGGTATGGTCTGGTCATTGTCATGATTGACTGCGATCGTTTCCAACAGTTTAATATCCCATATTAAGTCGCACATGTGCTAAGACTGGGCCGATATATCGGCATGTTCCGATACCTGAAGTCATATCGATACTCGGTATCATGTCAGCCTGTGTATAATCGTATCGTTGATTTCCATTGTTATACAATCACGTATATCTACGCGATCAAAAATGTGAATTATAAGGACTAACATAATGATTGCATAGATAAATGAAATTTGACATTTCGATTCCACATCTCGAAATTTTAAAATCCTTATGAAAATAATACGAGTCAAGGATCATAACCGCAACTCAACGCCAAACACTCATCACTTCAATCAAAATATTCTCAGCTGAGTGCGAGTGGTACACTTAAAAAGCGAAACGGATTTCAATACTTTCTGAAAAAGGTACCCTTTGCGGTCCACTTTGTATGAGAATATCATTGTTATCCATTGCACTGGATATTTCATTTATTATCGAATATAGTGCAATAAACTTTGATAAAAGACAATTTAAGACAATTTAAAGGCAAACAGGTAACTTTTGCTCTGTTAAGTAGATGAGCGCAATGTCAAACGATGCTGTTTCCTGTTTCCGCGATGGTTTTCTTTCGTTTACATTATCTATATGAGCTCCGTCCAGGCTACTTATCATATTAATCTTATTGTCGACATAAGTTGTCTAACTTTCTGTTAACACCACAGTATGAAGCGCTGTCCACAATGATAAGCTACAATCAGCTACAAATGTTCATTGCAGGGAACCATGTCTTCAATGCCTTTTTGCGGAAGATGTACATTTCCGTCAATATTAACGATTTTGTACGAAAGACCGTTGGTGACATTCACACATCAATATTTCTCTCCTTAAATTAGTGAATTCGTGAAGTTGAAATGTATTTCTCAGTATTTGCAAATTTGCATTGTGCGAGAATGTTTAATTTTCGTTCGCTTTTTGTGCTTGCATTGACAGCTATTTTCGCTGTTTGAATCGTCAATTTTATGCATAGAATGCCCAGTATTTGTAAAAAGAATAATTTGCCAACATAACAATTTAATAAAATATAACGATTTTGTGAGAATCTAAACTTGAAAAGATCCTGTTACTGACTCACCCGTTTTTCCCTTATAATGTTTATCATGTATTCAAAAACTCAAAAATACGATCTGGGTTATTTGTCGGTTAAAGGGAGACATCAACGATGAGTATCATTAATAACGCGTTGGAGTTACTTCCCCTCATACAATAGAGTTTCCTTAAAGATTATAGGGAATGTTTATCATTTTCTCCCGAAAATTCATTAATTTTATGAAAGACTTAATTACGTCCGCTAAACTTTTGGAAATTGACAATATTAGAGATTGCATACAGTATGTTCTATGTGATAAAAGGTGAAACTTTTAAAACTAAATTGGAAGCAATAAGATAACAAATATTTATACACTAAATAAAAAAGATGAAATTGCAGAATATTGACATAACTGTTAAAATATTCTAGTTATAAAATAAAGCGTTTTTACCATTGAAAATAGTTTCCCTCAATAATTTAGTGATCAAAACTGGTAGAACTCGATATCGATTTTCGGGTCATTTTCAAGGGGGACAATCCACTGCGATAAGCCAGCTAAAAGGCATTGAAAGCTGAGTATGTTACGCTTAACCTTATAGACCATGTGTGGAATAAGAATTATTTTGAAAGTATATTAATAAAAGTAATTATGTAAACGCAGTGAGACTGATGTCATATTTAAATCCGTACTCAACCAGGACCGGTCTAAACAATGTGTAAATGCTTTTGTTACGAACAAACAAAGAATTCGACAAACAATCCGCTTTATCTTCAAAGGGACAAATTAGGAAACAGTTACACTGAGTCACTAGTCATCTGAAAAGAATGCGTAATTAATCATCAGTTTTTTTCCTTCATTTTAATTCCGTTCGTTGCACAAATTTACGAAGGTGTGAGTTTTGTAAATACAAACGAATATGTCTAGCGTCGAAATTAAACATAAAAATGTAATTACAGTTGTATTTTTGCTAGAAATTCTTTCAGTAAGTTTCCGACGAGAAAATATATAATCTTATGGCACAATTACCAAAATATATTAACGGAAGATTTGTATAGAATAAATCAACAAAAGAAACGCTTATGTTTAAATCATTTCTTCACTCTTTGGAATGAAGGTCGACAGCGACAGAAAGATAAATTACGTGTCACGAGATGTAGACAAATGCAAAACGACATTTATTCCATTTAACCTGAATTAACATTATATTTTGAAATAATGAACATTCGCGTATTGTGAACCAGTCTATGAGGACGTTTCTAAAACACAAGGACCAACATATGTACAAGTCACACTTACATTAAGTATAGTGTAGTTGAAGCATGGACGTCAGTTAACTCAGAAGTATTAAAAAGAAAGTATAAGTAACGCCATTATAACGCAACCAAAACATGTACACGTAACTTTAGTGAAATTACAAAGGCAAAACTATTATTTATTTTTCAAAGATGACTTCATCAATTATGAAATAAAAAATAATTGGTCTAGAGTTAAGTTTTGAACAAGAATAAAGACATAAATAACTGTTACACGCTTTTGACAGTTGATACTACAAAATGACTCCTTGTACAAATAGTAGCGTTTTTAATGGCGTCAAGTATACATTTACAACTTGATTACTGACAAGCACTCAATTCGTCGACTATAAAAACAACATATAATACTTTAGTTGTTTTAAAACACAAATACATGAAGCAATATTTAAATAACATTTAACAAAAGTGTACGATAAACGTTTGAAGTACATGAGTTTTCATACATTTTAACCCTGAGATAGTAGTATATTTTGCATATGGATAAACAAGTCAGTGCTGGTTAAACTTCCGAAAACATTGGTTAGTCGGAAACACGCTGATGTCGGTTATATTCCACATGTTTTATGTCCTAAAACTTGAAATGATAAGTCGTGTAATAATAAATTCATGATTTAATTCAGTTTTTAAAAAAATGAAATCGCGAACTATTAAATTGTGTATTTTTTAAGACTACATGGTAAGATTACGTTTCTTTCAAAACACCAATACAATCCAATGCAATTCCTTAAACTAGAAAGTATAAAATATAAGCATAAACACGTAATATGGTGTTTAAATTTATGTGCTGAGACATTTGAATCAACTCGGTCAGCAGCTGTCCAAATCATGATGCAAGTACATGTATTTTCCTGGAAACTTCAATTCTTCCTGAGGACAAAATAAACTGAAATGTTATGTGAGTAACGATCAAATGGCTACAGAAACACCGGCGTTGACAACGGAATGATTCGGAAGTCGCAAAAAAAATCAAACGAACAGTTATGCATGTAATGAATTCGTTAACAAATTACCACGAGGAAAAAGTATTTTGCAATGCATAGGTTGCTATAGAATTAATCATGACAAGTACAAACAATTGAAGGCAATTTCCCCGTATATGAAAAATGAGGAAGTTTCTTGACACGAAGCAAGAAGGAACGAATTTATCCCATGTATGTTAATATCATGAAAATGGAAGTCGACACCGTTCGTAAAATACTTCTAGCATTGAGTCACACTATAAAACATGTAGTTTTTGTAGGACTTTGTTTTGATGCATGGACATTTGCACTGATAATGAGATTGTTTGTATGAAGTATTCAAATATTTACAATTTGAACGACAATCATACATTACAGACAAACTGTTCGCAATAGTTCTGATTCTTGTGCAATATTTATTTTCATTCAAACAGTTTCGATTGTCACGAAATTTGTAAAAACATATCATTAATCTATGTTTTTGACCGCCTGGTTAGCTCAGTGGTTAGAGCACACAGCTGTCTATCTAGAAGTCGCAGGTTCGAACCCAGGGCGAACCGTATGTTGACCTTGACAGTTTGACTGTAGATGGTTAGAAGAGCCACTCCGCCATAGAGCCACTCCGCCATGTTGTATTTTTACAGCGTTCAGGCTTCACAGCATTATGACACAATGATCTGAAACTGTTAACGTGATTATTAAAGGTTTACATGGACTCTTTCTTCGAAAGTTAAATTTATTTGTATCATCAATGTTACAGATTATTGCAATTGTAAATCAACACAAGATGTAACCAAAAGCTTTTTTACAAAATTTGTGAAAACGTAAGCTCTGTTGAACAGGAATACCCCAAAGACATTTGTCCTCCACCTCTGATTGAAGTTGGGACGTTGCCAGTTGCTGGCGGAAGAACAGCCTTGCGTTCAGTTACGGCTATCAGTCGCGAACGTTTTGTATTGTATCCCTGGCCCACCGTACCACATTGACTGCACACGGGGAACCAAATTGCAAAACGTTACGAAACGTGAGCCGCAAATAACTTTACTGAACGCAGGGCAGATTAGTACTGGTTGGTAACCCATGAACACCCGTTAGGTTAACTGACTGGGGTACATAACTGAATCAGTTTTAAACATACACTCAAATACAGAACATGGCTGTCATTGTTTCCATTTTCTCTCTATGCTCACTGCGCATGACAGTGTGATCATGTGATTTATAAAACATAATGAATATTTATTTTGTGGTTTGGTTTAATATCCAAAATATCAATAAAAAGCGAAGTTTTGGATTATTTTATAAAATATAACGTTATATTAAATTTTGTCAAAATAATAGAATTATGTTACAATTTGTCAAAATGTCATTTTTATGTTTTCATCAAAAACATTTTATTTATTTTGCAAACTTTTTCAAGGTGTCAAATTAAAAGAAGTATTTGAATAGTTTAATTCCTCAATAATTCAGTTCTATTCTTTTAAAAAACAATTAATTAGTTTAAAGTTTTTAAATTATAGAAATTATACTAGTTTACAACTTATACTAATCACACTCGATGGCCGCTTCCTGTGTTAGTAACCAGTAATCACGCCTAATTCATGGAGTGTAAATTCGTGAATTAACCCCATACAAGCCGGAATTCGAACCCATGACCTTCTTAAAAGGGGTTCGGCGATTGACCCCTCGACCACTATGCCTCAAAAATACATTTATAACGATAATTAGGCACCATTGATAAACAACATGTCAACAAAATATGCTTGTGTTGACAGTTTCACTGTATTTTGTTATCAAATAAATTTAGATTTCACAGACATGAAGTTTTGTGTATCTACGGACGGCCATCAAATGTCCTTGGTGGTCTAGTATTTGGATATATAAGCAGGTATCCCCAAGTTGACTGATTAAACAAACACATATAATATTCTGTTTATATGATACGGACTTCAAAATGGTGTACGGAAAAGAGTTTGTGCTTCGTAAGTAGAGATAAAAGTTCAGTTTTTTATTTGTCTATTTTTTTAAATTATTTTACATGGTATTTTTCGCACCAATATTTCTATAATAATAATACATGTAATATTATAGATCTAACGTTGCCATAGTTATTCATATAATTGTGTTGTACTGTATTGGCCACATTGGTATCAGCTGACATTCTGAGTGGAAAATAAATCAACATGTCACATTGTTTTGCAATTAAACCGTACTTAAACAGCTATGCCAAATCTCTGCGACGAAATTATTTGGCATATCACTTATTTTCTGGTTTCACTTACCGAAATATTAAAAGAATGAACACGTCACAATTGTGGACATTCTGATCATATCTACAATAGTAAAAAACTTTGTTATCAGTTCTTGCTTTATTAGAGTAAACGGAATTTCAAGAATTTTCGATTGATTGCGTAATTAACTTTATTATTTATAGCAAATTAAGTCACTAGTTTAAACCTATGTATTTTACATTGATTGCGGAACAAGGTCAGACAAACTATACAAATCTCTCTACACGACAGCTTCCTGGGTTACTAACCAGTACTTGTTCCGAATTCAGGAAATGTGAAGGTCGTGATCAAACCCCAGTGGACGCGGGGTTCGAAAATTCGGATCAGGAGTCGGGCGCTCTACATTGACCACTATGACTCCCTTAATTAAGTCATTAATGGGTATACGTGTACTTAAAGTGCCGTATTATCTGGCATGAATTTGAAAACCATTTTGTATTTTCGTATAACTTACGACGAACAGTTCATCGAACCAGGGTTTCGTAGTTTGTCCCATTATAAAATGATGTCCCCCACCAGCAACTGAGACATGTCCCTTTATAGTAGACTTCACGAAACATTTGAAAAATGACCTAGCATTTTTCATCAGCGCCAACCGTTCTTATTAATTTGTTCTATATTTTATTTCAGTAATTTGCCTACTGTTGGCATATCAAGGTAAGTCTTTATATTTCAATTCGTCCTTTTCAAAGTTGTCAACACATACTGGTCAAAAAGTTATTTTTCAGATAACATTTTTAATCTCTAAATATGCTCAATATCGCGGACAAAGGTCAGTAAAGTTTGACAAGGGTACAACATGTTTACATTATAAAGCCTGTTTGTAACTAATGCAATGTACGTCAATTCCACAACATTAGGTGCCTGACTAATGCCTCTCACATTTTATCACAGTGCAACCTCTCTAGAGCAGCCCCTCTCTTGATCACCAACCTCTCTAGAGCAACCCATCTCTTGATCACCAACCTCTCTAGAGCGGCCCCTCTCTTGATCACCAACCTCTCTAGAGCGGTCCCTCTCTTGATCATCAACCTCTCTAGAGCGGCCTCTCTCTTGATCACCAACATCTCTAGAGCAGCCCCTCTCTTGATCACCAACCCTCTAGAGCGGCCCCTCTCTTGATCACCAACCTCTCTAGAGCAGCCCCTCTCTTGATCATCAACCTCTCTAGAGCGGCCCCTCTCTTGATCATCAACCTCTCTAGAGCGACCCCTCTCTTGATCATCAACCTCTCTAGAGCAGCCCCTCTCTTGATCATCAACCTCTCTAGAGCGGCCCCTCTCTTGATCATCAACCTCTCTAAAGCGACCCCTCTCTTGATCATCTACCTCTCTAGAGCGGCCCTCTCTTGATCATCAACCTCTCTTGAGCAGCCCCTCTCTTGATCATCAACATCTCTAGAGCGGCCCCTCTCTTGATCATCAACCTCTCTAGAGCGACCCCTCTCTTGATCATCAACCTCTCTAGAGCAGCCCCTCTCTTGATCATCAACCTCTCTAGAGCGGCCCCTCTCTTGATCATCAACCTCTCTAAAGCGACCCCTCTCTTGATCATCTACCTCTCTAGAGCGGCCCTCTCTTGATCATCAACCTCTCTAGAGCAGCCCCTCTCTTGATCATCCACCTCTCTAGAGCAGCCCCTCTCTTGATCATCAACCTCTCTAGAGCGACCCCTCTCTTGATCACCAACCTCTCTAGAGCAGCCCCTCTCTTGATCACCAACCTCTCTAGAGCGGCCCCTCTCTTGATCACCAACCTCTCTAGAGCGGCCCCTCTCTTGATCACCAACCTCTCTAGAGCGGCCCCTCTCTTGATCACCAACCTCTCTAGAGCGGCCCCTCTCTTGATCATCAACCTCTCTTCAACACTACTGTAGAATTTCGAGTAGAAAACCCCGTATTACCCCTCTCCACAGCAACAACCTCTTACTAACAGCCAAAGTTTTATATTTCCCAGAAGATGTTGCTTTGGAGAGGTTGCACTGTGTACTGGTTCTGATTGTACTGACCGGAACTCCTTTGTTTTACAGTGTCCGGCAGAGATGTACTAAAATGCATGGCATGTGAAAAAGCGCCGCATTTAGCTAATTGTGAAGAGATTGAGATATGCGACCCCGACTCACAGGTAGGTCGTATAAAAGTACAGGAGTGCTCCCTGTTGGCCCTTTTTCGTGTTTGATATTGTAGCTGAACTTACTTATTGACGGTGCTTGAACACATGAATTCGTGCTCGGGATCAAGTCTGTAGACTGGTACCCGTGTAATTTTATACCTTCATTAATTGTAAGTGATTGTAAACAATCAGTCGAGTACCAGTCTCGTAGAGAGTAGACTACACTAAAACTTCAATAATAAGACCACCCTTGGGACTCTTGAAAACTGGTCTTAAAATTGAAGTGGTCTTAAAATTGAGGTTGAATAAAGAGTTGAACAGTAGAAATGGACTTGAAAAGTGTGGTAATAATTTCGAGGTGGTCTCATTACCCACTTTTAGGACGGTGGCAGAATGTAGTGATATGTATATCACATTGATATAGTATGTCCATTTTATTAAGCAAACCATTGTATTTTAAGTTGTGTATGATAAATAGTGCTACTTGTTCAGAGTTACACCCTTTGGGAGATGTAAATGTCGATTGTTGGTAAGAGGTTGTTCTTCTATATAAGGTAAACTTGTAGTACAGTTAAACCTCAATAATAAGACCACCCTTGGGTCCCCTTAAACATGTCTTAATGTTTAGGTGGTCTTAATATTGAGGTTGAATAAAGAGCAAAAGAGTGAAAATGGACTTGAACATTGTGCTCTTAATTTTGAGGTGGTCTTATTATTGAGGTGGTCTTTAGGTGAGGTTTTACTGTATATTGTCTATAGAAAATGTATACTGATGTTGAAGAGAGGTTGATGCTCAAGAGAATGTCGCTCTGAAGAGATTGTACTGCATGCATTTTATTTTTTCTAATGCATATGAATCCATATTATTGTATATGGCAGGTGTGTTTTGTCGAGGAAGCTATTGATATTGGCGGTCAGACGGTAATCAACGCCGGATGTAGATATAAGGAGGTAAGTTCCAATAGTTAGCACGGATAGTTCGGACAGAAGTTACTTCCCTTTAATCAACTTAAAACTTTGATGATAAACTCGTACAGTCCAAAATATGTTGAAAAGTGCATAATTCTCATATCATTAATTGTTGTCCAAAAAGTTTATCTCTCAGTTCTATGACGAACATATTGAGGACGTCATGCGTACTATTTTCGATTAAATCACCAAAATCAAGTCTATACTCTAAAAGTGAAAAACTTACTCAAAGTATTTGCGATTTTCCACAAATAACATTCAAAACGACAATTTGTAGTAAATCTCAATGGAAATGTTGATTTTTACATTCAAATATTTGAGCACTAGTATGAGGCATGTTTCATACTTGAGAATCCTTCACGAATACATATTTGAGTATACAACTCAACTGAGTAAAAACGAGGTTCGAGGAAAAACTCAAACTGAGATTTGTGTGACATCCTTATTCTAGGGTACATGAGTTTTGGGAAATTCGATATTTTACCTTGAACAAGACGGGGATCACTATAGTCTGGGCTTGGCATAAACAGTATGTGTCACTTTCAGTGCATACCTTTTATTATTAATAGATAATTTATAGAAGTTGGAAAGTGTTTAAAACATGATTAAATTTTATTTCCCAACAGCAATGTGATTCAGTCGGATGTTTTGGTGAGACTTCCGAAAGAAAAAAGCGTAGCCACGCCGGACAAGTCGATCACAACAAAGCTAATATTGGGGATGCTGGCAGAGAAATGATATGTCACCATTGTTGTGCCGGAGATTTCTGTAATATGTACGGATGTCCTGATACATGTAAGTTGTATAATGACTAATCTCTAGTCGTTAATAAATTGAATGTTTGTTGTACCCTAGCCTAATATTGCAATTGATTTGTCTAAATTTTATATTTTTATCTGTTTGTACATATTACCAATGGGGGGGGGGGGTTTCTGCGGGTCGATCGGGGTGTCGAAAACGTAAAGTAATTATATTTTATAATAGTAATGACTCACGTATAAATCAAGAGCAGTTCAGTGTTAGATATTCCTATATGGATACGAGATCGCTCCTACGAGGGTTGTCTAGAAAGCTTTGCAAACATAAACTATTCACGCTACTCTGAGGACGCATTTTGTGAGTGACTATAGTGCTGACGAATGTCGTAGGTTTCATTTGTGTATGAATATGTGCACTTACTGATAATACTCACATATTAAATACGATGCATGTAAATATGAATATCTAACGTTAATAAACTAGTAATAGTGTCCAGTCTCAAAACGTTTTGGACGACCCTTGTGTTTGTGTCATAGGAAAGTCAAGCTGACTGTTTATCAAACACCTGTCATTTCTTTAATCATCCCTTAATCGTCGTTTTAGTCCCGTTTCCAACAGAAAAGAAGTTCACCTTTACGGCGAAAAGTAGACATGTATGAAACATGTACATATGAAATATGGCAAGGGACGTAACTACAGCAAAAATTACAATATAACAGAACTACAATGACGTCCCTTACGGACGAAAAATGCCCAATAACTTATACTACATATATACATTTGTACTTTAAATAATGATCTTGTTATACTACGTCAAATTGACTGTGCAGAAGAATTAAACAGTAGAGGAACTTTCCGGAAATTCGCTGTTGGGCTTATCATATAAAGTCTTTTTCCAACATTGTTCAGTTATACATGGACCTAACCAGTTTTCCAGGAAGCGGAACTTATTTGCCCTTCCGCAAACATCTGACAACTTCCCACATGAATCAGAGGGGAAGGGCAAATAACCGTAGTCAAATGTCACGGAAGTACATGACCTACTCCCGCTCGGGAATCTACTGAACCCGGACCTCCCGGGTGACTGCACACCTCTCTACAAACTGAACCAACCGGAAATACGCATTTAAATCAAGTTCATCATTTTACAATAGTTTGTGGCATTTAATTGATATATTTCTTTTATAAATTTACAGTTAATGTGGACCAGTTATTAGGAGGCCGATGTTTCTCGTGCGAGCATGTACGCAGGCCAGAAGAATGCAACACAATAGTCAACTGTGAAGAGGGTTATGTATGTACATTTCAAAATAATAAAATATTTATATATCAGCAAACGATATATTTCTTTTGTCCAACTTTTCGCCCACAGGAGTTACCTCTCTTTCTATATCCCTTCTGTATTGGTATTATTATATGTTAGAAGGGGAGATAACTCGTGACAATACCCTGTGGTTTTGCCAAAGATAACTGATATCTGCTTTATATCTCAAGTTTTTGTCAGAAGTTTTGTTATCCTTTAATGTACATACATGTAATACTATCTTCACTTTCACTACACACTTTGGATTGTTTTTGTTCTTTTTAAAGATTTTGCATTTTGTTATTGTGTGTAGTTGTGTAAGACACGTGTAGTCAAAATACGTGTTCGATTTTTTGCAGATATGTGGACAAGAAACGGTGGCTTTTGGGTCAGAAAAACGCTATAATTTGGGATGCATGAATAAAAGGGTAAAGTATAACAGCATACACGTTTATGTTTTCATATGTTTTATTGTTAATAAAAACATAACCTTCCGCAAATCAGCAGGATAGTTTCCTTACATACAAAGTCTACACCCCGGTGGGATTCGAACCTGTAGGAGACGGGGGGGGGGGGGAGGTGATTTGACGTAAGTGACCCTAACCACTCGGGCACGCAGGACCCTAGGCAAAGCATTAGTAGAGTTTGGGATTACATAAGTGGGTCGATCGGGGCTCCCTTCGTATAAGGTGTATAGATGAAACCTGAAAAAAATAAAACAAAAAACATTCCGATATATATACTATATAATTAATATTAATTCTATATAATTGTGGCCATTTTACTCAAATGAGTTTGACACTGGCCCCTGAACTGGGCAGGGGTTCCGTAGATGAGAGATGATGGGAACATGTTGTTATTTCAACCAATCCTCCAACATTTTCTTCTTGCTTCAGAAATGTGACATTCTTCGGATGATCCATAGTAACACAGGGGCTCGTAAGAAGAGGAGCTTCGTGACCCTGTGGGACGATTGTTGTGACTATCATCTATGTAACGGTTACAGCCCAATGTTGCAAGGTACATGTATTGTGAGATTTTATTGACCTGACAGTTTTATTTCTAGATCGGGTTATTCCATTGTTGGAAACAGGTAATCGATTATATATGTTGAAAAAACGGGTAGTTTCAGGAATCCTTTGACTATAGTATCGTGTATAAAGAATTATTAATCGTAAATTCGCTGTTGTGTATATAATGGGTAGGAAGCAGAATTTTCACGCGGACGTTTTCCTGTTCAATCCTCTAAATTACACCAATGAACACCCCTTTAAATGGAATTTGAACTTCGTGTTCTAAAATAGTATAGACAGGTATATAAACTTCGCTGTCGTATGCACAATATTTAATGCATATCAGTAGCACCTCGTCACAGCTGTACTGTCACGATTGTATTTACGAGTTATCTATAACACTCGTACATTAGATGTATTCAATTTGTGTCAATTAATCCAAATCAACATGTTCTTTTATGGATTGTTATTCCGTTTTTTAACTGTATTTCAGCTATGTACAGTGGACAGTTAGCTGCATTTTTCTCATGCATTTGTATTTGCTATAGAACATATCACGTTTTAATGCAATAATTTATTTGTACATGTAGATTTCTAGTAGTAATCTGTCAAGTTAGGATCTTAGTAACTCAATGTTGTCATTGTTTCAGAACCTCCGATGTTATATTCCCCAGACTACACATGTCCAAGACGTTTAGAGCGGCCGACAACAGGTACAGACACAATTGCTACTCAGAGTTACTTCCCTTGAACAAATATCTACTTGAACCGTTCCTAAACGCATTTTCCCCAAAAAATCATATTTCAAGAAACGCATTATTTCGATCAGTTATTTTTCTGTTTATTTTCAATTATTATTCAAAATTGAGTTTGGAATCACCGAATGCAGCCTTGCGATTGGTTAATTTAGGACTGAGCTCAGAAACAACCATTCCGTTGCTAGAATTTTGACTCTGGTTTCTAAGCACAGTTATCATTCGCCTCATACCTTGTTCTGAGCTCCACAATATTCGAACTTCACTTGATATTCAGTTCATACTATGTGCATAGAAAGCTTGTATTTCATTAATCATGAAAAGAAACCATATACACTATATCTCAAGGAAATTTAAGCATTAAATATTCAGTGTAAAATTATGTAACTTGTGTGCACAAATAAAAGTTGAAAGCCAATACCATTTCTGAACAACGCCTCGTAAAAAAAGTAAAATACATGTATAGAATATGGCATACACATAACGCAGCATTAAGAATTTTGCAGAGCAGTTGTTTTTTAATATGCTGCTTTTTATATAATTGTTTTTAAACAAAAGACCGTTGTCTACGCTAGGGCAAACGGAGTCAACATGTTTACATGTTTCGAAAATTACGCAACAGAGTTTGACTTCGTTAAATTTATTTCCGGTTAGCATGCAAGCTCATAAATCCTCTCTTATACCTATAGTTTAATAACGAACTTCATTATGTTACTGTTTACAATATCAGTACGACGGGAACCAGACTAATGGTTCCGATGCCTGGAGTTCCTTCCCCTTTCATCAGTACGACGGGAACCAGACTAATGGTTCCGATGCCTGGAGTTCCTTCCCCTTTCATCAGTACGACGGGAACCAGACTAATGGTTCCGATGCCTGGAGTTCCTTCCCCTTTCATTATGTTACTGTTTACTATATCAGTACGACGGAACCAGACTAATGGTTCCGATGCCGGGAGTTCCTTCCCCTTTCATTATGTTACTGTTTACAATATCAGTACGACGGGAACCAGACTAATGGTTCCGATGCCGGGAGTTCCTTCCCCTTTCATCAGTACGACGGGAACCAGACTTATGGTTCCGATGAAAGTTGGTCTAGTTCATGAGATTAATGATCACATTTGAACACTGGGCCTAGATTTTAATTTTAATGCGGTCTTTAAGTGAGCGTTAACTGTATTATGTTATCCATAATTTGAGAGCGGTTCTTGTCAATGTTCCCTGAATGTATTTGTACATTGTATATAGATAATGATTCCCTAGATAAGAAAAAGTATTTATGTGTTTATATCACAGGAGAATGTCACGAGTTCTCGCCCTTTATCCATTCTACAGTATAGGTATATGTAGTACATACCATATACAAATAATATAAAAGAGGGGATAAAGTGAGATAACTCCAGAATGGATAAAGGGAGATAACTCGTGACATCTCCTGTGGTTTAGATTATAGCTAGATAAAGAAACATATTTAACCAAGCTGCTTACCAAACATGTTCATAAAGTATTCAGAATTACATGTTTTACCATGTTGACATACATTCGGAAAATCTCGATCAACACTCCGCATCATATTAGGCTCACTCGGTCGGAAAACTTCGACCTTTTCCGTCGGTGATACGAATATTGGTATGAGGTGACGACCGAGGAGATAAAAATGTAGGGTCACGGACACTGAACTTTGTGTGACGTCACGCAAGCAAAATCGTTTTTTGCCTTCTTTTAAATGTTATTCTTGCATTTATTTTTAGCGACTGACCCGCCGGATTACCCAATGCCGGACGTTCAGTGAATCGTCGAATTATGTGGTGTATTAATACATTCTGTTATTGGAAAGAAATCCAATTTACCAAGTTTGTTGGGAAGCATTTGGGTGTTTTCCTTTACATAAACAATATGACGTTTTACGTTGTTGTAATAGTATACACGTTATGCAAATGCACGTGTGATTCACAAACACTTGTCTGTTTTCTTTGAAAAAAATACGTTTATATTTTGTGATATTTAGATATTTCAGCGAAATATACCTGAATATAAATAACATGTTATTTGTTATTTGTAAAGCGAGTTATATGTTTGGTTTGGATACATTTTCAATTATATTATTCATAGAAATAGATAACTTTCAAACTCCTTAAGTGGGAGAGGCATACATGTAGATGGAGAGGCATACATGTAGAGGGAGGAGCATACATGTAGATGGAGAGGCATACATGTAGATGGAGAGGCATACATGTAGAGGGAGGAGCATACTTGTAGATGGAGAGGCATACATGTATAGGGAGGGTCATACATGTAGATGGAGGGTCATACATGTAGAGGGAGGGTCATACATGTAGATGGAGGGTCATACATGTAGAGAGAGGAGCATACATGTAGAGGGAGGGGCATACATGTAGAGAGAGGGGCATACATGTAGAGGGAGGGGTATATATATAGAGGGAGGAGCATACATGTATAGGGAGGGTCATACATGTAGATGGAGGGTCATACATGTAGAGGGAGGAGCATACATGTAGAGGGAGGGTCATACATGTAGATGGAGGGTCATACATGTAGAGGGAGGGGTATGTATGTAGAGGGAGGAGCATACATGTAGAGGGAGGAGCATACATGTAGAGGGAGGGTCATACATGTAGAGGGAGGGGTATATATGTAGAGGGAGGGGCATACATGTAGAGGGAGGGGCATACACGTAGAGGGAGGGGCATACATGTAGAGGGAGGGGCATATATGTAGAGGGAGGGGCATACATGTAGAGGGAGGGGCATATATGTAGAGGGAGGGGCATACACGTAGAGGGAGGGGCATACATGTAGAGGGAGGGGCATATATGTAGAGGGAGGGGCATACATGTAGAGGGAGGGGCATATATGTAGAGGGAGGGGCATACATGTAGAGGGAGGAGCATACATGTAGAGGGAGGGGCATACATGTAGAGGGAGGAGCATACATGTAGAGGGAGGGGCATACATGTAGAGGGAGGGGCATATATGTAGAGAGAGGGGCATACATGTAGAGGGAGGGGTATATATGTAGAGGGAGAGGCATACATGTATAGGGAGGGTCATACATGTAGAGAGAGGAGCATATATGTTGAGGGAGGAGCATACACGTAGAGGGAGGGGCATACATGTAGAGGGAGTAGTATACATGTAGAGGGAGGGGCATACATGTAGAGGGAGGGGGCATACATGTATGCAGTCATCCCCCTGTCTATAATTACATGTACGTACATTAGTTGATTCGCATCTCAGTCATAACTTTATGAAAATGAGAAGTTGCATGCACTCAAGTCAGTATCTCTGAGGTAAAATCACATACTAGGCCACGCAGTGACATGTCGTGTTAATGATTTTAAAACTAACATTTTAAATATATCTATGCACTCACCAAACACATAACCATGTAAAGAAGGAATGCTCATTATAAAATAATATTGGAAGAATCAATTAAATATACAATGAATAAACTACAGCGAGTGGTATCCATCTCAGACGCAACATGTGGATCAAAATGACATATGACACAACCTCTCCCGGGCGTACTTAGTAACAACCTCTCTTCAACGGCATTATTTATTTCTCTACAGCAACAGCCTCTGAACAAGAACCGATATATACATCTCCCACGTGTTGCTTAATACTGAACAATCTGAACTATGAACAATGATTGCTATACTATGCAAGTCACTGAAATCTCCAACAATTTATAAGTATAATATAGGTGGCTAAATAAAAATGGAATTTAATAGAATAAAGTTTCTGTCTGTGATTGCTAGTTTCTAGCAATCATTTGATTCACACAGCCGTCATCACATGATATTCGTGAAGACAGTGCTTAATGGTAATCCGATCAATGGTTCCACAAGGGGAGATAAGAGTTGTGACGTGTTTAACTTTCCGAATGAAGTGTCGTGCGAACTATTACACATTCAATGGATGTAACGTATTTCATAAAATAAATATAGAGGGTGAAATGTAAGTCAACTTGAAGTTGAAACAAGATAATTGTGTTAGAGCTATATATGTTGCCAAGCTGGGCAAAACATATCATAACATATCACAGACAGATTTCATTATGATAATATATATTGACTTAGTTATAGTATACCCTTCACAAAGCATAAATATAAAACATAAACATACTCGTATATAGCATAAATTGCATAAATATTATAGCACATTTATAGCATAAGTTATATAGCATGTCATGTACAGCATATCACTATTATGTACAGTGTATAACTTTTAGCATAAACAATTGAACATTTTATTAGCATCTATATCATAGCTCATTTATAGCATAAATACTGCATCATACATTCTCTGTAGCATATATATTATAGCTTATAGAACATATACATGCAGTATATAATAATTACATTTTATTAACATAAAAACTAGTATTATAGCACATTTATAGCACATTATATACTACAATGTATAGTATATTCTCTCTCTATATATATGTAATCTTCATAATAGTATAGAAATATTAAAAAATCTAGCATATACATGTACATGTAGTATAATTATTATACAAAATAACATGCATATTATATCACATAGATTTTATAGCATACAGCATATATACTCCTAGCTGGATCTTCACTATTCAAATTGCAACATATGTTACATTTTTTTACATTTATCTCATTTCTAAAGAAATACAATATGTTTTTTTATCCTGAATTATTGTAGGACAGTTTATTTTTTATTGAAAAAACACAAGGGGACATTGACAAATGAAGACCATTTCATTATCTAGACAGATGTTGTGAAGTCAAACTCGCATGTTTTTACTCATAAGGCAGTGGACTTCCAAATGCAATAGTATGTGATAAGACGCACCTTTCAGTAATAGAAAGAACAATTGCCTTTTACAATACTCAACACGATGATCTCCCCTTATACAGCTGGTGTCACCCCAAGTGATCAGTGGTGTGGGTGTTTTGAAGGCCCTTTTAATGCTTGTTACAAGTTAGAAGCAACTTGAACTGGTCAGTTGAAGATATCGGTTATAGCATTGAAAAAGGTTGTTGAAAACTGACTTTTTTGTCCCAATCTTTTATTTGAACATATACTTAAGGCGGCACCGTGGCGAAGCCAGATGCACACACTCATGCACTATTATCATGACATTGTACCTTCAAACATTGCTTACAACTCGGAAGTATGTAGGTATATGTGTCGTCTCTTTTGAAAGTGGTATTCTATAAATAGATATAGATACACTATAAAGTTGTACATGAATTATGGCCAGGAATTAACACAATGCTACAAATGGAAATATGAGGAAACGCAGAGTCAATGCTTAGAAAATGTCCTTAAAACATGCTTACAAGTACAAGTGGGAAGGATATGTCTTTTCTACATACCAAATAAAATTTAACATTTTCAAGAGAAAGTGTTGAGTATGTTAAAACAAACTGCATATATTCTCTAAATATTGCATCATTTTTATATGGAGTTATTTCGTAGGTGGTGTGATTGTTTCTAGAAATGAGCTTATAACGATTCTTAGTCAGTATATTGATTTATTATGAACACTGATATATCTTTGAATATAAATACGGTCAAAACAGAACAATAGATCATACAGAGCATATATTGAACATATATATTAACTAGTTATCTGTCTAATGATTTCAAAACGTTTTGCATTATAGAAAACGAAAGAATGAGCAAACCGAGAAACACAAATTTTCCAAACAACTGTATTAAATTTTCTTCAGATACTGTCACAGAAGGGGGTCGAACCGAAACGACAGAACCGCTATCGTCAGTGAAAATAGACTCTAACCCAACTCCTCATCATGAAAGTCTCGAATTGGCTAAACCTGGCGCAGCAACTGACCCGTCACATGATCACAGCTTACCAAGCGCAGAAACACCAACGACCAATAACAAACAAACACCAACGACCGAAAACAAAAGCGATAAAGAATCCACAACTGTGACTAGTGCGGCTCTTGTTCTATGTCACGATACATCGACATTGTGCAGCATGTATGGAAAGGAGAGTATTTGCCAAAGGGATGGACTGCTTGAGTGGACGAAGATGAATTGTGCGAAGTATTGCGACATATGCGATATAAGTATGTACAAAAGCATCAGCAGTATTCCGTCTGTTCTGAAATCGGGGAATATGCAGGGCTTCTAGACCGAATGTTGTAAAGTACTAGATTAAAGGTCATATTAGAATACAGACTTTCAACTGTCAAATTCAAGACTCTGGACCAACCAAAATCAGATGCTTTAATATTTAGACAGGTCTCCAAACGAGGATTTTAATATCACCTGGCCCTAATGAATGATTCAGTGACAGGCTATTCAAATTGGATATCGTTTACAATAGATCACATTACAGTATGTTACAATTTCACGGGTGTGTCTTACGTTTGATTTTTTAATCTTCAATATTTTAACAGAATTTCAAGGTATTTATGAGAAATTTATTTAGCTGCATTGATGGCTTTCATTCATCATCAGACAATAGCTATAAAGGCACTTTACATTATTTACTGAGTTATTACTATATATATGAAAACGTAAGCACTAAAAAAACATTTTTGTTTTCATTTAAGGCGTGGAGTTCTTATCAGACGAAATGACGAATTCCGGATCGACAGTCAAAGGTTTTGCAAGCAGTGTCTGGTGTTTCATGGTCTTCCTATCATTTTGTGTTGTTGGTTTCCAAGTCAACATAGTGTAATCTAAAGCTGACCAGACTTTCCTATAATGACGTTCAACATATTGTGGACAAAAAGAATACCAATACGTGTATAAAATTCTACCTCTCCAAATATGATAATTAAAGACTGGTAGTGCCTATATATTCGCTTATAAATACGACAGGTCGTCTACTAGACGGACCAATGCTTGGCAATAATCATCGATTCTGTTATATTATGAGTTTTTGTGAAAATGAATATGTACAATTTAAGATGGTAAATATTTACAAGTTGATGCAATGTTATTACTTTATCATAGCACTTGGTTTCAAAATAGTCTGAATGAATAATTAGAAAGAATTTACCACGGAAAATATAATAAAAGCCTGCTTCTTGAAACAAATATCTGGGACCAATATGAGCTTAAATTTCTGCCTTCAGGGGTCGTTACATCCACCTCATTATATTGGTCCCAGCAAATATGCCTACAATACCGAGTTATATTTTTACTAGTGTAATAGTTTTCTTTGAAGCAGATATTATATAACACACATGAAAATTGTCCGAAAGTAAGTTTATAATAAACCCGAGTGTATTAAACGTGGCTTTATTTTGTTTCTTCACCTTAAACAATACAGATATTCTAAAGTTCAAAACCATTTTATATATGCATAAGTTCTCAGACGACAAGACAGTTTTGCTGTGTCACTCTGATGATATTCACAGACATATGCGACTTTAATTGATCCAATGTTATATTTTTACATCCCTCTATAATTATGTGCTTGATAAAGTATTATCCCATATATACATGTATAGGCCTATATATACGACATGTACAATCATGTAAATATATCAATATCAACATTTGACCATTGCCTGAAAAAGTTACTGGAACGTTACTGGCGTATTTAATAGACTGAAATTTTGACATCTAATTATGGCGTCATTAAAATAATACTTCTATCCTCCGACGATGTGCACATCGTAGTTCAACGTCACAGCCATACATGAAAAGCAAGGGAGATCGTTGCGAAAGTGATTTTTAGACTGGTTAGACTATGTCTTTAGTAACCGTAATTTTGGAAACAGCCGTGGCAGAGTTAGACACTTTTGATACCACTCTTTGTATCACTACGCATTATTTGCTTACGACCAATACGACCAATCAACATGTCGAATTGATCGTGACATCACTAACCGCCGTTCTACTTTCCTTCGTCTTTGATAAATTTGCAAATTGTTCGTATGGTAAAATAGATCTTCGTTTCCGAATCCATCGTGATAATTTTATGTTAAAGTGAAATATCTGGTTCAAGAATTAATGTTGAATTATTGTTTAAGTGTTTGTGGTTAAAATTTCTTTGGTAAGAGCAGCTTTTGTTAACGTAAAAAAAGAAATCGATGAATTGAGGGAGGACTATTTTTTATCGGAAACAAGTGCTCCGTTCGGATACATTTCTTGATGTTGTTGACTTCATGTTTGACCCCCGCCTAGGTTACTATATATATCGTCGATACGATTCATTCACAAACAATGTCCGCTATCATTCATAAAATTTTACCGCTCGCAGTTACGAATTCGCTATTTATAGACAACGAAGGAAATACCTTGTACCTGGACGCGCTCGGCAGACGAGTTGTAAATATTCTGAACTTGAAGTCGGATTCTGACCATTATTTTACTGCACACTGAATACTGTAGCAAATCGTTAAATAATAGCTGCAGTTACTGTTTATCTCTGTTGTGTGGTTTAAAAACAATTCATTCCGTCGCGGAATTATAAACCATTTCCGTGATTCCGTATTGTATTTCCGAACTGTCCGGGAATTGCCGATATGTTGCGATTGAAGGTAGAGTTTAAGGTCGAGCTAGTAGTAAAATTGTGTACTGAGATGAATAGAGATATCGAATGGAAACAGGCATCCATAAACTGACAACCATACCGGATTTCGTATAAAAAATATTTTTCTAAGAGGATAGTGTTCGCATATATGCGTTTTGTGACTCGGAAGGAAATAGCAGCGATGTCTATGACTATGAGCCGAGTCTTCAAACTAAGATTAAATTAAATGCTAGATTAATTACGTAATTTTTCGGCACAGCCGTACTGACATGGTTTTGCTAATTGCATATTCCACGTTAACCACCGAGGCAATTTCGCGCAATTTCTCTTCAATTTAAAAACATTTGTAACCTTGAAGCAGATTGTTTAACATTTTGTATAGTGTATTTC
This sequence comes from Mactromeris polynyma, assembly GCA_032209605.1. Lineage (NCBI taxonomy): Eukaryota > Metazoa > Mollusca > Bivalvia > Venerida > Mactridae > Mactromeris > Mactromeris polynyma. The sequence goes on from JASFXZ010000051.1 coordinate 1,502,912, forward strand.
AAGATTTATCCAGTAAGTAGTTGTTATTCATCACCACTGGGAATTGTCCGGTGTTGCAATTAATAAGACTTTCTTGGTTTTATGTACCAGTCGCGAACATTTTTATTGTTTTAATCAGATAAATCGCTATGTAACAAGTTTATTAACATGGCTGTGTGAGTTCACGACTTATGCAATAAGTAATTTTGAACTATATTGAAACAGACTATACATGTACTGTGTCTATGACTAATCTCACTACGGAGTTATTTATTATGCAGTCTAGCTCATTTGGTATAGCGATAGACTATCACCCAGCAGATCCGGGTTTGATTCCCACTTTTAGGCAGGTTATGTTCTTCAGTGACACTGGCTACGATAATGTCTTGCACATGTGGAGACGTTGGCAGTACTGGTTGATAATTACTTCCAGGAAAACTGGTTAGGTCAATTGACCGCTGTTTATGACTGAAAAAATGTTGAAACCCTACGTAAAACCTCATCAAATTAATAAAGAAAGGGTTTATGGAAACGTATATCTTTTTCGGCTAAACTCGTGATCAAGCAAATGCCTGGGTATATATGTTTGACAGACCTGAACAGTATGCCGACACTACCCTATTCAGCGTATTGTGAACACTTCCGGGTTTTTAACTGGATGACAAACAGACAAAGTCGCTCTCAACGGGTATTACATCTAGGGCGACCCAGTCTATCTGCGCTTTCAGCGCTTTGATTAAGAAAATTTAGTGTTCTGTTGCCTTTATTTAAAGGGAGGTCACTTTAATAATAAAAGTGGGCGATTCACTTCCGTGTTTTAGGTGTGGCTGTGAAAGGTGAGAGGTTTATTGATTTCAAGAGTTTACAGAAGACTCGTGAAGTAGGATATAGTGAGGATTAAAGGTGAGAGTTTGTAGAATCTAAATTTGTTGAATTAACTCCGCGTCATATCTGGTAAGTTGAGAACATCGTTGGAATATTTCTGTGTGAGTCACGATTTTTTGAAGATGCATTATTGCAAATGTGCTGTGCATATTGGTGCATGTAGTTCATTTGAATTGAAGTATTACACCGTTTCGTGTACACAATTCTGGAATCCTTTACAATGAAAATCGTTAATGGATTGCAAAGTCATACTAAGCTATTTTTTGTATATTTAAATTACAATTCAATACAAATACATACAATTGTCAGTATGCATACTAAAGCATACACGTTTATATGTTACATACTTTTTGACTCATGAAAATATCCATTTATACAGTACAACACATGATGAATTCTAATGGGAGCTCAGACCTGATTGGCTGATTATGATTACGTTAGTTTACTTTATTCCCACACTTATAAAATATAAATGGCATTATAATTATATTGTTGAAATAAATAACGAACAGTTTTTATTAGCTTGCATATCGAGGGTTCAGTGCAAGACTATACTAATTCCTATATAAATACATAGGAGTTAGGACTGTCTTGCGCTGAACCCTCGATTATATAACATTATTAGTCAGTTCCTCTGGTTAAGCTTGACTAATGTTCAACAGTGACTTTCGGAAGGAAATGACCTCAAGATACATGTGTATATTCTTGTGAAGATAAAGTTTTGGCCATGCAGTAAAAGGACGAAAATAGCTGAGAAAGATTTTGTTTCCCATAAAGTTGTTAATTGTGAGGCAGGGTAAGATTTGCACTTAAATTATGAGTTAATATTAATAAACTTTAATACATTCAATTCAACATATAATAATAGACTGTTAGCACTTGGTGTCTGAATACTACAGTTTGCTGGTATGTAAGGTGGTAAAATTGTGATACACTGGAAATAATGTTAACAACATAAGTTGATGGAGGCTTAGCGGTTAGGGTTATGGGTGTATAGTTGGGCTGGGTATCAACAGGATTTTGATAATAGTTTTATAATTGTTTAGACTATAGTGCAGTATTATTAACTACAAGTGCATTAATAAATTGGATTATAGACATTTCGGACCATGGACATTTCAGACCAGACACTTCGGACCATATTTAGGGACACTTAGGACCATCTCAGGCATCTATATGGAGTAGGGACACTTAGGACCATCTCAGGCATCTATATGGAGTATGGACACTTCGGACCATGATTTATTTTAGTTAGCACTTTGTTTCAACATTATTCATGTTTTAATTAACACTCGTAAATAAATACAGTTATATGTAACTTTGTAATCTTTGTGTATTTTTATATTATGTTGAAACAAAGTGTTAACTAAAATTATAAATCATGGTCCGAAGTGTTCCTATATATTCCTGGATGCCTAATTATGCTTTTTTTGGATCCTATTTTTATACCTGGGACTCATGTTTCTGGCAAAATTTCTTTTAAATTGTATTGAAGGACTGGAACTTTTTCCAAAAGCATGGTTTGGGTTGCTGTTTTCAAATCATAGTGAGAACCTGTCTAGTGCCCTAGGTACTGCACTTCCATACTCCTAGAATCTGATTCACCTAGCAACTAATAATTACAGTAAAACCTCATTAATAAGACCATCCTTGGGAAAACTGGTATTTTAATTGAGGTGGTCTTAATATTCATTATTGAGGTTGAATAAAGAGCAAACCAGTTAAAATGGTATGAAAATTGTGTTCTTAATTTTGAGGTGGTCTTATTATGGAGGTGGTCTTTACATGAGGTTTTACTGTATAAACTATTGTCATCTTAAACTGAATAGATATTTGTGGGATGAGACATCAGGTGTGGACAAAACAAGTGCAAAAAACCAAAAGAGGACAAATAACAGACATTTTTGCTTCTATTGTTACAGTCTAGAAAAATGAGTACCTCAGCTACATTCGAAGACCAGTCTGAGTTCCAAGATGCCTTGGCTTCTGTCAGAAATGATAGTACTGAGGATGTATATGTAATTGTTGGACACATAAACAATGACCCGGCTAAAATAGGTGTGGTCAAAGTTGGTCAGAATGTTGAAGAACTTGCTGAGAGTGTTGACAGTTCAAAGGTACCAACGTCTTTTTTTCTTTTAGTCATCCAGTTACACCTGTTTCCGCTTGCCAAAAGCTATCTACAATTAAAATAATTTCCCAATTCCAGCTTTAAATAGATGATATAAATGGAGATAATGAATTTTCAGTGAATTTTTATTTATCTACCATTCACATATATATGTCCTATTTTATTTCCATTCTTTTTAAAATAAAAGAAGTTTTATTATGGTCCTTGATGGGATGCTGTTTTTCTTGATTGTCAAAAAAATTATCAAAGAGGTTTCAGTGAGACTTCCAATATAGAGATCTATATATAAATATGAGGAAGTGTGGATTACAAGAACCATTATCCTAGGTCAACTCATTCCTGAATTATCTCCCCTTTGGACTGCCTATAAGTAAAATTGTACCTCTCTTGTCTGGAGCACAACTCCAGAAGTGTTAAAGAATTTTATTGAAACTTGGTATATATAGATGGATGTGAATAAGAGGAGCACAGAGGGTAGGAGCCATTATCCTACATTAACCCTTTGCAGAATTATCTCCCCTTTATAATGTAGTGATTAGATTTCAATCAAACTTGGAATGTAGATAGATATTAATGGGAGGAATTGCATGAAACCAGAACCATTACCCTACATCACCTCATTACAGAATTATCTCCCCTATGAACAATAAAACAATTTAGATTATTCATTGATGGTGAAATTATGGATTGGTATGATAAATACATTTGAAATTACAAAATGAATATAAAAGTCTGACTCATGTTTGCTATAACTGTTTGGATCTTTTGCAGGTGATGTATATTCTGGCAAGATATGAAAGTACATTTGACATGTCTACAACTGTAAAATTTATCTACTTTCGTTGGTAAGTAATTTTCATTAAAATTTGTCTCCGCCCTGCTCTGCAGTACTTGGTGACTCTCTATAATAGAGGGGAACAAATAAGGGAAGAAGCAGAATATGTTAGTAGGGAAATAGTACCCATAAATGGCCCAAGAAATGGTGAAACAAATGCCATGCTAGCTGGCCCATTTTGTCCAGGGTCTACAATTATAACGGTTACTGCCCACTTTGCACTCTGCAGAGTGTGAGAAGTGATGATTATGAGTGCAGAGTGGACTATATGCATACTGATTGCTGAGTATTCTTTGTGAGTGATTTTCTTTGAAAAGAATCCGAGATTGAAGATGTTAGTGCTAATTTCTGAGTATCATGGTTTTAATCAATACTCAGATTCACACGCAACGAGTGAACATGGGCAATTGATGATGCAACTACTATAAACCTATAAAAAAAATCTGCATGAAATTTATCATCTACAAACATTTGGCTGTTGAAATTTGATATGGTTGATGTTATTCTGTTAATTTAAATAACCTCGTTTAAAAATGTCAGAGTAACGAAAATTGGGAAACATTGTGATCGTAAATGATTCGAAGTTTACAATACTGATACATTTATATGTTTTTAGGCTTGGAGAAGAGGTTCGGTATACTCAGAAGGGAAAGTTTGCTGTTGTTCACGGTAGTATACAGGAACAATTCAATCCATACCATCTATTTTTAGAAACAGGAAGTGTTGATGATTTCCAAGTCGACAAAATTTTACAGCAGGTAAGGAAATGTTGAGTTATTTCCCTTGATTGTTATTATCAAAATGTTTTTAAAAGATTTTTTTTATCAAGTTGAATGATTATTGTTTGCTCTATTCATTACCAAAATGTTGAAAAGAAATTCTTCTAGGAGGTAATGAACTTAATGATATGGAATTTTTTGCAAATTTCACAAATTCAAGACTGTTGCAAAATGCTAGCCAATATCATTTTCCTTGTTCACAGAAGTACATTTTTATATACTTAACTATTAAACAATAATAATAAACATTTAGTGATTTGTAAGCATTTCTGCTAGCGAATCATCTGCATGCAACCACCAAATGGCAAACTTTTTGACTCATGAAAATATCCATTTATACAGTACAACACATGATGAATTCTAATGGGAGCTCAGACCTGATTGGCTGATTATGATTACGTTAGTTTACTTTATTCCCACACTTATGAAAATATAAATGGCATTATAATTATATTGTTGAAATAAATAACAAACAGTTTTTATCAGCTTGCATAATTATATGACATTATTAGTCAGTTCCTCTGGTTAAGCTTGACTAATGTTCAACAGTGACTTTTGGAAGGAAATGACCTCAAGATACATGTGTATATTCTTGTGAAGATAAAGTTTTGGCCATGCAGTAAAAGGACGAAAATAGCTGAGAAAGATTTTGTTTCACATAAAGTTGTTAATTGTGAGGCAGGGTAAGATTTCAATGGAAAATATTGGGAGTTTGATTTTTTTCATTGCTTATCAAACCTAACTCAAAGACCATCTAAAAATTAAGACCACCTCATTAATAAGATTGACTTGCTTCAAAATGAATGCTTGTATTTATATTGAGGCAAAAGTAAAATGTACAAAACCCTCGAGTTACCGAAACCACTAATCACAAGTCGGAGGTCTGTCCACTTAACGCTGGTATTATTGTATTATTTTATAAGCTGGAGGAAACAACCGGAACAAAATCAAAGGTCCTTGAGTCGACCCAAGGACATCAGATGAGGGGTTTTAGGGCAAATCAGCTACCAGAGCGAGAAAGGGCTGCTAAATCGGGTATGTTCAAATTACCTTACCATGGCCAATATTAAATATCTTTATTTCAACAGCCCAAACTCTTGTCTTGAATGGATGAACGATATTTTGTTTTATAAAACTTGGCCTGTGACAACGGCAATTCATGGACATTTCTGGTAAACATACACTTTTAAATGCACTGCCATTGTTTTGTGTCATTTAAATTTGTTCTTATTAAGAAAATGTTTGTTTCTGATTTTGTAGATGTAGAATTTGTATAGATTTGATCACCACTTATTTATCAATTGTGTTATTGATTGTTACAACCAATCAGAGGACAGTAAGTACTGTAATTGGATTGTTGGATCTACCCGTTGTGTGCAATGTGTGCCTCTTATATAGTTTAGTGTTTCTTGACCTAGTTTTGTATGTTCTATAGATCAATGAAATTTCATTGGACATAACTGTTCATTTACCCCCCCCCCCCTCCCTCCTTTTAGAATCATTGGGAACACCTTGGCTAGTGTTATGTTATTCAAAGTACTTTTATTGTCATGCGGCAGCTTTAATACTTTAAATGCCATTAAAATTTCAATTAAGAATAATGCACATTAAATAAGGACAAGTGAAATTATAATAAAAAAATATTATTATTACCTCAAATTTATCAATAATGAAATAAATAATGACTGGTCTTAAAAGAATGACTGATCTTAAAAGAATGACTGGTCTTTTGTATAATTATGTTTTGAATGGTTAGTAATATATTACTAAACAGAAAATGGGTTACATTGTTGGTACACAACGACGCCCTTTTAAAATGGCTGCGTTTTAATGGCGTTAAGTATATATGGCAAACAGGGCTTTTTTTATGTACTGTATTTGGGAAATGGGTCTCAGGTCAAATAGATTTTGTTTGCAATAAATTGTCAATATTTGGGTTAAATATGATTAAAATAGTTATACATTTTTTGTCTCACAAAGGACTAAGTGGATAGCATACAGTAGTTTTTTTCTTTGTTTCTTGGCAAAATACCTCGCAGATTTCGCACAATCATCAGTTGAGATTATATAAGTCAAACATGATACTATGTATCTGTTTAATGGATTTTTCAATACCGCCGTATCAAGTCAATAGTATTAAATGTATTGTGTTCTGATGTACATGTAATGCTTACAGTATCTGGTTACCCAGTTATTGATTTTCTGTCTTGTGATGTACACTGCTTTCATTAATGATATTGGAAAAAATACATTTACAATGATAGCGTATGATATTTATCTTCCTATATTTTGTATTTGTGCGTATAATTCCAAACTCCACCTAATGTTTTGATGTGTTGTGCGGTCATGTGACCTATTCAGATAAATCTGTACTGGAAATTGATTGAAAAGACCGAGCAATAATATTGCCTTTGGGTTTTATTCCGTCATGAGCCATAGATATCGCTGATTGCCTAATATTCATTAATATTTGATTGCAAAGTGTAGTCAAATTGAAAACAATTAATTTGCTGCCTGTGTTTATGTGTATTTTTTGCTGCTATTTTTGTTATCAAATGTAGCCGTATGAATTAAATCTGTACTGGTGATGGTAAAACTTGAGATTAATCTCATTGTTCAAATCTTATTTTCTTTCTCATTTTGTTTCTGTGGAATATTAACTTTAGCTATACGCGTACATCTTAGTACATAAATTCAGATTATTTGTGTAGTCTACAGAATTCTATAAGATTAATCACATAATATTATCACAGTTAATTTGAGTACATGCACAATTATGATATATTAGGCATTGAATCAATCTCAAGTTTTATAACCTCTGACCCGGGGATTGAAATCTTCTGGATTCTGATGAAATGCTCAAAATGATTAGGCTCACAAGAGATGTTCACTAGTTATCTCCCTTTATCCCTTCTATTGTATAAGTACAACATATACATAAAGGGAGAGAACTCTTGAAGGGAAAAAAGGGAGAGAACTGGTGACAATCTCCTGTGATTATGCTCCATTAAGGAATTGTTTGGATATAAAGCTTGTTGCCTTTGAATGGCATATGCCTTACAACTCCAAACTTGAAAAGTGAAATTATTTAATGTTAATGAACCTGTTTGTTACCATACTCCATTTAAGGCCCAAGCTGTTTAATAAGTTATTTCAACTTAAAAATGTTTGTTACAAAATGGGTTGACATAAAACATTGTATTACAAAACAGGCTGTGAAATCAAGCCTTCATCTACAGCAAATAGGGTCCATTTATCATAAATTGTAGTTAATAATGAGACATGAATATTTTACAGGTCCCCAGATATCGAGTGCTGGGGCTGCGGTGGACATAGCTGAGGAAGTGTTGGAAGCAATCGCCATGGTTAGACATGACGATAATCCTACCAGATGGATGGCGGCTGAATATCAGTAAGTCATTGTGCATTGATTTATCAATGATGTCGCAGTGGACCTGTCAAGTGTAATGTTCTGCCACTTTTAGGGGAATGATGGAGGGGCGCTTTCAGAGGGGAAAACAGCATTGCGAGGGGATTACACTTCTATCAAAGTTAAAAAATTTCTGTCCAAAGCTTGTATTCATTACCTTCGGTGATATATAAAAGTTAGGCATCAGAATAATGATATGTATGATATAACAAGTCAGTGTCTGGTATTCTGACTTAAAATATCTACAATGCTATGAGAGGGGAATTGACACAGAATTGGGGGAAATACATACTTATCAGAGGGAAATGGGGTCCATTTTCAGCCCCAAATAAGCCTGATAAGACCCTAGACTTCAGGACGAGAGTTACACATTAATTCTAGCCTTTTTTGAAATTGCCTCACAGACTGCCTGACATTTTAGCGGAGAATCATATGATCATTGTTTGACCAAAAGAAATTTTACCTCCTGACATTTCCTGTTTTTGAATGCATGGTTACTTGCTAACATGGTATAGGTATTTAGTTAGAGAAAGAAAGTTACGTAGCCTGTTGACATCTCTTTGGTCCTGTAACTTTCAATATGCCGTGAATATCACATTTCTACCATTGGGGCTTTCACAAACTTTGTGTTATTTTCATTGAATATGTTATGGACGTTTTTTACTTAAAATGTATTCCAAAATGTTAATCGAGTTAATCAGACCAGTTTTATAGTGGATAAGTCAATATAGTCGGACCTTGGTTATTGAACAACCTTCTATCTGAATGCTATGTATTATCTGAAATAAATATCAGGTCCAAATGTTTCTTCATCTTCTATATGCACGTTGAATTGAAATGGGCTATTCGAAACCATGTATTATTCAAAATAAAATTTCAAACCTGATGAATTAAAATAAACGCAGTCCGACTGTACTTTCATTCGATCCAGTGAATATGATTGTGCTTTATTCACAGAGATAGCAGTCCAAAGGGACCAGTAGTGCTTACAGCTAGTGGAGAAGGGGACAGCGGTGAAATTCTTGAATCACTAGATGATAACAAGCCAATGTATGCCTTGTATAGACTTACTGATATCGTAGATTCTATATCTACTGTCAAATTTGCCTTTATCATGTGGTAAGTGTGTTTTGTTTTTAATCCATTGTCCTGAAGTATGTCTGTTTGTAATGTATCTGTCATCATATACACATTTCTAATTGTCTATCTGTTGCTCTATAGATACTCACTCATATGCCTTTACATATGGCAGTATAGCTGTGCCTTTTTATAACTGTGCTTCTTCATTTGAAATTAAAAAGCAGTTCTGTTGCGTCTGTGTTTTTTTTCTTGGGTTCTTAGGAATAAGGGTCCCTGGTCAAATTGGGATCAAGTTGTCAAAATAGTTTATTATTTATTTTATTTTTCACTCAAAATGAATATGTTTTTTTGGGGGAATTTTTCTTGAGATTAGGTAACATGGAACCTATTTTGCCTGGAGATATAGGGCATAAATTCAGCCCTGTTGGACAACTAGAAAAACCCCTGCAGCTGTACATAACTGCGTTACTGTTGAAAAAATGGTGGAAAATTCCAAAAAACTATATTTTATATATGTCCACTTCCCCAGTTATGATCAAGTCCTATTTCTTACTTACATATCCAGTGAAAGTGTCACGGATCCCACTGATCCCCTGAAATCAGTTTTTATTCCCTCTCCTCATCCTTAATTTTATTTTGAGTGCCTCCAAATTAAAATTACTATGGCTTCTTCCAATTCTCAGTCATTATACAGACTTTCTGACATATTTTTGTGGAAAATTATAGTTTTGGGAGATCTATTTTATGTGTAAAGTAACAATCCGGACCAAAAAATCCTCTGAATTCTGGAGTAGAAAGGATCCGGACAATGGAGGATTTTTTCAGATGTTGTATTGGAGGAACAAAAGCGGGACCAAGAAAATTGTCCAGTAAGAAGAAGTTTCCTTACTGGAGTGTTTCTGGACCAGGGAGTTTGCAATGTTCATATATATATCTACTACAGAAGGGATAAAGGGACAGAACTCATGAGTAGGTCCTGTTTTGTGTTAAATAGCTTTTACTCTTCTCTTTTCTTCTCTAGGGTTGGAAACAATGTAAAGCCGATGACCAAAGCAAAGATTTCTACCCACAAAGGGACCATCGAGAAAGCATTCGGATCTTATCATGTTGCCATATATGCATCAGATCAGTCAGAGATTTCAGAAAAAGCTATTACTGAAAAGGTTGGTAATTAAATTAAAGATATGCAGTCGTCCCTCTCACAAGCATCTTTATATTGGGACATACAAATTGCTTGTTGTAGAGAGGGCGTTGAAGTATCCAAGGAGTGGTTCTCCAAATGTTATACATGTATGTATGCTACTGTGGTCAAATGTGTGCTCTTATACATAGAAGTATCGTTTGATACATATATTATGCTGACTGATAACTATATGCATTAAAACTAATCAATAGAAGTACAGAATTCAACCAATGACATTGTGGCATTTTTTATCTTGTATGACAAATGCAAACTGGGGGGTACTTATCTAGCTGGATGTTCATGTTATCACATTAGCACTAACTGTAGTTGATAATAATGTCACATAAGATATGTGAATAACAATGGCATGTCTGGTAGGCCGTCTATAAATCAATTGTGCTCATTTTATGACCCCTCATGACATAGTATGCAGAATCAGTCTGTTATTTCGGCCGTATTCCTTCTTTTAAGTCGGCTGAAAGGAGGTAATTAAATGTGTAATTTAATTTTCAAAAAAATGAAGTTTTATTTTATTTACAAAAAAAAATCTTGTTTTATTTCATTACAGGTAACATCAGCATCTGGTAGTATGTCACATGTCAAGTGAATGTCGTTGCTATAGGAACCAGCTTTGAATTCCTGATAAATCTATACGCATTTAACAATCAGTTAAGCATATCTCCATACAAACATGTTAGGGATTGGACATCTGTTGTTTTGTGTCTCGTCAAAGTATTTTGTATATTTTTTGTGTCTTATGTTTTGGATCTGTTGCATTATTTGATAATATTTTATGGTATTATGATACAAATTTGTTAGTAAATTCATTACAAATCAGACATGAGTATTGCATTGAATTACTGGTGAAAACATCAATTTTGAGCCATTATAGTAAATAAAAAAACTGTATCATTTTCAAGTTAAATGTCTAGGAAAAGGTCAAATATTTGGTTCCTTTTCTGTCTTTTAAAAATATTAACTTTACTGTTCAAATCTCTACTTTATTTGGTAATGTGTAAGAGAGATTTTCCTTTTGACTTTAAATGTTTTTTTATGTCTTTGTTATTTGTATTGTCGACTTTAAAGTTTCATTAATGTTGTGTTGTACATTAATGATACGACAGGTATAATGTGCCTTTATTTTTATCTAATCTCCAAAACTATGGTCTCAGTACAAGAATATTGTATGTTTATATGATAGTTTAAATGACTTACAATAGTTTTACTTCACCAGAGGTTGTCATGAGTTCTCTCCCTTTATCAATTCTAGTTTACATAATTCTACTATAGAATCGATAAAGGGAGGGAACTCTTAAGAAGGGATAAAGGGAAAGAACTCTAGAGGGGATAAAGGTAATGATCTCATAAAGGGATAAAGGGAAATAACTCTATAAGGGATAAAGGGGGAGAATTCGTGACAATCTCCTGTGTTTTACATTATGCCATGGAGATGCCTACCTCCCAGAATGAAATAAAAATATGACAAAAATGTAACAGCAGGTGTAGGAATGAAAGCAAAACCAGTCTATCTGCTTCTTTATTTCTATGCAAATAGACTGGTTTTACTTTCATCTTTCAAGTTGGAATTATATTCTTGTATTTTTTATTTAGACTAAATCATCAAAAGTTTATGTCATTGATAACTGCCAAAAATCATTGTCTTCACATTTTACGAAGGTTTCTGTTCGGCCAGTGTTGGTATTTTTGGCTAAGCAAATCACATGAATTCATTGACTTCATAGTTTGAAATGTTAAGGTTAATTTTCCAGTTTTCAGAAAATCTACTTTTTAGCTACAAAATGACGGGCAGCAGTGTAATGATCTGATTGTATATATACCAATAATCTCAGCTGGAGATCAATCTCAAATTAAGATCAGTCTCAAGGTTTTGAAATCCCATTTAACGTGATTTCTTTATTGATAACAGGTTCATGGTAAAGCATTGTTCTCTTCAACAGGGGTTCCAACTAGGTGCTGAACCTCAAGGGTCATTTTGATAATTTTTTACCAGATATTAGCCTTTTATAGCTAAATTACTGATAATTTAGAGAAAAATCTACCCATTTAGCCAGAATCCTGAGGGTCAAAATGAGCCTTTTTGGTGAGTCCAGAGGTCAACTTCAGGGTCAGGTGGAATCCCTGTTCAAACTAACCACAAAGTAAGATCATGACTATTACAAACATGTACATGTTAAAAGCTAATGCATTTGCACAATTTCTTTTCTATGTAGAGTAATGTACCATTTCTCAGTTTTTTCACATATATCTAAATTACGCTATATTTGACCGACATGTCAATAATAGAGTTATGTGTTAAGATTTTCACAATTTTCTGGTATTTTCTACTTTCACATTGTCTGCCTGTGTCTTCATAAAATCTGGTATAAAAATCAGAATCATTTTTAATTATTAAAACAATGATTATTTTTGTACATACGAAAACATCCATATATAATATTTCATAAGAAATTAGACAATATGTTGAAAATATGCTAATAATCGTGCATATTTGCTGAATTAAATTGTTAGAATGAAGGTCAAATTCGTGAAATTTGATGAATGTGCAAAAATCTTGATATAGTATGAAAATGTAGATATATAAATGTGGCAATTTTTTGGTGCTATTATTTCTGTTACTAAGCAACACATAATTATTGCCTTCACCTTTCTAGTCACATTTAGTATTTAGTTAGTGCCTCATGATTTTGTAAATTCACTTCTGTTGTCAAACTTTTTATTGCTGTCTTACCTCTTAGTAGTTGCGTCTTGCCTATGTTACATTACTTCCAAACCTTTACAATTGTTCTATGTACACATTTAGTATCTCTAAACTGTTTATGTGCAGTGATATTTCTTAATACATTCATACCCATGTCTTTGTCCAACATTCAGTCTAGTATGTCAATATTTGATTCAAATTACATTTTCTACAGAATAAGCAACCCAATCTTGTCCATTACAACATATAAATACAGAATCAGATGGACGGGTTTGGCATTCACCCCTCATTATTTACGTTTACGTTTGACTAGTCTGTATCAGTAGATATGAATAATAAGCTTCATTTTCTATTTAAATCTCCTTTGACCTTTTAGCACTTACGTATTCTAGTCAATAAATGCAATTGCTTTATTCTTTTTATATAATACATGTTGTGAGCATTAAAAAATCCATGCTAGAGCCAAAAAGTTCCAGTTTATCACATTCTAAAGTTTGGAGATAAGACAATTGTTGAATGTTTGTGGGAACAAAGTCACGCTAATCCAAGCTACAATTATTGTTTTTGTTAATATTAAGACAATTTTTTTGCAAAATTCAATCTTTAGGCAATTGCCTCAAAATCTATTGTGACTTTGTCATCGGAGATATCTCATTACTGTACAGGGTATAGTGTATATGTGTAATTCACTTTCTGAGAATTATATAACGATTACTGTTTAAGTGGAATCACATATTTTCACCTTTGTATTGCGGATCGGCGGATCACTGTTTTAGTACAAAGTTAGCATAAAATGCATTGCATCGCATGAATCTAGGTACTCCAAAGAATGACTTGGATTTGGTGCCTCACCAGGAGCTTGATCCCCCATTCACCCCCTGACGTAAAATTGCTTGATCCATGTATGATGGGTATTGTTAATTATTTAAAACAGAAAAATTACACTGTCGGACATTTTCGCAACATTCTTTAATTCGGGAAAATTGTAATTATTTCCACTCACAAATTTTACCATAATATTTTGAGTGTATTTTTTTACACTATATTTTATTTATAGTTGCTTATAGGTCGGAGATTTGTTAGATAATGTTATAACTTTATTTATGTCTCATGCTGTGCTTTAATGACCACTTGTGCTTTTCTCGCAAAAAAATTGATATTCCATAAGTGTCTTCAATTTTTGTGTTTCATGTTAAATCTTAGATGTGTATAAGATAAACAAATATTACGGTATCAGTTTTGTAAATAATCTGAATAATTGTAATCATTGAATGTCCATGTTGCTCATTATACCAAGTCTCATTATTGGTCTTAGGTTGCTAGAGTAACGCAATCTCATACTCTCATGTGTTATGTATGAGACATTTCATTGGACAAGTGTTGAAGATTGCTCAGAAATCAGCCAATGAAATTGTGTGTTATAATATCCAACCCAACAAATTGAATGTATGTTTCTGACTTCAATTGAAGAGTATCTATTTATCATACACAACTGAATTGGTCAGTACAAATTCCTGCCTGTATTTAATTCATAGATAAAATGTAGGAATATATTTATTATTTCTTATCATTGGCTATATTGTATGGTAAATATTTGTATTGTAAGTTGATGTGGTGTAATGTATATCTTCATAAATGTGGTGATTTTTACAGTATTTTGTATGGTTCCTGTCTTTTTTGTACAAGAAATGGAGAATTTTTGTCATTTCTACTAGATTTTTTAATTGAACAAATTTACCTCAGAGGGCATAAATATCAAAATATGTTTTTTCTTTATACAATAGCAAAATGTTTCCCTTATATTTATGTTATGCTTTTTTTACAAAATCAGATATGGATTTTTTGTATAAATATGAATGTACATCAGGCAGTATCTGTGTCTGTGGTATGTTTCAATAACAAATAGTCCCATGAACAAGTGCATATTTGTGTTTACTTTTACATCACAACGTCGGCCAGATATGCTCTATAATTTTTTACCGGGTTCTATGTATAATTTTTATTCCATTAACAGGCACTTGACCAAACCAAGACTCTTTCTGTATGTAAAAATGTCACCAGGTATCCAAACTCACGCAAGAAATGGGAACATTATACTTTCTAGGGAGAGTTTCTCCGAATTTCCTTCGTCTCGGTTCGGTATTAGCACTTGCCTGTTTATTATAATCTTGAATTTGTCATAATTTTGTATATGTTTTGCCTTGATAATGTTTACAGATATAATTGAATTTTATGTTACCTTGCTTTTCTTTTTGCCTCCGGATTGCAGCCAAGACATTTCAATTTTGAAATTTAGAAAATGGCTTTACAACAATATATTTGGCAACTCTGTTTGTAAAATGATAGAAATATAGATTATAACTGTGTAGTTTTTAGCAGGTTATTATCAAGTCAATGGATACTGATGTAAAATAATGATAAAATCATTGTGTAATATAAGGAAAGCGTCTGTTTGTCATCCTGTTGAACTTTTAGGGGAAAAAAAGCATTTTTGTGTGAAAAAATTGTTGTTTCAAAGAAACAAATGTTTTGTCTATTTTAGAGTTCTACTTTTCATGGAACTGTGATATCAATTGAACTTGAAAAGAAATATTTGATTATTATATCATTATGCAGAACAAATTCATCACAAATTCATGTGGTGAGGGTTTTGCTTAAATGTGTTCATTTTTGTTTTAGTACATTCCATAACATTGGACCACGGACATAATTTTATATATAAAAATTCATGATGGGACCAAGGGTCTATGGACTGGTTTTATAGTTTTGCAATTGAAAAGGCAACCTAGCAATTACATTATCAGTAATTGTACCATTCCAATTTCTACAGACTGGTTCTGGAAATATCCTCTTAGTTTTGTATTGAACAATAATCTATGTACCATTCCTTTGTTTTTTAGACTGGTTTGCAAATATAGTCTCAGTTGCTTCTTTTGTAACAATTTCATTTTGTACCATTCCATCAGTGACTGGCTCTGGTGTAGTTAGTTGCTTAATATGTTTTATGGTATACAGAGGACACCATTTAACCAAGCACTACTGAACATTCGTACTTATCCGTAAATTATCGTCGACGATATCAAAGAGCTACCAACAATATATGTATACCGCTCAATGGAAACAGCAATTATGTATGAAGAGTGGCGAATATTGAGTGCCAGTTAAATGTTTTCCAATCATACCATTCAAGTTTTTCATTTCTATATTCTCTGTATGATTTATGTACTATACACTTGTTACTTTGTACACTTGCCTTGGTATATGATTCTCCATTATTTAAATGTCTTCGTAATCTCTTCATACTGTAGTCGTTTATGCTTGCTTTTAGGTTACTTTAAATTTTATTTTTATATTGTCTAGTAATAAATGTATCAATATTTACTGTTGTTTGTGTTTTGATTGTGTTAAATGTCAACAAATTTTCAGATACATATGGCAGTCAGTTGACCTAAGCACTCTTGTTAGCGGAAGGTCATTGGTTCAATCACCAGCTAAGACATACCACACGTTCAAATTGGTACTGGCAGCTCACTTGCCTATGCTTGTCGTTTTGGGCAGTGCTAGGACTGTGTTAGCCTAGTTCAGGTCAATGTGACAGTGACCGAGTGTGGTATTATGTCTCATGTTTACGGCATGGTATCAGTGTGGCATCTGTATGCGTGCTACAAATAAGACATCATCTCCCGAGTTTCTGTGGGGTCGTAAAACCCAACAGACGAGGGATTCATATGAAACTGTACTTAAAGAGTCATTCATGATGTTGAGATGTGTCATGCACTAGATACACGTCTGTACTGTCAAAGTTACATGGAAGGACAGGGAGAAGTTCATCAACTAAGAACCATAAATATCCTGTAAGGATTCAGGCAAGAATACAAATATTTCATACAATTTCACCTCTTGCCTTCAACTACGGGAAGGACACAGTTTCTGAGAGAAGTTCCATCAACTATGAACCAATAAAATCTAAGAAGGATTCAGGCAAAATTAGTCTCAGATTTTTCAGACACTTTCACCTTTTTATCTTTCCAAACTCTTACAACATACCAGGTTCCGTATCAATCATTTATCAGTCACTGTTCTCATAGTTAGCGATGTTATACTAAGTAAAATATTGAGTGGTTAAACACAATGTCACATAGTATATTGTAAGTTTTAATCTGGAGCACTTTTACATCATATGAATTATCAGTTAACATATTAACAAACATATATGCAAGGGAGTGTACATAGTTTTTCATACCCACAAATAGTCGTCAATTCATGATGTTCACATTTTTCCACAAAGTAAAAGAAACCATTACAATGCATTCCCAACTAAAATTTACTGAAGATCGAACCAAAATTAAAAATATAGATTCTGAGACCTTATGACCATAATATTTAACAGCGCATTATCTTAACTTTTACATAAAATTTAGCTATACAGAGCTTTAAAAAAATCAAAATAAAGGCCGGACATGATACTGCATAGGTCCCAGCAATATGCTGGAAATGTTCAATTACAAAATGCAGTGGTCTAGCTAAACAGATCTTCCAGGTCCAATATAAGCACTGGTCAGAAGCCATCAACAAAACTATTTGTAATTTCTATTTCTGAAACCAATTTTCTATCTTTCTGCCAGGTATTTTGTCTCTTGTTACAATGCATAAATAAAATCAACATAAGAGCGTTGTCTAGTATTAAAGTCGCAAAATCACACTTATATATTTTGAGAATTATCAAGTAGTGAGCTTTTATACATTTCAAAGTCATTATATATTTGACTTAAAGTAGAAAATACAATTGTCAAATATCTCCCATAAAACATCGAAAATAGAGAAAACAGGAAACCCAGATAAATGAAATGTCACACTTTCTGTGCATACAATTGTTCAAAATGTCAATGATGAATATCTTATTCTTCTATCATAACATGGGGAGATGTTATCATGCAGTATCCATGGCCTCTGTGCTGCTAACTACTCGAGTAGCGACAACCTCAAATGGAATTTTCTTCACCTCTGTACTGACAACAGCTGTGCTTCCACGCTTAAAACCATAGTTTCCTTCCCTGTGAATATAAAGCAGAATATTATTAAACAGTATGCTTATAAAAATGTCAAAAACATATTCTCGAATGACAAAAAAGTGAATAATTGTTTAGCCCAGTTTTGATAAATGTACTCGACAATCATTTGAATCAATTGTTGGTTTACCTTCCAATATTCAATAATATTTTATTGCTTTTTACATCTACAATGGGATGGGCACAACTTATCTTAACATAATGGAAACCATCTTGCATATTCCCAAAACCATGGCAACTGCAAGATAACTGCTTTCCAATTATAACTAGTAGTGGCATCTTATGAAAGCAATGTTCTATTGTCCCTATCAACAGGAGACAGTTAAAACACAGTAAGCAAATAATAATTTCTATACAATTAGATTACATCTGAGCAAAACAAACGCAAATTTATTAAACTTTAGAATTCAAAGAAAACCAGGAAAGAACAAGGCCTTGCAACACAGATTACCAGGTTATGAAATGAATGGAAAAATAGAGAGGGTATAAAATAATGTGACAAAATCAGGGCATGATGATGGATTGTACTGTTGTTCTGATAGATTACTGTGTTTCCACTTTAGGGTAATGGTGGCAGTGCCTTTTTAAAGGGAGAAAATAGGATCACAAGAGGAAAAGGAGGGAATTTAACCTACAGTTTACAGACCTTGTATTAGTTTCATGAGAAATGTTTCTGGTTTTCAGACTGAAAAGACCTACAATGTTGTGAAGGGGAATTTTAGACAGAACAAGGGGGAAATTACACTTTTCAGGTGCACGGGGCCCAATTACAACCCCAAATTGGCCTGGAAAAAAAACCACTGTAGAATAACGTCATATAATCAGAATGCTGCCAGACGAATGCCTTCTGCTACCATTACAATTTAAGGACTTCTTGCACTTACCTTTGACCCTTAATATTAGCCTCATCAAATGGTCTCAGATACTCCACTTTGTCCTTTGTAATCACACACAGATCAATATTAGATCCAGATCCTAAATCATTGAAGATACCGGCAGCAATGGCATCACGGACCAACTGCTTCGCTTCTTCTTTCTGTAAAACAACAAAGCAGAGTCAGGACTGTCTTAGCGACCCACAGCTTTCCCTCCCAAGTATTTTCCTATAAATTGGGACAAATGATTTTGAATTGTTCATAGTGACTTTCTGCTATAAATATGGTGAAAGCAAATGCAGTCTACACACGTAGAAGGAGATAGATCTGTTTTGCTTTCACCCCTTCTAATTGCAAAAATTATGTTCAAGAATTTTCAGGCAGTACTAGTACCTCCATTTCTGGTTTAAATCTGTCTTCAAATGTTGCCATAGCAGCAAGAGATCCAGAACCTGAAAAAGAACAAAAAATATATTAACCACAGTTTCATTCAAAATAGTATGATTATATATTATAGTTTTTATTACTCAATGACAGGTTCCTAGGTTTCAAAACAGTACAAATGGCTAATTCAAGGATCGTGAACACTGTGGAAGAATCTCCATCATGCTGGTATTTGAATACAAGACATCTGAATCAGGAGAACACTCTGATGGTGCATGCTAAAGTTGTTCATAAAGTTCTGACAGCTTTTCTGGCTGTGTCACTGTTTAGTTGACCCCCTATCACCAAGCCACTGCGTCGGAGAATTTCAGAAATGACATTAGATGTCATCAAATCTAATGGAGAAAAATACCATTGCTAAGAAATCAGACACAACATCTTCAAGCTTATATGGCTGGTTGAAATGTACAAGTGTAAAGGTTCACCTACCCATAGTTACATAGGGCAGTTTATCAGTGGATCCATGAGGATGAATAGAATAAAGATGTGCCCCAGTGACATCCACTCCACCAAGAACCAACGCAGCACTAATGTGTCCTTGGTATCTGTAAAATTAAAGGTATCTGTACAATTAAAAAATTCTATGTTTGCCCTACCATACCCAAGTTTTATGAAAGAAGACCTTGTAGAGATAAACTTAAAATATATGGAAATTTGACGGCATTGATCAAAAGGAGATGACAGATGACTACTCAGCGCTCTACAATCATAAATAATAATATCCCTGACAAATGTCAAAATAAAATTTACAATACCAATTTGACTTGCTACTCTCAATCTCAAGAAATTACTCCGACTTGAAATCAGATCACTTTGAAATACTATTATGAGAAACTCTTTCATCAAGGATAAACTCACGGGCGACATCTAATATCTCCACTCTTCCAGTAAAGTTAAACATTGACTGATGCATTAATTATAAATACCTAAACAGCATTTGTTTGAGAAGTCTATTGGCTGTAGCAACCCTTGGTGTACGGCCAGTATTCAATTTATGTAATTCTAACTGTGAAGCTATCATCTGTGTGGTCATTTCTGTGTCAGCAGCAGTACCAGCTCCACAACAGCTGAAAATTAGAACAGCATAGAATAAAGCTCTGTATCTTAAATAACACCAAATAAAATGCCAACTGTTGCATGGAAGTCATGGAACAAAAACATTTATTTTGGTAAATCATGGTTCATACAGAACACCTGAGACAAAATTCAAATACTTATCAAGAACTTTTTATCACATTCATATTCACTGAATGTTAACAAAAATGGCAACAGGTCATTACTACATTAGTATTTCTTAAAATCAAATAGATAATGTACAAAAGAGGTTTACCAGTAGAACTGACCCTCTGTGTAAATCACAATAATATGTGTAACCTGTATAAAGCTTATTATGAGACCTTATATCTTTTGCAATTTATTTTTTTCTTCTGTTTTTCTATACTTTTTATAAATTTATTTTTCCAAGAAAGCGAAGCTAGAACGAATGTCAAGTAGTTTATTTCAAACCTTTAGCAGTGTTTTCATGGCTTTAACCATTTTCAAGGACTAATATGACATCCTGAATCAGAAATAACATGAAATTCCAGAACTTCTCACGGCCTATGTGAACCATTGTAAACTAATAGACGGTGTAAGCTAAACAATGACTTACTACATGTTATCAGCAAGGTAATGGATTTTGCTGCAGTTTTTGTCAGCTACAATAGTGTCCTCTGTAGCCCTTGTATCAGCTCCAAGTACAACACCATCCTGAAATAATGGGTAGTATACTGTTATAGATACCGAGTCAAACATCAAACAATGCCTGAGAAATTTCCATTAACTGTCATGTGTTAGGTCCAAACAATATTCAGCTAAAACAGAGTCTTAAGTTATCTTCATTTAATATGGCATATGTTTAGCCTTTTGACAGTATTGACTCTACATGTTAAGTTTAATACATTTGTAAATTTGGAATATTGTGTTCCCCACCATAGGGCAAGAAAATTGGTTTACACTATCATATTACTAGAATGCCAAAAAATAAGTATGTTGCATTACAAGTTTTGCTGCATATAATCATTATAGACAAGCTGAGTTGAAAGGGGGTGTCATACTTATTTCAGGCAGAACTTTTATTTCATTTCTTTAAAGCAACTTATTCATTATCTAAAAGTTATGGATTTTAATGGAAGATGAAAAAATATTTGAACAACTGAAATCCAAACTGACTACAAAGGAACAACCAAGATCATAAAACTACATACAGTGATACACCTACCTTATAAATGATACCTGCAATTGTTGTACCAGTCTTATAAGCAGTTGGAGCTTTGAGACCGATCTTATCAAGGTGTTTATTTCTGGAATAAATGTATCTTAATGATAATAAATTGGTAATAGAACAAAACATATTTGCAATCACAGCCAAAGCACACCAGTATTTAAATGGTTAAAAAGCTCATGCAGAGCTAATGTTGTGCATACAAACTGCCTATTTTACTAAAAATTAAACATGATCACAGAACTAAACACAAAATTATATACATATACCACAAACTAGATGAGAAATGTCTGGTTACCCATAACATTTACTGATTTAGGCAGTGGCTAGTTCACAAAGTACCAATATGTTTTAACATACGATATAAAAAAACCTTGTTGCATCGTGTCCTAAGTTAAATCAATGTAATAGCAAGCTTCGGTCTTATTTTCACAGCATCACCATTTTAAACCCGGGTTATTTAACAATTGGACAAGCCAATAGCTACTAAACTAAGAGTCAGGTCATTCTTGTAACAAAACTCAGTCACTACCAATCAGTAACAAAACAAGTGGCCAAATAAAAAGCCAAAACAAATCCAGACTGATGCATACAGTAATACATTAGGTAAGGTTATATGGCTAATCTGAAACATGATAGTCAGCAAAAGAAAGGCAAATCATTTATGATTACATTGTATTGGCCAACAACAGTTAAAAAAAAGAAATTGAATGAAATTCACTAAAATTAGAACTATGGGGTCTAGGGGCTGCAGGGACTGAGACGTAGTCCAAAATAGAACAGCTTGTAGTAAACGGACGTTATATCTGAAAACACAACTGTCTAAACCATAGCGAATGATCAATAAGAAAATGCAATAATAAATGAAATTAATAATAATCACTAATCAATATACCCCGGTACCCAGTCCTGTTTGCGAAAATTTAATCATTAGCAAACAGAATCAAAGAACTCATCGGTCATCCACAGACTTGTACCGGAACACCTTGGTTGTTATTGTATGCTTTTTTTTAAATACATTCATACTCCATTCTGTTTCGCCCCGACCCACCATAAAAAACTCATCGGATAAATATC
This sequence comes from Mactromeris polynyma, assembly GCA_032209605.1. NCBI lineage: Eukaryota > Metazoa > Mollusca > Bivalvia > Venerida > Mactridae > Mactromeris > Mactromeris polynyma. The sequence continues at coordinate 1,525,661 of JASFXZ010000051.1, forward strand.
CATCTGAAATTCGATCTCTTGGGCTCTGAATCTGGAATTTTGACACCCCTGATTTATCTATCATTAGATACTGTCTTCAGGATACTCCTTAATGGGCATAAACGATAGGTTTGGATCTATGCAAGAAAAAGTATTTAATAAATGTATAAATTTAGGCTCAACAATGTTTGTTAGAGTTGTGTAGAGAAATAAAGGAACTATCAAGAATAAAAGTTAAAAATAAGAAAGTACAAATATATATACAGGTTAGTTTTAAAAGTAAAAGAATTCTGATATTTCTCTATGGAGAGACATGTTCAATCTGGCAGACTGCCTGATTCAACTGCTCCAGGGTAGGACAGGCCACAATGGTTGGTGGTAGGTTATTCCAATGGAAGAAAGCTTGTGGAAAGAAGGAGAACTTGTAGTAATCAGTTGTGGCAGTTATCAATCTGTAAGAGGAGGCGTGATAACGTCGAGATGGTCTTGTCAGTGGAATAAGGTAGCCAGAGATAGGGATGGCTATTAGGTTATGATTAATTTAATTTTATACATAAGAGAGAGCTTGTTGTCTATTCTTCTTTGATCAAGCCTACGCCACTGTAGAGAATGCATCATGTCTGTGACACTTGATGTCTGGCCATAGTCATGTTTGACCCACCTGGCAGTCCTACGTTGGACATATTCAAGTTGAGATATTTGAGCCTCAGTGAATGGACACCAAACTGATGAGCAATATTCTGGCTGAGGACGAAAAAGAACGTTGTAGGCAGAAGATTTGAGAGGTACCATAATGCTTCTCCTCAGGAAACCCAGTGTGTTGTCTGCTTTCTTAGAAATGCGATTTATGTGTGTGTCCCACAATAGGTCTGAGGAGATGTCAACACCCAGATATTTTGCCGAGGATACAGATTCAAGTACGCAACGGTGAAGAGTGTACTGTGTTGGAATTGGATTTTTGGACCTTGTTATGTGAATAACTTGACATTTAGATGGGTTAAATTCCATGTCCCATTCATGGCTCCAGTATTCAAGTATATCAAGATCTGGAGAATTTCTGATTGGGAAGATGTTAGGAAAATGGCAGTGTCATCTGCAAAGAGTTTCACTTTGGATTGGACATTCTGAAGAAGATCATTAATGTACACTAGAAAAAGTAGTGGCCCAAGCACAGATCCCTGAGGAACTCCAGATGAGACAGGTATTGGTTCGGATGAAGACACATTGATAACAACAGACTGACGTCTGTTATCAAGAAACCCTTTGATCCATTTAAGAGCAGAACGTCTGATACCATACAAAGACTGTTGGGAGACTTTGGACTGAAACTGCTCACTTAGAATAGTTGCTTTCGTAGTATCGTCTTGGTGGACAGAATTGTGTTTGCGTAAGGGGGCAACAGAGGCTGAATCTTGTTTGGAATGCTTGAGAAGCATCTATTTTTTTGGGTAGAAAATTTGTTTTCGTTATATAGTCAAAATTCGTCAACTAACTTTACACTACCAGGAAAATCAGGATGTAAGGCATTTCGAATAGTTACGCCTACTGTAAAAAAGAATGACTTGCATTTTAGCTCATCCATCAAAATTTCATTGATTTTTGAAAATACAGGCCATACTTAGAGAAACGTTCAACCCTATATCATACTACGACTTAGTGCCAGAAATTTGACATTATTTGGCGCAAACAGAAAGCTTACTCGCATACCTAGTACAATTTTCAAAGGAAAATCCCGGCATTGTTTCTACTGCGGCAGCCATTTTGGTGATATTTAGTTTTGTTGCTCCCAGCTCGCAGGTGTACTTCGATGTAAAACGCGAGAACCAGTAGATTGTGTTAGATCTCGTTTTGAACCGTATAAATTCCGTTCAACTATGACTCCCCGCAACAGTTACTTCCCCTGGCGGTTAAAAGCACTTTATGTAAAAAAGATGTTTGTCTGAATTCAGTTAGTGTTTTTAACAGTTTTAATTTAATAATTCGAAGTATACATCAGAATTTGTTGCTTTTGAATATGCAAAGTAATAGCATATCTATTTATAAAAACATGTAGTATTACTTAACCAATAAGCGTAAATTGTATTTTTAGTTACTAGTCGACTAGATTCTTAGTGTAAATAGTGATCGTACACATTGTTGTGTGTAAATATTGTTTTATGATATTCTGTAATAAGTTATAGAATGATTTTGAATATGTATATATGTCAACTCCCTTATATGTTAGTGTATACGTAGTGGTTAAGTGAGAGGTTAGCTAGCTGTTGAATCGATTGAAACAGTAATTGCATTGACAGTTCCTAGGATGTGTGGTTATTATTTCTATTTACGTTTAGATGTATTTCATGTTCCCCTTTACCCCTTTACTTGATATAATATTTATGTTCTCTCCCCCCCCCCCCTTCTCGGTTTTGTTTGTGGAGGCATTTACTTGTGTATGTGGCGTTCCCGGAAAAATCTTAGTCTGTCTTTCAAATAAAGATTATATACACATAAACGCGAACAAATCAGTCACAAAAGAAACTACTTTCTCCTTGTTTGTTTTTGATAATCACACAGACAGTTCCTTACTACCTTCACGGACATATGGTTTATATGTCCGTGCTTCCTTATAGATGTTTGCCTTTACACCTCCTCAACTCCTAATGGCGCTGATGTTTCCCTGTGATCTGTGTGTGGAGACATTGTCCTGTTAATGTGACGTTCCCTGTAACAACCAAACCTACCCTTTCTCTAAGCGTTGTTAGCATTAAGGGCATACATCTTTCTATCTATCTGACTGTTTAATTTGCTTTTTGTTTTTATGACGTCATTTTACAAACCCAGTAATCATTGTGACCACAACATTCGCGTTACGTGTTAAAACTGTTCCAATACGACTTATGAGTTTTTACTATTTAGTAGAGACCTGTAAGCAAGAATTAAAACAATCGGGGAATGTAGTGCTGCACAAATACATGTATTTTAAATGCCAAAAAATCGATAATCTGCAAAGTCCGATCGGGTAGACCCCCACCGTGTGTTTGAGCTTAGTGTTGATCATATCAAAATCTGAATTTCAGTAAAATCTCACTTAAAGACCACATCAATAATAAGACCACGTAAAAATTAAGACCACAATTTTCAAGGTCATTTTCACTGTTTTGCCCTTTATTCAACCTCAATATTAAGACCACCTCAATAAGAAGACAATTTTTAAAGGGTCCAAAGGTGGTCGTACTATTGAGGTTTTACTGTATATGTTTCTCGGTTAAACTTACTGTTACTGACACAATAGGTGTTCAAATATATCTAATTCCTAAGTTTCTTACCACCAAACATATATTTTAAGACAGGAGAAACTATCCGACATCATCTTCTAAGACAGGAGAAACTATCCGACTTTATATTCTAAGACAGGAGAAACTACCCGACATTATATTCTAAGACAGGAGAAACTACCCGACATTATATTCTAAGACAGGAGAAACTACCCGACTTTATATTCTAAGACAGGAGAAACTACCCGACATTATATTCTAAGACAGGAGAAACTACCCGACATTATATTCTAAGACAGGAGAAACTACCCGACATATATTCTAAGACAGGAGAAACTACCCGACGCTCTCCTTGTACGGCTACAGTAAAGCTTCGAAACCTCGAACTGCCGTCGGATCTAGCAATAAATTTGAACCATCTATTTTCGAGACATCTATGGTACACATATGTATGTACGAACTGACCGTCCCAGGTACAAGTGTACTATGCGTCATGAAAATTATTAAGATAATAAATTTTGATTCGAATTTATACCAAGTTTGGGACTTTCAACGAATTTTACTCAATGAAGTTTGCCCTTGTTTAAGATATTTATAAAAAAACGACAAATTGTTGTTTTAGAAATTTATTTGCTCTGCAATTGGTAATTGGTAATTACTGCCAGTATGTACAAAATATATCAGTCCATTGTTTCGAAAAAAATATTATTATCATATGATTCACGTTATTTATTCGATGACTATTGTACTAGTCAACATCTGGAAATAATTAGCTTGTGAACAAAATGGAAAAAGCAAGTCAAGTCTTGGATTTACTGGTCCACTCACATATCAAAGATGTCCAGGGACTGCATTTACTTAATATATTAATTTTCGGGCAAACCAGTGCGTGTTTGTCCATTTGTATGGCAATGTATTATATACACTTTCAGAAATTAACACATTCACTCTACTTGCGTACAACATGACGTTCTCAGGACTTCAGTTTTCCTGAAAAATTAGCACTTCAGAGCCCATTCATATAATAGGAACCGCATGAGACTTAATTTACCACATGGTATGCAGATATACTCGGCGTCTCTTCATCTTTGAAAGCGGATTGTTTTTAAAAGTTAGGTTTCAGATTGTGCAGTCCAAGTGTATCCAATCGATTCAAGACTTCACAATTCAAAGACTTTAGCGATATAACCATTTTCTCATTTTTGTATAGATTTTTTGGTCTGAAATATGGACAAATTAACAATCGAGGTAGATTTTGGGCGACAGTCGTATCGCGTTTTTCGAAAACCGCTGTTAAAGCCTAATGGTGGGGAACAAAAGGATTTAAGTGGAAGCCCTTTCTTGGCAAGAATTCAGAGACATTGGGGTGATACGACACTTCCGATATATGATTCTAACAGAACAGCCGCTGATAAAACTGGACAAATTGCTGTGGATGGATTATGGCTAGAAGACATTGATAAAAAAAGTGTGGCGACAACGTCCTCGGGCATTCTTACCGCGGTGCATATTCCACGGCAAACGGAGAACAATTTTGAAAACGTTTCAAGACTAATAGACAATAACTGTTCAAGGCCCAGTGAATATAATACTAAAATAAAATCAAAAGGTACACGCAAGAAGCAATCTGTCGACATGAACAAATTTACTTTTGATCTGGTGAACGCAATAAGTACAAAGCAATGTACCTGTGGAGCTTCGCAAGGCGACATGGAAGTCGCAACTGTTAGTTCAAATGTAACAACACTAATGCAAAGTAGAAACTCGTTTGACAAGTGTAGCCTTCGAAGTCATGTTTGGATTGGCTCAGAGTACCGGTATATCATCAATGATGAGAAATTGGTGTTAAACTTCATTGTTATTGGTCAGCCTTGGGTGGAGTTCCGTACACGAGCTGAAAAGATGTTTATCGTTGTGACCGTTACAGGCGGGAAAAAGAACAAAACGAAACGGTTGAATTTATCGAAACAAGGAAACATAAGTGAGATAACATTCCATACCGTTTCGTTTGTAAGGACTTTGGAAATGAAGGTGCAAGTGCAGTTGTATACAAAAGGTGGATTCCTTCGACAAGCCAAGCGCATTGATCAATGGGAGTTTGGTTTGAACGACTGTCATTATCATTATCAAAGATCATTTTGGCAGAATGTGAAATCCCTAGGGTAATGTAAATTAATAACACGTGATAGAGAAGAGCCTTAATTGATTTATTAATAATTTAGGCCTAACCCTTTTGTTTACAATACATGATTACATTGCTATGTTCTATGTAAATGTATGTTTAAGTTTATTTTGATTACACATGTATGTATAATATCTAAGCAATAAAATATGATTATATTAATAAAACGTGTTATTGTTGCCAGTGTAAGAAACAGCTGCGTACGAGTCAGGTAAATACCTTTAAATACTTGATCACAAAAGAATGATTAAGTTGTTACAGGATACATAACATAACATAACATAAATGTTATTGTAATACAAGGCCTCCAACCCAAAATACAAATGACATAGCATAGTTATTTCGGTGTATAATAGAATTTATGTTTGTAACTAGGGATCTAATCATAAATAAAGCAAGCATATAAACATCTAGCAAAATTATTGCAAATACAATTATCATATAAAGTTATGTCTGTTTTACAAAGAATGCAAATATCTAAAACATAAATAAACACATATCAAGACAGGGATTATCAATATAGCCACATACACAAGGAAATGCCTCCCCACACAGGTCACAGGCTTACGAAACATCAGGGGTGGAGAATGTGCAAGGGTAAACATCTATGGGAATGGGGAAGTAAGGCGTTGTCTTGCTGAATACCAAAATATCCATGTATAATTTAAGAGGACAGCAAGGGTGGAGGGACTGAATGGATGGAATACACCGCAGGACAAGCTTAGAAAGCAAGTTGCCTCGGGCCGAAAGGGGTTGAACAGAACACAAATATGTACATATGTACCTGTCAGTTCGACCCACTTAACGCCTTTTAGGCACAAATGTGATTAGGGGTCATAGTATTTATCTTAAAAACAGTCAAACATCCAGACCTTTGTGGACAATTTGAAACAACAAAAATGCAGACAAATGGAGAAAAAACACCAACAAACAGACTTCATAATGAATCATTCTTATCAGTTCGACCAACCGGATTGTTACTTAATGTCCATTGTGTATCTACTGTTCCGTCTCTCTCATAAACACGCACTAATTTCTTTGTCTCGCCCAAAAAGAACTCCGTCCACATGCAGGCTGCATACCTCCATCATTACAAGTTGAGTTTGGAATTTACGATTGTCGTAAACAACATCAAATACGGAACATGAGTTGACCCAAATATTTTATTTCTTTTCATGCATAAAAGGTATTCCTGTATCGAACTAAACAAATGGTCAGATTATTCTATTCACAACGTATGCGTGGTTTGGAAATGACAAGAATGGTCGAATTGACAAGACATAGGGCTATATCAATGCCCATGGGAAAAAGCCGTATTTCCTGTCTAAAGGCATTTTATGCCTAGAACGGCGTGTATTTTAAGGACGGGCTGGACATTAAATATTTTACGTTGCTGATTCGATTTTTTCCAGCGACGGATCGATTATGATGTTTTATAAATTATTCCGTGCATCACTCTTGACAGTTTGGACATTGTTAACAGTGATTTTAACACTTGTTTATATTAGGTTCTATGCTATTTCTGCTCCTGCGAACAGGAACGTTTTTGTTCTTGCACTTGTTCTTGTACTGGATTTCAAACATTCAAACACTTTCATGATTTATAGATGCTAGTAGGTACATGACTTTATACGTGCCATTATCGGACACACGTTACTAATGTAACCAATGTCTACCAATTAGCGAGATAGCGAACGTAAAAGGTACTAAGTCAAGTGCTCTGTTTCCTCTGTAGCGACGAACTTCTTTCTGCTGTTGTCGAGTACACCAGCTTATCACAAATGCAGAAGCTGTTGTATGATCTGCCAAAGTCACATGTATACAGGAAACTCCAGTTCGTTTTGGCTATATCGCTAATTTCAATAAATATAAGTTTGTTGATAAATATCTATACTAAATCGCTAATTCAGCATAGTACCTAGTATAAAACCAAGCAAGAATATAACTCAAAGATGTCGAAATTCTCTATTAAGTGTGTGGCTAAATAGCAAGGTTATAGGATAATATCTAAAACTGAAGCAATCATTTCCTATGCGAGGTTAAAGATGGGCATACACTGATCTCCCTGGCTCAACGGCATTAGATAAGGAAATGTTTTTATACCACAAACTGGTTAGAGTACACGTATTCCGCGGTGACAATTTCCTTGTTATATTCATATGACAATGTTCTAACATATTTATGCTCATTCTCACTATCAGTCTTCAAGTCAATTGTCCTACAATTGCGACTAAATGACATCGACACAACGGCCGATAAAATAGATATAATAAGTTGCTACATGGAACGCCACCTACATAAGACAGCGCCTCTCCACACAGACCTCCGGGAAAACAACAATCCATAAAACATAAGGAATTTGAGGAGGCTCAAAGGTACATACTAAAAGGTACAGGAGCGCAAGGAACGGCCTGGCCGACCATGTCCTACATTTGCGAACAAACGACATTGACACAGCGGCCGCTAGGGGACATTAAGAATATGCAGAATTAAGACAACTTTGGGATCTTCTTCACCAATACCCACTTAATTTACCCGGAGACATGAACTGAATGTGTTCATTAAGAATTCCTGGTTCTCTTTATTCCGACCACTTTTAGATGGAAAAGCACCATGGTTAAAATTAATATGTCATGACACACCCCATCAAGACCCTGTTATTGTTTATCACAGTTAATGTACTTTATCAGTCTAGCCAGAATAGGATTCCTTGCAAGTCCCGATTTATTCGTATTTTTTTTTTCACATTGCATGCGACGATTGTTAGAATTCCGCACGTATATGTTGAAATGAATCATAGCCATTGTTCCTAGAGCCCTTCCTTACTACTGTCCTGACGATATTATATTGACGATCTGCTTCGCCAGAATTCGATGTTTCTATATTTGACATTGCAAACGCATATTTGTAGAAACCTGGGATCTCGTTTCATAGTTCGTTATATGTCAAGTTGCAAGTGGGATTCGCACCCGATCATCTGCTTCTCCAAGACGACGCATTAATGAGTTACTGACATCTCTAGCAGTCGATTTTGATTCTAAAACCGTATTAGACGCCAGGTTAGTTAGCACATTCAGACCGACCATGGCTATGTTCAGATTTTACTTCATCTGTTATCATAGTTATATGATCAGACCTAAGTTTGTCAGATTGCTTGGAGGAGACATTGTCTTTCAATAAAGTAATTACACATTTACATTAAGAAGAGACATGGTCTGAGTTTACACTTCTCATGGGAACGCTCAAGATGAATAAATGGATGTTTTACGAGTTTTACCAACACAAATAAATAATGTTTTGATAGGGCAAAGTCTTCAGAGCCATCACCAACAGCTAAAATCTTGTATCAGTTTTACTGCTACAGGGTCATCACTACGTGTAAACTTCCGACACTTCAAAATCAGCACTCTCATCGCTGGCAAAAACCTTAATGTTTGTTCAACGGGTTTAAGACTTTCAAAGTACGTTAAACGAAGCAACTCCAAATCGGGTTCGCTCGACGCAAGTTATCTCATTAACCGATTTATAAACAAATGACAAGGATCACAGGTTTCTATACATTTTCGTGTAAGACTTGATCTGTGTAACATCGTTTATATATATATGCTTACACCGGACTGTTGTGTTTGTAAATGTGGAATTGGAAATAGATAAACCATACACTATCCAAATCATATCCGGGTATGTGACCAAAATAACTAATAAAATCACATATTAACTATCACAAAAACATGGCGTAATAAAGCATTTATTCAATATTTTTACATAAAATACCAAACATGGAATACGAAGTACAGCCGGAGCAATTAAAGTCTTCAGTAAACATCAGGATAACCCCCAACAAGCTTCCATGTGTAAAGCAAACACCCTTTTCAATCTGGAACATAAAATTATAAATATTTCGTTATGTACATATAATGCTAAGCCTGAAAAAGACATTTTTGTGATCCTATTCTAACAGTTCATCTTTTTTTATTACGAATATTAGTAATTTGAACTGATTTCAGATTGGAATATTCCATTTTTGAAAACAGGTAATCGATGGTATTTGTTGAATTTCGCATATTTGCAGTCATTCATTAAATCATTAACTATGGAACTATCCTTATAAAAAAACGTATTTGGGGGGGGGGGGGTGCTAATATAATTGTATATCGTTGGGGTCATGACGGTTTGTCTCTTTCGATTATCCGTTAATTACTGACCGTTTGGTAACCATTTGATAGTCCATAATGTCAAATAGACGAAATTTGTAAAAAGTAGCCAGTTAAAACCATTGACAGGGATTTGAGTTAATGACTCGCTTTTTAATTCAGGAAGATCAAAGCTGGGATTGAGAAAAGAAACATGCGGGAAAAAATGGGGTGAACGGAAACAACATAATTTGCATACTAATTGTTCACGTTGATCGTATCATCCAATCAAAATGACTGTTTAGTTCGATTTTTAATTAAGTACTCAATATTCAAAAATAGCGTGGCGATGCATATACTTAGAAGACAACTTTAGACAAATGAATTTTGTAGCGGATCCGTGGTCCAGTGGTAACGCGCTGGACTAGTAATCCAGGGGTCGCAGGTTCGATCCCCGTTCTACCACTGACAGTACTAACAGTCTTTCGGATAGAGACACAAACCGCGGTCCTGTGTACATCGGGCACGTAAAAGAACCAGGGGTGTTTCTGGAATTCGGACATCTCCCGTATCATGCACTATCCTCCAAAAATCTAAAATTACTAACATTCTTCCGGAGGCGTCGCCCACATGGGAAACCGGTGGCGACGATATATAAGAGCAAACAAATACTGACTTTTCTCTCGACACTTCACAAAGATATTCATAAACACGAATATTGACATTCAGATGATGATCTATTTACTTCAATAACTGAATTGGTCAGAACTTCCGGTGAAAACGAAAGTAGAATACACACAGCACGTAAGGAAATGTGAATTAAAAATTTTGTTTGTCTCAATTGTGGCGATCGAATATTCAAATATTCGTTCGAAAGGCTGATCGAATATTCGAATACCTGATTTGCTATTCGTTGACATCCCTATTTTAAACACATCCTTACATATTTTAAGGTTTCGACGAAGTGCTGCCTGATGTCACTGCAGTAGAATTCGTAACTGAAGACTGCGTAGTTGCTGGTTCTGTCACTGGTGGCGAGGCTGCAGCTGTTGGTGGTGTTGTACCTGAAGATGATTGTGGTTGACCAAGAAGATTTATTATTTATACAAATGAATGATGAAATATACCAGCCCACACTCGCAGATTTTTTGTCTACATGTACATTGTATTTATTTAGGTAAAACACTAACAAACATTACTTTAATTTTTGACAATCAAAATGGTATTATTGATGTGTTAGTCCTTTGATTCCAACTAGATCAACATAGTTTTTTCCAATCTAAGCGAGCAATTTTAAAATATTTAAATTTGTCACAAGATACGCAGTTCTGAGACAGTGTTAGTTGAAGATAGTAACGGGAAGGCGACGCAGTGTGGTACCATAATTTCCTTACCCCACACTCGCTCTAACCAGTCTTAATAATGTCTTGTATTGAAATATCGTTTAGAAAATGTCCGAGAAATTCATACAAGCTTCCACGTTGCTTTTGTTCTACATACATGTACATCATGTACAATCTGAGATGTCTGATACTAGTTATCTCAAGTACAACACACACATATTTTTATCTTTGTCTCTAAATCTTTAAATCAATACTTACCTGCATCGCAAAGATTACAGAAACTTCTACAGTGTTTCTTCACCCAAGGCAAATATGTTTGATCCACACAGATTCCTTCACCGTAATGAGAACAATCTGCTACTTCATCCTGGCATATGGGTTCTGTAAAACAATTTTATCAGAAAAAGCAAGTAAAACTATATTGAAACACAATTGTTCAAATGATTTATGTACCAACAGTGTTTTATACCTACTTGGGACCAAAAGTGGGCCCCATTCCCCCTCTTAAATAGTATATTTTCTCCTAATCTGTGTCAGGTTCCCCTCTCATAGCATTACATACATACATATTTCCAGTCAGACACATTGACTATCAAAGTCACATATCTCATGATACTGACGTGAAATTTACACTTGTTTACCACTGAACGGTAATGAATACGATAATTGTAAACAGAAATGTAAATTATGAAGTGTTAACTATTTCCCCTCTTTTTTCTAAGTGGCAATACATTTGCAGGTTCATATGAGTACAGGGCGTGATGAATGTTTAATTGAATTATAAATGTCAACGACTTTGAACTTTTTTGGCCAGTGGTACCTTTGATGGCATAAATTCCAAACTTCAAATGCTAGAAAATTTTGTTTCAACCTGTCCAGTGGAAACAACCGTTTATGACAATAAATTTATAAAACAGTTCAATGTACACGTTTTATTGTCCAATATCGGTAAAAGTGGATAATGGCGGAGTAGGGAAGGCAACGTCCACTTATAAGAGCTTCCATACACAGATAAAGAAACGCCTTGACTTTGGTGTAATTTAATGTTCGGGTTTTTCCGCTAGTAGGAGAAAACGACATATTTGTTGTTTTTGAAACGAAACGTAATCGAATACCTTTGATCTATGATTAAAATATACACACCTTGGCATTTGTTACAAAATTTACGACAATGAATAAAAGCCCAAGACTCGTGTATCCCATTGCAAATTTCGAAGGATCCGTATGAACTACAATTATGATCTCCATCCACACAACCTGTAGAGTTTGCGGCGCTTAACGACGATGCTGCTTCGCTTGTAGATGACGCAACTGATGGTATAGATTGGGAGACGATGTTGCCTGAAGGGTTTGATGAATTGCCTGAAGATTGTGCGAGAGAAGTATTGAGCAATGGAGACGTTTTTATATTAACATCGTTCCTAACTATTACCTAACACATATCAAGTTACAAATTGCCCACATGCTTCTGAGATTGAGGACAAATGTCATAAATCTGTAAATAATTTGTCTTCGTTATACAAATTATGAAAAATATGACATATTGCATACTGCTAGTATCTCCTAACCAACCCAGAGGCGGAGAACACACGACAAATTCTGGCGAATTTCCTCCGCTGAAATCCTCACGGAAAGAGTTTATACACCTCGATTTTAAACTCGCGACAAACAGTTGGGCCAACGAGCTATCAAACCTGGTAGGTCATATTTCGAGAGACTAGTGCGAAATTTATTATAATTTGTTAGTTGGTAGATATAGTGGAAACAATGAAAATGTCAGTCTTGCAATAGTTTGAGCCCATTGAAAATGCCGAAGATTTTGTATAAACAAAGGATGTACAACATTGGTTTATAAGTAGAATTCAATACGTATGAGCAAAATACTTTTGTAACTTGAAAATGTTCTAGGAAGAGCTCTGATGCTTCTACGTGACGCATGACACATACCGGCGTTATCTGCTGCACGTGTTGCTGTATGTTTCGATATACACCGCACCAACATAAGATGCATGGTGAACACAGGATGATGCATGTACATGTACACGATTTTATTACACATGATATTACAGTAATCTAAATATATTATCTTAATCTAAGTCATGTGTGCATTTTGGGCATGTGTTTATTTCATAAAAACAGCCATTTGATTTCATTTTCATTGATTTTTTGTTGTGTTTTAATTTGAATGAAACACATGACTGTTTCTCGTCATGTTTTGAGGGCCCGCCCACTTAGCTCAGTCGGTAGAACACCCGACAGCTAATATAGTGGTCTAGGTTTCGAACCTCGGACGAGGCATTTATTGTTTCGTGATGTTTTGATGGACCGTACTGTGATAGATAACTACATGTATAAGTTAATGTTCAGGATTTGCTTAAGTTTTCAAACATTTTTAAACCTTAAATGTTTTCGCGCAAGTACATTTATTTTATATTACAATAATATAACATGAATAATAAAAGTCTACTATCTGATATTGAAAGGTGAAAACATGTAGAGCAGGGAGGGTCATATCACAAATCAGAACTGTCCTAGACATATTTATGCAAAGGGAGGGACACAAAAACAACAAAGGACCAAAGGGACATTACCTGTCTTTTGGCATAGGCCACAGAAGTGTGCACAATTAATCGACGCCCACTCTAGATGCTCGCCTGTACAAATGGAAGTATTCTGGTAGATTGCGCAATCTTGATCGACATCCACACAAGGGAACGGGGCTGTAGGCTCTGTAGGAAAAATGTAAACAATGACCATACGAATGGTTGTCAAGAATTTCTCGAAAATGTTCACCTTTAACCACTTCGTTTTTAATTAAAGAAATAAATGTATTGCAGCTGTAAATGATATCTGGCGATTCGGTATTCGTAATATGTAGCATTAACTATTTTTTACAAGTGTTATGTCTTTGTTTTTCATTTTGGAAAACAAAACGTTTTTAAGAATCAATGTACATTTAATTAAAGCGTTTTTTTGAAGTCACAATTTTATAGGTCATATTTCTATTAAAATATTTGTTGTGAATATTGGGATCGTTATAAAAAAAGTAGACGATTCATATAGTTATGGTATTAAATGAAAATAGAAAAATACATGACTGGATATCTGTTAAAAATGTATAACTCTGAAAATGGATTTTGGTCACTTATACAGGTTTTGTCGTGGACCGCACGAATGCAATTTGACCGAAGTTAGTTAATAATGAAAATAACTCATAAGGTTATTCTTCTGTAGGGTACTAGTCTGTTCTGATTGGATTCATTGCACAATTAAATTATACCTCACATAGTATGGCTAAAGAGATGTTTATTAACATCATTTTGACGATATTAATTATCTAGCATTTTGGAAAGTTTGTTGGTGATTAATTAATTACCGTGCGCCTGTGGCAAAAATAATGACAGAAGGCGCGCCGGGGTATGCCTCCACCCAGCTGGAAAGTCACCACACGACTCTGGCTGTTGATGTGATTTAAAGCCGATTACAAAAATGCATGATTACCATTGCAATATCCACAGTAACTTTTACAGTGCTCTAAGGACCATTGCTTATATTCCTCAGTGCAGATGTTATTTTGACCATAATCAGCGCAGTCTGTTGCATTGTCAACACAGAGCTGTTGTTGTGTCGTTGTTATATTTTGGGGTGCAGCAGTTGTGCCTGAAAGACAGATAAGCAAAGAGTTTAGTTTGTAATACACGATGCATACTGGTAACTGTATTATGGGGACTCCCTGTTACGTCTCAAACTATGATAGCGAACTGTCTGAAATAAGCACATTGTTCAATTGTTAAACGGACAAATTACCTTTGTGACTCTGTTGGTTGGACTATAAGCTAGATTTTATTCCTTGTGGTGCTTTTTCCTCGGACCATTTCCAAGGCGATACCCCATACATTGACTCATCATGTATGTTTGTGTCTTATGTGGCTTTTATCTTTAGTAATTGTTTACATGTATGAATATATTGTCATATCTCCTTGAGTTTTGGGATGGCTATGCAGTTTCCTCGACTCTTATATACGTTTTATCTTACGACATGCTACAGCAGTACCAGTATTATACAATAACTGCATATAAAAAGACATTTTTGATGGGCGACTGTGTACTACTCCACACATACTGCTATTTGGACTGTCGTTCTGTGTTTTCCTTCAAATCGATCGCAAACACAACCAATACAGCGAGCTTCAAACAAAACAAGAGAATAAAAACAGAAGGGAGTGTGGTTTGAATAAAACCATCCCATTGGGCTATTTACATATATCACATTAACAGCATAAAGCAAACATACAATTATTCGCCATTGCACAAAGCAATGACTGGTAACTAGGGATGGGCACGAGCACATGTGAACCCGAGTACTCGGTCATTGAACATACTGTCAAATAGTAAAATTAATATTCGAATACTCGAAAAAATAGGAAGTTGTCGTTGTTCATTCATTCGTTCATTCATTCGAAGCGTTACACATGACCAGAACAATGCAATTAACATCATGTCGTAATCCTCAACCATCGACTCAATATTGGTTACTGCAGTTGCTATGACAACATTAGGTAGACCTGGGCCCGGGATTATAACGAGTACTTACACTCAGCACTCACATTACAAACATTACTCTTATTGGTCTAATATCAAAAGTCTGATTGTGGAAAATGCAGGAAATGTGAATGAGCGCTGAATATTCGGTTTCATCAATTTCCTTTGAGATTTTATGTTAATTATAAGATATAGGAGAATTAATTTGGTTTGAGTGCCTGACACTCCACACTCAGACTTTAATTACTCCAAGATCTCATATTTCACTTAGATCTCTAACAAAATGGGCCACAACGAATAGACAACACTCATTAAACGTTATCATATATTTTCACACTCAATATGAGTCACTATCAGACCACTAAGAGTAAAGTTAGTGATTTGAGTGCTGAGTGTTGAGTGTTGAGTGTTGAGTATTGAGTGTTGAGTGTTGAGTGCTGAGCGCTGAGCGCTGAGCGCTGAGCGCTGAGCGCTGAGTGCATAAGACATATTTGATATACCCTATACACAAACTATACACATCATCTCATGGTGTTTCGAGTACTCGATCGGAAGGGCGTCGATTGACACGATTTTAGTACTCATTCCCATCCCTACTGGTAGCATATTAGCGCCAGACCAATTGTTAATTAACTATTGCATAGCAACAACAATAACAGCAACATCGACAACAATATTTTATATATTACAATCTCAAATGAAGGTATGGCTGTCCAATAATTGTGACGTTTATACTGCTCGGTTTTTATTCACTCAAAGCCAACAAAAATGACTTACGCCCCTGTTCGCTTACTTATGTACCATTGAGCCTCCTCAAATGCCTTATGTTTTATGGATTGTTGTTTTCCCGGAAGTCTGTGTGGAGAGGCACTGTCTTATGTATGTGGCGTTCCCTGTAGCAACACGTTCTCTTTCTTTTACACTGTTCCTTTTTTAGTACTTTCCAAAACGCAGTAAATAAACGAAGATACAAGAAACAAGCAACTACGTGTACTTAATGCATCAAGAGATACACCATTCCTCTAATGATATCAAATAAGAGTAACACATTTTAGAACTAGAAAAAATAGAAAATATTTGGAAGCAGTATTGAACATTACAATCTGTGTAAATCTGGCAATGGTGTTTATATAACATAGGGGTAAGTCACGTTTTCTATGTCATATTGGAGCATTTTGTCAATAAGAGGCATTCTAAATCTCAATCTCAGCTTTATAGGAGTAGATAAATCAGAATCTACGTAGCCAGTGATTTATTTTGAAAATAATTTTACTGCTTGTGCCTTTTCAATTGGGAAAATATGCTCAATAAGTCCCAAATATGGGAAAGTAAGAGCATGGTTACTTAACTTATAAATGTTTCAATTTACTGCTTTTGCTGAATGTATTATTGTTTTTCCCTCTTCATTCCAAAGTGCTCTTTTCAGGATGGTAAAAAGCTCATTATTTGTTGCAATTTTTTACCTTTTTGGAGTAAAAAATGACATTTTGGGGGGGGGGGGAATGGAGGATTTTTTGCTAGGGGAAACAGCCGACATTCGGCAGTAAGATTACACAAAAAAATCACTGATAGCGAAAATTACATGAGAAAAAACTGCACCAAACACCTCTGAATCCTCAAGTCATTAATTGAAAAAATATTTAATTCATACACACTTGGACTTAAATCAAAGTTTCATTACTATGTTTGTACTTAATTCACGCACCGCGAAAAAAATACAGAGACAAATAAGTTTTGTCGACCTCAATGTTGCTTCGTGTGTTGATGATATAACACGTCTCGTGTGCTAAATGAGGCATGTTTTACTTATTAGAGACATTTATCAAACGTGTGAATACAATTAACTCCACGTAAACAGCCTGAGGTTTTCTGAAATGTGTATGAAAGAGATATAAAGTTGTTACAGGGAACGCCACATAAGTAAACATGGGGAAGGGGTGCAAGGGATAGTCAGACCGACCATTAACTAACTAAGGACAATTTAGGGGGGAAACAAGGGGGGGGGGGAAGTTTAAAGGATGGGAATACATCATTAATCAAGACTTTCAGTAATAATGTACGGAAGGGGGGGGGGGGCATACAAATTATATCAAGTAACAGAACTGTACATGGGGGAAAGGGTAACTTGACATGCATCTATAAACATAAATTGAAATAATAGAAAAAGAGCATTTCAAAAAGCGACACTCTAGAACATTACAAATCCGACGAATCTACGGAATATATGACGATTTTGTCTTGAATAGCACATATAACATGATATGATGGTAAATATTTCTTACAAAACATCTGCACTCAGTATTTTATTCATATAAAATGTTTCGACTTTAACTAACCAATACGCCTACCCGGTTAGTTCAGTCGGTCGAGCGCTCCACTGCTACTCTAGAGGATGTTAGTTCAGTCGGTCGAGCGCTCCACTGCTACTCTAGAGGATGTTAGTTCAGTCGGTCGAGCGCTCCACTGCTACTCTAGAGGATGTTAGTTCGAAACCCGAGCGAGGGGTATGTCCTTCCGTGACATTTTGACTAAAGATAATGTATCCAAAGTCATTTGCCTTCCACCTCTGACATTCGACTGCTAATCGAGGTTGTGGGTTCAAAACCCGAGCGAGACAGTAACACTTCACTTAAAGACCACCTCAAAATTAAGAACTCAATTTCATTGTTTTGCTCTTTATACAAGCTCAGTATTAAGACCACCTCAATATTGATACCAGTTTTCAATGACCCCACGGGCGGTCTTATTATTGAGGTTTTACTGTAGCTTTTAGACAAGTAAATACAGAATTTAGTGTGTGTGAAGTTTCCTTGAAATATATATATATTAACATAAACCAGAGATGTATTATTGTTTCCATTTCAGTGGGCACGATGTAAAATAAACCACGTGAAAAGTACTGTTATAAAATCAGTTTACAACAACAATTCTCTCTTTAATTAACGACATTTATAAAACGCAATGTCATTTATAAACACAAGCTTTTGTACTGTCGATTCAATATTACTTGAGAATTCTATTATTGTATTCGCCATGCCTATTTGTGAATATTTTGCAAAACATGTTTTCGTTGGTTGACCACCTCAACGTTTTTTTAACCAGTTCTCAAGTAAATGTAAGCGTAGGCCTACTATACATTAAGTGGGCCCATCTCAATGTACATTGTGCAATCGTATTTTATTTACATTAATATTCTAGAAGCGACGCATATACTGACATACCAGTGTTCAGTGCTAGCTTATCCTTATTTCTTTTTAAAAACACAGGGGTTAGGATTGTCTTGCGCTGAACACTCGATACATTCATTACAAAGTGTACATTAAATGTATGGTTACTAGAACATCTAAAGAGGATTAGATAGAAAGTCAAATACTTATATAGATCTTCTTAATGACATACATTTCCAACAGGTACGTGTCTGATTCAGGTGTTTAGAATGTTTACAGAAAAGGAAGAATCTCTCTTAAATTCCATTAAGATTATAACGAACATTGAGCATGTAAATATACGCAGAGAATATTTTAGAATGGATTGCTACGATTGTTCGATATAGTATAGAATATTTACACGCCTGTTTCATTTGACTAGTATGGTGCAACGTGATCATATGTCATATGATCACCTCTATTTAATGGGCCAGCTATTTTTGACGTATATCTGAGTGCATTTACTTCCCAACCCTATCTTATAATGTCAGTCACCAGGCAGACAGGCTAGCAAGCAAACGATAGGTGGCTCACCAACCGAACATGCCAGATACACCGCTAACTGTATTCGATTTTTTTCGACCTCCCGCTCGTAAGGCTAATGTCATAACCATTCGGCCAGGGGAGACGGTCGGAAAAGCGTATCTTGTGAAGCGACATAGCTCAACATTACTTTCTTACCCGTTGAAGAAGAATAGCTGAACATTTCTCTAAGACAAAACAGAAAATTAACATACCACAAATAAGTTATACCAACCGTATAAACAAAGACATATCAGCATCCAGAGTTTTAGTAATAAACAAACTGTTAAATCCATATTTACAATTTTGCTTGAATTATCATTCATTCTTGAGATTTCCGCAATACAATTTGTCAACACTCAAATGCAAGAGCACTGCATGAGCTTTGTATATATATAAACTACGATAAAACTGGTATGACGAAATACCAGTCATTAATTAACATATCATTCATCAAAATACATGACAAATGTTCCCGTTTATCCCATAAAATGACGAATTTAAAATGCAAATGCTTTCATGTAATCGTATGTTGGGACGTAATGGTATATTTTTACGAAATAACACTTAATTGGACATTTCAAACATCATTTATACACGACAACACTATGAAAGTTTAACCACGGATGACGTTTAGTTATATACAATGTACTCTGTCACGTATTTTAATACTTTGACATTTGTGGATACTGGATATCAATCAAATGAACGAAATATAACAAAAAGAAACAACAACAGAGAGATACTTGATATATCAATTCATCATATTTTTAACTTCTTTGTACGGACTTTCGGCCTATTGTTGACAGTGTCTTGACTTGTCCTGTGATATATTACATCCATTAAATCCCTCCCCCTGTTTGTCCTCTGTGATTCTCGTTAGTTATCCCTTATGGTCGGCCAGGCCATTCTTTGCGCACCTGTTCCCTTGCGTATTTACTCTTGCATCTCTTCAAATGCCTGACGTTTTACAGACTGTTGTTTTCCCGGAGGTCTGTGTGGAGAGGCATTGTCTTGTGTATGTGGCATTCCCTTTAGCAACTTATTCTCTATATTTTATCGGCCGTTTTGTCAATGTCGTGTGTTCGGAAAGGAAGCGGTGTTCCCACTTTTCGACCCTTTTCTTTACTTATACGGGTCATTCACAAATAAGGACAGCACAATATTATACAATAACTATCGCTGATTCATCTTCATTACTTGAAATCCTGAATTAATTCAGTTGAAATGATCCGAAGTTTAATTTCAGATCCAAAAACTTTTGGTATTTTTTCATTGTGGTTCAAGCAAGATTTAAATGGTATATTTTTGTGTGCATAGCAGGTTTAGAGGGAATATCCCATATTTATAGCAATTAGGAGAATATTTGTAACAGTAATGTAACGGTCCAGTATTTAACAACGCTCTAGCAGCAAATCTACAAAACTCTGCATCAATGTCGAGTCAATGCCTTTAAAGGCTCAATAAGGGTAATTTTCATCAATTTAAATTGAAACAATGGTAACATGTATATTTGTACTTGTATAAGAAACAATTGTTCTCTCATTGGCTGATTCGAAATAAAAACATCATATATCCTTTACAAAATACGTCATGTCTGACATTTCCGCGATTTTCTTCTCAGAAGACATATTCGATTAATATTGTTTCAAAATTAGTTAAAATTAGCGTATGGTCAATATTTGCAAAACGTGTTTTCATTGGTCAATATTTTGTAAAACCTGTTTTCATTGGTCAATATTTTGCAAAACGTGTTTTCATTGGCTGATCACCTTAAAGTTTGTTTACAACCATTCTCAAGTAGATACAAACGTACTATATGTCGCTTTATAGCCTTTCACTATTTTGTCTGGTCAACATTAAATGGACGCAACTCATTGTTTGCACGGGAGTTATATTATCATTGGGCACTATAGATGTGTGTTTAAAGTCCAATAAGGTACAGTTTTCACGTACTGATTCAATATCGATGCCAAAAGTAGTTATTTCTTTTCTTGTCGAATTATGTTAATTTAACCTAGTTTCCTGCATTTTGTTTACATTCGCTGTATGCTAATGTTCCTATGAAGCTAGATGTTATATCGATTTAAACCCACAGTATTTTTACTGACAGTTCCAAAGCTGTAAATCGCTGTCATAAATGACGGTCAGTTGACCATACAAGTTTTCCTGGAATCAAATATCCCCTAACCCAAGCTGCTGACTACTACACCACATGAATCAGAAGTGGAGGCACAATGACCTTAGAGAAATGTCTAAGACGGTCATGACGCGCCCCGATCAAGAATCGAACCCGGATCTCCCCGATGACAGCAAAACGCTATACCAACTGAACCAACCGGTCTGGCTGGTGCATCGAAGAAGTCATTCACTAAGTTCACCTCTCGACCAAGAGCACATTATCCAAACATTTTCTTGATATAAGAGTATATCACAACAGAGTATGCAGTGCACCATTTGTTTTCAAGGATTGCCGAGTACGTAACAAAATACAAATTTATGTGAATTACTTAATTATCATTCAAAACATTTTCTTCATGCATACATAATGTCTACTTAATTGTTAACAACAATTAAAATTGGCAAGACATAATTACTAGAGAATATTCGAACATTCGATCTTCTTATTAAATAATACCACATTTGGAATTTTAACTTCAACTTTATGATTATAAATTTTGTGGTTTAAACTGATCACTTAATTCGTAAAAATCCCCGCTATTACTTAATATACTTTCAGGGCCTAAGTGTTATATCTCTCTTGCCCCAAATATACACCATGACATGTCAATTAAGACCTGTATATGATATATTCACGCGTAAAATGTCATTCAATGCGACCATGCCCTTCATTGAACTTAAATACACTTGGCATTCAGAATATACGGTTTCGTCTGCGTCATATTCGTCTGCGTCATCGTCTGCGTCTGCGTCATCGTCTACGTCATCGTCTACGTCAGCGTTCGCAAAAATGTTAAATATTGCTTCGGCTAAGTTTCTGCAAAAAAAGTCTAAGTAACCTACAGACGAAACTCTGCATCCGCTTACGGTGCTCATGTATACCAACACATTGACTGACAGAATAAAACATTTAATCAACATTCTTACACAAAATACCACAAACACGAGCATGAATAAAAGTCTGGAGATCTGAAAGTCTGAGAGGTGTACCCAACTTCCACCAGAGTGACACATACTCTATCTTATCTGGAAAAAAAGAAAAGAAAACCATTTTGCCTGTGTATTTGTGGTAGTCCGGACAAGTTACTTAAACATTTGATGAGTACAGTAAAACCTCAATAATAAGACCACCCTTATGACCCATGAAAACTGGTCATCTTATTGAGGTGGTCCTAACATTGAGGTTGAATAAACAGCAAAACAGTGAAAATGGTATTGAAAAGTGTGTTCTTAGTTTTGAGGTGGTCTTATTACTGAGGTTTAACTGTATTTAAGTTATTTAAAATGTACACTTGTGAAAGAGCTAACCCACCAGTACTATTTCACTAAGTGTTAAAACAGTAGCTGGATATATCTTCTGTCGATTTTTGATTGCAATAAGCTATACTGTTTATAATTGCAGTAAACTATACTGTTTATAATTGCAGTAAGCAGTACTGTTTATAATTGCAGTAAGCTGTACTGTTTATAATTGCAGTAAGCTGTACTGCTTATAATTGCAGTAAGCTATACTGCTTATAATTGCAGTAAGTTGTACTGTTTATAATTGCAGTAAGCTGTACTGTTTATAATTGCAGTAAGCTGTACTGTTTATAATTGCAGTAAGCTATACTGTTTATAATTGCAGTAAGCTGTACTCTTTATAATTGCAGTAAGTTATACTGCTTATGATTCATCTAAACAGAACTATCGAAAAAGTCGATGTTAATCTGTCAAAATGATGACCATCGATGCATATCACTTTGTAATAATGTAGTGAAGACTCTCACATTATAAAATGGCCGGCTAGGTATTTTGACTAGTATTGACATGTACGAGTATACATACTGGTAATATGGATTGACAGAATCGATTGACACAATCTCTGAAAAGCTACAGACTTTCTTAAAATAGCTTTGATGTATGTGAGTCATTAAATGTCATCATCATCACCGTTCGATTCAAGCATGTTACTGTCTATTATTACGCACGCCTGACAGGAATTGCGTATCAACCAGCAAGCCGCTAACAAATGCCTCGCATGAATCAGAGGCGGATGACAAACGACCGTAGCCAAATGTCACAGAATGACATGCCATGTCTTGCCTTGGAATCGTACCCAGACCTCCCGGATGTCAGCTCATCGCTCTTTCAATGGAGCTAACCGAGCGGGGCATTTTCTATAAACTGTATATTCTTGCACAATTGCCATGACAACATTTAAAGGAACAAATACATTTAATCACCTTCATACTAATTGACATTTTAATTTAAACTTACTAGTATTTATAATTTTCCTTGAATGTGAAACAAGGTCTCACAACTGGTGCTAATCACTCTCAATGACTACTTTCATGGTAAACAAATCAGGACCCAACCTCCCGAAGCATCTCAATCTGACCTAAATCCCAAGCGATCTAAAATAAGATTGTCTCCAACTCAGGCTCTGATTGAGCAAAGTCTCATATTGAGCTGAGATTTCTATTTGAGATGTTTCGAGAGATTGGGACCTGTACTCTCGTCAAACTCAAATTCGTGTTTAAATCCCGCTCCACACGGGGCTTGCACTCATGAAGTTCGGACCACGAGTCCGGCGTTCTACTAACACTACACCTCCCTGATTTCTATTGTAATATACATGTAGCCGATCGCTTTGAAATGCAAACAACTACAGTAAATCCTCACTTTAAGATCACCTCAATAGTAAGACCACCCCGAAATATAGAACAACATTTAAAGACCAATTTCAATGTTCTGCTCTTAATTCAACCTCAATATTAAGGCCATCTCAATAAGAAGACCAGTTTTCAATGGTCCCAATGGTGGTCTTATTATTGATGTTTTACTCTATACAATGTACATAATTAAAAATTATACGGCTTAATTACAAACACCATTATTACAAAGTGAATTAAAATGTCTTACATATATTAAGGTTTTGGAATTGTCCAATCTGAGATTACAGAATCGGCTTTTGTAAAAGAAGACTTTCTAGCTGTCGATGCTGACGCTGCTGACGCTGCTGACGCTGCTGACGCTGCTGACGCTTCTGCTGTAATTGGCGCTGATATTACTGCTTGTAAGGTGGTTGAATCCCCTGTAGACAAAGAAGATAAATCTTATATCAATGTCAACTAATATTTTAGTTTTATTTAATAAATTTGATAGACAATTCATAATTATATTCAATATCTGAAGTCATACTGTTATTCCAATACATATGCGTATTATTATATATGTAACAAGAAATATCTTTAAAAAAGATAAACGGCGTAGATAGACTGATGTCTTCCGGTATGTTAATGATATAATGTTTTTGCAACATGTTGAAAAATAAATCGGTACTATATATATGCCTGTCTTATCAGGGTCATTTTATATACGTACGAGCATACATGCTTAAACATATTAACGATTTCCGGCAAAATTCGAACTGCAAACGAACGCACGTCTTACGATAACTACGTTTGCTGCCTCTTGGGTGAACGAAAACCCCATTTGGTGCCTCTTGGGTGAACATATGATTGGTCAGCTTTTAAAGAGAAGGAATCATTGGCTACAGGGAACGCCACATACCTAAGACAGTGCCTCCCTACACAGACCTCCGGGAAAACAATAATCCATAAAACATAAGGCACTTGATGAGGTTAAAGGGTACATACGTTAGGGAACGGAATGGCCTGGCAGACCACAATGAATAACTATGAGAATCAAAGAGGACAAACAGTGAAAGGGGGCGGGGGATTAATGAATGGAAACGACCACAGGACAAGAGCGCGCTTCGAGCACAACATGGATCATGTCTTACTAAAACATGGAAACAACGCAGCAAAACAAAAGCATGCAAATGAAAGATATATATTTAAGTTAAAGTATAGCCTTACAGCGGTAACCATCCGGCAGCGATCAGTTAAAATCCCGGGGTAAATATTCACCTTCTTAAACAGGTCTAAGATATTATTTTTCTTTGACAACAGCGCAAAGTAAGCGCCCTTTCAGCATTCTATACAAATGGCAAGTAAGGTTGTTTGTAAGGTTGTTAGTAAGTACTAGCCATTAATTAGGTATTCGAATATTCTGTGAAGCCTCCGAAAAAATCTTCGATTATTCGGTCAAGCCTCCGAATAAATATTCGAATATTCGGTCAAGCCTATGATTTTTTTCGAATATTCGGTCAAGCCTCCAAATAAATATTCGAATATTCGGACAAGCCTCCGAAAAAGTATTCGAATATTTTTACCAGTAATATTTAATATCAACATAAAACTACGGTTAAACGTCACTTAAAGACTACTTCGAAACTAAGACCATAGCATGGATAAAACCATGGTTTCATTGATATTTTTTAAATATTTATTTCCAAAATTTATTATCAGGACCACCTAACAATCAAGACCAAAATCCTTCAGAAGCAATGTTGGTCTTATCATTGAGGTTTCAATGCATGTACATGTATGTTTTTCATATCTTCTTGCACCTAGTTAGTTGTCCATGTCCGTATTCAGGTAAAATCTCAATAACTGTCTGAAGACTTAGAAAAGTCGGTTTTTGCAACTTATTTATCAAGGGAAATTAAATGTTTTAAATGTATGTTATATCGTCTGTATTCCGATCACATCAGAGAATCATCTGTCAATCTGCGTCGACGAATTGTAAATAAGGACGCAAATAGATGAATAAAAAAACAGTTTTATTTGATGGACTACACTTATGTCGAGTTAACTGTGCTGATGGTAATCAAAATGTAAGTGCTATTAATGAAGCGGTTTATATTCATACATACCGTTACATAATTATATGTGTTGCAACATTATGTTTTTCCATTAAATTCGACAATTACATTGCGTCCTCTCTAAAGCGACCGTCTCGAGCAACAACCTCCTTCAATGACAGCTTCAATGGTCCCGTACTATAAATTTATTCTCAATTAACCTTACTTAAACCTTACATCCTTTCGACAAAAGTCCAAACTCTCAAAAAAGAGGTAACACTAAGTATATGATTGATGGCAGGGACAAAAACTCAAACGAACCAGGAGGTACACGAAGGGAAAGAACACAAAACAAGACAAAACGGACCATGAAATGGATATTAAGCAACAGATTGGGAACATTATATGTAAAATTGGTAACAGTCATTTTACCCATAGGGAATTCAAGGAGTTTGAACAGTATTATAGTTAAATGGTACAAACCGTCAGTATCTGCTGGCCCTGGGGCTGCTCCATTGTTCCCCTGATTCGTGCTGGTTCCCCCTAAATAAAAACACGATACTGAACATAGAACGAATACATAAACTGAAATCTAAGAATAGCGAGTAAGTCGAATAAGATTCTGTGTTATAATTCAATAGATACATAAAATGAAGTAATTATGATCAGGGTTAAAGGTGGATGACAAGTGTAGATAATACATTGCAATTGTTCGTTTAAAATGTTTGGCCAATGCAGCAGCAGTTCTGGATGAAGCACATAAAGTGGCTGTAAATGAAATTGCAAAAAAATGTAAAAAATCAAAACTACAGCAATTAATTAGCTTTATAAATAATAACGTTTATATAACTGAAATACATATACCTGCACCTGGGCACAGGCCACAAAATTTTGCACAATTTATTGTCGCCCATTCTTTATAATCGTCTGAACATATATACTGACTACCATATACGGAACAATTTGGATCGACGTCCACACATGGCGGTGGCTCTGCAAGAAAATTCTCCCGTTATTACGACCTCGTTGTTCCATAGATGTTTGTCGTTATATCGAGTATGTCATTATACTGAATATGAGCAATGGATGCATAAGAAGATTCGTTTCAACCGGTTTTGTGTCGTTCAACGAATATTCTATGTAACGGGAATTGCATGCCTACAGAATTGCCATTGGAATGTTTTTAAATGGAAGAATCTACATTGGTGTATGTTTGTGTTTGTGTTGTGTATGCGATATTCCATCGTAACAGATATTATAATATGTAATCAACATGAATGTAACGTTCCTTATTTTGCGTTTTGTTGGACTGTGGTAATGAGACTGGAGTTAATTAACAAATCCAATCAGGTATTTTATTAAGTATAGTAAAACACGTATATATAACATACAATCTGTTTTGAAATAAAATGTTCACCCACCACCTCATATAATCGAACAATGATAATTGATAAGTTTGTGTCAATGTTGGTAATTAACGTCATTTACGTCTCAGCAGTATTCCAGTAATGTACGGCAATCATTTGAGCTAACAGGTATTCATAGGTCACGAGCCAGTACTAAACTGTCGTTCCCCTAGCAACCAACAACTTGCCCTCATGAATCAGAGGTGGAGGTCAGATGATATATGGGTGTCACCAGTCAAAACGTTCATAGCAAACATAGGCCTCATTTGAAGTAGAATGTTCTACCAGCTGAGCAGGCTATGTGGATGGGTTTGTTTTCATTAACATCTATCAACATTTTGAATTTTTTGTTGGTGATTACAAAGTAAGTTACCATTGCAATATCCACAGTAGTTTCTACAGTTGTCTACGGCCCATGGCTTATATTCTGCACTGCAAATGTAAGTCTGTCCATAGTCAGCACAGTTTGTAGCCACGTCAACACAAGATTGGTGGGGCGTTGTTTGAGTTGTCGGTACAGCGGTAGTGGCTAAAATAATTTACATGAAGTAAAAAGAAATAACGAATGGAATATGAAAATGCTGAATAAAAACATCAGAAACAAGAAATATCTTTAAAAAAGATGAAAGGCGTAGATAGAATGATGTTTAAAAGAATCGCCCTATTCTGATTTCGCTAGAGGGGTACGCTACGGGAAACTGAACTATATGTTCGAGACAACCCGCTTGGTGCCTCTCCGCTTAAAATATAAACCAATCAAATCGTCTAATTTGTTGCATATTTAATTTAAAAAACGCGCTTCATATACAATATTTGATTGGTCTAAAATGTAGGTCAATATCAATATTATACAGCTACGCCGATAAAACGTGTTTCAAAAAACAAATGCGGTACAATTACTTGTTCCGGGCGATTGTGTTGTTGTCGCTGCTACAGTAGTTGTCGTGTTCACAAACGCTGCCGTTGTTGCTGATCCTTGTCCGGTCACATTTTGCGTTGTTGCATTGATGACTGAGTTTGTCGTGGTTTTATTTGCGGTTCCATGAGTTGTTAAGACTGATTGCGATGTTGTCACAACTGTGGGACTGGTTCCTAAAGAATGGACCAAGAAATACTTATATGAACAATATTTAACCAGTCTGGCACTGTTGATTTCGTTTGGATGAAAAAAGTAAAAAAATGGAAGTGTGCATGGGATAATATGGACATTTTTTCGATACCATGGTGGATAAACCATGGGGACATATTGGTACCAAATGAAAGATAATTTTAATTTCTATCTGGTGGTATATTTTTTGTTATCTATATTGCATCTTGATGGGTATATTTTAGGTGAGCATTAGTTATAATTTCTGCCCTGGTTTGAAGATCGTGCTTTCAATTTTTGTTTTGGGCGAGGTCCAACAGCTAACTTCACAATTCCAGACACGAGAACTTGTAAGTCAACCAGGAAGCAGTTTTCGACAGTGTTTGATATAAGTTGTCTCACAGTCGATGTACGAGGGGTGTTCAAAACGTATGCGGATATGCCCTTGAGTATTTATTTATATTTTTATTCTGTTTGAAGACATTTATAATTTGTTACGATTTTCATGTGTGTGATATGTTTATTCATCAGTATATATAAATTATTTCATAAAATTCCAACATGCATTTAAAATATGACAGCACTTTTCCATGAACTTTTTGAACAGCCCTCGTACACTCGTATAACTAAATCAACTAATTTTCATCTATGTCTTCTAATGGTCAGATATTGATATTTGTATTAAATATTAAAGACATTACGATAGGTTTTTACTGCAATATGATTAATATTCTAAGGGAAATGTGACATAGTAAAAGTGAACATGAACAGTTAATTTCAACAAATGAGTAATTTGCCAAGAGAAGTAATGTCGATTCAAAATTAATTTGAAGTTACCGTTATTGGTCAATATATTCCTAAGTATGTTTTCATTGGCTGTCCTCATTGCTCTTAAGTACATGTAAATACAAACTGACTATAACATGAGCGCCGCTGTACGATTTTCGACGTCTTATTTAAGAGACGATATTTCCCGAAAACGTCACATGTGACGTCACCACGTACTGACAGTAAGCAATATTTGCCCAATATGGCAATATCAAAATGATGTGACCATATGGAGAAAATATTGTTTCTTGCTTGCAAATAGTGACATCACGTGGTCCGTTTTCTTGAAATGACGTCACTTACAGAAGAGGTTGTAAATCCCATAGCAGCGCTCAACTGGAAAGACAACAGGGGATTACCTTTACCACAAAATCCGCAATACTTTGCACAATGTTCCTTGGCGTAATCTTGGAACGAGTTGTCTAAACACAACAAATCTCTACCGTAGGCACTGCAATCAGTATCTTTGTCTACACAACCGGCAGAAGTAGACGATGGTAATGCTGTGGATGACATAATCGTCCTTGGACTCGATGATTGTAAGGTAGATGTCGCTGTTGCAGGCTGCGCTGATGTGCCTGCAATGGTCCATGCCTTTCGAGTTCAGAAAAAAATTACTGAAGTGTATACATACACTGCACCATATCTGAATTAACTGACATATAAGAACAATGATCTTGATTTGGGAAGACGGTCTATACAACTGTTATTAAATGATTAACATTGACTCCGACATTGCCCACATTTATCGAAGCGTTTTGGTGATGTTTCAACTTTTTTATATATATGTTTAATTTTCTTTCTTTTTTAATTAATAATGCATTTTTTCAACCCAGTACTTTGACGAAAAAGAAACCGATATGATACTCCGAACCAATATCTTAATAACCCCCAAAAAGTAACTCTGTGATATCAGGTATGTTGCAAATATTATAACCGATACTTACAATCAACATGAAATTTACTCATATGAGTCCGAGAGTGACTCATATCTAGTGTGAACATTTTGTTAAAGAGTGCTGAATATGCTTTGTGGCCCATTTTGTAGAGTTTTGAGTGAACTATGAGATATGGGAGTAATCTGTTAGTCTGAGTGTGGAGCGTGGCTCGAAAATACAATAATTCTTCCCATATCTCATAATCACATTTAAATCTCAAAGAAAACAAAATATGCATCACTAATTTGACATTTCCATGCATTTTCCACGCTTAAAAATACATAATCAGACTAACAAGAGTATATTCCGTGAGTTGAGCTTTGAATGCTGAGTGTAAGTATTCGTTATAATCCTGGACCCGGACTGCATGATGTAACTATCGACGGACAAACTGTACATAATGGTATAAGCTTGTCTTTTAATGCATCCCAGTATATTATACTCAACAGGGTAGTGATGTTTTGTATTTCCCGATGTAAGAACAGTATATCTATATGACTTCAGAAATCCGAAGAAATCCGAAACAAATACAAATATACAATGAAGAACGACAGCTTACCTGCATCGCACAAATTACAAAACTTCTTGCAATTTTGCATTGCATATGCATACAAATCTACAGCTTTACACAAATAATCGAGATCATAAGAAGCGCAATCTGCTGAATGGTCAACACATGGCTCTTCAGTGGTAGCGGGCATTGGTGTGTCGCTCGTTATAGATAATGTTGTTAATGGCGTGGTTGTCGATTCTGTTGTTGATGGCATTGTTGTCAATTGTGTTGTTGTTAACAATTCTGTTGTCGTTATTTTAGCATGTGTTGATGAATTTGCTAATTGTGTTGTTAAATCTGGTGTTGATGCTGTTGATATTGGTGTTGTAATGGGTGATTGTGATGATATTGTTGATGTAACTGTTGTCGGTAGTTGTGTTGTTGTTTGTATTGTCGATGATGCTGTTGTTGATTGTGTTGTTGATGTTGATGGAGGTTGTGTTGTCGATGTTGTTGGAGGTTGTGTTGTTGTTTGTACTGTCGATGTTGTTGGAGGTTGTGTTGTTGTTTGTACAGGTGTTGTAGATTGTGTTGTTGATGTGGTTGGTAGTTCCGTTGGTGATGTTGTTGGAGGCTGTGTTGTTGTTTGTACTGTCGATGTTGTTGGAGGTTGTGTTGTTGTTTGTACAGGTGTTGTAGATTGTGTTGTTGATGTAGTTGGTAGTTCTGTTGGTGATGTTGTTGGAGGCTGTGTTGTTGTTTGTACTGTCGATGTTGTTGGAGGTTGTGTTGTTGTTTGTACAGGTGTTGTATATTGTGTTGTTGATGTAGTTGGTAGTTCTGTTGGTGATGTTGTTGGAGGCTGTGTTGTTGTTTGTACTGTCGATGTTGTTGTTGTAACTGTTGTTTGAACAGGAGTTGTAGATTGTGCTGTTGATGTGGTTGGTAACTTTGTTGTTGAAATTGTTAGTGGTTGTGCTGTTGATGTTGTTGGTAGATCTGTTGTTGAAATTGTTGGTGATTGTGTTGTTGATGTTGTTGGTAGATCTGTTGTTGAAGTTGTTGGTGGTTGTGTTGTTGATGTGGCTGGTAGTTCTGTTGTTGAAGTTGTTAGTGGTTGTGTTGCTGTTTGGATTGGTGATGTTGTTGTTTGAACAAGTGTTGTAGTTGTCGATTGTGTTGTTGGTAGTTCTGTTGTTGAAGTTGTAAGTGGTTGTGTTGCTGAAGGTGTTGGTGGTTGTGTTGTTGTTTGGATTGGCGATGTTGTTGTTTGAACAAGTGTTGTAGTTGGTGATTGTGTTGTTGGTAGTTCTGTTGTTGAAGTTGTTGGTGGTTGTGTTGCTGAAGTTGTTGGAGGTTGTGTTGCTGAAGTTGTTGGTGGTTGTGTTGTTGATGTGGTTGGTAGTTCTGTTGTTGAAGTTGTTAGTGGTTGTGTTGTTGTTTGGATTGGCGATGTTGTTGTTTGAACAAGCGTTGTAGATATCCATTGTGTTGTTGGTAGTTCTGTTGTTGAAGTTGTTGGTGGTTGTGTTGTTGAAGTTGTTGGTGGTTGTGTTGCTGAAGTTGTTGGAGGTTGTGTTGCTGAAGTTGTTGGTGGTTGTGTTGTTGATGTTGTTGGTGGTTGTGTTGTTGATGTGGTTGGTAATTCTGTTGTTGAAGTTGTTAGTGGTTGTATTGTTGTTTGGATTGGCGATGTTGTTGTTTGAACAAGTGTTGTAGTTGTCGTTTGTGTTGTTGGTAGTTCTGTTGTTGAAGTTGTTGGTGGTTGTGTTGTTGAAGTTGTTGGTGGTTGTGTTGCTGAAGTTGTTGGAGGTTGTGTTGCTGAAGTTGTTGGTGGTTGTGTTGTTGATGTGGCTGGTACGTCTGTTGTTGAAGTTGTTAGTGAGTGTGTTGTTGTTTGGATTGGCGATGTTGTTGTTTGAACAGGTGTTGTAGTTGTCGATTGTGTTGTTGGTAGTTCTGTTGCTGAAGTTGTTGGTGGTTGTGTTGTTGCCTGAACTGTCGACACTGTTGTTGTTGTTGATTTCAGAGGTGTTGTAGTTGTCGATTGTATAGTTGTTGTTGTGGTCTCTAAAGAAAACAAAAAATAACAACGGTGAAATTATTTCTTCGCGGAATGAGTAGACGTCCTATGTTTAGTTTGTAGAAAATACACTATGTTGCAAATATAACTTATATGATCTCGTCACTATTCGATGTTATATAAACGAAGAAAATAATTTAAAAGCTTTTATTCGTGAAATATTTACGTATGTACTCGTACATATGTGAGTTTTATACGTTTTGGTATCGGCAGTCATAACCAAATACTGTTAATTTTGTTGCTGACATAATTCCCGGCGTGCACTCTGCCTTAGATCGAAAAACATATGATGTAAGAAGATGTGTAGCGCAAACTGTACATGTACTACAAAAAGGCAAAAATTGCAATTTTAAGACTTTGAAAAAACACATAATATCATTACCAACAAATGATGGTTCTGTGGTGGCTCTAGGCCCTGGTGGACAAGTGTAAGACGGTGAATTCATGACAGGGTTGGCTGGAAAAAGTATCGAGAGTCAAATGGATGATACATTCACAAAGACAAAATGCTAGAAGCGGCTTAACATTTTTTCTTCTCTTCACTGATAGCTATTTGGCGGTTTCAAACCACCCCAATTGTACTTTCATTTCACAATACGACTTTCTATTACCTTGACGTCGACCCATATGTGAACTGAACGTAGCTTATTTCTAGGCAATCAAATCAATCAATCAATTTGTACAGAAAACTCAGTTGTAGTGAAAACGCCCAACTGTTGCAAGCAACATTCTCAATCTGTGTTGCCATCACATTTTTCTTGATTGGTTTTGAATTTACAGAACAACAAATCTAAGATGACACCACACACAAGCATGAGAAACATTCTGCAACCAATCAGCGTCCAGGTTACAAACGTTGTTCGGTTGAAAAGAAATTACAATGGTGGTTAACGTAAGATTTAATTGGTTTACGTAACACTGATTTGCAAATAGCAAAACCAAGTTTTGAAATTACAGAATATCTATAAAACGTTTTGATGGCAGAAGTATCTGTACTATACTAAGGGAGATCACTGTGTAAAGGATTGAAACTAAAGCGGCAATGAATGTTAGCAGTTACTTGCAGTATACATTGAAGAATCAATACACACCACTCGGTATTGACAGTTTAGCTTCGGTAATATTATTTACGTCTTCATTGCTTACTTTGTATAATAAAAAAACCCAGTTATAATTCCAACCTTGAAGCATAGGTTTATAGCCATTGCACAAATGAGAACGACAACACTGCGCCCACACCTGAACATAATTTCGTTTTTTCCTTCCACCATTGTTCTGCCCATTGTGAACCATGTCTAGCATGTCACATCTCTACAATAAACGTAACCAAGATAGTTCATATAATAATGATGCATATTAAGAAAAATTCTTCCGAAGAATACTCTATAAGTGAATATTAACGATTGCCGAAAAGTTCACGAATTGCCGATTCCAGACGATTCGCGTGCGTTCATGTTTGCGAATCGCCGAAATGACTTTAATCATAACGCCTGTATGTCGTAACAATCGCTATTATATAATCGAGTGTAGGGCAGGAAGTGCTTTGGATGTGATTCCATGATGTACCGGACTCCAAGTATTTACTACACGGTGAGTAGATAAAATATACTTCGGTAAATGTGGAAATTTACGCTGTTGAAAATGTTTGCGAATTTTGTGCTTTCGCGAAATTCGCAAATTTGTCCACCTTAGAAACTTTACCACTTATACAGTACTGACTACCCGGAGGCAAACTACAGGTAAACTGTCCGTTTACTATCGTTCTCCTCGATTCTGGCTTCATCTAGATTTTGAAACCCCGTTCCATGTTTTTGTTTCTCTGTTAGTCACTATCGTTCATTTTTATTTGATTAACATCCCTCCCGTTTTTTGTTTTAATTCGTTTAAACCGCTACTCTTGTAAATGTCCCGTGTGTTCGTATACAATAAAACCTCAATAATAAGACCTACCTCGGGACCTTTAAAAACTGGTCTTTTAATATATTTAGGTAGTCTAAATATTGAGGTTGAATAAAGAGCAAAACAGTGAAAATTTACTTGAAAATTGTGTTCTTAATTTTGTGGTGGTCTTAAGGTGAGGTATTACTGTATATATATGTTGGTGAGTGGAGAAAATCAATTTTGAGGTGGTATTATTATTTAGGTGGTCTTAAGGTGAGGTGTTTTGCAGTTTTAACTGTCTTGCTCTTTATTTAACCTCCGTATTAAGACCACCTCAATATTAAGACCAGTTTTTAAGGGTCCCCAGGGTGGTCTTATTATTGAGGTTTTACTATGCATAATAAAAACGTAATCGTAATCTTACCAAGTTGTTCATACAACTCAAAGAATAGCGTTCTTCGTCATTATATGCCAACCTCTCCTGTACGCAGGACTGGAATGAGAGAAATATAATATTTCATATCTTTCTTTTTTGTGATTTACCGGAATATTTGGGTAGATAATATCCTGATAAACTCACTGATTACAGCAGCGAGAATAATAGCTGCTATTTTCTATGATGGCCTACTTCTGCCACTAGTTAACTACATAACTAACTAGAAAATGATGTGGTTATCACGTTGAAGAAATTAGTTAACTACATAATTATCTAGACAATTATGTGGTTAACTAGAAAAGTATCGTGATCAATTTTCAAAGCAGATAAATATCTTAAAACGAAAATTTGTCTGATAGTGTCACCAACTGCCATCATTTACCCACTTAATCCCCTAGGTTCTAAGAACTGACAATCTATGCTAGATAGTGTTAAGTGGTTAATCATAATTTTCACCAGTTTGCGTAGTGTTTGTAATGTTAAAAGGGCGCATAAATGCACAATGTTACAGTCGTACACATCTGTCAGTTGACCAAACCAGTAATCCTGGGTTACCAACCCGTCTAGCCAGGTCCTCCACAAGCAACTGTCAACATCCCCACATTAATCGATGTTTATTGACAAATGATTTAGAAGCATTTTCTTGGGTCAAATTGTCCAAGAAGATTACATGCATAGCCCTGGGTTCGAACCCACGACCTGTAGATAAGCAGTCGGGCGCTCTACCCACTGAACGAACCGGGCGGGCCCTCTAAACATAATGAGAGACAGTCACGTGTTACATGAATATAAAAACTCAACAGAAAAAAAAATGAAAAATGAAATAAAATTGCTGTTTTATGAAATATACCTATCAGAACATCAGAACTGAAATGCCCATAATGGCACAAGACTTTAATTTAAAAAAAATATACAGTCGGACCTCGTTTATTCGACAACCTTCTATCCGAATATATACTAAGTATCATCCCAAATAAATATCAGGTTACGATGTATCTTCTTAGGGGACAGGGCGTGCTCCAGCTGGCATTTCTTGCTCGACTCTAACATTTATATGTATAACATTTAGCCCAGTACTACGTATGTTGTTTCTCATGTAACTGACAATATCTCATCACGATTAAGATGTAGGTTGGGGAGGACAAATTAGACTTGATGTACCACTAGCTGTGAACATACTTATCATTGACCTAAGCATCTAGTTCATAGGTTTAAATATAAAGTCAAATTTATCTTCCTGTTTTGCAGTTGTGTAAACATTTAGCAGTATAATGTCAACTACAGACATTTCGTAGATACGCAAAACTGCATGGAATGTGATAGTACACAGTATATCCACATGCGCTGTATTCAAGAAATAATCAAAACAACGAATAGGCCTACATTACAGCTAAACTTGAAGATATCTTGCGGTTCAGAATGTAAAACGTATCAAAATCTGCAAAATATCTCCAGCATTATCTAATGAATACATTTCATTAACATGTCTACAAGTGTAACGGAGACGAATCTTTGACAGTTTACTAAGGAACAAAAGACGCGACACTATCGTACCTATTTCTCTCGTTATGAATGCAATCATTTCCTGAAATAGTTTGATGATAGCGCTTTTATTATCTACTACATACAATACTTGTGTCGGGTTTTAATACTTTATACAGTCAGACTTTGATTATTCGATAACCTTCTATCCGAATACTTGGCATCATCCGAAATAAATACCAGGTCCCGATGAATTCAAATGGACTACCATGTACTGACAGTAAGCAATATTTGCCCCATATGACAAAATGAAAACGAAGTGCCTCATATTTACTTACATGGCCAATATCGCAAGTTGTAAGCGTTTGACAATCTTCAGGGTGCTCCACATGCTCGCAATTCAAACATCGTGTACCTTCAGTGTGATTTATATCATCTAGAAATATAACGATTTCTCATTAATACTCTTTTCGAAAAGTTTACAACATATGCAAAAAAGCAAA
The DNA here is from genome assembly GCA_032209605.1 of Mactromeris polynyma. Taxonomy (NCBI): domain Eukaryota; kingdom Metazoa; phylum Mollusca; class Bivalvia; order Venerida; family Mactridae; genus Mactromeris; species Mactromeris polynyma. The sequence goes on from JASFXZ010000051.1 coordinate 1,562,833, forward strand.
TGAGCGCTGCTATTGGATTTACAAAAAGAGTTTGGAAATCGTACAGCGGCGCTCATATATTACCTTTTGACAATTAGCAATGGATCATGATAGGAGCAAAATGTCCAAAGCAGCCCTCTCTCGAGCATCAACCTCTCAACAACAGTCAACATTTGAAGTGTTTTGCATTGGGAAGGTTGCACTGTATGTCCTTTCAAAAGCACTTGAAGTGAAGCCAATACAAATTGAAACCATGCCAATAAGTTTTGCGTTCCGAGAGGAATTAAACGCATCTTTCAGTTATAGAACATAAATTGTTGCGAAAAAACGAGAGTTTCTTGTACTACTTTTTACACCAAGTATGCTCCACGAACAGTAAACAAGAAGTTGGCATCCTGTTTACGAAATCAAAAGCAGCTGTACTTCTAAACTGATAACATTCTTGATATGTTTCCAGAATTTCGGTGTGCGAGGAGATATTCACAACATACTTACTTCGTTTATTGTTGGGCACATTTTCTCGAGAGTGTATCCCGGCTTGGACTATCGCCAGTATTAGGTGCTCACATACTTTATATGATTGTCTTCATACATTTCTTAACATTTCGCGTACTATTTATTTTTCAATTGGTGGGAAGTTAGCGGTAGTAGCAGTAACAACAATGGCAGTATTACTGCTTTTACTGCTATCAGTACAGGCTGTAATACGACTGTAAGTAATCTAAAGCTTATATTCGTCTGTACTATTTCGGTCATGGTCAAGACTTAACAATACTTGTATGTTAGCAGTGGTAGGCAACAGGTACGTTATATTACTGCTGGTACTTCTATTATTACAGCTACTACTGCTAACTTCAAACCAAAATCTAGGTACTCACACGTGTTTGGGCATCCATGGATATTGCAAAAATCTCCTGCACAGCAATGGTGACATTTAAATGGTGCAGCGTAGTAGCTGGAGTTAGAAACCGCAGAGCCGTTATAGCTTTCTCCAAAGCAACCGAGGGCGTCACACAGCTAAAATATATAGATACACCGCTTCAATGGCTAGACTCATGTACTGTTCGTTTTGAATTCGGGAAGTCCTGGGTTCGATCAATGGCTGTGCATGTGACTTTTTTACAAGCACTCGGTGCGTGAATCTCGGTAGTATCAGGAGATAAATAAGCCTGGTCCCAATTTCACGATAACTCTTCAGGGAATGCTTAAGTAAATTCTTAGGAGTATGTATATTATGTTATTCTGCTTTTCACGAACAAACGGAAGTATTTATACGTATTTAGTTAAGCGAAATAACGTTCTTATTTCACAAATATGTGTCACTACTTTGCACATCAAGTCCTCACGGCGCACTTGCTTTGGGGAGATATCTTTCATAATATGGACTTAAAACGACATGGTTAAGTGTAATTATAAGTAATTTCGTACAAAATATGAGCGTATTTTCGTGAAATGTGCTAAGTAGTCATATTTTTGATGATCATATGCGGTGTTAAATAATTCAAAGCTTCTTCGTCTGAAAATGAATATTAAAAATGTCGCTAGTTCAATAATTTCGCATAAACATCCAGAAAGGTTATATGTAAAAAAGTCCGCTTCTACAATATATTGCGATACATAGATAAAGGATATATTTAAAAAAAAATACTATTACAAGACATACAGGTTTTAATATATTTCAATAACGGTGCATGTATACTAGTGCTAGAAGTTTTCAAAAACATATTTGAAAACTTCATTATCGACGCATTTTAAATTGCATCAATCTAATGGTACATACTGTTATATGTTGCTGAAGTAAAACAATATATCGCGGTACATATTGTTATATGTTGCTGAAGTATAACAATATATCGCGGTACATATTGTTATATGTTGCTGAAGTATAACAATATATCACGGTACATACTGTTATATGTTGCTGAAGTATAACAATATATCGCGGTACATATTGTTATATGTTGCTGAAGTATAACAATATATCGCGGTACATACTGTTATATGTTGCTGAAGTATAACAATATATCGCGGTACATACTGTTATATGTTGCTGAAGTATAACAGTATATCGTGGTACGAATATGTTGCTGAAGTATAACAATATATCGCGGTATTTACTGTTATATGTTGCTGAAATATAACAATATATCGCGGTACATACTGTTACATGTTGCTGAAGTATAACAGTATATCGTGGTACTAATATGTTGCTGAAAAATAACAGTATATCGTGGTACTATTCAAGAGTATCGGGACACCCCTATTACATATACGGTCGGACCTCCTTTATTCGACAACCTTCGGTCCGAACACTCGGTATTATCCGAAATAAATATCATATCCCGGTTTTTCTTCTTATGTACATCCAATCAATTGTAGACTCTGCGAGGCAGGTCATGTATTACGAATTTTGCATTCTGTTTAATAACCCAAGTTTATTTGGTAGATGATTTTAATTTAACGATCAATAAACAATACCTCTTTTTTTCTACAACCAGCTGTCACCACTACAACATCTCCCACATCAATACTTTGCTCCACAAAACAAACCTGAAAATTACACCCCAAAAAAATCAGAATATAAACTCGAATGCATATACACTTGGTTTGATTTTATTCACTGAGTAATTTATTATATATACACAATGTTGACTATAAAATGGGGAGCTTGTTCCATAAGTCTTCACAAGTTATTAAATTACAGTAAAACTTCACTTAAAGACCAACTCAATAATAAGACCACCTCAAAATTAAGAGTCCATTTCATTGTTTTGCTCCTCATTCAACATCGATATTAAGACCACTTCAATATCAAGATCAGTTTTCAAAGGTCCCAAGGGTGGTCTTATTATTGAGGTTTTACTGTACATTAAATACTCTCGATGGCAGTTTGTTTGGCTGTTTAACCAGTACCTGCACTTAATTTCAAGGATAATGAAGCTCACAGCTCAACCTCGCTCAAGGCTGGACTCGAGCTCCCGACTTCCTCTCCCCATCGGCCACTACGCCTCATCCATCACTTTAATACTTTTACAACTTACAATGATGTGTATGGCTGTGTTATGCCATAGAGTATATCAGGTATTGTTTTAAACAGGCACAACGTCTCTATGTTTAATGATTTTCACCAACACAAGAATGTGAAAACTAACTTTAATAAATTGATTTTTAATGTTGATTTAAGTCACATAAACAGCCAGGGTAATGTAGTGACTATTCCAGTTATCAGAGTGGAGAGAGACACCTGGTCCTTGCGTAAGCCAGCTTGATGGCGTCCTCACTTACACATTCTATATCGGGATATAACAGGATTCGAACCCGCAGCGGTGAGGAGCAAGTGATTTGAGTGTCAGCGACAATAACTACTCGACCATGGAAGACGTACTAAATTGCATGTTTGTATGTGACAAAATACATCGAAATAATGATCACCTGATTAACTGCATCGCACAACTCCATTTCATCACACAATTCGATACTTGGAGCTTTATAGCATTTTAAGCATTTTATAATATCGTGTCCGTAACCTGAAATGTATCTACTGTTGGACCTCGTTCATTCGAATTCAACTGGCCCGAATTGTATTCGAATAATACATGGTTTAGAATAGCCCATTTCAATTCGACGTGCCTAAAAAATACATCGGGACCTGGGCCCGTATTCACAAACGTTTTAAGACTGAATCTCAGACTGAGACTTTATATTTTGGTAAAACATTGCAAAAGTGTAGAGTGAGTAACAAGAAATATTCAGGCAAAATTGTATGATGAAAACGAAATGCTTGTAAATTTATTTTTTGCAATTTTAAAGCCTAAGTCTGAGATTCAGACTTTAAACGTTTGTGAATACGGGCACTGATATCTATATTGGATGATACCAAGCACTCGGATATAAGGTTATCGAATAAACGAGGTCCGACTGTATTTTTTATCAGCTTTCTTCCTAGGAAATCATGACCATTACACATGGTATTACAATTACACAGAGGTATAATCGTAAAAGAAAACACAGGGCGCTAGCATTTAATGATAAATACAACTGTATACATTTTTGGTTAAAACAATGGTAAGAATATGCTGTAAGTAGTACGTGTCATTTCAATTACCGTTTATAATATGTAACATTTTAAAACCATCACATACAAGACAAGTAGATAAGCTGAATGCGTTGATAAATTTTGTCTTACTTCGACTCAATATTCAAGGACTTGTATTTTTTTTTGCATGCGCGATTAAATAAAACATTTAAAAGCGGGTTGACTTCTGTTTAAATTAAAACAATTTGAAGTCACTTTTCAGGGTAGATTCTAATAAATTAATTTGAGACTTAAAACTGAAGTGAAGCAAACAGCATCGTGTTGTGAAATGCACTTTTATACGTATCGTAACCATGGTAACACTATCACAAATATAATGAGAATAGAAAGTCTATATTTAAAGATGTATCTGGCCTATATGAACCCTAAGTTTTTAATGGGCTTCATCCAGTATTGTTGTTACATAGGCTAAACATCGTTAATAAGAATCATTGTAATGTATAAGCGATTAAAACGATCTTGTTTTATCTTAATACTAACAGACAAAACATGTAGAAGTTAAAAAAACTGGAATGACAAACTTCTTGTTTTCGACAAATACAGAGGACTACATGCATATTTACAGATTTTTGAACTAGATACAGTATATTTGTCATGTTTGTCTAGGTAAACAAATGAACAAAATAAATGTGCATAATATAACTTTAAGTAGAAAGTCAAAGGAGAATCACATTGGTATTATTGTGAAAGAAAAGAGAGAGGATATGTAACTACAAATAAGTAACAGACATAGAAATTAAATTATACAATAATAACTGATAAATAAATCTTACCATCTGAAGGAATAAATAAAATGATCAGAAGATGCAAGACCAGCGCTGAAAAAGTTGAAAATCATCCTAATTATAACTTCAATAACAAGAAATGTCTTTAAATAAGAAATCTCTTGAAAAAAGATGGTCGGCGCAATTTGAAGGTTAAGATTTGTTGTGCAACATAAAAAATGCCGAAACGTAACGATTGCTAGTCACTCCTGATCCAAAATGGATTTCGGTAAATTCACCGAAATTCAGTGGATTTCGGTAATTAGCGTACCCCTTATCGAAAGGTTAACCAATCCGCGTCAAGGTTACAAACGTTGTTCGATTGAAGAGAAGTTGGTTTAGTGGTTAATGTAAGATTTGATTGGTTTACACAACACTGATATGCAAATAGCAAAGCCATGTTAGTACGGCTGCGCCGAACAAAGATGAGCTGCGTAGATAGAATCATGTCTAAACAATCGCCCTATTTCGGCACTCTGATTTCGCAAGAGGGGTACGCTACGGGAAAGTGAATTATCTTTTCGAGACACCCCGTTTGGTGCCTCTCAACTTAAAACATGAACCAATCAAATCGTCTAATTTGTTGGTCAAAATCAATATTATACACCTACGCCGAATAAAAAGAACACTCCATAAGAAAGAAAACATACTCTTACAAATTATACACTTGTAAAGACATCTGACATTTATAGAGTTGTTAGCATATCAATGTAAATGTCAGATTCTACAAATATAAGCACACACCATTATGGCGTCATTGTATTTTAGTATCGACAAGGACAGTGCTTTAAAGTTTGATATTATCATATCTATTTCAGAACTACATCTAATTGTCTGTAACTAGTTAACTTACTATCTTAATTGAAATTTACTTCAGTATACATGTGTATTTCCGTTCGTATATTCGTGTCATTTATAACTTCACCAATATTAAGTTTGTTTTTATCGTTTTTTTCATAATGTTTGAACATGTGTTTCAGTTATATATGGCGGTCAATCGACCAAACTAGTTTGCTTTGTATTAAGTTTTAACCAGTCCTTATGCAAGCAAGTGACAACTTCTCCACGTGAAGGACATGACCTACCCAACCTTAACCTCTCGGATACCAGTCAAAAGCTCTACCAACTGAGCGAACATCCCGGATACCAGCCCAAAGCTCTACCAACTGAGCAAACCTCTCGGATACCAGCCAAAAGCTCTACCAACTGAGCAAACCTCTCGGATACTAGCCAAAAGCTCTACCAACTGAGCAAATCTCTCGGATACCAGCCAAAAGCTCTACCAACTGAGCGAACCTCCTGGATACCAGCCAAAAGCTCTACCAAATGAGCAAACCTCCCGGATACCAGCCAAAAGCTCTACCAACTGAGCGAACCTCTCGGATACCAGCCAAAAGCTCTACCAACTGAGCGAACCTCTCGGATACCAGCCAAAAGCTCTACCAACTGAGCGAACCTCTCGGATACCAGCCAAAAGCTCTACCAACTGAGCGAAGCTCCCGGATACCTGCCAAAAGCTCTACCAACTGAGCGAATCTCTCGGATAACAGCCCAGAGCTCTACCAACTGAGCGAATCTCCCGGATACCAGCCAAAAGCTCTACCAACTGAGCGAACCTCCCGGATACCAGCCCAAAGCTCTACCAACTGAGCGAACCTCCCGGATAACAGCCACAAGCTCTACCAACTGAGCGAACCTCCCGGATAACAGATCAAAGCTCTACCAACTGAGCGAACCTCTCGGATACCAGCCAAAAGCTCTACCAACTGAGCGAAGCTCCCGGATACCAACCCAAAGCTCTACCAACTGAGCGAACCTCCCGGATAACAGCTCAAAGCTCTACCAACTGAGCGAACCTCCCGCATACCAGCCCACAGCTCTACCAACTGAGCAAACCTCCCGGTTACCAGCCCAAAGCTCTACCAATTGATATTTCAATATTAGTGCCAAAAATATCGACGAATAAATCAAGTGTAAATTAGGAATGCTAACGCAACAATCTGGTAAGGTATAATTAAAATGGGCATGCTGTCGAAAGGATGGCCCCTCCAAACATTCAGCAGCTCTCTAGAGGAATACATACAAAAGTGCCTACAGTACTTTGATTTTTTATTCCATTGAATACTCGAGTCGATTTAGAATAATTTTATCAGCGGGTTTGAACGCAAATGTTTCTGTAAGGAAGTTATGGAGAACTCGTATACTTTTGTATATACAATAAAACCTCACTTAAAGACCACATCAAGAATAAGACCACCTCAATATTAGGAACATAATTTTCAATTCCATTTTCCATATTTTGTTCTTTATTCAACCTCAATAATAAGACCACCTCAATAAAAAGACCAGTTTTCAAGGGTCCCAAGTGTGGTCTTATTATTGAGGTTTTGCTGTACATAACTCACTATTTAGTGCGATACACAAATGTATAAATATATGTGTAATATTTATATAGCACGTGTGTTCTAGTTTAAAATGCATGCAGGAGATAATTACAAAATCTTTAAATAGATTGGGTCATTCATTAAAGAACAAAATTTAAAGCATATGATATCGTATCGTAAATTCCCTTATCACACGTTTCGGGACGTTTCATATTCTCTTTGATTCATATTTCCATAACAGCCAGATTCGTTTTTGTTTGTTTTCGAAAAAGAAATAAAATAATGTTTTCAAATGCTATATAAAATTACTGTTAAGCAGTTAAGTGTGAAGTTAGCTAGCTGTTAAGTTGATTTAAACGCCCAGTATATATACTGACCGTTTCCAAGGCTGTAAATCGCTGCGTGGTTATTATTTATATTTTTGTTTAAAGATGTATGTTATGTTCCCTTTTCCCATGTGCAGTACGTTTACTTGATATAATATTCATGTTCTCCCCCCCCCCCCCCCCTACGGCCTATTATTACTGACTTTCTTGACGCGTTCCGTGATGTATTATTTTAAACTACCCCTTGTTGTCCCCCTAAATTTTCCTTAATTATTTTTATGGCCGGCCAGACCCTTCATTTAGCCCCTATTCCCATACATGTTTGCTCTTGCACCTCCTCAGTGCCTAATGTGTTGTAGACATTGTCTTGTGTGTGTAGCGTTTCATGTAACAACTTAATCTCTCTTTTAAAATACTCCACTTTTTGCACGATTGTAGGCCAGAATTTTGTCATTTAGCAACTTTGATTTCTATCTAAAAACAGACGCACTTTTAGTTTATTTTGTACATGTAAGGTCATACTTCCGTAAGATAATAGAAAATGGGGACGAACAAATGATACTGTTAGACCATCGGCGTCACTGTTACGAGCAGTTAAAGAGCTACGGTGGTCATCCGACCCCGTTCCTTCACTTCCGTCCATTTAATTTCTGTCATTACATCTATGCGAAATGTCATTTTATCTTTTCCGTCCGAAGTTTATTGATACCAACCATTGTTAGCGTCGTCTTATTGTGTTTTGACATTCGGTGTATGCTCTCAAGTATCACGAACTATGAGCTATTATAAATTCAATAAAAAACTTATCTGAAGGAATAATTTTGTCAGTCTTTGAAAGATTAGAATAGTTTCCACAATCTATTTAGCACGACCAGAGCACGAAGAGGCGATTCCATTAACATTTCAATACAGAAATAAATTTAAAAGGGTTTGTCTTATACAAAATAGCGTAAACAGCATCAAACCAGAAAAGTAATTGGTAAGAAAATTATGTTGGTTTTGACAAAGAGACAAAACTGGTTCCTAAAATGATCACATTCATTGAATCTCAGCATTGACATGACGACATATTTTATGTAAAGTAACTTACTTACCAAAGCACATATAATTCCTGTACACCATGTTTTAAAGTTTCATTGATAAAACGGTCACTTTTCTTTCCTTATCTGTCCCATTATCTTACTAAACGATTGTTTGCATAGGCCGACCACCATGTTTGTTAAAACTTTATTTCGTTGTCGCAGAGCACGCGGCAACTAAATAATTCTGCTTCGTCGGATCTTCTACGTAACATAAACCCTTTGTCATCTTCCGTTTCATAGCTTGTATCAACAGTCCTATGAATAGTAATTTTACAGTTTGCATAGTGAATGTTCTAGTTTACGAAAGAATTAAGATTATCATCTTGTTTGGGTCACTAGACCTTTAGACTACGTAAAGTAAATATTGTTTCACATGAACGTTTTGTTGTGTTTGAGTTTTATGTTGATTTCAACAGCAGTTTAGTAACAACCTGTGGTTAGTTCACCTCAAAGTAAGACTAAACTATTCTTCCGCATGCAACATCCGTACAAGAAATCTAAGGTGGAGGACTAATGACTATGAATGTATTATCTTTAGTCAAATTGTAAAAACACAGGAGCCATATCCGCGATTCGAACGAACGACCGTTGATTTGGAAACCGAATGAGCAAGTAGGGTGAACCAACACGATATTTAAACAGACAGAGCGTGCGCATGCGCATGCGTCTGCATGCACTGTGGAATGTGTGGGCACTTGGTCTGTGTTTGCTTAGTTGTTCTGTAAGTCATAAGATACAGTTAAATATTATCTAATATTTGTATATTAAAGGTATGTCAATTAGGTCATAAAATGGAACACACACGAGTTTAAAAGACCTAATTTCAAACCTATTTTATATTGAAACCATAAACAGTATCATTAAGATATGTAGCGCAATGTGATCATATTTCAAGTGCTGATAAGATCCTTTCGACAAAATTTTACGAAAACACGTTAGCATAATTACTTTATTTAATTAATATATTGTATTTGATCTGTGAAGTACATATTAACTCATGAATGTGATTTACACAAGGTTTTGACGGTATTTTTAACAAAGTTTATCTTCTTCTTTTTATAATCAATGTTAATTTCACTTGTGATGTGCTCGGACATCTTAACATGTTATTTCAGCCTAAGATCTCCTCTGTGGTATTATGCCCCGTACTCACCGCTGATCTGAGTACCTCGATCTCCCACACCACCCACATTTTGCGAACAAGCTCGACCAGGTGTTTGGTCGGGGGTATACACGACGGACGAGGACCTCTGCCAGACCTGTAGTGGACCATACTAGATAAACTCAAGACCCTTCCAGACCACATCAAGACCACTTGCAAACACACATCCCGACTTCTACTTCTAATTCTTATAACCATTATGCCCCGTTCTCAGCGCCGATCTGAGTACCACGATCACCCCGACCGGCCAAATTCCGCGACCAAACTCGACCAGATGTTTAGTCGGGGTCTACACGACGGAAGGGGAACTCTGCCAGACCTGTAGTGGGCCATACTAGATCAACTCAAGACCCTTCCAGACCACTTCGAGACCACTTGCCGACACACATCCCGACTTCTATTCGACCTCTACTAGACCTCTACTAGACCTTCCTGACCCCTTCCTGATGTCTACCCGATCTACATGACCAGTCCGACCTTTTCTCGATCTCTACCCGACTTATACCCGACCATGTACTATCGGGCACGAACAGCAGCAGACTAGGTATAAAACTATAGTATTTTGCTCGGTATTCAGTTGACCAAAGACTATCGAAGAAGCAACATCATGGAAGTTGAGCAGCAGTCACTATACAGACGTTGGTTAGAGGTTGCCATACAGCTAGCCACTATTCTAGCTGAGGAGGAACAACAGGAAGAGACTCTGGCTGAGCTTCAATGCAGATGAATAAGACGTATGAGTGTACCACGTCGCAATGCTATCTGGTGTAGGCAGTGGCTGGCACGTAGGCCACTATATGGACAGACTGTATGGACAGTATGAACAACTCCTGCAAGAACTCAACCGTGAATACCCTAATGGTTATAAGAATTTCCTCAGAATGGATGCTGATTTGTTTGGGGAGTTTGGGGAGTTTGTTGACCGTATATCACCAAGAATGAAAAAGCAAGACGCCAACAACGTAATTATACAACTATTTTCTTTTCTATTTTTCTTCTCCCGAACTAATGGGCGTATTGATCCAAAACCACGGCGGCCATCTTAAAAATCTAAATTCTTTTTGTCACTTGAAATAGTTATATTAATATCTAATTACATAATTTATAATTTGTTAAACTGTTTCTATTGTATACACAGTTAAACTATGTAGAAAACAAGACACATTGTTATCTAATTTTAGAACTGTAATTTATAATTTGTACAACTTTTTCCATTTTAAGGCAAGCCCTGGAACATGGATTTAAGTTGGCTGTTACCCTTCGCCACCTTGCAACTGGTGCTTCCTATGCAAATATGTTGTACTCCTTCCGGTTGCTAAGAACACCATGTGCGTCTTCATACCAGAAGTGTTAGAAGCCATCATTCAGGAGTACGCAGAGGAGGTACTGCCACCTGTCATCACCCCTGAGCAGTGGAAGGAGATTGCCGATGATTTCCAAACCAAGTGGAACTTTCCTCATGCCTGTGAGGCAAGCATGTCCGTATAAAGAATTCCAAGGACTCTGGTTCACTGTTCTGTTATTACAAGGGTTTATAATTTTTCAATGATATTAATCGCAGACGTCGATGCAAAATACAAGTTCATCCGTATCAGTGTCGGAGCTAATGTCAATGCCTTTAATGCTCATCTGTTTAACAGCTGTGAACTCAAGAACCTGCTAGAGCAAGATAACCTTGGGGTCATCAATGTAGGCAGCGGGTGGGCTATTTCCCTTCTCTTTCTTCCCATTGGCAGGGCGATCTGTAGCAGAAGGTAGATGTAGTTTTAAGGGAATCCCGACAAGAAATGCCCGCTGTGACATTGACCCTTGAATAGAATATCGAGGTGGTCGGGTATGATCGGGAAGATGTCGTGTATGTTCGAGTTGAGATCGGGTGCGGTCTGTAAATTATCGAGTTGGTCGAGTAAATGCACCTAATTGGAGTCGTACAAGATCGAGTACAGATCGTGTACAGGTCTAGTTGATCGAGTACAGGTCGGTTAAGAATATGTGACTAGATGTATTCCCGATGAACTAGACATTGTACACGAGTAAACACGAGTTTACCAGAGCGCTACAAGATGTATTTCATACCGCTTCCAGACCGTCTGGCTTCTCCAGCGCTATTTGTTTGACATGTCAAAAAAAATCGAGTTGAAAACCCGATCACTACCGACCAAGGTAGACCGCTGCAGACCGGCCGGGACACCCCTGCAGACCGATGGAGATCATTTCACGACCGCATGATCGAGTTCGATCGAGGTACTCAGATCGGCGGTGAGAACGGGGCATTAGGATCTTCACGATTGATTTTTTGAAGGAGTTGTTCATACTGTCCTTACAGTGGGCTACGTGCCAGCCACTGTCTACACCAGATAGGCTTGCGACGTTGTACACGCCTACGTCTTATTCCTCTGCGTTGAAGCTCAGCCAGAGCTTCTTCATGTTCTTCCTCCTCAGCTAGAATAGTGGCCAGCTGTATGGCAACCTCTAACCAACGTCTATATAGTGCATGCTGCGCAACTTCCATGATGTGGCTCTAGTCGACTGAATACCAACAAATTATAGTTTTATCCATAGTCTCCTGCTAACTTGCGATCGTGCCCGATAGTACATGGTCGGGTATATGTCGGGTGTAAGGCGGGTAGAGGTCGAGAATAGGACGGGCTGATCGTGTTGATCGGGTAGATATCGGGAAGGGGTTGGGAAGGTCGAGTAGAGGTCGAGTAGAAGTCGGGATGTGTGTCTGCAAGTGGTCTTGAGTTGATCTAGTATGATCCAATACAGGTCTGGCAGAGGTCCCCTTCCGTCCAGTATACCCCCGACCAAACACCTGGTCGAGCTTCACCATATAAAGCGTATAGGTTAGTTGATTGTTTCACGCAGAGTAATCTTCTACAAAATTAGAGACAATTGATTCAAAATTTGGGCTCACGTGACTACCCCAAACTTCCGCTGAGTACGTGAGTATTGGAAGAACGAGCGAATCAAACAAATTTAGTTTCTGTGATATAGGAAGTTCTAATTGATTACATACAATAAATAAATTATGTAAAGAATATGATGCATGTTGGGCATTGTGTTTTTGGGTACGATTCCAATTTCCATTTTTGAAAAGATAATAATTATTATATACTTAGATATTTGAAGGATTCTACAATTTCTATTTTAGTATTACATGTATACAGAAAAAAGTCATAATTGGTATGTTTACCATTTTCGAAAATCATAATTTTTGTTTTCGTTACATTGATTTTTAAGTTCCAAGTAATACAATATAGATCTATGTCGTTTAAAATTGATTGTAACGACTCTGGGTCGTGTGAGAAAACAACGGCAAAGCAAAGCATCGTCGGCAAATAATAAAAGGAATAGTTGTACATCATCAATAGTTAGTATACCGTTTATATTTGAGTTGATATGTGAAAGGATATCATTAAGAAAGAATAAACACAATATGCTGCTAGCAGTATCTCCCTGTTTTACACCAATCTTTAACGTTATTCGACCAGATTCATGGACTTATAGTTAACAGATGATTTGACATTTAAATACTTAGACTTCAAAGCGTTGATGAGCTTTGTGCTAATATTTTCATTCAGAAGTTTTCTCCATAATAACAATATATACATGTAGCGCTCGACTTGTTACTTAATTCTGAAACAACTTGCCTGACTCGAAACGATTCACGGACATATTGTGTCAGGGTACTCAGTTTAGTGTGTTCAGAAAATATAGCTGGCAGCGACAAACATAACTTATTTGGCAACGTTTCATTAAGTGTTAAAGAGCAGACATATCCTTCGACGGAAATAGTATTCTATATGCTTGATTAACATTACGCGTAATTGACTACGAGCAAGGGAAATACCACAGAACATGTGCTCTGAATGCAATTTAACTTCATAATTATACCTTAAACAAGTGCTCTTAGTCTGTGTCTGTTATTTATTGCTGTTAGATGGTATGTCTATATTTACACTGTGTGTACCCCGAATACAAAATGTGAATATATTGACTTTTCTAAACCTTCTTGTTCCATTTTATTTGAAATGAGGCAATAACGCAAGTATTAGAAACGATGTCATGATTAACATAGACAGTCGTCACCATATCTGTGGGTTCCTTGACTGGTTATACAATATTCCACAACATTAGTCAAGCGACGTCATTGATATGCAAACGAATTTCGAAGGTATCATATGATAAAATCATTAAACTGGATATACCGACACCATTATCGTTCAGTGTTTGGATAATTGTGTCGCTGTACTGTATGAATAAATGCCGAGAATAAAATCGTACAGTAAAAGTAATATTAGGAATAAGTGCTTTGAAATTAGAATTATAAATAAATTCAGTAATACATTTGAAGCTCCGATGTGAGCTTATAAAACAACGTATATTTATGATTTTTTATGAAAAGACATCAGCTTAATCATCTTCCAATTTCATTGAACAGTATACGCTAGTCATAGATTGCCGCCGTGTCTTACCTGAAAGGCCTGTGCAATACAACTTTCTGCACACAGGTAAAATTTAAATGATTGCGGTTCAATATGATCTAAACATAAATATTGATACCTGCAACATTCAAAGCGTTTAGCGAGCGCTAAAGTTAAAAGCAACACATTTAGCAAAATTATCCATGTGTTTGACAAAACATGTGTTTAACGCGTTACGTATTTGTGTTCTAGTGTTATTCTTCAAAGCAATTGGCTTCACATCGGGATTAAGACTCAGACGGTTGAATGAAAAAATAGATCTTTTAGAATCTAGACTTAATTTTGAAAATGCACAAAGACACACAGATTATGAAGATATAATTTCAAAGTTAAGCGAAATTACGACGAAATTGGATAAATGGGAAGAAAATCCGAGTTTTCATAAAACTAGAGTGGATACAATGGAAGAAAATGTCAAAGTCAGAGATGATGCAAAAAGTGATTCATATAATATTATGAATGATCAATTACGGTATTTGATAAACGGAATGAAGGAAGAAAAGCGATTAAATGGAATGATAAGACGAAAAGTACCAAGAATTGAACGTGAATTTAATGAAACGAATCATCGAATGAAGAGAGAAATTTTCCGACTTGATTCAGAAATCGCCATGAATAACTTAGCATCGAAAGAACACTTTGAAAAGTTAAGTCATGCTATTGAAGGTTTGGTAAGATATAATGAGAATATATGTCATGGTCTTGATTTAATGGTGACAGCCAATGAGGAAAAATATGTGATATTACGCAATGAGATTGACGATTCGATCAAGAAACGATGCAATTTAGATAGCGTCGAACATTTGGCGGAAACCGCCATGGAACAGTTATGGTCAAATATATCCCTGTCTTTTGAGGAGACGTATTTCAAACCTCCTCCGATAACATCTTGTAAAGATGCACATTCTAGAGGAAACAAAACAAACGGTGTATATACAATAAATGATCATACTGATGGCAATGCAATTACGGTATATTGCGATCAGGCCACAGATGGTGGTGGATGGACAGTTTTCCAACGACGCATGGACGGAGAAGTCGATTTCTTCAGGGATTGGGTGAGCTACAAAATGGGATTTGGTAATCTGACAGGGGAATTTTGGCTTGGAAATGACTATTTAAGTGCAATGCTGGGACGTGGAAAACATGAGCTGCGTATCGATATGGGAGATTTTGAGGGAAATCGAGCATATGCCAAATATAGCTCATTCCGCATTGAACCTGAAACAAGTAACTATACACTGCATGTCAATGGGTTTAGTGGTGATGCCGGGGACTCACTTGAATATCATAATGGTCAGAAATGTTCAACCAAAGATTTAGATTTAGACAAATCTTCAGCTAGTTGTTCAGAATTATACAAAGGAGCGTGGTGGTATAATAATTGTCATCAATCAAATCTGAATGGTTTATACCACAGTTCTTCTAGAGATGGAAATGAAGATGGTGTAATTTGGAGAGGTTGGAAAGGTCCATCGTATTCGCTAAAATTCGTTGAAATGAGGTTTCGCTTGATATAGGAATCACAAAATTCACTTAATTTAATTCTTATATTTAGTTTTCCACTAACCGTTCCATACTCGATAACAAATTTTTAATGTAGTAGTTTATCTTTCATGTGGATGTTCGAAGCGTAGACTGTGTATAATCTATGGTAAATAATCATTGTAGAGATACATTTATATTTTTACGAGAACATTTATGGTTTTGGGAAAAAGGGGAAATCTGTAAAAGACAACATGAGAAGGGTTGGTTTCTGTTGGAAAAATGATGAGGTGTACATCTTATAACTGATAATTGACAGTTGTCATTGTTTCATTTTTGTTCATCGTGATTATGTTACAACATGTCAAACATAGCAAGCAATACTCTATGTGTCTCGTACAATACCCTAATTCAGCGGTAGTTTTACAAATTTGGAATTGTTTGTATGTATTTGTATGCATTCTTTTTCATACAGCATGAGGACATTCTTTAATAAAATAGCTCTTAATAATTAGATTATTAACATACATATGCTTTAACTTCGCCAATGCTTGACGGAGTTGCATAAAGAAGGTTTCGTAAGAAAGGTAACTACTCATGCCTAGAATTCGTTGTATTTCATAGATATATTTTGATGTTCTAAACGCAATTTTTGACGCGGAAATGGTTAGGGGCGAAAAGCGTCAGACTATATGTACAAGCGACCAAGGGGACACTCGTTACAATCTGGGGGACATATATGCCCTATGGTGGGTGAATGTTGCTTTATATCATCAAATGAGTTTAGGTCACTTGAATAAATAATGTACTTACTTACATATCATTTAATATACGCAGCATCGTCCTATTAACTTTGGGATATTTATATTTTGTATTTTCGACAAGAAAATCCATCTGTTATACCGGCATCAATAAATTTGTTTCAATGAAAGTCATATTTAAATGAACAAGTGCATTTAGTTCCATATATATAGAGCCTCAAGAAATTTCTACCATGTACATTTCTACGCTTATTATTTTAATGGGGACAATACTTAGAGGTTATAATTCATTGCTAGTGCACTCTACTGTGATATTGGCATTCTATGATAGGTATAACACGGACCGGCAATCCGTACAACCGGGTTCGATTCCCGGTAGCGCCATTGACCGATTGTTCGTGTTCATCAAAATATGACTTTATTTCAATATTACTACAGCTGGTGTTACGTGCTGTGTGGCGGATGTAAAAATTCGCCCCGTACTTCGTCCAATGTGAAGTTAACCATAATCAACCTTATATAACTTAAATTAAATTAGCACGAACATGACGTTAGGTAGCTGTGGTGTAATGGTTAGCATAACGGACCGGCAATCCGTAGACCCGGGTTCGAATCCCGGTAGCGCCATTGACGGATTTTTCGGGTTCCTCAAAACAGAGTACGCTATTATCGTCCTGTTATGTACTGCATGTGTTGAACTCAAGTGTATTGTACCTTAAAGTCCCAATAAGGGTCACAATAATCGTTCATTTAAAAACATCTTCCTTATCGAAAATATTCCCGTATTTAAGTGTCCCCTATAACTTAGTTTTTCACATATTTTTGCTTTAATGAAATTTGTCAGTTTTACGGAATTGCCTGATTCAATACAAATATTATTACCTCTGTGTATTCAGATTATAAACAAACACTCTATCTTGTAACATTTTACAAAGTGATAAAGAGCAGCAACGCTTGTGTGTATAATATTTATACCTGTATATCACCCTTGTCAATGAAAAGGTCTATATCTGTGTTTTTTATCTTTTTTTCGTGAATTTATATAGCCTATCTGTCTGTAAAGATACATGGAATGCTAAAGTTTAATTTACTTTGCTTGTTTAAATTGAGAAATAAAAGTTGATTATGCAATTTTGCAATATATTACAAGAATGCTTTAGTTATAAGAAATAATGTACTGAATAATATAAACTTATGTATTTATATAAATTGATGTATTTATATTGTTTTTCTGCGACTGTTAGTGAATAAGCTTTAAAATAACTTGAAAAATGAAGTATATTCCCTATGCAAACTCGTAAAAACTTTGTGTATACAGTAAAACCTCAATAATAAGTGCACCCTCGGGATCCTTGAAAACAGGTTTTCTTATTGAGGTGTTCTTAATCTTGATGTTGAATAAAGAGCACAACAGTGAACATGGACTTGACAATTGAGGTCTTAATTTTGAGGTGGTATTATTATTGAGGTGGTCTTTATGTGAGGTTTTACTGTATATTTATATATATGAAATGTTTTATATACGTAGATGCTGTACTGTGTATACATATAATATTGGTTCTGTTATGCTCTGCTGCTCATAACCTTCCTATTCGATGTTTGTTCAGTAAACCTATTTCATAAACATATTGTGTTCTTGTTGTATACAACCTAATTGTAGAACAGGGGTTATCAGCCATATTACATATGCTTGCCATTTCGATTACAATGACAATGCACAGAATAGTTGTGGGATATCTTTCATGTGCATATACATAAATTATATACATGTATAATGGGACATCTTTCAAATGCATATACATAATGGGACATCTTTCTTGTGCATATACATATATACATGTATAATGGGACATCATTCAAATGCATATACATATACATAATGGGATATCTTTCTTGTGCATATACACATACATATACATATACATAACGGGACGTCTTTCATGTGCATATATGTTATAGGTCAAATATGGATAAGGAGTTTGTACCTGATACAAAAACCAAATGAAATCAGACTAGCAATACGTACTGTCCTGCGTTGTAGTAAGAAATGTATTCTATACATGGTCATCTGGTTGGAAGTTTGCATTTCAGGTTTGATATACCATAAATTCCTCGCGTTGGACCTGATATTTATTTCGGATGATACCACGTAATCGGGTAAAAGGTTATTGAACAAACAAGGTCCGACTGTATATATAATGGGACATCTTTTTCATGCACATATACGTATATTACACTAGGTCAATCATAGATTAGGAGATTTCCGCTACTCGGTGATTCATAGATTTGGAGATTTCACCTTATACACAAACTGAATAGAAACATAATAACACTATGAAATGGCCTGTATTATTGTAATATTTGTTTATACATACATGAAGAAAGAAATACATTGCGTGATACGTGAATTATACGTCCATATTGATTGTTCTGATTGACTGGCTGTCTGGTGTTATATTTTCGCGTCCGAAACTGGCATAAACCTTGTACGTTCTTAGCTTAAATTTCATGGAAAAGTGTATGTTAGCAATTGATTGCCGCCGTGTCTTACCTGAAACGTCTGTGTCATTGCTTTACCAATACAATTTTCTGCACACAGGTAAACTTTAAATGATTGCGGTTATGCCTGAACTAAACATAGATATTGCTACCTGCAACATTCAAAGCATTTAGCATGCGCTGAAGTTAAAAGCAAAACAGTTAACTTACATTTAACAGTTATCCAAGCGATTAAGAAAATGGAATATAACGTGTTACGTATTTGTGTTCTAGTGTTATACTTGCAAGCAGTTGGCTTTACATCGGGATTAACGCTCAGACGGTTGAGTGAAAAAATCGATGTTTTAGAATATAGACTTAATTTTGAAAATGCACAAAGACACAAAGATTATGAAGATATAATTTCAAAGTTAAGCGAAATTACGACGAAATTGGATAAATGGGAAGAAAACCCGAGTTTCTCTGAAAATAGAGTGGATACAATGGAAGAAAAGATCAAAGTTAGAGGTGAGGCAAAAAGTGATTCATATAATATTATGAATGATCCATTACAGTATTTGATAAACGGAATGAAGGAAGAAAAGCGATTAAATAGAGTAATAAGACGAAAATTACCAAGAATTGAACGTGAAATTAATAAATTGAATGGTCGAACGAAGAGAGAACTTTCGCGAATTGATTCAGAAATCGCCATGACTAACTTAGCATCTAAAGAACACTTCGAAAAGTTCAGTCAAGCTTTTGAAGGGTTGGTTAATAGTAATAATGGACAGTTTGAAAATATTAGTCATGGTCTTGATTTGATAGTGACTACACATGACGAAAACATTTTGAGATTACGTAATGAACTTGACGATTCGATCACGAAACGATGCAATTTGGATAGCGTCAAACATTTTGCGGAATCCTCCATGGAACGCTTATGGTCAAATATATCCCTGTCATTTGAGGAGACGTATTGTAAACCTCCTCCGATTACATCTTGTAAAGATGCATATTCTAAAGGGTACACAACAAACGGTGTATATACAATAAATGATCATGTTGATGGCAATGAAATTAAGGTATATTGCGATCAGGCCACAGATGGTGGTGGATGGACTGTTTTCCAACGACGCTTGGACGGTGAAGTCGATTTCTTCAGGGATTGGGCGAGCTACAAAATGGGATTTGGTAATCTGACAGGGGAATTCTGGCTTGGAAATGACTATTTAAGTGCAATGCTGGGACGTGGAAAACATGAGCTGCGTATAGATATGGGAGATTTTGAGGGAAATCGAGCATATGCCAAATATAGCTCATTCCGCATTAAACCTGAAACAAGTCACTATACACTGCATGTCAATGGGTTTATTGGTGATGCCGGGGACTCACTTGAAAATCATAATGGTCAGAAATTTTCAACTAAAGATTTAGATTTAGACAATTTGTCAGATAGTTGTTCAGAAAAATATAAAGGAGGGTGGTGGTATAATAGGTGTCATTTCTCAAATCTGAATGGTTTATACCACAGTTCTTCTAGTGATGACAATCAAGATGGTATAATTTGGAGAGCATGGAAAGGTCAACATTATTCCCTAAAATTCGTTGAAATGAAGTTTCGCTTGATATAGGAAACACAATATTCACTAAGTAAAATTCCTATGGTTAATTGCCACTAGTCGTTCCGTAAATTATAATCAAGATGGCGTAATTTGGCATGGTTGGAAAGGTACATCGTATTCGCTAAAAGTCTATGAAATGAAGTTTCGCTTGATATAGGAATCACAAAATTCACTTAGTTTAATTCTTATATTTAGTTTTCCACTAACCGTTCCATACTGGATAACACGTTTTTAATCTAGTAGTTTATCTTTCATGTGGATGTACGAAGCGTAGACTGTGTATAACTGATGGTAAATAATCATTGTAGAGATACATTTATATTTTTACGAGAACAATTATGGTTTTGGGAGCTAAGGGGAAAGCTGTAAGAGGAAACATGAGAAGTGTTGAGATTCTGTTGGAAGAATGATGAGATGTACAGCTTATAACTGATAATTGACAGTTGTCATTGTTTTATTTATGTTCATTGTGATTATATTACAACGTGTCTAATATAGCAAGACAAATCTTCAGCTAGTTGTTCAGAAAAATATAAAGGAGGGTGGTGGTATTATAATTGTCATTACTCAAATCTGAATGGTTTATACCACAGTTCTTCTAGAGATGATAATCAAGATGGTGTAATTTGGCATGGATGGAAAGGTTACAGTTATTCACTAAAATTTGTCGAAATGAAGTTTCGCTTGATATAGGAATCATTTAAGTCACTAAATAAAATTCTTATATTTAGAATTCCACTAACCGTTCCATACTGGATAACAAGTTTTCAATCTAGTAGTTTATCTTTCATGTGGATGTACGAAGCGTAGACTGTGTATAACTGATGGTAAATAATCATTGTAGAGATACATTTATATTTTTACGAGAACATTTATGGTTTTGGGAGCTAAGGGGAAAGCTGTAAGAGACATGAGAAGGGTTGAGATTATGTTGGAAGAATGATGAGATGTACAGCTTATAACTGATAATTGACAGTTGTCATTGTTTCATTTTTGTTCATCGTGATTATATTACATCCTATCTAACATAGCAAGCGATACTCTCTGTGTATCGTACAATATCCTTATTCAGCGGTAGTTTTACAAATTTGGAATTGTTTGTATGTATTTGTATGCATTCTTTTGATACAGCATGATGACATTCTTCAATAAAAAGCTCTTTATAATAAGATTATTAACATACACATGTTTTAAGTTGCATACATACATGTATATTCATTGGGTCTTGCAGCGCTTTTGTATATTTATACCTGTATATATAACCCTTGTCAATGAAATAGTCTATATCTGGTTTTTACCTTTTTTACTTGAATTTATATATATATCTGTAAAGATACATGGAATGTTAAAGTATAATTCACTTTGCTTTTCTAATTTGAGAATTAAAAATTGATTATGCAATTTAACAATATGTTACAAGAAAGCTTTAGGTATAAGAAATAACGTTATATTGTTCATCTTCAACGTTAAGTGCATACGTTTTTACATATCTTAACAAATGTAATATATTCTCTATGCAAACTCCTAAACACTTTGTGTAAACAATAAAACCTCAATAATAAGACCGCCATCGGGACCCTTGAAAACTTGTCATCTTATGGAGTTGTTCCTAATCTTAAGGTTGAATATCGAGCAAAACAGTGAAAATGGACTTGAACATTGTGGTCTTAATTTTGAGGTGGTCTTATTATTGAGGTGATCTTTAGGTGAGGTTTTACTGTATATGTATATATATGAAATGTTTTATTAACGTTGATGCTGTACTTTGTACAAGTCTAGATATAATATTGGTTCTGTTATGCTCTGCTGTTCAAAACCTTCCTATTCGATGTTTGTTCAGTAAACCTTTTTCATAAACAAATTGTCTTCATGTTGTTTAAAACATTATAGTAGAACAGTGGTTATCAGCCATATTCGTATTGATTGCCATTTCGATTTCTACGACAAATCAGGCAATGAAAATGCCCATAATATTTGTGGGAGTAATTGGACTTATGAATACGGCAGGTTTGTCATTTATTTGCATGGAGTTTAAAATAGCTCAAGTAACTTTTATTGCTCATGGTTCATTTACTGTATATGAAATAAGATGAATCTATGACAGTCAGTCGTCAACATGTCCAAATTATGGTATTTTTGTACTTGTGAGAGACATGCATCAATCAACAACAGCCATTATTGCTTATACACACGAAAGTTTTTCTTATTGGTCACTTCATTTATCGTCATATTTGTTTCAAACATAACACAGCAGAATATAAGTTAACTAAATTTGTCTCACTTTATTCTTACCCATATCTCAATCTTTTACAACTTTATACTCACGCCGTACAATAAATCTGCTCGTGATTGTTTTTCTTGCAAATTGATAACACGCAGAAGCGTATGGTCATCGATTGGAAAAGCCGTGTTTTTTCAATGTTGTAATAGATATACTCCGGAATGGTATAAGTACGTGTATTTCCTTCTTATCCAGCGGTACAAATTACAATGTAACGTTAAAATCATGCTCGAATCGCATTAGAACCAAAGACAGTATTTAACGTTTGACCGAACTGCAATGGATAAAAATTACAGTGTGTTCGTACCTCTGGTAAAAACCCATTTAGTCTATTGAAGGCAGAGCAACAGCGTCATACAGAAATCATAAATTATTCACTAATGTTTGCTCTCCTTCAAATTCCGAGAATACATTTACTATTAACTATTCGTTACCTTCTATGGAACGTAATATTAAATATATCAGACACAAATACAGGTAGCTAAGGCAATATCCTTTTTGTGTATATCATTACATACGTACACTGTTCTCAGATAAGCGGACTGTCGATTATAATAAATAAATGTGATGAGATGAAATGAAATGACCTAACGAAAAATTCCAAGTATTCATTTTGCATTATCCATTCAAAATTGCAAACCTTGTTTTCACGATAAGTCGAAATAACTAAATTACACACATCATAATATATATATATACATGTGAAGCTTTAAAAAAAACTTTATTTGTCATGATGTTGATGCTAAATTAGAATGCAAAGCAACACGCAAGCTCTACTTATCAACACCATTTGCACCGTTGTAAATGATATATATATAAGCTGTTTCATTTAAAACGCTCATAGATAAAACACGGTGCAATTGTTGTTGATTAGCAGAGCATGTTGCTTTTGCATTCAAATTTAGCATCTGCAGTCTCATCGACACAAAGAGGAATTATCTGTAACAAGAAAAAACAATTCACATCTGTGTTTACGAAAGTGAGAAAGGTCTTATTTACAAGTCAGAACCTAAGTATGAGGGACATGCAATCCGGGTCCATACAGGAAGGGGCATAACAAAGAACAAAACAGACCGGGGGTACATATAGGGAGGGGACAGATGACAATACATATTAATAAACTTAATATAAATATTGATGAAAATAGCAGTAACGCATTGGAACGTTCAGTGACAACAACGTCACTGGACTGAACATGATATGCCTTCTACACTTGTAGCGACGATTTACAACATCGCCAAAATTACAAAAGGTGCCTAATGTATACAGTAAAACAACAATGATAATACCACCCCTGATATTCTTATTGAGGTTGAATAAAGACCAAAGCAGTGAGAATTGACTTGAAAATAGTTTGTTAATTTCGAGGTGGTCCTATTGAGGTGGTATTAAGTTCAGATTTGACTGTACTTAAATTTTGTCATAGTAACATAATTATGGATAATGTACATAACATATATCATCAAAAGTGATTAGTATAGGTTGTGTCACAATCGATGCAAAATATTTAAGCTTAAACATAATATATATTAATGGTATATAATATTAATTAGTGCGATCTTATCTGTTCCTGCAAAATGTGAAACATTAAGCGGAGACAATCAACATTGCGGTGTCGTATTATGATGGGTCTTAATTTCGAAGAGTTAGCAGGAACAGCATCGAACGTAGGTATATTTAATAATAATTGAATTTTCATACGTTCACACATTTTGTAAAATCCACAACAGTGCTCAAACATCCAGGGATCAATGCATTCCATAATTTAACTTGAACAGTGCTTGTCACATTCTTTATTGCCGCATGGAAACATGAAATATATAGACGAGATGATAGCCGTTAAAACAGTATTACAAATGTATTTTATAATGAGGCTTCAATTCACACAAACTGCCAGAATCATGGTAAGTTGGCTGCAGCCACTCTAACAGCAGTAATGCCCCTGTTAGCAATAAAACAAACTAGTCGTGAAACGATTCACTATCTTGATAACTACCAGCCAGAACATGGAGAGGGTCAGAGTGATAAACGCAGCATACTTTCGTACGTCACCGCTTGTTCAGCGAATCAATTTATGTATTCAATGACATGTGATTTATTCTACTTTCCACCCACTTCTTTTGCATTATCTATTATGCATGTCACACTTCATTAACATCTAACAATGACCAAATGTTAATTTTTGAAATAGGTAAAACGGCAAAGTAATTTATATAATCTATTTCGTATGCGGGGGTACACTTTTGTTTTGTCAATAGCATTTCGCATTGAAACGGATTCGGTAGTTGATTTAAACTTTAGGTAATTAACTGCTTAAATTTACTCGGCACGTTTTATTGTACATGGAAATATTGCCTCGTGGATTTACTGGGCGACATAAGGTCTAGAAATTTACTGCTTCTTGTAGTGCGCATTAATGGTTGAATTGTCACACCATGAAAAATTAGTAATTCATATTCTTCTTTTAACACTTCTATTATACATTGCACTCTACACATTCGATAGTTAAATTAAAATGTCTGAATATGACTGCTACAGTCACTGTTTACATATGCAAAAACGTGGCACGTGGATATTACGTACAAGTGAGATGGTATAAAAACATTGTAATTAAATTAGTTTACCGGTGAAGTATCGACTAAGATTCTATGTTAGGACAGTACGCCAATGTGGAAAGGATTCACAACTAATCAAAAATAATTGATGTTTTCCACATATCTACGTTTTGTAGTTTACACAGTCTTTCCGAAACTAAGAAATTAACAAAAACATGTTAATGCATACATCTGGTCGGCGAAGAGATTTTCAAGCATAACTCATCCCAGTTAAATTGTAGATCATATACATAATGGGACATATTTTATGTGGATATATGTTATAGGTATATCATAGATAAGAAGTTTGTACCTGATACAAAAACTAAATGAAAGCTGAATAACACTACGAAATGTCCTACGTTGTTGTAAGAAATGTATACATCGTCCTGATGGGAAGTTTGCTAAATCTACCATTTTTTATCTTTCGAAAAATGCATTTAAAGATTGAGATACGCTTATTTCACTCATTTCTCGACAAAAACGATACATAAATACCTCGCGTAGGACCGGATATTTATTTCGGATGATAACAAGTGGAAGTAGAAGGTTGTCGAATAAACGAGGTCCGACTGTATATATAATGAGACATCTTTGGTGCGCATATACGTACATGTACCAGGTGAATCATAGATTAGGAGATTTTACATTATACAAAAACTGAATGAGAACAGAATAACACTACGAAATGCGCTTATTATTGTATTGTCGGTTTAAGCATGTAGTCCGAAACACATATGTCTTTGTGTTCTAGTGTTATACTTAAAAGCAGTTGGCTACTCAACGGGATTAACGCTCAGACGATTGAATGAAATAATAGATCTTTTAGAATCTACATTTAATTTTGAAAATGCACAAAGACTCAAAGATTATGAAGATATAATTTCACAGTTAAGCGAAATTACGACGAAATTTAATAATGGGAAGAAAACCCGTGTTTCTCTGAACCTAGAGTGAATACAATGGAAGAAAATATCAAAATTAGAGGTGAGGCAAAAACTGTTTCAGATAATATTATAAATGATCAATTACAGTATTTGATAAACGAAATGAAGGCAGAAAAGCGATCAAATGGAATGATAAGACGTGAATATAATGAAATGAATCATCGCACGAAGAGAGAACTTTCGCGACTTGATTCAGAAATCGCCATGACTAACTTAGCATCGAAAGAACACTTCGAAAAGTTAAATCATGCTATTGAAGGTTTGGTTAATAGTAATAACGGACAGTTTGAAAATATTAGTCATGGTCTTGAATTGATAGTGACTACTCATGACGAAAACTTTTTGATATTACGCAGTGAACTTGACGACTCGATCACGAAACGATGCAATTTTGATAGCGTCAAACATTTTGCGGAATCCTCCATGGAACGGTTATGGTCAAATATATCCCTGTCCTTTGAGGAGACGTATTGTAAACCTCCTCCGATTGCATCTTGTAAAGATGCATATTCTAAAGGGTACACAACGAACGGTGTATATACAATAAATGATCATATTGATGGAAATGAAATTAAGGTATATTGCGATCAGGCCACAGATGGTGGTGGATGGACAGTTTTCCAACGACGCATGGACGGGGAAGTCGATTTCTTCAGGGATTGGGCGAGCTACAAAATGGGATTTGGTAATCTGACAGGGGAATTCTGGCTTGGAAATGACTATTTAAGTGCAAAGCTGGGACGTGGGAAACATGAGCTGCGTATAGATATGGGAGATTTTGAGGGAAATCGAGCATATGCCAAATATACCTCATTCCGCATTGATCCTGAAACAAGTTACTTTACACTGCATGTCCATGGATTTAGTGGTGATGCCGGGGACTCACTTAAATATCATAATGGTCAGAAATTTTCAACTAAAGATTTAGATTTAGACAAATCTACAGCTAGTTGTTCAGAAGCATACAAAGGAGCGTGGTGGTATGATCATTGTCATCGCTCAAATCTGAATGGTATATACCATAGTTCTTATAAAGATGATGAGGAAGACGGTTTAATTTGGAATCATTGGAAAGGTCGATATTATTCACTACAATTCGTCGAAATGAAGTTTCGCTTGATATAGGAAACACAACAGTTACTAAATACAATTCCTATATTTAGTTTTCGAATAGCTGTTCCATACTGGATAACATGTTCTAAATCTAGTAGTTTATTTATCATTTGGATGTTATAAACGTAGACTGTATATATGGTAAATAATCATTTCAGAGATAATTTTCAAATTTTTACGATAACATTTAAGGTTTTTTGAGCTAATGGAAAACCTGTAAGAGAAAACATCAGAAGGGTTGATATTATGTTGGAAGAATAATGAGATGTACAGCTTATAACTGATAATTGACAGTTGTCATTGTTTCATTTTTGCACATCGTGATTATTTTACAACCTGTCTAACATAGCAAGCAAGACGATCTGTGTATCATACACTATCCTATATCAGCGGTAGTTACAAACTTGGAACTGTTTGAATGTCTTTTTATGCATTCACTTTGATACAACATGAGGACAATCTTCAGCCAAAAGAGCTCTTAATAATAAGATTATTAACATAAACATGCTTTAAGTTGCATGCATATATTTCTGGTTACTATTTGACTAGGTTTTTGACGTTGCGCAGGTTGATGCATTTCTGGAGAGTACTTCGACAATTCTTGACGAAGTTGCATAAAGTAGGTACCGTAAAAGAGGTAAATTACCCATGCTTAACGTTTGTTGTATTTTATGGATATATTTTGATGTTCGAAACGCAATCTTTGACGCGGAAACAGATGAGGAGTGAAAAGCGTCAGACTCCTTGTACTATATGTACAAGGGACAAATGGAACACTCGTGACAATCTGGGGGACATATAGGCCCTATGGCGGGTGTCAGTTGTTTATATCATAAAATGAGTTTAGGTAACTTAAATAAATAGTTTGCTTACTTACATTTACTTACTTACACACTATTAAATATACGCACCATCACCCTATTAACATGGATATATGTCTATGTATTTTGTATTTTCGACAAGAACAGTCATCTCATATACCGGCATCAATAAATGTGTTTCAATGAACGTCATATATAAATGAGCAATTGCATTTTGTTCCATATATATGGAGCCTCACACAAGTTCTGACATATACATTTTTACGCTTGCCATTGTAATGGGGCACTACTTAGAGGTTATAATTCATTGCTAGTGCTCTTTTCGGTAATATTAGCATTATATGATAGGTATAACAAGCCATATTGTGTTATTCTGGCGGAGTACACGAATACCGCCCTGTTTTGTATTGCATATGTTTGACTCCAGTGTATTGTACCTTAAAATCCCAATAAGGGTCACAATAATCGTTCATTTCAAAACAATTTCTTACCGAAAATATTCCCGTTTTTAAGAAGACCCTTTTAATATGTTATTCGCGTACTTATGCTTTAATGATCTGAGTTAATTATTTTCTCATCCATTTTACGGAACTGCCTGATTCAATACGAATATTATTACCACCGTGTATTCAGATTATGAACAAACGCTAGTTTGTAACATTTTACAAAGAGAAAAAGAGCAGCAGTATACATTTGTACATATATTGTCTCGTATGTTAACATTACATTACATGTTTGATGTTCTTAAATGACAAATATGTTATGATTTCAAATTGCATCTTGCAGCGCATGTGTATATAATATTTATACCTGTGTATATAACCCTTGTCAATGAAATAGTCTATATCTGTTTTTACCTTGTTTACGTGAATTCATATATATATCTGTAAAGATACGTGGAATGTTAAAGTATAATTCACTTTGCTTTTCTAATTTGAGAATTAAAAATTGATTATGCAATTTAACAATATGTTACAAGAAAGCTTTAGTTATAAGAAGTAACGTTATATTGTTCATCTTCGTCGTTAAGTGAATACGTTTTTACATATCTTAAAAAATGTAATATATTCTCTATGCAAACTCCTAAACACTTTGTGTAAACAATAAAACCTCAATAATAAGACCGCCATCGGGACCCTTGAAAACTTGTCATCTTATGGAGTTGTTCTTAATCTTGAGGTTGAATAACGAGCAAAACAGTGAAAATGGACTGGAACATTGTGGTCTTAATTTTGAGGTGGTCTTATTATTGATGTGATCTTTAGGTGAGGTTTTACTGTATATGTATATATATGAAATGTTTTATATACGTAGATGCTGTACTTTGTACCAGTCTAAATATACTATTTGTTCTGTTATGTTCTGCTGTTCTAAGCCTTCGATTTTTGTTCAGTAAACATATTTTATAAAACTATTGCGTTTGTGTTGTAAAAAACCTTATAGTAGAACAGGGGTTATCAGCCATATGCCTTATGATTGCCATTTCGATTTTTACGACAAATCGGGCAATGAAATTGCCCATAATAGTTGTGGGAGTAATTGGACTTATGAATACGGCAGGTTTGTCAGTTATTTGCTAGGCGTTAACTATTGCTTGAGTAACTTTTATTGCTCACGGTTCATATACTATATATGAAAGTAAGATGAATCGATGACAGTCAGTCGTCAACTTTCCCAAATTATCGTCTTTTGTACTTCTGAGAGACATGCATCAATCCACCAAAGCCACTATTGCTTATACATGTACACACAAATGCCTTTCTAATTGGTCACTTCTTATAACGTCATATTTGTTGCAAACTTACCACAACAGAATTTAAGTAAACTAAATTTATCTCACTTTATTCTTACTCATACCTCAATATTTTACAACCTTTTACTCACACCGTTCAATATATCTGCTCAGAATTGTTTCTTGCAAAATTGACAAACAGCAGAAGCGTTTGGTGATCGAATTGAAAAGCCGTGTTTTTTCAGTGTTGTAATAGATATACTCCGGAATGGTATTAGTATGGGTATTTCCTTCTAATCCTGCGGAACAAACTACAATATACCGTTAAAATCATGCTCTAACCGCAATGGAAACAAAGACAGTATTTAACGTTGGCAGAACTGCAATGGATCTAAAATTAAATTTTGTTCGTATCGCTGGTAAAATCCCATTTCGTCTATTGAAGGCAGAGCAACAGCGTAATACATAAATCACAAATGATTCACTACTGTTTGCTCTCCTTCAAATTCCGAGAATACATTTACTTAGTCTTTGCGTTACCTTCTAATATAACGTAATATTAAATATACACGACAAAAATACAGGTAGCTACGTAAATATCACTTTTGTGTATATCATTACATACGTACACTGTTATCAGATAGGCTCACAGTCGATTATACTAATGTGATGAGATGAAATGACCTTACGAACAATTCCAAGTATTCATCTTGCATTCTCAACTCAACATTGCAAACCTTGTTTTCACGATAAGTCTAAATAAGTAAATTGCTTCCTTCCATTCCTCAGACAATCAGTGACTATGTATCTATTTATTCAATGAATACGATACCAACAAACCGCTGGCAATGTGAGAATTTATTTATATAATTCTACGTACATGTAAAACATTAAAATGCACTAAAACCAGAACAATAACGTGATGTACAAATGGTGAAAGATTTCACAAAATCAAAATCAACGAAATGACGACAAATCATATTCATTGGTTTCCTCATTCCAAGTACATTGTCAATCATTTTGATAAAACACTGGCGTTTAGTGATCGTTTGTTTTGAACAATCGACACACATATAAATATATATATACATGTATATGAAGCTTTTAAAAACTTTATTTGTAATGATGCTGATGCTAAATTAGAATGCAAAGCAACATGCAAGCTCTGCTAATCAACAGCAATTGCACCGTTGTAAATGATATATATATATAAGCTGTTTCATTTAAAACGCTCATAGATAAAACACGGTGCAATTGTTGTTGATTAGCAGAGCTTGCATATTGCTTTGCATTCTAATTTAGCACCAGTCGTCTCATCGACACAAAGAGGAATTATCTGAAAAAAAACCCAATTCACATCAGTGTTTACGAAAGTGAGAAAGGTCTTATTTACAAGTCAGAACCTATCAAAGGATGAGGCACATACTAATGTATAGAGTAAAACCACAATAACAATACCACCCATGATATTCTTATTGAGGTTGAATAATGACCAAAACAGTGCGAATTGACTTGAAAATAGTTTTTTTTTAATTTCGAGGTGGTCTTATTGAGGTGGTATTTAGTTCAGGTTTAACTGTAATTACATATTTTCATTGTAAAAAAATTATGGATAATGTACATAAAATATGTCATCAAAATTGATTAGTATAAGTTGTGTCACAATCGATGCAAAACATTTAAGCTTAAACATAATACATATTTATTGTATATAATATATTTATTAGCGCGATCTTATCTGTTCCTGCAAAATGTGAAAAACTAAGCGGAGACAACCAACATTGCGGTGCCGTATTATGGTGGGTCTTGATTGCGAAGAGTTTGCAGGAACAACAACGAATGTAGGTATTTTTGATAATAATTTAGTTTTCATACGTAGACACATTTTGCAAAGTACACAACAGTGCTCAGACATCCAGGGATCGGTGCATTCCAAAATGTAACCTGAACAGTACTTGTCAGGTTCTTTATTTCCGCATGTAGACTCTGCAATTTAGATCATTCCATTATCATGGCATATGTATGAACATATTTCAAACAGTTTTGCAATGTATTCATGAATTATCAACATGATGTCGACATGAAATATATAGGCGTTATGTTAGCCGTGAAAACAGTAATACACATGTATTTTATAATAAAGCTTTAAATCACACAAACAACCAGAATCATGACCGTTGTTAACATGACTGCAGTCGCAGAAACAGCAATATGTCTGCTGGAAATAAAACATACTAGTAATGAAAAGATTCACTATCGTGATAACTGAGAAGATAGGGGAGATAACTACAGCTAGCAATGATAGTATATGATAATACTGCTATGACTTTGCATGCAGTAATAGGGGTATGAGATAGGGGTGAGAACACCTAGCAATGATATTATATTATAATACTGCTATGACTTTGCATGCAGTAAGAGGGGTATGAGATAGGGGAGAGTACTACAGCTAGCAATGATATTATATGATAATACTGCTATGACTTTGCATGCAGTAAGAGGGTAATGAGATTGGGGTGAGAACTACAGCTAGCAATGATATTATATTATAATACTGCTATGACTTTGCATGCAGTAAGATGGGTATGAGATAGGGGAGAGAACTACAGCTAGCAATGATATTAATGATAATACTGCTATGACTTTGCATGCAGTAAGAGGGTAATGAGCTAGGGGAGAGAACTACAGCTAGCAATGCTATTATATGATAATACTGCTATGACTTTGCATGCAGTAAGATGGGTATGAGATAGGGAAGAGAATTACAGCTAGCAATGATATTATATGATAATACCGCTATGACTTTGCATGCAGTAAGATGGGTATGAGATAGGGGAGAGAATTACAGCTAGCAATGATATTATATGATAATACTGCTATAACTTTGCATGCAGTAAGATGGGTATAAGATAGGGGAGAGTACTACAGCTAGCAATGATATTATATTATAATACTGCTTTGACTTTGCATGCAGTAAGAGGGGTATGATAAAGTGGAGAGTACTACAGCTAGCAATGATATTAATGGTAATACTGCTATGACTTTGAAATCAGTAAGAGAGGTATGAGATAGGGTTTTGTAGACCGTTGTTTCCCTGGGATCTGTGTAGGGAAGCATTGTCTTGTGCAACATCTTAATCATTCTGTAATACATTTCGCAATTTTCTTGAACACATACATTTACATAATGGGTCATCTTTCACATGTGCATATACATAATGGGACATCTTTTACAAGTGCATGTACATATATATAATGGTTCACCTTTCATATGCATATAAATATACTTAATAGAACATATTTCACATGTGCATATACATATACATAATGGGAAATCTTTCATGTGCCTATACATAAACATATTTGGACATCTTTCACATGTGCATATACATATACACGTGATGAGACATATTTCGCATGTGCATATACATACTCATAATGGGACATCTTTCATATGTGCATAAACATATATATACTTGGACATCTTTCATGTGCATATACATACAGATAATTGGATATCTTTCATGTGCATATACATACACATAATGGGACATATTTCACATGTGCATAAACACATATATATTCGGTCATCTTTCATGTGCATATACATATACATAATTAGATATCTTTCACATGTGCATATACATATATATAATGGGACATCTTTCATGTGCTTACACATATACATAATGAGGTATCTTGCACATGTGCATATACATATATATAAAGAGACATCTTTAACATGTGCATATACATAATGGGATATATTTCATGTACATATACATATGCATAATGGGATATCTTTTGGGTGGATAAACATATATACATATATAATGGGACATCTCTCAAGTTCATATACATATACACATGTATAATTGAATATCTTTCAAATGCATATACATATACACAATGGGACATCTTTCTTGTGCATATACAGATACATATTGGGACATCTTTCATACATGTGCATATAAATATACATGACGGGACGTATTTCATGTGCATATATGTTATAGGTCAAATATGGTTAAGGAGTGTGTACCTGATACGAAAACTAAATGAAAGCAGAATAGCAATACGGACTGTCCTACGTTGTAGTAAGAAATGTATTTTATACATAGTCACCACTTTGGAAGTTTGCATTTAAAGTTTGATATACCATAAATTCCTCGCGTTGGACGTGATCTTTATTTCAGATGATACCACGTATTCGGGTAAAAGGTTATTGAATAAACGAGGTCCGACTGTATATATAATGGGACATCTTTCATGCACATATACATATATTACAATAGGTCAATCATAGATGAGGAGATTTCCCCTACTCGGTGACTTATAGATTTGGAGATTTCACCTTATACAAAAACTGAATTGAAACAGAATAACACTATGAAGTGCCATGTATTATTGTCATATTTGTTTATACATGTAGACAGAAACACATTGCGTGATACGTGACTTATACGTCTATATTGATTGTATTGATTGACTGGCTGGCTGGTGTTTTATTTTCGCGTCCGAAGCTGGCATAAACCTTGTACGTTCTTAGCTTAAATTTCATGGAAAAGTGTATGCTAGCAATTGATTGCAGCCGTGCCTTACCTGAAACGTCTGTGTTATTGTTTTACCAATACACTTTTCTGCACACAGGTAAAATCTAAATGATTGCGGTTACGCCTGAACTAAACATAGATATTGCTACCTGCAACATTCAAAGCATTTAGCAAGCGCTGAAGTAAAAAGTAACACATTTAGCTAACATTTAACAGTTATCCAAGAGATCAACAAAATGGAATTTAACGCGTTATGTATTTGTGTTCTAGTGTTATACTTGCAAGCAGTTGGCTTTACATCGGGATTAACGCTCAGACGATTGAGTGAAAAAATCGATGTTTTAGAATATAGACTTAATTTTGAAAATGCACAAAGACACAAAGATTATGAAGATATAATTTCAAAGTTAAGCGAAATTACGACGAAATTGGATAAATGGGAAGAAAACCCGAGTTTCTCTGAAAATAGAGTGGATACAATGGAAGAAAAGATCAAAGTTAGAGGTGAGGCAAAAAGTGGTTCATATAATATTATGAATGATCCATTACAGTATTTGATAAACGGAATGAAGGAAGAAAAGCGATTAAATGGAATAATAAGACGAAAAGTACCAAGAATTGAACGTGCATTGAATGAAATGAATCATCGAACGAAGAGAGAACTTTCGCGACTTGATTCCGAAATCGTCATGACTAACTTAGCATCGAAAGAACACTTTGAAAAGTTAAGTCATGCCATTAATGGTTTGGTAAGAAGTAATGAGAATATTAGTCATGGTCTTGATTTGATGATGACAGCCTATGACGAAAAATATGTGATATTACGCAATGAGCTTGACGATTCGATAAAGAAAGGATGCAATTTAGACAGCATCAAACATTTTGCGGAATCCTCCATGGAACGGTTATGGTCAAATATATCCCTGTCTATTGAGAAACACCATCCGATTACATGTTGTAAAGATGCATATTCTAAAGGCTACAAAACAAACGGTGTATATACAATAAAGAATCATATTGATGGCAATGCAATTAAGGTATATTGCGATCAGGCCACAGATGGTGGTGGATGGACAGTTTTCCAACGACGCTTGGACGGTGAAGTCGATTTCTTCAGGGATTGGGCGAGCTACAAAATGGGATTTGGTAATCTGACAGGGGAATTCTGGCTTGGAAATGACTATTTAAGTGCAATGCTGGGACGTGGAAAACATGAGCTGCGTATAGATATGGGAGATTTTGAGGGAAATCGAGCATATGCCAAATATAGCTCATTCCGCATTAAACCTGAAACAAGTCACTATACACTGCATGTCAACGGGTTTAGTGGTGATGCCGGTGACTCACTTGAATATCATAATGGTCAGAAATTTTCAACTAAAGATTTAGATTTAGACAGATCTTCAGATAGTTGTTCAGAAAGATACAAAGGAGCGTGGTGGTATAAAAGTTGTCATTACTCAAATCTGAATGGTTTATACCACAGTTCTTCTAGTGATGATAATGAAGATGGTATAATTTGGAGAGAATGGAAAGATTCACGATATTCGCTTAAATTCGTTGAAATGAAGTTTCGCTTGATATAGGAAACACAAAATTTACTAAATACAATTCCTATATTTAGTTTTCCACTAACTGTTCCATACTGGATAACATGTTCTAAATCTAGTAGTTTATGTATCATGTGGATGTTATAAATGTAGACTGTGTATATGGTAAATAATCATTGTAGAGATAATTTTAATATTTTTACGAGAACATATAAGGTTTTTGGAGATAAGCGGAAAGCTGTAAGAGAAAAGATCAGAAGGGTTGAGATTCTGTTGGAAGATGATGAGCTTATTACTGATACTTGGCAGTTGTCATTGTTTCATTTTTGCTCATCGTGATTATATTACAGTCTGTCTAACATAGCAAGCAATACTCTGTGTATCGTGCAATATCCTAATTCAGCGGTAGTTTTACAAATTTGGAATTATTTGTATGTATTTTTATGCATTCACTTTGATACAGCATGAGGACATTCTTCAATAAAAAGCTCTTAATAATAAGATTATTAACATACACATGTTTTAAGTTGCATACATACATGTATATACATGTTTACTATTTGACGAGGTTTTTGACGAACGAGTTGCATAAAGTAGGTGTCGTAAGAAACGTAAATTACCTATACTGAGAATTCGTTGTATTTTATGGATATATTATGTTCGAAACGCAATCTTCGGGACGCGGAAATAGGTCAGGAGTGAAAAGCGTCCGACTCCTTGTACTATGTACACGGGACAAAGGGGACACTCGTTACAATCTGGCGGACATATAGGTCCTATGGCGGGTGTCTGTTGCTTTATATCATACAATGAGTTTAGGTCACTTTAACAAATAGTTTACTTACTTACACGTACTTACTTACACATTATTAAATATACGCAGAATCACCCTATTAACATGGAGATATTTGTTTGTATTTTGTGCATCACCCTATTAACATGGATATATTTCTTTGTATTTTGTATTCTCGACAAGAAACTCCATTTGATATACCGGCATCAATAAATTTATTTCATTGAACGTCATATATAAATTAAGAATTGCATTTTGTTTCATATATATGAAGCCTCAAATAATTTCTACCATGTACATTTTGACGCTTGTTATTTTAATGGGGCAATACTTAAAGGTTATAATTCATTGCTAGTGCAGGAAGTCAGCGCTCTAATTGTACTGGATCTAAGCGCCGCATTTGACACGGTCGACCATGATATCCTTGTACAAGTGTTACAAAATCAGTATGGTCTGTGTGGCACAGCTCTTAACTGGATTGATTCTTATTTGAGGCCACGCAGCTGCAGGGTTAGTGTTGAATCAACCGCCTCGTCTCCACGCACATTACAATTTAGCGTTC
Source organism: Mactromeris polynyma (assembly GCA_032209605.1). Taxonomy (NCBI): domain Eukaryota; kingdom Metazoa; phylum Mollusca; class Bivalvia; order Venerida; family Mactridae; genus Mactromeris; species Mactromeris polynyma. Next base: position 1,600,407 of record JASFXZ010000051.1, read on the forward strand.
CTCAGGGTAGTTGTTTGGGTCCCTGGCTCTATCTAACATACGCAGGAACATTATTCGATGCCGTCCCTCAGCCAATATCAGTGTATGGTTTTGCTGATGATCACATAGCTAACAAACGTTTTCGACCAACTTCAGTAGAAAACGAGGAACATGCAATTCAAGAACTAGAACAATGCGCTGTAAAAATTGACAATTGGATGAAGCAGAACAAATTGAAAATGAACACTTCTAAAACTGAATTTATTCTGTTTGGTAGTAGACACCAGCTTGCAAAATGTACTGTAAGAGTAGTGGACATTGCTAGTGATAAAATTCACTCCAAAAATTGTATAAGATACCTAGGGGCATTTCTGGATGAAAATCTTAATTTCAAAGATCATGTTAAAAGAAAATGTCAAACAGCTATGGTTAATTATCTTAGGATCAAAAGCATAAGAAAGTACCTTAGCAATGATGCTACAGAAATTCTAGTATTATCACTGGTAATCTCACATTTAGACTATTGCAATATTATCTTGTACGGAATTGCAAAGCGTGAACTGCAAAAAATGCAAAGAATCCAAAACATGTGTGCTAATCTTGTTTTCAGACGTAAAAAGTATGACAGCTCAAAACAAGCTCTGTATCAATTGCATTGGCTTCATATCAAAGCATGAATAGAGTTTAAGTTGTTAACATTCATGTATAATTGTTCAATTGGCCAAGCTCCTGCTTATTTAACGGAGTTATTGTCAAAACAGGAACCCAGATGCAGGTTAAGATCTTCAAGCTCTGCTACAGGTTGTTACAACGTACCTTTCAACAAACGTAAAACATTCAGTGATATAAGCTTTAAAACAGTTGGACCGAAACTGTGGAACAACCTCTCACTACATGTGAGATATTCTGAGTCTGTAGAAATCTTCAAGAGAAATCTTAAAACATTATATTTTAGAGACTTTGAGTCTTGGTCTTGAGACACTTTTTATTGAACTGCAGTGAACATGCACATGTTGCTTTGTACATATATGTTATTTGGCTCACATATGAGTTTATTTTTAGCATTGCTTTTTGTATTTATTGTACAACGCCATTGAATATACTTGTGTGTAAAAATAGGCGTTTAACCAAATAAAACAGTTTCATTTTCAGTGAGCTTTACGGTGATATTGGCATTCTATGGTAGGTATAACAAGCCATCAGGTTTCTTTCTAGCGGATACGCTAATATCGCCCTGTGAATGTGTTTAACTCCAGTGTATTGTACCTTAAAAGAGAGAGAATACGTAACTACAGGCAAAGCCACATACATAAGACAATGCCTCCCCATGCAGATCTCCGGAAAAACAACAATCCACAAAACATAAGGCACTAAAGGAGGTCAAACGGTACACATATTAAGGAACTGAGGCGCAAGAAATGGCCCAGCAGACCACAAGGACAGTAAGGGAAGGGGAGGTGGGGATTAATGGATGGAAAAGATCACAGTTCAAGTCAAGACAACTGGTCTTAATAGGCCAAAAATGGGCAGGAAACTATCTGAACACTGTATAAAGTGACAGTATTGCATAGGGGAAAGGGAAATACAAAACACATTCATAACATAAACAGAAACAACAACCATATAGCGAATTACAGCCTTGGAACTGTCAGCAAAAAGTACTGGGGGTTTAAATCGATTTAACAGCTAGCTAACCTCACCCTTAATCGCTATATGGTCCTTGAATTCCAACATATATACATAAATTGACTAAGTAGGCAGTAACTAATCATTAAAAGCAACCAACCATCACGTACACAACAACAGACACTGTAACTAATCCAGTACGAAGGAACAAGCAGCCTAAGTCTGACCTTGCTCCCAGTAACTAAACCATTTTAATCTAGTAGTTTATCTTTCATGTGGATGTTCGAAGCGTAAACTGTGTATAATTTATGGTAAATAATCATTGTAGAGATACATTCATATTTTTACGATAACATTTATGGTTTTGGAAGCTAAGGGGAAAGCTGTAAGAGACATGAGAAGGGTTGAGATTATGTTGGAAGAATGATGAGATATACAGCTTATAACTGATAATTGACAGTTGTCATTGTTCCATTTTTGTTCATCGTGATTATATTACAACCTGTCTAACATAGCAAGCGATACTCTCTGTGTATCGCACACTATCCTTATTCAGCGGTAGTTTTACACATTTGGAACTGTGTGTATGTATTTGTATGCATTCACTTTGATACAGCATGAGAACATTCTTCAATAGAAAGCTCTTAATAATAAGATTATTAACATACACATGCTTTAAGTTCCATACTTACATGTATATTCCTGTTTACTATTTGACGATGTTTTTGACGTACGCGTTTGTTGATGTATTTCTGGAGAGAACTTCGCCAATTCTTGACGGAGTTGCATAAAGTAGGTGTCGTAAGAAACGTTGATTACTCATACATAGAAATCGCAATTTTTTGACGCGGAAAGAGGTCAGGAGTGAAAGACGTCAGACTCCTTGTATTATATGTACAAGGGACAAAGGGGACACTCGTGACAATCTGGGAGACATCAGGCCCTATGGCGGGTGTCTGTTGCTTTATATCATAAAATAAGGTGAGCTAACTTAGATAAGTCGACTGTTCGACTGTTAGTGAATAAGTTTTAACATTACTTCAAAAGGTATTATATTCATTATGCAAACTCGTAAAAAGTTTGTGTATACAGTAAAACCTCAATAATAAGAGCACCCTCGGGATCCTTGAAAACAGGTCTTCTTATTGAGGTGTTCTTAATCTTGATGTTGAATAAAGAGCACAACAGTGAACATGGACTTGACTATTGAGGTCTTATTTTTGAGGTGGTCTTATTATTGAGGTGGTCTTTAGGTGAGGTTTTACTGTATATTTATATATATGAAATGTTTTATATACGTAGATGCTGTACTGTGTACAAATATAATATTGGTTCTGTTATGTTCTGCTGCTCAAAACCTTCCTATTCGATGTTTGTTCAGTAAACCTATTTCATAAACATATTGTGTTCTTGTTGTATACAACCTAATTGTAGAACAGGGGTTATCAGCCATATTCCATATGCTTGCCATTTCGATTACAATGAAAATGCACAGAATAGTTGCGGGATATCTTTCATGTGCATATACATAAATTATATACATGTATAATGGGACATCTTTCAAATGCATATACATGATGGGACATCTTTCTTGTGCATATACATATATACATGTATAATGGGACATCATTCAAATGCATATACATATACATAATCGGACATCTTTCTTGTGCATATACACATACATATACATATACATGACGAGAGGTCTTTCATGTGCATATATGTTATAAGTCAAATATGGATAAGGAGTTTGTACCTGATACAAAAACTAAATGAAATCAGACTAGCAATACGTACTGTCCTATGTTGTAGTAAGAAATGTATTCTATACATCGTCATCTGGTTGGAAGTTTGCATTTCAGGTTTGATATACCATAATTCCTCGCGTTGGACCTGATATTTATTTCGGATGATACCACGTAATCGGGTAAAAGGTTATTGAATAAACGAGGTCCGACTGTATATATAATGGGACATCTTTTTCATGCACATATACGTATATTACACTAGGTCAATCATAGATTAGGAGATTTCCGCTACTCGGTGATTCATAGATTTGGAGATTTCACCTTATACACAAACTGAATAGAAACATAATAACACTATGAAATGCCCTGTATTATTGTAATATTTGTTTATACATACATGTAGAAAGAAATACATTGCGTGATATGTGAATTATACGTCCATATTGATTGTTCTGATTGACTGGCTGTCTGGTGTTATATTTTCGCGTCCGAAACTGGCATAAACCTTGTACGTTCTTAGTTTAAATTTCATGGAAAAGTGTATGTTAGCCATTGATTGCCGCCGTGCTTTACCTGAAACGTCTGTGTTATTGCTTTACCAATACAATTTTCTGCACACAGGTAAACTTTAAATGATTGCGGTTATGCCTGAACTAAACATGGATATTGCTACCTGCAACATTCAAAGCATTTAGCATGTGCTGAAGTTAAAAGCAACACAGTTAACTTAAATTTAACAGTTATCCAAGCGATTAAGAAAATGGAATATAACGTGTTACGTATTTGTGTTCTAGTGTTATACTTGCAAGCAGTTGGCTTTACATCGGGATTAACGCTCAGACGGTTGAGTGAAAAAATCGATGTTTTAGAATATAGACTTAATTTTGAAAATGCACAAAGACACAAAGATTATGAAGATATAATTTCAAAGTTAAGCGAAATTACGACGAAATTGGATAAATGGGAAGAAAACCCGAGTTTCTCTGAAAATAGAGTGGATACAATGGAAGAAAAGATCAAAGTTAGAGGTGAGGCAAAAAGTGGTTCATCTAATATTATGAATGATCCATTACAGTATTTGATAAGTGGAATGAAGGAAGAAAAGCGATTAAATGGAATAATAAGACGAAAAGTACCAAGAATTGAACGTGCATTGAATGAAATGAATCATCGAACGAAGAGAGAACTTTCGCGACTTGAATCAGAAATCGTCATGACTAACTTAGCATCGAAAGAACACTTCGAAAAGTTCAGTCAAGCTATTGAAGGGTTGGTTAATAGTAATAATGGACAGTTTGAAAATATTAGTCATGGTCTTGATTTGATGGTGACTACCCATGACGAAAATATTTTGATATTACGCCATGAACTTAAAGATTCTATCAAGAAACGATGCAATTTAGATAGCATCAAACATTTTGCGGAATCCTCCATGGAACGCTTATGGTCAAATATATCCCTGTCTTTTAAAGAGACGTATTGTAAACCTCATCCGATTACATCTGCATCTTGTAAGGATGCTTATTCTAAAGGGTACAAAACAAACGGTGTATATACAATAAAGAATCATATTGATGGCAATGAAATTAAGGTATATTGCGATCAGGCCACAGATGGTGGTGGATGGACAGTTTTCCAACGACGCATGGACGGGGAAGTCGATTTCTTCAGGGATTGGGCGAGCTACAAAATGGGATTTGGTAATCTGACAGGGGAATTCTGGCTTGGAAATGGCTATTTGAGTGCAATGCTGGGACGTGGAAAACATGAGCTGCGTATAGATATGGGAGATTTTGAGGGAAATCGAGCATATGCCAAATATAGCTCATTCCGCATTGAACCTGAAACAAGTCATTATACACTGCATGTCAATGGGTTTAGTGGTGATGCCGGGGACTCACTTGAATATCATAATGGTCAGAAATTTTCAACAAAAGATTTAGATTTAGACAAATCTTCAGCTAGTTGTTCAGAAACATACAAAGGAGCGTGGTGGTATAATCGTTGTCATCACTCAAATCTGAATGGTTTATACCACAGTTCTTCTAGAGATGTTAATCACGATGGTGTTATTTGGCGAAGATGGAAAGGTACATCGTATTCGCTAAAATTCGTTGAAATGAAATTTCGCTTGATATAGGAATTACAAAATTCACTAAATAAAATTCTTATATTTAGTTTTCCACTAACCGTTCCGTACTGGATAACACGTTTTTAATCTAGTAGTTTATCTTTCATGTGGATGTTCTGCTGTTCTAAAACTTCCTATTCTATTTTTGTTCAGTAGACATATTTTGATCAACCTATTTTGTTCGTGTTGTATAAAACCTTATAGTAGAAGAGGGGTTATCAGCAATATTCCTTATGCAATGAAAATACCCGTAATAGTTGTGGGAGTAATTGGACTTATCATTACGGCAGGTTTGTGATTTATTTGCCTGGCGTTAATACTAGCTCGAGTAACTTTTATTGCTCATGGTTAATTTATTATATATGAAATAAGATCGATGACAGTCAGTCGTCAACCTTCCAAATTATGGTGTTTTAGTACTTGTGAAAGACATGCATCAATCCACCACATTTCAAACATAACAGAGCAGAATATAAGTTAACAAAATTTGTCTCACTTTATTCTTACCCATACCTCAAACTTTATACTCACGCCGGACAATAAATCTGCTCGTGATTTTTTTCTTGCAAATTGATAAACAGCAGAAGCGTATGGTGATCGTTTGTAACAGCCGTGTTATTTCAATGTTGTAATAGATATACTCCGGAATGGTATAAGTACGGGTATTTCCTTCTTGTCCAGCGGTACAAACTGCAATATACCGTTGAAATCATGCTCGAATCGCAATGGAAACAAAGACAGTATTAACGTATGACTGTACTGCAATGGATCAAAAATTAAAGTTTGTTCGTACCGCTGGTAAAAACCCATTTCGCATATTGAAGGCAGAGCAACAGCGTCATACATAAATCATAAATTATTCACTACTGTTTGCTCACCTTCAAATCCCGAGAATATATTTACTATTAACTATTCGTTACCTTCTAATATAATATAACGTAATATTAAATATATCAGACACAAATACAGGTAGCTACTTAAATATATTTTTTGTGTATATCAATTCATTCGTACATTGTTACCAGATAGGCTTATTTCATCAATGAATACGATACCAACAAAACGCTGGCAATGTGAGAATTTACTTATATAATTCTAAGCACATGTAAAACATTAAAATGCACTAAAACTAGAACACGAACTTAATGTACAAATGTTGAAATATTTCATAAAATCAAAATCAACGAAATGACGACAAAGTATATTCATTGGTTTCCTCATTTCTAGTACTTTGTCAATCATTTTTTTAAAACACTGGCATTCAATGATTGTTTGTTTTAACAATCAACACAAATCATAATATATAATTTATATATATATGTGAAGCTTTAAAAAAACTTGTAATTATGTTGATGCTAAATTAGAATACAAAGCAACGTGCAAGCTCTGCTAATCAACAGCAATTGCACCCTTGTAAATGATATATATAAGCTGTTTCATTTAAAACGCTCATAGATAAAACACGGTGCAATTGTTGTTGATTAGCAGAGCTTGCATGTTGCTCTGCATTTCTAATTTAGCATCAGCCGTCTCATCGACACAAAGAGGAATTATCTGTAACAAAAACAACAATTCACATCTGTGTTTACGAAAATTAGAAAGGTCTTATTTACAAGTCAGAACCTATCAAAAGGATGAGGCACATAAATACGGGGCCCATACAGGAAGGGACACAAAAACAAAGAAACAGACCGGGGTACACAAAGGGAGAGGACAGAAAACAATACATATTCTATCAGGTCAAGAAAGCCAAACAACACAGCTTCAGTACATGAATAGGAAAAGTATATAAAAAAGCCTATCTCTGGCGTCTAAATACTCAAGAGAAATGTATAGCTCCGTCAGCTGTTTTATCTTTCTCAGTTGCAAACATAACTCGCAAAAATTCATAATTGTCAAATCGGAATGTACATACTGTTCGTCTAAAAGCAAAATGAGACATTAAAAAAAATGGGTACAACAAACAATCACGAAATCAATAGAGTTAATATAAATATTGTTGAAAATAGGAGTATCGCATTGAACGGTCTATGGCAACAACGTCACTGGACTGAACATGATAGGGCATCTACTCTTGTAGCGTCGATTTAAAACATCACCAGAAATACAAAAGGTGACTAATGTATACAGTAAAACTACAATAATAATACCACTCCTGATATTCTTATTGAGGTTGAATAAAGACCAAAACAGTGAGAATTGACTTGTTAATTTCGAGGTGGTCTTATTGAGGTGGTATTTAGTTCAGGTTTAACTGTAATTATGTTTTTGCATAGTAAAATAATTATGCATAATTTACATAAAATATGTCATCAAAAGTGATTAGTATAAGTTGTGTCACAATCGATGCAAAATATTTAAGCTTAAACATAATATATATTAAGTGTATCTATCTTATCTGTTCCTGCAAAATGTGAAACATTAAGCGGAGACAACCAACATTGCGGTGCCGTATTATATTGGGTCTTGATTTCGAGGGTTTGCAGGAACAACATCGAATGTAGGTATTTTTAATAATAATTTAATTTTCATACGTAGACACATTTTGTAAAGTCCACGACAATGCTCAAACATCCAGGGATCGGTGCATTCCAAATGAACTTGAACAGTACTTGTCAGGTTCTTCATTTCCGCGTGCAGTCTGTACAATTCAAATCATGCCATTATCATGGTATATGCATCAACACATTTCAAACAATTTTGATATGTATTCAGGAAATATCAACAAGGTGTCGACATGAAATATATAGGCGCTATGTTAGCCGTGAAAACAGTAATACACATGTATTTTATAATAAAGCTTCAAGTCACACAAACAACCAGAATCATGACCGGTGTTAAGATGACAGCAGTAGCAGAAACAGCAGTACGTCTGCTGGATATAAAACAAACTAGTAGTGAAAAGATTCACTATCGTGATAACCGAGGAGATAGGGGAGATAACTACAGCTAGCAATGATATTATGTGATAATAATGCTATGACTTTGCATGTAGTAAGAGGGGTATGAAATAGGGGAGATAATTACAGCTAGCAATGATATTATATGATAATACGGCTATAACTTTGCATGCAGTAGGAGGGGTATGATATAGTGGGGTATAATATAGTGGAGAGAACTACAGCTAGCAATGATATTAGATGATAACACTGCTATGACTTTGCAAGCAGTAAGAGGGGTATGATAAAGGGGAGAGTACTACATCTAGCAATGATATTACATGATACTACTGCTATGACTTTGAAAGCAGTAAGAGGGGTATGATAAAGGGGAGAGTACTACATCTAGCAATGATATTACATGATACTACTGCTATGACTTTGCAAGCAGTAAGAGGGGTATGATAAAGGGGAGAGTACTACATCTAGCAATGATATTACATGATACTACTGCTATGACTTTGAAAGCAGTAAGAGGGGTATGAGATGGGGTTTTGCAGACCGTTGTTTCCCTGGGATCTGTGTAGGGAAGCATATTGTCTTGTGTAATACAATTCGCAATTTTCTTGTACACATACATATATAAAATGGGTCATCTTTCACATGTGCATATACATAATAGGACATCTTTCACATGTGCATATACATATATATAATGGGTCATATATCACATGTGCATATACATAATCGGACATCTTTCACATGTGCATATACACATATATAATGGTACATCTTTCACATGTGCATATACATATATATGATGGTTCATCTTTCATGTGCATATACATATACATAATGGGACATATTTCAAATGTGTATATACATATACGTAATGGGACATCTTTCATGTGCCTATACATATACATAATGAGGCATCTTCACATGTGTATATACATACACATAATGGTACATCTTTCACATGTGCATATACATATATATACTTTGACATCTTTCATGTGCATATACATACACATAATGGGACATCTTTCACATGTGCATATACATATATACATGTATACTGGGACATCTTTCACATGGGCATATACATATATATATTTGGACATTTTTTAGGTGCATATACATATACATAAAGAGACTCCTTTCACATGTGCTTATACATATACATAATGGGACATATTTCATGTACATATACAGATACATAATGAAACATGTTTCATGTGGATATACCATAAATTCCTCGCGTTGGACCTGATATTTATTTCGGATGATACCACGTATTCGGGTAAAAGGATATTGAATAAACGAGGTCCGACTGTTTATATAATATGACATCTTTCATGCTCATATACGTATATTACACTAGGTCAATCATAGATTAGGAGATTTCCACTACTCGGTGAATCGTAGATTTGGAGATTTCACCTTATACAAAAAATGAATAGAAACAGAATAACACTATGAAATGCCCTGTATTATTGTAATATTTGTTTATACGTGTAGACAGAAACACATTGCGTGATACATGACTTGTACGTCTATATTGATTGTTTTGATTGACTGGCTGGCTGGTGTTTCATTTTCGTGCCCGAACCTGGCATAAACCTTGAACGTTCTTAACTTAAATTTCATGGAAAAGTGTATGCTAGCCATTGATTGCCGCAGTGCCGTACCTGAAACGTCTGTGTTATTGCTTTACCAATACAATTTTCTGCACACAGGTAAACTTTACATGATTGCGGTTACGCCTGAACTTAACATAGATATTGCTACCTGCAACACATTAGCTAACATTTAACAGTTATCCAAGAGATTAAAAAATGGAATTTAACGTGTTACGTCTTTGTGTTCTAGTGCTATACTTGCAAGCAGTAGGCTTTACATCGGGATTAACGCTCAGACGGCTGAGTGAAAAAATCGATCTTTTAGATTCTAGACTTAATTTTGAAAATGCACAAAGACACAAAGATTATGAAGATATAATTTCAAAGTTAAGCGAAATTACGACGAAATTGGATAAATGGGAAGAAAACCCGAGTTTCTCAGAAAATAGAGTGGATACAATGGAAGAAAATATCAAAGTTAGAGGTGAGGCAAAACGTGGTTCATATAATATTATGAATGATCCATTACAGTATTTGATAAGTGGAATGAAGGAAGAAAAGCGATTAAATGGAATAATAAGACGAAAATTACCAAGAATTGAACGTGAATATAATAAAATGCATGGTCGAACGAAGAGAGAACTTTCGCGACTTGAATCAGAAATCGTCATGACTAACTTAGCATCGAAAGAACACTTCGAAAAGTTCAGTCAAGCTATTGAAGGGTTGGTTAATAGTAATAATGGACAGTTTGAAAATATTAGTCATAGTCTTGATTTGATGGTGACTACCCATGACGAAATGTTTTTGATATTACGCAATGAACTTAAAGATTCTATCAGGAAACGATGCAATTTAGATAGCGTCAAACATTTTGCGGAATCCTCCATGGAAATGTTATGGTCAAATATGTCCCTGTCTTCTAAGCAGACGTATTGTAAACCTCATCCGATTACACCTGCATCTTGTAAGGATGCTTATTCTAAAGGCTACAAAACAAACGGTGTATATACAATAAATAATCATATTGATGGCAATGAAATTAAGGTATATTGCGATCAGACCACAGATGGTGGTGGATGGACAGTTTTCCAACGACGCATGGACGGGGAAGTCGATTTCTTCAGGGATTGGGCGAGCTACAAAATGGGATTTGGCGATCTGACAGGGGAATTCTGGCTTGGAAATGACTATTTGAGTGCAATGCTGGGATGTGGAAAACACGAGCTGCGTATAGATATGGGAGATTTTCAGGGAAAATCGAGCATATGCTAAATATAGCTCATTCCGCATTGAACCTGAAACAAGTAACTATACACTGCATGTCAATGGGTTTAGTGGTGATGCCGGGGACTCACTTGAATATCATAATGGTCAGAAATTTTCAACAAAAGATTTAGATTTAGACAAATTGTCGTCTAGTTGTTCAAAACAATTCAAAGGAGCATGGTGGTATAACCGTTGTCATCACTCAAACCTGAATGGTGAATACCAAACTTCTGATAGAGTTAATAAAGTATATGGTATAATTTGGAGAGGATGGAAAGGTAGAGAGTATTCACTTAAATTCGCTGAAATGAAGTTTCGCTTGTTATAGGAAACACAAAATTGACTAAATAAAATTCCAATATTTAGTATTCCACTAACCGTTTCATACTGGACAACAAATTCTAGTAGTTTATCTTTTATGTGGATGTTCGAAGTGTAGACTGTGTATATGGTGAATAAACAGTGTTGAGATAATTTCATATTTTACGAGAACATTTAAGGTTTTGGGAGCTAAGGGGAAACCTGTAAGATAAAACATGAGAAGGATTGAGATTCTGTTGGAATAATATTGAGGTATACATCTTATAACTGATAATTGACTACTGTCATTGTATCATTTTTGCTCATCGTGATTATATTACAACCTGTCTAACATAGCAACCAATCGCTCTGTGTATAGTAAAATATCCTAATTCAGCGATCGTTTTACAAATTGGGAATTTTTTGTATGTATTTTTATGCATTCATTTTGATTCAGCATGAGGATATTGATCATTAAAAAGAAGCTCTTAATAATAAGATAATTAACATACACATGTCTTAAGTAGCATACATATAGTCCTGTTTGCTATATGTGAGCTTTTTTACCTACGCGCATGTTGATGCATTTCTGGAGAGAACTTCGCCACTTCTTGACAGAGTTGTATAAAGTAGGTGACGTAAGAAAGATAAATGCCTCATGCTTAGAATTCGTTATATTTCATGGATATGTTTTAATGTTCGAAACGAAATATTTGACGCGGAATGAGGTCAGGAGTGAACGACGTCAGACTCATTTCACTATATGTACAATGGACAAAGGGGACACTCTTGACAACAATATTAACATTGGAATATTTCTTTGTAATTTGTACTTAAACGAGAAAATCCATCTGATATACCGGCATCTATAAATTTGTTTCATTGAAAGTCATATGTAAATGAACAATTACATTTAGTTCCATGTATATGAAGCCTCAAACAATTTCTACTATGTACATTTTAACACTTGTAATTGTAATGGGGCACTACTTAGAGGTTAGTATCCATTGCTAGTGTGCTTTACGGTGATGTTGGTAATTATTTTGCTTGTCTAAATTGAGAAATAAATATCGGGTAAGCAATTTAGTAATTTATTACAAGAAAGCTTTAGTTATAAAAAATAATGTTTTGAATAATATAACCTTATGTATTTATATAAACTTATGTAATTATATTGTTAATCTTCGACTGTAAGTGAAGAAATTTCAACACTACTTCTAAATGTAGTATATTCTATTCGCAAAAATCTTTGTGTTTACAGTAAAACTTCAATATTAAGACTACACTCGGGACCCTTGAAAACTGGTCATCTTATTGAGGTGTTCTTAATCTTGAGGTTGAATAAAGAGCAAAACAGTGAAAATGGACTTGAAAATTGTGGTCTTAATTATGAGGTGGTCTTGTTATTGAGGTGGTCTTTATGTGAGGTTTTACTGTATATGTATATATGTTCTGCTGATCTAAACCTTTCTATTCGATTTTTGTTCAGTAAACATATTTCATAAACTTATTGTGTTCCTGTTGAATAAAACCTGTATGGGTTATCAGCAATATACGTAATGATTGCCATTTCAGTTTCTACGACAAATCGGGCAATAAAATTGCCCAGAATAGTTGTTAACAATAGCTCGAGTAACTTTATAGCTCATGGTTCATATACTACAAATGTATATATGAAAGTAAGATGAATTGATGACAGTCAGTCGTCACCTTTCCCAAATCATCGTTTTTTGAACTTGTGAGATACACGCATCAATCCACCACAGCCACTATTGCTTATACACAGAAATACTTTTCTAATTGGTCACTTCTTATATCGTCATATTTGTTTCAAACTTAACACAGCACGATATAAGCTAACGAACTTCGTCTCATTTTAGTCTTACCCATACCTCAATCTTTTATAACATTAAACTCACGCATTGCTATCAAATAAATCTGCTCATGAATTTTTTTCTTGCAAAATAAATAAACAGCAGACACATATGGTGAACGGATTTGAAAAGGCCGTGTTTTTTTCAGTTTTGAAATTGAAACAAAGCAACAGTGTTTGACATACATAATAAATTGTTTACTACTGTTTTGCTCTCCTTAAAATTCCTAGAATACATTTACTTCTATCCGATACCTTCTAAGCTGACGTAAAATAAAGTCATGTTTGAGAAACACGAACATTCGGTCAATGGCGCTACCGGGAATCGAACCCAGGTCTACGGATTTCCGGTCCGTTATGGTAACCACTACACCACAGCGACCTGACGTCATTTTCGTTTAAATTTATCATATATAAATTTATGATTAAGGTAAAATACACTTTGGACGAAGTATGGGGCGAATTTTTACATCCGCCACACAGCACTTAACACCAGCTGTAGTAAATAGTGAAATAAAGTCATGTTTGAGAAACACGAAAAATCGGTCAATGGCGCTACATCCTTCCATTCCTCAGACAATCAGTGACAATCAGTGACTATGTATTTATTTCATAAATGAATACAGTACCAATAAAACGCCGCTAATGTGATAATTTACTTAATAATCATATAATTGGACATATGAAACATTAAAATGTAATCAAACTAGATAAAAAACGTAGTATTACACAACTGGTGATTTATTTCATTACATCAAAACCAACGAAATGACGACGAAGCATATTTGTTGGTAACTTATGTCTAGTTTATTGTCAATCATTTTAATAAAACACTGGCAATTCAATGATTGTTTGTTTTTGAACCATCGACACACGTCTATATATATACAAGTATGCTGCTTCATTTAAAACACTCATAGATGAAACACGGTGCAATCGTTGTTGATTAGCAGAGCTTGCATGTTGCTTTACATTCTAATTTTGCACTATCATCATTACAAATAAAGTCTTTAAAATCTTCACATTTGGCCACCTCATCAACACACAGAGGGTTATCTGTAACAAATAAAAACATTTCACATATGTGTAACGAAAGTGGCAAATGTCTTATTTACGAGTCAGAACCTATCAAAGGATGAGGCACATACATTTGAGAACGGAATAACAAAAACAGGTCAGGAGACACATAAAGGTAGGGACAGAAAATACTACAAACATACCACGGGGTTCATACAGGAAGGGACACAAAAACAACAAACAGACCAGGAGGCACATAAAGGGAGGGACACAAAATACAACAAACATACCATGAATCCCATACAGAAGGTGGCATCAAATAACAGACCAGGAGGCACATAAAGGGAGGGACACACAAACATACCATGGATCCCATACAGAAGGTGGCATCAAATAACAGACCAAGAGGCATATAAAGGGAGGGACACACAAACATACCATGGATCCCATACAGAAGGTGGCATCAAATAACAGACCAGGAGGCACATAAAGGGAGGGATACAAAATACAACAAACATACCATAGATCCCATACAGAAGGTGGCATCAAATAACAGACCAGGGGGCACATAGAGGGAGGGACGCAAATACAACAAACATACCATGGATCCCATACAGAAGGTGGCATCAAATAACAGACCAGGAGGCAAATAAAGGGAGGGACACAAAATACAACAAACATACCATGGATCCCATACAGAAAGTGGCATCAAATAACAGACCAGGGGGCACATAGAGGGAGGGACGCAAATACAACAAACATACCATGGATCCCATACTAAAGGTGGCATCAAATAACAGACCAGGAGGCATATAAAGGGAGGGACGCAAAAACAACAAACATACCATGGATCCCATACTAAAGGTGGCATCAAATAACAGACCAGGAGGCACATAAAGGGAGGGACACAAAATACAACAAACATACCATGAATCCCATACAGAAGGTGACATCAAATAACAGACCAGGAGGCATATAAAGGGAGGGACGCAAATACAACAAACATACCATGGATCCCATACTAAAGGTGGCATCAAATAACAGACCAGGAGGCACATAAAGGGAGGGACACAAAATACAACAAACATACCATGAATCCCATACAGAAGGTGGCATCAAATAACAGACCAGGAGGCACATAAAGGGAGGGACGCAAATACAACAAACATACCATGAATCCCATACAGAAGGTGGCATCAAATAACAGACCAGGAGGCACATAAAGGGAGGGACGCAAATACAACAAACATACCATGGATCCCATACTGAAGGTTGCATCAAATAACAGACCAAGATGCACATAAAGGGAGGGACGCAAATACAACAAACATACCATGGATCCCATACTGAAGGTGGCATCAAATAACAGACCAGGAGGCACATAAAGGGAGGGACACAATATACAACAAACATACCATGGATCCCATACAGAAGGTGGCATCAAATAACAGACCAGGAGGCACATAAAGGGAGGGACACAATATACAACAAACATACCATGGATCCCATACTGAAGGTGGCATCAAATAACAGACCAGGAGGCACATAAAGGGAGGGACACAATATACAACAAACATACCATGGATCCCATACAGAAGGTGGCATCAAATAACAGACCAGGAGGCACATAAAGGGAGGGACACAAAATACAACAAACATACCATGGATCCCATACAGAAGTTGGCATCAAATAACAGACCAGGAGGCACATAAAGGGAGGGACGCAAAATACAACAAACATACCATGAATCCCATACTGAAGGTGGCATCAAATAACAGACCAGGAGGCACATAAAGGGAGGGACGCAAAATACAACAAACATACCATGGATCCCATACAGAAGGTGGCATCAAATAACAGACCAGGAGGCACATAAAGGGAGGGACGCAAAATACAACAAACATACCATGAATCCCATACAGAAGGTGGCATCAAATAACAGACCAGGAGGCACATAAAGGGAGGGACGCAAAATACAACAAACATACCATGAATCCCATACTGAAGGTGGCATCAAATAACAGACCAGGAGGCACATAAAGGGAGGGACGCAAAATACAACAAACATACCATGGATCCCATACAGAAGGTGGCATCAAATAACAGACCAGGAGGCACATAAAGGGAGGGACGCAAAATACAACAAACATACCATGAATCCCATACTGAAGGTGGCATCAAATAACAGACCAGGAGGCACATAAAGGGAGGGACACAATATACAACAAACATACCATGAATCCCATACTGAAGGTGGCATCAAATAACAGACCAGGAGGCACATAAAGGGAGGGACACAAAATACAACAAACATACCATGGATCCCATACTGAAGGTGGCATCAAATAACAGACCAGGAGGCATATAAAGGGAGGGACGCAAATACAACAAACATACCATGAATCCCATACTGAAGGTGGCATCAAATAACAGACCAGGAGGCACATAAAGGGAGGGACACACAAACATACCACGGGGTCCATACAGGGAGGGAACAGAAAACAATACAGATTTGATAAGGTAAAGAAAACCAAACGACACAGCATCGGTACGTGAATGGCAAAACTGTATAACAAAAGCCTATCTTTGGCGTATAAAACTTCAAGAGAACAAGTCTAGCTCCGTCAGCTATTTTATCTTTCTCAGTTGCAAAAATAATTCCAAAAACTACATATCAAATCGAAATGTACATAATTCAAATAAATGCGTACAAATTAACAAAAGATCGTACTGAAGAGAGAAGACACAAACTTAATATAAATATTGGTGAAACGCATTTAAACGGTCAGTGGCATAAACGTCCCTGGTTTTAATATAGTAGGATATGTACACTTGTAGCGTAGATTTACTACATTACCAAATAAATACAAAAGGTGTCATCGAAAGTGATTAGTATAAGTTGTATAAGATGGTTTCACAATCGATGTTAAATATTTAAGCATAAAGATAATATACTTTAATTGTATATAATATATTAATTGGCACAATCTTATCTGTTTCTGCAAAATGTGAAACAATAAATCAACATCGTGGTGCCGTATAATGTTAGGTCTTCATTTCGAAGTTTTGCATGAACAACATCGAATGTAGGTATATCTAATAATAAATGTATTCTCATACGTAGACACATCTTGCAAAATCCACGACAGTGCTCAAACATCCAGGGATCGGTGCATTCCAAAGTGTAACGTGAACAGTACTTGTCAGGTTCTTTATTTCCGCATGCAGATTCTGCAATACAGATCAATCATGAGATAGGGGAGAATACTACAGCTAGCAATGATATTATATGAGTATACTGCTATGATTAATGCGGTATGCATTATCATGCCATATACATAAACACATCTAACAGCCTTTGCAATGTGTTCAGGAAATATCTGTTAGCCGTGAAAACAGTAATATTTGCATAATGACACAAACAGCCAGAATCATGACCGTTGTTAAGTTGTCTGCAGTCGCAGAACTTAACAGCAGTATAATTGCTACTTCTGTTGGAAATAAACATAATAGCAGATGTAGCAGTATTATTCCTGGTAATGGCAGTACTGTATAGTAGTAATATTGAGGTCACTTCCGTTACCGCTACAGCAGCTGACTTTACACCGATTGAAAGCAAAAAAAGGATTGAAAGAAAGGGTTACTTCAAATAAGTGTAACAATCTCTACTTCAGCACTTACACATGTACACACTAACTATATATGCTGTGGTCAGCACCTTATATCCAACATTGGATCTCTTTGCAGGATATAATTTTGGTTTATATTGTATTTGTAATAATTGACGATAACATTTTCAAGATATTCAACTATCTGCTAAGAACTCGTTTTGATGAGAATGAACAGTAACATAGGTCGATATCATATGGAATACAAAATACCTTGCACAACTCAATATAATACCATAATCAATACAGACCACTTATGCATAATTATCAAAGCAGCTATGGATGCCCATAACTTTAAAAGAAATCAGGGCGTTTCAACTTAAATAACACAGCTTTGATAATGTATACACAATTTCATGCAACGTATTTCGAAAGCTTTAAAAATATGAAAAAAACGTATGGTCAATGAAATAAGCACAAATAATAGAGTTGTTTTAAGAATTTGAAACAACGCGATGAACATATCTGAAATAACACACGGAATATCCCGTATCAGCGGCTAATTAAGTTAGCAAATAAGCGATTCTAGGACGTTTAACGAGCGGAAAAGTGTGCGAATCGCCGAAATGATTATTGCTGTCTTTAAGTGTCAAAGTATGCTCTTTTGCAAACTAAAAAAATCAGATCGGCTGAAGTTTTACACAAAATAAAAAAAATCGGAAATATCTTGACATCGCAAGTTAGTCATTTAAACAGTAATTATCACCTGGTGGGAAAGTTGTAGTTGGTAAAGGTGTTGTTGTTGTTGTTGTCGTCGTTGTTGTTGTTGTCGTTGTTGTCGGATTTCGTGTAAATAATTTAGTTGAAGATCCCATCGAAGTTGTTGACAACGTAACAGTTGACGTTGATTTAGTGGTCGAATGTGTGGTTGTTGTCGGAGTTGTTGTTGTAGTTGGAGATGTTGTTGTTGTAGAAGGAGATGTTGTTGTAGAAGGAGTTGTTGTTGTTGTAGAAGGAGATGTTGTTGTAGAAGGAGTTGTTGTTGTTGTAGAAGGAGATGTTGTTGTTGTCGGAGTTGTTGTTGTTGTAGAAGGAGATGTTGTTGTTGTCGGAGTTGTTGTTGTTGTAGAAGGAGTTGTTGTTGTAGTCGGAGTTTTTGTTGTAGTCGGAGTTTTTGCTGTTGTAGAAGGAGATGTGGTTGTAGTCGACGTTGTTGTAGTCGGAGTTGTTGTTGTTGTAGTCGGAGTTGTTGTTGTTGTAGAAGGAGATGTTGTTGTAGTCGACGTTGTTGTAGTCGGAATTGTTGTTGTTGTAGAAGGAGATGTGGTTGTAGAAGGAGATGTTGTTGTAGTCTGAGGTGTTGTTGTTGTAGAAGGAGATGTTGTTGTAGTCGACGTTGTTGTAGTCGGAATTGTTGTTGCTGTAGAAGGAGATGAGGTTGTAGACGGAGTTGGTGTTGCTGTAAAAGGAGATGTGGTTGTAGTCGGAATTGCTGTTGCTGTAGAAGGAGATGAGGTTGTAGACGGAGTTGTTGTAGTCGGAATTGTTGTTGCTGTAGAAGGAGATGAGGTTGTAGACGGAGTTGGTGTTGTAGGATGTGTAGTTGTAATCTGAGTTGTTGTTGTTGTAGTCGGAGTCGGTGTCGATTTTGTTGTTGTTGATTTTCCTGGAACAATAATTGTCAAAGTTTGTGTCGTTGTTTTTTTATCGACCAAGCTAGTTAAAGAATACATGTCCTGTATTGTTGGTAAATAAAGTCACAATTATGCTGCTATTGTTGGCGGCAATTATTGTTATCGATAAAACATTGTACAATATTTGATAACATTTATATAAATATCACATTCGTGTGTCGTGTTAATAAATTTTTGAATTTAATCAAAAAAGTTGTCTAAAAACGCAGTAAAATTAATAAAGAATTCGAGACTCGTTTATGACTGGATAGCCGTTTTCCTGGAAACAACACTAAATAAGTGATACGTATGAGGTTAAACTCTCAATATAACTCAAAACATTACAGCTTTACTGTTTACACCATGTACATTTTCAATTATATCAGTAACAATCACAATACTTTCGGTACTATAAGTACTTTGAGCTGTTGTGGTTCTTTCAAAAACAATTTGTTTTATTACAGGTTTGTATTTATATCTGGTTTGGAATTAATTACATAATAAATATAAATAATATACATGTTTAGCAATGTGTGTTGACTGTTCTCTGTATTGCATGAATCAACTGATTTGCTAACGTATATTTTAACTGAACATTAATCTGAATATAAATCTATATGTTCGGTGACTCAGTGTTATCATTCACTCAAATGTCTGACGCATGCCGATAATAATACGTAAACAATAACTTTGTATCTAATATTAGAACATAATGTACCTGGACATAAGTTGCAGAATTTGGCACAATGTATTCGAGACCATGGTATCATATCCCCATTACAGATATAGTCAAAACCATAATCTGCACAATCATTGTCGGCGTCAGTACATGTAGCTGCACCATCTAAATAGAAACACAATATATAATGTGTTTACTCGTAAATGTCTTAAGCATAATGATAGTTTTTTTCTGATTTTAGTTATTGTCACTGATGTAGTACAAATCCGAAGTCGAGACCATGAGATTTACATAATAAAAACAAACTGAAAATGTAAAAGAAAACCAACAATAATGTTATTTAACATAGCGATATTAGCCCATTCAGCCCGATCACAATGTGCCAGGTAACCAATGAATGACCATGTTCGTAAGTGTTTCGCCGTTACTGGGCCCGTAATCTGGCCGGGAGATTCATGTGACATAAGCTCTGTTTTACAAGTTTGGTCAAATGGAACATGTGTTAGTTCACACGACATGGATGCTGCAGAAATCGATATTTTCGTGAAGAACAGTATTTTTGAGAGAGAGAGAGAGAGAGAGAAGAGAGACTAAGTTGCAGATCTTCTATATTGATAGGAGGTTCAATGTATGATATATATAGAGAGTGATTACTGCCCAATATGTATTACAAAGTCCGACATTAAAATAAATGCATAATATGAATTCGGAAATCGAGCAGGAAATGCCATATACAAAGTACACAGACACGCTAAAAACACAAGGAGTGATAAATCTAAGCAATTACAAATTCAAAAGGAACGAGATGCAAACATTAAATGGGTGAACATTGATGTATCGCCTTGAAACGGTCAGTGGCAAACATGTGGCTACAACCCAATTCAAGTCATCGACATAGCTGCATGATGATAAAGGCGCCAACGTGTACTGCAAAACCTGAGCCTCAACCATACAAATTGCCGACACGATTGCCAACTATGGGTTTGTTATTACACTAAATTATTTTCATTTTCACTAGTTTTTTGTTTGTTTTTTTTTCTTAATTTCTACGATCTAAAATAACACATTGTTACTCATTTCTGTAAGTGTGGTCATTTTTGGAGTATATGACGAACTTGCTTCTGAAACATAATAATTGTAACGGTGTGCCAAACACCAAACTACATCAAACAGTCATTTACGAGACAACAGTTCGTAAGATGAAAAGGAGGTGGGGGTCTCTCTTCTTCTTACTTTTCAAATGCAATGAAGGGTTTAACTACATTTTCGTATTGAATAAATTTTATGTTTGATTTCGCCCAAACTCATTTAGTATATCGCTTTCCAATTTACACATAATACTATTAATATTGTATTTAATATAAACATAACACATGCAATAATAACATTTAATGTGTCTAAATGATTTCGTTACCACCATTTTGTCATCGTTAAAATACCGTCAACATGACAAGACTTATTGAAGATGCAACCAAACATTATTTCCCTGTGTACAATAGTGTAATTACATACATACCTGAACAAATGTTACAAAATTTGGCACAATGTATTCGAGACCATGGTATCATATCTCTAATACAGATATAGTCAAAACCATAATCTACGCAATCATTGTCGGCGTCAGCACAAATAGCGACAACATCTAAATATGGAGAGTATGGTTATAAACGTAAAAGTACACATTTTTTTAAACATGACTGGTGTTACAACTGAGTCTGTACTTTGATACGTAAATGTGCAGAAATCAATCATTTGGCTTTTATACTTTATTATCATTACTCACCAAACAAACACGTGACGCTGAACACGCAGTACGCACTGTATACAAAGTACTGAATACTACTCGTTAAATAAAAGTCAAAGAAAACCGGTAACGGAACATAAGTTTTTGCGCTCTAACCACTATAGGATTAAACGGCCATTTTTTG
Organism: Mactromeris polynyma; assembly: GCA_032209605.1. Taxonomy (NCBI): domain Eukaryota; kingdom Metazoa; phylum Mollusca; class Bivalvia; order Venerida; family Mactridae; genus Mactromeris; species Mactromeris polynyma. The sequence continues at coordinate 1,622,743 of JASFXZ010000051.1, forward strand.
GCGGTCATGCATGTGTAAACGCCGATCAGAACGCACACATTGAATAAAGCACGGAAGGGACTGATCGGCGTTTACACATACATGAACGCCTCAAACTCATAATAATACAATACAATATACAACATTTAACATTAAACAAGTTTGTTCAATAGTAATGTGAAACGGATGAGACCGAAAGCCAAAGACTTATATAGGTCTTCTCCTGGATTTGCAAATAAATACACTAAATGTTTATTGCTTTAGAAAATATTGTACCCAACTTGTTCATATTGTTTACCTCAGATTTAGGTCAAAGTAGTTCCGTCAATGAAATGTGTACGTTCATACTTGTGTAAACACCTTTGATTAGCCAATCAGAATGCACATTTAAGTTACGTCATCAATACAATGAAATTTGGACGTTCATGCATGTGTGAACGCCTCCGATTAGCCAATCAGAATACAGGCATATGCTGAATTTGGAATTATAGATCAATGACCACGGTCCATTTAAAATCCAAGCTCATCACATAAGGCATATAGACAAATGGAGGAAAGTAACATAATTATGTATTATCATGACAACATAATGTATTACTCGTATAAAACATGCCGTGTGTACAATATAGGATTAAACGCATGTGTGCGGACTGATTGGCGTTTACACATGCATGAACGCCAAAAAATGGTCGTTTAATCCTTATAATTCCAAATAGTACTTTGAAACGACCCCCAATGATGTTTTTTCGTCAAAACACATCTTGACCTCACGCAGTGTCAACAGAATGCGCGGATTAATACATTAAATATGAACAGCAGATTTTTGATTCATTGTATGTACCTAGGATTTTCTAAACGATTCATAATTATTCACACACAAACTATACATTAATCTATACGTTATGTTAACCGAACGCATACAACTTTAATACAACAATCTTGTATAAAAACCCGAATTTGAACCAGTAATGACGCTGATATCTATGATCACACACTGAATTTGGCGAAATGATTGTTGAACCGTTATCGTTATACCTCGACGTCAAAAGTCTTTTTTATTTTTTTCCTTTCAAAAATTCTGACATTCTACATTAACATATTCTTACTAGTTTCTGACACTTGCTTTGGTGTAGTTGTAAACGGAGTGGTCATTTTCTGAGTTGATGTGGAATCTGAAAAAATATATTCTACTAATGTAGAAATAATTGAATTTGTTTTTTCATTAAAATTGTGATGACTGTAAAGTAAAACATCTACTTTTGTAAGAGGTTTTACATTTACGACGGATTTTTACTACAGTATAATTAGTTTAGCCTACTGTCTACAAATAAAGCAAAGCATAGACAGGCATTATGTCTGTTCTAGTGCATGCGTTAAACATTGGTTTATGGAATGTACAAGGCGCAGACTAATCAATACACACGTACCTTGACATAAGTTACAGAATTTGGCACAATGTAGTTCAGACCATGGTATCATATCTCCATTACATATATAGTCAAAACCATAATCTGCACAATCTTGGTCAGCGTCAGAACATGTAGCAACAATATCTAGATAGACAATACAGTAATATGTATCGGTTGTAAACTACAATCAAGTAGATCGTTTGTGATCGTCTATTAACATGACTGGCAAGACGGTCGAATTACTTACAGTACTCTTTAGGCAATGCCATTGTTTACATTGGATTTTTATTCATTGTATATACTTACAATTTTGGTAATTTTGTCCTACACAAAATACACATTCATCACAAAATGGTGTCATGTTAATCAAAACCATACAACTTTGATACAACAATAATGTGTAAAATCCCGAATGTGATAGTGTAAACCAGTAATGACGCTGATATCTCAAATCGCATCAGAGCATAAAACACTGTATTTGGTTAATTTTTAGCTGAACATATAGAGATAAATCATTTTTTTCTTTCCAAAATTCTAACATTCAAAATAAGCATGTTCTTACTAGTTTCTGACACTGGCTTCGGTGTTGTGGTAAACGAGATGGTCATTTTTGGAGTAGATGACGAAGTTGCGTCTGAAACATAATAATTGTTATGGTGTGGCAATAACAGAACTCGTATTTGTATGATATTGAGATCATCGGTATGCAAAGCAACTACTTCATTTGTATTTATATTCAACCAACAAACTACATCAAACAGTCATTTGCGAGACAACAGCTCGTAAGATGAAAAAGAGTGGGGGTCTCTCTTCCTTTCAAATGCAATGAAGGGTTCAACTACATTTTCGTATTGAATCAATTTTATGTTTGATGTCGCCCAAACTCGTTTAGTATAACGCTTTTCAATTTGCAAGTAATACTATTTATATTGTATTTAATATAAACATAACACATGCAATAATAACATTTAATGTGTCTAAAATTGGGAGATTTCTTTACCACCATTTTGTCAATCATTGAAATACCGTCAACATGACAAAGCTTATTGACAACAATTTTTTCCCTGTGTATTATAGTGTAATTACATACATACCTGAACATATATTGCAGAATTTGGCACAATGTATTCGAGACCATGGTATCATATCTCCTTTACAGATGTAGTTAAAACCATAATCTACGCAATCATTGTCGGCGTCAGCACAAATAGCGACAACATCTAAATATCGAGAGTATATTTAAAAAATTAAAAGTACACAGTTTTGGAAACATGACTGGTGTTACAAATGAGTCTGTACTTTGATATGCAAATGTGCATTAATCGATCATTTGGCTTTTATACTTTCTTATCATCACTCACCAAACAATGCTCGCTGACAACTAAGCATAAAACACGTGACGTTGAACACAAAGTACGCACTGTATACAAAGTACTGAATACTACTCGTTAAATAAAAATCAAAGAAAACCGAGAACGGAACATAAGTTTTTGAGCTCTAACCACGCACCAAAGACCACAGTCCATTGAAAATCCAAGCTCATCATATAAGGCATATCTCAAAAATGGAGGAAAATGACATATGTATTATCATGACAACATAATGTATTACTCGTATATAACATGCCGTGTTTACAATAACAAATGGCAACACATAACTAACATATCTCAAAATTAATATTTTTGTACATGCATAAATCGAATATATATGGACAGCAGATTTTTGATTCATTGTATGTACATAGGATTTCCAAAACGATTTGTAATGTTTCATACACAAAATATGCGTTCATCAACAAAATAGTGTTTTGTTGACATAACATATACAACTTTAATAAAAGAATTATCTACAAAATAAATTCATGTTTTGAGGAACACGAAAAATCGGTCAATGGCGCTACCGGGATTCGAACCCCAAATTTTAAATCAGTAATAGCGCTGATATATATGATCGCATCAGAGAATGAAACACTGAATTTGGCGAAATGATTGTTGAACATGGTATCGTTACACCGCGACGTCAAAAGTCTTGTTTACTTTTTTCTTTTCCGAAATCTGACATTCAAAATAAACATGTTCTTACTAGTTTCTGACAATGGCTTCGGTGTAGTTGTAAACAGATTGGTCATTTTCTGAGTTGATGTGGAATCTGAAAAAAAAATATTTTACTAATGTAGAAATAATTGAATTTGTAAAATTGTGATGACTGCAAAGTAAAACGTCTACTAAATTTGAATTTTTATTATCCCACACAAAATTGTGATTGGTATTATTTACAACTTAATTTAATTAAATGCGTATTTTTGAAAGTTGAAACATCATGTGTTCAACCGTGAAGATAATATATTTATTTTATTGTAACTAATAGTGGAAGAAATATATAGAAGATGACAATTTAATAAATACTTTACTGTTAACAGAATTTTTTTAAATTCCTAATGCATTAGGTGTATGGTATTCACAGTAGTGTATATGTTAAGTAGGCGTGAAATTCACATGACGACTCTATGTTATTTACTAATCGTAAAATTATTCGATAACGTGAGTTTACTGGCAATACACATTTATATACAAACGCAGTGCTGAGGTTTCTATTTTTCTGGTAGGATTATGTGGTTATACATTTACGACGGATTTTTTCTACCGTATATCTGATTTTGCCTACTTTCTCTGAATGGCAAGCCCAATCTCATAACAATAAAAGCAAAGTATAAACATGCGTTATGTCTGTTCTATTGCATGCGTTAAAAATTGGTTCAGGGCATGTACAAGGCACAGACTAATCAACACACACGTACCTTGACATAAGTTACAGAATTTGGCACAATGTAGTTCAGACCATGGTATCATATCTCCATTACAGATATAGTCAAAACCATAATCTGCACAATCTTTGTCATTGTCAGTACATGTAGCCACAACATCTAGATAGACAGAATAGTAATATTTATCGGTTGTAAAATACAATCAATTAGATCGGTTTTGTTCGTCTATTAACATGACTGGCAGGACGGTCGAATTACTTACAGTTCTCATTAGGCAATGCCATTGTAGACATCGGATTTTTATTCATTGTATATACTTACAATTTCCAAAAGGGTTGGTAATTTTGTTCTACACAAAATATACATGCATCACAAAACAGTGTCATGTTAATCAAAACCATACAACTTTAATACAACAATAATGTGTTAAATCCAGAATGTGAAAGTGTAAACCAGTAATGACGCTGATATTTACGATCGCATCAGAGCATAAAACACTGAATTTGCCAAATTTATAGCTGAACATGTAGAGCAAAATCATTATACCGCGACTTTAAAATTCTTGAATTATTTTGTCTTTTCCAAAATTCTAACATTCAAAATAAACATGTTCTTACTAGTTTCTGACACTGGCTTCGGTGTAGTGGTAAACGAAGTGGTCATTTTTGGAGTAGATGTCGAAGTTGCGTCTGAAACATAATAATTGTTATGGTGTCGCAATAACGGAACTCGTATTTGTTTGATATAGAGATCATCGGTATGTAAAGCAACTACTTCATTTGTATATATATTCAAACAACAAACTACATCAAACAGTCATTTACGAGACTACAGCTCGTAAGATGAAAAAGAGTGGGGGCTTCTCTTCTTCATACTTAACAAATGCAATGAAGGGTTCAACTACATTTTCTTATTGAATCAATTTTATGTTTGATTTTGCCTAAACTCATTTAGTACAATGTTTTCCAATTTGCACGTAACACTATTAATATAGTATTTAATGCAGACATCACACATGCAATAATAATATTTAATGTGTCTAAACTTGGATGATTTCGTTACCACCATTTTGTCAATCGTTGAAATACCGTCAACATGACGAGACTTATTGAAGATGCAACCAAACATTATTTCCCTGTGTAATTACATACATACCTGAACATAAATTGCAGAATTTGGCACAATGTATTCGAGACCATGGTATCATATCTCTAATACAGATATAGTCAAAGCCATAATCTGCGCAATCATTGTCGGCGTCAGCACAAATAGCGACAATATCTAAATATGAAGAGTATGGTTATAAAAGTATAAGTACACAGTTTTGGAATATGACTAGTGCTACAATTGAGTTTGTACTTTTATGTGTCAATGTGCTGTAATCGACCATTTGTCTATTACACTTTCAGAAAATTACTCACCAAACAATACTCGCGGACAACTAGGCATAGAACACATGACGCTGAACACAAATGACTTACTGTACACAAAATACTTAATACTATTCGATAAATAAAACCAGGAACCGATCATGAATAATTAACATTCACCAAATTAATACATTTGTACATGCATGAACCGCATTTATATTGTCCACCATGTTGACATCGGAATTGTGATTCCATGTATTGTATAATTTTATTGACCGGTCCAAAATTTGCATATCTCCATGGTCAATGTACGCTATAAATAAGTAATCGGGCCACTTTCGATAAAGACTTATTTATCATGTGCATTGACCATGCAGATATGCAAATTGTGACAGCTTAATAAAATTATACAATATATACCTAGAATTTCCAAAAGGGCTGGTAAGCAAAAGCAAACAACTTTAATACAACAATATTGCGAAAAATCCCGAATGTGATAGTGTAAAACAGTAATGACGCTAATGCCCACGATCTTAACAAAGCTTAAAATACTGAATTTGGCGAAATGATTGTCGAACATGGTATCGATCTACCCCGACGTCAAAATGCTTGTTTACTGTTTCCTTTCTAAATTTCGGACATTGTAGATAAAGATGTTCTTACTAGTTTCTGACACTGGCTTTGGTGTAGTTGTAAACGGAGTGGTCATTTTCTGAGTTGATGTGGAATCTGAAAAAAATATATTCTTCTGATGTAGAAATAATTGAATTTGTATTCATTAAAAGTGTGATAATTGCAGAGTAAAACATCTAAATTTGATTTTTGATTATCACTCACAAAGTTACGATTGGTATTATTTATAACTTAATTTAATCAAATGCAAATGTTTGGAAAGTTGGAACGTCTTGTGTTAATGTATGTCATGTATTGTAACTAATAACGGAAACGATATATAGAATATGACAAAATGTTTACAATTTACTGTTTATAGAAATTGTTTTAAAATTACGTGATGCGTAAGGTTTATGGTATTCACAGTAGTGTATAATTATGTTAACTAGGCGTGACATTTCATGGCGACTCTATGTTATGTACTAATCGTAAAATCATTGTCGACGTCAGCACAATTTAGCGACAACATCTTAATATCGAGAGTAGGTTCATAAAAGTAAAAGTACACAGTTTTAGAAACACGACTGTGGTTACAAATGAGTCTGTACTAAATGTCAAAGCAAACCAGGAACCGAACATAAGTGTTTGAGGTCTAACCACAGACCACAGTCGATTGAAAATCCAAGCTCATCACATAAGGCATATATACTTATTATGTTACATATTAAGTGAAATTCGCAAACCATAACTAGATAACCCGTTAGTGTAATACATCATAAAAAGATAAGAGGTGGCAATTCAGGGCACTTTCAAAACAATTTGTATTCATTAAATTGTGATGAGTGCAAAGTAAAACGTCTACTAAATTAGAAATATTATTATCCCACACAAAATTATGATTGGTATTATTTACAACTTAATTTAATTAAAAGTTGAAACATCATGTGTTAAGTCAACCGTAAAGATAATATATTTATTTTATTGCAACTAATAGCGGAAGCAAGATATAGAGGATGACACTCTAATAAATACTTTACTGTTAACAGAAATTGTTTTAAATTTCGTGATGCATTAGGTGTATGGTATTCACAGTAGTGTATATGTAAAGTAGGCGTGATATTTACATGACGACTCTTTGTTAAGTACTAATCGTAAAATAATTCGATAACGCGAGTTTACTGGCAATACACATTTATATACAGACACAGTGCTGAGGTTTCTCCTTTCCTGGTGAGAGTATGAGGTTTTACATTTACAACGGATTTTTACTTACTTATGATTAATTTTGCCTACTTTCTCGGAATGGCAATCCTAATCTCATAACAGTAAATGCAAAGCATAAACAGGCATTATATCTATTATATTGCATGCATTAAAAATTGGTTCAGGGCATATACAAGGCACAGACTGATCAATACAAACGTACCTTGACATAAGTTACAGAATTTGGCACAATGTAGTTCAGACCATGGTATCATATCTCCATTACAGATATAGTCAAAACCATAATCTGCACAATCTTTGTCATTGTCAGTACAAGTAGCAACAATATCTAGATAGACAGAATAGTAATATGTATCGGTCGTGAAATACAATCAAGTAGATCGGTTGTGATCGTCTATTAAAATAACTGGCAACACAGACGATTTACTTACTGTTCTCATTAGGCAATGCCATTGGTTCTTGTTTTTGAACTGTTGAAGTCATGCATTTTCCGCCGGTTAAGAGATGCGAATTAAGCAGGAAATAATGTCCTATGATTGGTCTAGATCCTGCGTTTGCACCACTTAAGAGTTGTTTTGTGCATAACCATAGCGCAAGAGTAATCTTGCGTAGTGAATAAAAATCATTTTCTTAGTTATTTCAGTTTAGGGCACACAATGCTTACACAAATATTAATTTTAATACAACAATAATGTGTAAAATCCCGAATGTGATAGTGTAAACCAGTAATGACGCTGATATTTACGATCGCTTCAGAGCATAAAACACTGTATTTGGTTAATTAATAGCTGAACATATAGAGCGAGATCATTTTTTTTCCTTTCCAAAATTCTAACATTCAAAATAAACATGATTGTTCTTACTAGTTTCTGACACTGGATTCGGTGTTGTGGTAAACGAACTGGTCATTTTTGGAGTAGATGTCGAAGTTGCGTCTGAAACATAATAATTGTTATGGTGTGGCAATAACGGAACTCGTATTTGTATGATATTGAGATCATCGGTATGTAAAGCCACTACTTCATTTCTATATACATGTATATTCAAACAACAAACTACATCAAACAGTCATTTACGAGACAACAGCTACATTTTCTTATTGAATCAATTTTATGTTTGATTTCGCCCAAACTCATTAAGTATAACGCTTTTCAATTTGCACGTAATACTATTAATATAGTATTTAATATAAACATCACACATGCAATAATAATATTTAATGTGTCTAAACTTGGATGATTTTGTTACCACCATTTTGTCAATCGTTGAAATACCGTCAACATGACGAGACTTATTGAAGATGCAACCAAACATTATTTCCCTGTGTAATTACATACATACCTGAACATAAATTGCAGAATTTGGCACAATGTATTCGAGACCATGGTATCATATCTCCAATACAGATATAGTCAAAGCCATAATCTGCGCAATCATTGTCGGCGTCAGCACAAATAGCGACAATATCTAAATATGGAGAGTATGGTTATAAAAGTATAAGTACACAGTTTTGGAATATGACTAGTGCTACAATTGAATCTGTACTTTTATATGTCAATGTGCTGTAATCGACCATTTGTCTATTATACTTTCAGAAAATTACTCACCAAACAATACTCGCGGACAACTAGGCATAGAACACATGACGCTGAACACAAATGACTTACTGTACACAAAATACTTAATACTATTCGATAAATAAAACCAGGAACCGATCATGAATAATTAACATTCACCAAATTAATACATTTGTACATGCATGAACCGCATTTATATTGTCCACCATGTTGACATCGGAATTGTGATTCCATGTATTGTATAATTTTATTGACCGGTCCAAAATTTGCATATCTTCATGGTCAATGCACGCTATAAATAAGTAATCGGGCCACTTTCGATAAAGACTTATTTATCATGTGCATTGACCATGCAGATATGCAAATTGTGACAGCTTAATAAAATTATACAATATATACCTAGAATTTCCAAAAGGGCTGGTAAGCAAAAGCAAACAACTTTAATACAACAATATTACGAAAAATCCCGAATGTGATAGTGTAAAACAGTAATGACGCTAATGCCCACGATCTTAACAAAGCTTAAAATACTGAATTTGGCGAAATGAGTGTCGAACATGGTATCGATCTACCCCGACGTCAACAATCTTGTTTACTGTTTCCTTTCTAATTTTCGGACATTTTAGATAAACATGTTCTTACTAGTTTCTGACACTGGCTTTGGTGTAGTTGTAAACGGAGTGGTCATTTTCTGAGTTGATGTGGAATCTGAAAAAAATATATTCTTCTGATGTAGAAATAATTGAATTTGTATTCATTAAAAGTGTGATTATTGCAGAGTAAAACATCTAAATTTGATTTTTGATTATCACTCACAAAGTTACGATTGGTATAATTTATAACTTAATTTAATCAAATGCAAATGTTTGGAAAGTTGGAACGTCTTGTGTTAATGTATGTCATGTATTGAACTAATAACGGAAACAATATATGGAATATGACAAAATGTTTACAATTTACTGTTAATAGAAATTGTTTTAAAATTACGTGATGCGTAAGGTTTATGGTATTCACAGTAGTGTATAATTATGTTAACTAGGCGTGACATTTCATGGCGACTCTGTGTTATGTACTAATCGTAAAATCATTGTCGACGTCAGCACAATTCAGCGACACCTTCTCAATATCGAGAGTAGGTTCATAAAAGTAAAAGTACACAGTTTTAGAAACATGACTGTGGTTACAAATGAGTCTGTACTAAATGTCAAAGCAAACCAGGAACCGAACATAAGTGTTTGAGCTCTAACCACAGACCAAAGACCACAGTCGATTGAAAATCCAAGCTCATCACATAAGGCATATCTACTTATTATGTTACATATTAAGTGAAATTCGCAAACCATAACTAGATAACCCGTTAGTGGAATACATCATAAAAAGGTAAGAGGTGGCAGTTCAGGGCACTTTCAAAACAATTTGTATTCATTAAATTGTGATGAGTGCAAAGTAAAACGTCTACTAAATTAGAAATATTATTATCCCACACAAAATTATGATTGGTATTATTTACAACTTAATTTAATTAAAAGTTGAAACATCATGTGTTAAGTCAACCGTGAAGATAATATATTTATTTTATTGCAACTAATAGCGGAAGCAATATATAGAGGATGACACTCTAATAAATACTTTACTGTTAACAGAAATTGTTTTAAATTTCGTGATGCATTAGGTGTATGGTATTCACAGTAGTGTATATGTAAAGTAGGCGTGATATTTACATGACGACTCTTTGTTAAGTACTAATCGTAAAATAATTCGATAACGCGAGTTTACTGGCAATACACATTTATATACAGACACAGTGCTGAGGTTTCTCCTTTCCTGGTGAGAGTATGAGGTTTTACATTTACAACGGATTCTTACTAACTGATGATTAATTTTGCCTACTTTCTCGGACTGGCAATCCTAATCTCATAACAGTAAAAGCAAAGCATAAACAGGCATTATATCTATTATATTGCATGCATTAAAAATTGGTTCAGGGCATGCACAGACTGATCAATACACACGTACCTTGACATAAGTTACAGAATTTGGCACAATGTAGTTCTGACCATGGTATCATATCTCCATTACAGATATAGTCAAAACCATAATCTGCACAATCTTTGTCATTGTCAGTACATGTAGCAACAATATCTAGATAGACAGAATAGTAATATTTATCGGTTGTAAAATACAATCAATTAGATCGGTTTTGTTCGTCTATTAACATGACTGGCAAGACGGTCGAATTACTTACAGTTCTCATTAGGCAATGCCATTGTAGACATCGGATTTTTATTCATCGTATATACTTACAATTTCCAAGAGGGTTGGTAATTTTGTTCTACACAAAATATACATGCATCACAAAACAGTGTCATGTTAATCAAAACCATACAACTTTAATACAACAATAATGTGTTAAATCCAGAATGTGATAGTGTAAACCAGTAATGACGCTGATATTTACGATCGCATCAGAGCATAAAACACTGAATTTGCAAATTTATAGCTGAACATGTACAGCAAAATCATTACACCGCGACGTTAAAATTCTTGAATTCTTTTGTCTTTTCCAAAATTCTAACATTCAAAATAAACATGTTCTTACTAGTTTCTGACACTGGCTTCGGTGTTGTGGTAAACGAAGTGGTCATTTTTGGAGTAGATGTCGAAGTTGCGTCTGAAACATAATAATTGTTATGGTGTCGCAATAACGGAACTCGTATTTGTATGATATTGGGATCATGGGTATGTAAAGCAACTACTTCATTTGTATATATATTCAAACAACAAACTACATCAAACAGTCATTTACGAGACAACAGCTCGTAAGATGAAAAAGAGTGGGGGCTTCTCTTCTTCATACTTTTCAAATGCAATGAAGGGATCAACTACATTTTCTTATTGAATCAATTTTATGTTTGATTTCGCCTAAACTCATTTAGTACAATGTTTTCCAATTTGCACGTAATACTATTAATATAGTATGTAATACAAACATGCAATAATAATATTTAATGTGTCTAAACTTGGATGATTTCGTTACCACCATTTTGTCAATCGTTGAAATACCGTCAACATGACGAGACTTATTGAAGATGCAACCAAACATTATTTCCCTGTGTAATTACATACATACCTGAACATAAATTGCAGAATTTGGCACAATGTATTCGAGACCATGGTATCATATCTCCAATACAGATATAGTCAAAACCATAATCTGCGCAATCATTGTCGGCGTCAGCACAAATAGCGACAATATCTAAATATGGAGAGTATGGTTATAAAAGTATAAGTACACAGTTTTGGAATATGACTAGTGCTACAATTGAGTCTGTACTTTTATATGTCAATGTGCTGTAATCGACCATTTGTCTATTATACTTTCAGAAAATTACTCACCAAACAATACTCGCGGACAACTAGGCATAGAACACATGACGCTGAACACAAATGACTTACTGTACACAAAATACTTAATACTATTCGATAAATAAAACCAGGAACCGATCATGAATAATTAACATTCACCAAATTAATACATTTGTACATGCATGAAACGCATTTATATTGTCCACCATGTTGACATCGGAATTGTGATTCCATGTATTGTATAATTTTATTGACCGGTCCAAAATTTGCATATCTTCATGGTCAATGCACGCTATAAATAAGTAATCGGGCCACTTTCGATAAAGACTTATTTATCATGTGCATTGACCATGCAGATATGCAAATTGTGACAGCTTAATAAAATTATACAATATATACCTAGAATTTCCAAAAGGGCTGGTAATCAAAAGCATATAACTTGAATACAACAATATTGCTTTAAGATCCGAATGTGATACTGTAAACCAGTAATGACGCTAATGCCCACGACCTCAACAAAGCTTAAAACACTGAATTTGGCGAAATGATTGTCGAACATGGTATCGATGTACCCCGACGTCAAAATTCTTGTTTACTGTTTCCTTTCTAATTTTCGGACATTTTAGATAAACATGTTCTTACTAGTTTCTGACACTGGCTTTGGTGTAGTTGTAAACGGAGTGGTCATTTTCTGAGTTGATGTGGAATCTGAAAATATTATATTCTTCTGATGTAGAAATAATTGAATTTGTATTCATTAAAAGTGTGATTATTGCAGAGTAAAACATCTAAATTTGTGTTTTTATTATCCCCACCACGAAGTTACGATTGGTATTATTTATAACTTAATTTAATCAAATGCAAATGTTTGGAAAGTCTGAACGTCTTGTGTTAATGTATGTCTTGTATTGTAACTAATAACGGAAACGATATATAGAATATGACAAAATATTTACAATTTACTGTTAATAGAAATTGTTTTAAAATTACGTGATGCGTTAGGTTTATGGTATTCACAGTAGTGTATACTTATGTTAACTAGGCGTGACATTTCATGGCGACTCTATGTTGTGTACTAATCGTAAAATCATTGTCGACGTCAGCACAATTTAGCGACAACATCTTAATATCGAGAGTAAGTTTATAAAAGTAAAAGTACACAGTTTTGGAAACATGATTGTGGTTACAAATGAGTCTGTACTTTAATATGCAAATGATCATTTGGCTTTGATACTTTCTTATCATTAGTCACCAAACAATGCTCGCGGATAACTAGGCATAAAACACGTGACGCTGAACACAAAGTACGCACTGTACACAAAGTACTTAATACTACTCGTTAAATAAAAGTCAAAGAAAACCTGGAACCGAACATAAGTTTTTGAGCTCTAACCACAGACCAAAGACCACAGTCGATTGAAAATCCAAGCTCATCACATAAGGCATATATACTTATTATGTTACATATTATGTGAAATTCGCAAACCATAACTAGATAACCCGTTAGTGTTATACATCATAAAAAGGTAAGAGGTGGCAGTTCAGGACACTTTCAATCCTGTTTCTAGTCTTATGATATTTATCTTACCGAAAAGATATCACGAAAATTAACTAGATAGCTAGATAATTATCGCAATAATTAAGTGGTTAACACGAAACAATTCGCGAACGCTATCATGCTAACTGGTGGCAGTAATATGCCACCATACATATCGACAAATGGAGGAAAGTGACTTATGTATTATCATGACAACATATGGTATTACTCGTATAAAACATGCCGTGTGTACAATAACAAATGGCAACAGATAATTAACATATCATCAAATTAATATTTTTGTACATGCATGAACCGAATATATATTGTTATACATGCAGACAACAGAGTTTTGATTTATCGTATATACCTAGGATTTCCAAAACGATTGGTAATTATTTACACAAAATATACATTCATCAACAAAATAGTTTTATATTAACCGATCGCATACAACTTTAATACAACAATCAATAAACTTATTGTATTGTATAAAAACCGAATTTGAAACCAGTAATGAAGCTGATATATACGATCTCAAGAAAGCAAAAAACACTGAATTTGGCGAAATGATTGTTAATCATGGTACCGTTACATCGCGACGTCAAAATATTTGTTAAGTAAGAAAGGAAAAAAGTCTGCCATTCAAAACAAACATGTTCTTACTCATTTCTGACACTGGCTTTGGTGTAGTTGTAGACGGAGTGGTCATTTTCTGAGTTGATGTGGAATCTGAAAAAAACATATTTTCTACTGATGTAGCTCTTATAGTTGAATTCGTATTCATTAAAAGTGTGATGATTGCAAAGTAAAACATCTAAATTTGTATTTTTATTATCCCAAACAAAATTATGATTGGTATTATTTATAAATTAATTTAATTAAATGCATTTTTTTAAAAGTTGAAACATCATGTGTTTAGTCAACCGTGAAGATAATGTATGTCTTGTATTTTAACAAATAGCGGAAACAATATATAGAATATGACAATCCATTAAATGCTTTACTGTTAATATAAATTGTTTTATAATTCCGTGATGCGTTAGGTGTATTGTATTCACAGTAGTGTATAGGTTAACTAGGCGTGAATTTACATGACGACTCTATGTTATGTACTATTCGTAAAATAATTCGATAACGTGAGTTTACTGGCAATACAACATTATATACAGACACAGTGCTGAGGTTTCTCTTTTCCTGATGGATTAATGAGGTTTTACTTTTACGACGGATTTTTACTACCTTATAATTAATTTTGCCTTGTGTTTGTAATTTGCAAAGTAAAACACAGCAGAGACCAAAATAAGAAGTACATGTAATACAAATAGAACATGAGCACTGCTAGGTTTTTTATAGTTTAAATACGCTCATGATTATCATTTCTATTTTTAAAAATACGTTACCTGGACATAAGTTACAGAAATTGGCACAATGTATTCGAGACCATGGTATCATATCTCCATTACAGATATAGTCAAAGCCATAATCTGCACAATCATTGTCGGCGTCAGTACATGTGGCAACAATATCTAGATGGACAGAATAGTAATGTATATATGTATTGCATATGTATTGGATTAGTCGCGATGGGACGGGCAAATATATATTTATCGAAACGCGAGAGGATTTAGATAATTTAGTGACCAATTATTGACCAATAGACATAGCTAACGAACACAGAATTTGTACTCTAAACTAATTTTGAATAGACAGTAGTAGCTCTAATTGTTAATGTGAACCCATTTAAACAATATAGATAATGAACAATAACACAATAAAGTCACTGATACTTACAGCGTGTGTGTTTCTAAAACGTATGTCAAAAATCATGCACATTCATACGAAATAACGGTACTTACTATCTTATTAATGATTAACAGCTAAAAGTTTAAAGTCCATACATATTCATCGAGCTATTTTTGGGATATATGCTGGATTGATAGCGATAGAACGGAAAACAAGCACATTTATTGAAAGGCGAAGGGATGTAGATAGTCTTACCTATTGTACATATATTACAGTATTTGCGGCAGTGTATTTCTGCCCATGGTATATATTCTTTATTACATATATAGTCGAATCCGTAATCCGCGCAGTCGGGGTCTGCGTCTTGACATACTTCTTCTGTTCTTGCTCCAATGGCTGTGATCAGAGAAAGTCACGTTAGAACAAAAATCCCGGTGGTTCTCTATAAAATGTTACTGGATTATGTTTTGTTACCAATACCTTGTGTAGCACATGTAACAATGCATGGAACATGATAGGGTCTTTAATTTGTGGCCGAGTGGTTATGGTCGATGACTTCAAATCACTTGGTACTCCCCGTTCGAATCTCACCCGTTATGTACTGTTTGTAAGTGATGAAGCTATCCAGCTGGCTTGTAGAAGGTCGGTAGTTCTATGAAGGTGCCAGTCTATGCACTTACGAATGTTAGAACAAATGTTTCTTTCCGACAATTGACGTGTGACACAAATGAGTAACAATTGTGCATGCATAAATGTTTGATGGTTGTAATTGGCGATTGATAGTTTCTGTGTTGTGTTGTTGGTAGCAGATGTTGATTGGTTGTTGATGGTAGTGGATGGTGTTTTGTTGTCGTTGGCGGGTGGGGTTTTGTTGTTCATGGTGAATGTTTGTGTACGTAGTAGTGGATAGTGTTTTATTGTCGGTGATGTTACATAGTGTTTTACTGTTGGCAGTAGTATATAGTGTTTGTTGTTGGTAGTAGTGGATAGTGGTTTACTGTTGGAAGTAGTGGATAGTGTTTTGCTGTTGGTAATAGTGGATAGTGTTTTTGTTGGTGATGTTGGATAGTGTTTCATTGTTGGTAGCAGTGGATAGTGTTTACTGTTGGTAGTAATGTAATGGATAGTTTTTTGTTGTTGGTAGTAGTGGATAGTGTTTTACTGTTGGTAGTAGTGGACAGTGTTTTACTGTTGGAAGTAGTGGATAGTTTTTTGTTGTTGGTAGTAGTGGATAGTGTTTTACAGTTGGTAGCAGTGGATAGTGTTTTATTGTTGGTGATGTTGGATAGTGTTTCATTGGTGGTAGTAGTGGATAGTGTTTTGCCGTTGGTAGTAGTAAGTGTTTTACTGTTGGTAGTAGTGGATAGTGTTTTACCGGTCGTAGTAGTGGATAGTGTTTTACTGTTGGTAGTAGTGGATAGTGTTTTGCGGTTGTTTGTAGTGGACAGTGTTTTACAGTTGGTAGCAGTGGATAGTGTTTTACTGTTGTTAGTAGTACATACTGTTTTGATGTTGGTGACGTTGGATAGTGTTTTACTTCTGGTAGTAGTGGGTAGTGTTTTGTGGTTAATGGTGGTGAATGAGGTTTGATGTTTTTGATGGTGTGTTGTTGTTGATGTGATGGTGGTAGTTGATGAATGGTGATTTCCGATGGTAGTGGTGGAAATATGTAATGCTGTTGTTATGTCTACAACTAAATAAATTTAATATATGTTCTAGTACTTACACTTTCCTTCAAATGTTACTACTAAGTAAAGCGTGTATCTAAGTTACTGGAATTTAACTTTATTATGTTAAGATGCAAAAGAATAAGTAAAACAGAATTAAATCAAAATGAATGACAAATATACGAACCTAAGACATTGAATAACAAAAGTTTGAAAAATATTTTGAACTTGTCCATTGTTTGAGTTTTTACACTTCACTTGCACTATGTTTACTTAATGGAACAACTCTATTATCTATCAGTGTCCTAAATAAATAAACTGCACAAAATCACTCAGGGGACAAATGGCTAGGTTCTAGAGACGAGCAGTATTATCTATCAAACGGCCAACTATTCAAATTTTGACGATAAGTGCACTGCACATTTATTTGTTTTTCATGTAGGAATTAAGTAATGGTTTAAATCAAATGGCAATGAATGTCAAAATATTACTTACAGTGACTTCACAAAAGATTCAGACACGGAGTAATCCTTTCTATATCCCTTCTATAGTATATACCGGTATAATATACTATATAATATAGAATGGATATAGGAAGGGAGACAATTTTGTTATAACTTACTTTAATTGTATCGCTCATCGTTATGTTCCGTATACTGCGTGCACATGCTGAATTGTCAATTTATTATAAGGTTGAAATGCAATTCCACAGGGAGCTGTAACTATATTACTAGTATACTCAAATAAAGGAAAGAATTATTCTGTATTTAAAGAAACCATTGTACTTGAAAACTATCTCATTAAACTTGAAAAACACGAATATTTAAGTATGTTAAAGTTCAGGACTGGTAATCACCGTTTCCCTGTAGAAACTGGTAGATGGACAGGCCAAGAAATTCATGATCGTAAATGTTTATTATGTAGTTCAAACGACATAGGAGATGAACTACATTATTTGTTAAAATGTTCCTTTTTTGATAACGAAAGGAAAAAGTATATCAAACGTTATTATTACAATAGACCAAATATCTTAAAATTCAAAGAATTATTGACAAGCACCTGTAATGTCCAACTTAAAAAAACATGCACATTTATTAAACTCCTCTTACAAACAATAATCACCTAATTCGTGTCTTTAATCTAAAGTAACTCATATCAAAATTAATTAAATCATGCGTTCCTAGGTCAACATGACCTTTTATGTGAGTCGTCTACTATTGCTTACGTATTATTATTTGTACAATGTAGTATACATGTCTATGTTAACGGAGATATTTTTTATGTTCTATAAGTATCTCCTTTGTGCTTTTTTTCACTTTTTTGCGAAGCTTTATAGCTGACTAAATGTTGTTATGTAAAACATGTATATACCTGAGAAATCAATACCACCCACTTATTTTACCATTTATATTATAATTCATGAAAGTCACACCTTACATGCTAGATTGTTCCACAAAACATAGTACTTCTTCACAATCCCAGAATGGTGTCACTATCTATGTAATCCCTGATTTGTATTTATTGATAACAATGCTAGTATTTCATTTCATTCACTAAGTAGCACGTGGTCATACTATAGCAAGTTCATTTACTATACACACTTAGTCACGAAAAACACGTGCGCATACCCGTAGTATTTATAAACCTTCGATCCGCCCACTCATTTACAAATTGTCCATACCTATAGTCCGTTTAAAACCATTTTGTAAACTCACGCTTCAGTACGAAAGTAGGGCATTTACCCCCCCCCCCCCCCCCCCCCCCCTTCCCCCACTCACTATATGAAGTCAATGAAAACTAATAATTTTGATTTTTAATTTATTCGTATGTTCTGTTAATATTTACTCGGACTTCATTAACCATTCATTTAAAAATGATTGTATTTGTTTTCTTCTCCTCCGTCTTCATTACCATTGTCACAATTGTTATTATCTGTATATGTATACTCATGTGTCATTTGTAAATGATTTGAGTTAATAAAGTTATGTTATGTTACTAGTGAGAAAGAGAAATACATTCATAAATCAGGGCTTTCCACACAGATCCCTATGGTACACGATGAAAATTTAATCAAAAAACCGAGGAGTGGCACAAAACAATTTCAAGAACAACACAGGGCTATACAATAATTAAAGGTACATAGTCTTGTTTATTTGACTAAATATCCTTAGTGATAAATATGAGAAATTTTGTGGTAATTTACTTCATACAGATGTACTGTACAACACTGCATTGTCACTTTTCTTACATGTTTACCAAAACCACAAATTAAAGCGTCTGATACCGGTATTCTCTATTCTGACCTACACGTCGAGTTACCTCCAGCATAGGAAATACCTGTATCGGACTCATGTTTTGCAGTTCTATGAATTTCTTTAAGAAAAGTTACGATGCAATGTTTTAAAGCATGTCTGTGTGAAGGCATTAACACGCCATTTCTCAAAATTATTACGTAGCATATTTTGATATAAAATCAGACTATCTACCTTTAAACATAATAACACAACGACATCACGGTCTTGAAATTGTGAGTATTACTCAACATCACTCTTTTTTTAAGTTGGTAGTACTACGCAAACCCGCAAGCAGAAAATAATGCATATTAAATACTTAGAAACGACGAGTACCCCCCATCAAATTAGAATTCAGTTATTCGAAATTTCAGCCTCTCATTGAAAACTTTTACAGAAAATATATCAGATCACAATACTCAGTACATACTTGGTAACATTATGTCTGAATATATGTTGTCTGGGGAAAAGGGCTTTAAATGCCGAAATAGAGTGAATTTATAATTAACATGATGGATTATCATATTGTCATGCGATTAAATCACAGACATGGATTAAAACAGATTTATAAGAGCTGACAAAAGAACCATAAATTTCTAACTGAGTTGAAAAACATTACAAGGTGCTTTTTAAAGCATACATTTCAAGTAAGTTACGGTAAACATTATGTCTGTGTAAGACTTTGATTTAAAACTTAAATCTACTTATTTAGTTTGGGACTTATTTATTGTAAACAGTATATAATTACGTAGATAAGCGTTAGCTAGGCACCAATTAGAGCAAGTTATCGCTGTGTAGATACGTTTTTCCTTTAAGTTACTTATAAGTCCGGTTTTAATAGTGTCATTTGGTGCATTGCTTGTCACTAGGAAATTCTTCCGCATTAGGATGGGTTCAAATAATTGTATAAATGTATTATCGGCCAGTCATACGCACTTTTAAATGCCATTAAAAACGCAATTAATATTACGCGCACCATTTTGTTAATGAAATGAATATACATGTATTTCAATCAAATAATGATGAAATAGTGTGTCTATAGATAGATTACATTCTGAACAATGATTTACGTATTGTATTGCTATTTATAAACTATAATAGATAACTCTATGTAAAGCCAAATAAAAAAATGAATTTAACGTTGTTAATGTTATGAGATGAGTAAGTTAATGCATACATTCTAAGTATTTGGACTCGAAGCTTATTTTTATCGAATCATACGAAATAGTTTATGTGTGTCTTGATAAGCCATGTATCTGTCGACCGTATCTGTGTTTTGTTAGGTGTTGTGTATGAATAATTGGTTAGAGATAGTCATATACATAATTTTCTTCATAAAGTAATGGATAATAAGTAAAAGCCGAAGACAACTTAATACCTTGCATATTTAACAGTTTACGACTTATATGTTATGTAAAGTACCACTGATACCTGCCGTCCGTTATGTCCGGTGCACTGCCCCCGATCTCTCAAAGCATCTCAAATAGAAATCTCAGCTCAATATATTAAATTTGGCTCGATTGATTTTTTTTTCAGAAAAAAAACAACTCATCTCATCTTTTTCGTTTTGTAATACCGTTTTTGAGTCCGGTCTCAGATGAGGAAAATCTCAACTATTTGAGACGATATTTGAGCTGAGATTTAGCTCAAAATGTGGTGCTTCGGGAAAAAGGGACCAGTACAATATTAAGATTTACACACATACCTTTTCCTTGCATCATTCATTATAACAAAATTGAGAATATCTTCGCATTCATTAAGGATACATACTTGCAGGTATTCAATGAATAGATTAGATAGAAATGATCGAGTATACCAGTGTTGTAATGCAGAAAATATTTAAGACCAATATCATTTCACTTTTATAAATTGTCCATATTTCAATGATTTTAGAAAAACATATGTGAAACAATATGAAATATTACGTTAGACCAAACATGTTTAAATTCTTGGAACTTTTACCATTGAGAAAAGAAATCAGATATGGAAGTTATCAACTTCAGTTACAAGAAAAATTTAGTTGTAAAAAATATAATCTTCATTTAAAGATGGAAACACCCATTAAGCCAGAGGCTTCAATCTACTTTGAATATCTATAAATGTTTCAAATACAGACACATAAACAATGTATTGAATAATATAAACTGCTGATGAATAATTGTTGAAATAACTTAAAATTATTAGCATATCTGTGCTATAAAATTACGTAACATCTTTATGTATATATGTACATATAACTATATATAATATTTTTATAGATTATGTACTTTTTAAATGTCTAAATAAAATATTTGTCATGTTCTGTGTAAACATATTATTGTGCGATCTGTCTTGTCACGGACATATAAATGGTTCTGCAAAATAGTTCTTCCGCTTAAGCTAATTTATAGTAAATTGCTTAGTAAAATAATTTCTGAAGTAGTTACGAGTTGACCAAGAATGGGAACGAGTTAATCTCTGTTGGTACGCAAAGACGAATATGAAACATGAGTTGACCCAAATGGTACGAATTATTGACTGAGATACGAGAAACCTTATAAACAATAAAATCGTATATCGATGTTTATAGAAATAATTCAAGGTTATGGTATATTTATAGGCCATCACAAGGACGTTGCATGCATATAAAATGGCCTTTACCAATACAGATTTCTTATGTCCCGGACTACGCGGACGATAACGGATCGAGCCGGCTTGAACGGAAGATAGCCAGTATTAGATATTTTCACGGCGTGTAGATATTACGTCGTATTCAAGCGAGGTGACGCGACGAAAAGAAAACGTTTTATAGAAAATAATTGAACAATTTATCGACCACAGTCCGATCACTTTATATTACGGGTAAGTTCTGTTAACAATAAAAATAAAAAAGTCGGTACTATCAATTGGAAATCGGCCTGAAGTTTGAAAATATCCTGTAAGAATTGAGAACTGTCCTTTAACTCTGTGTATTTTCTTACATTTTTTAAACGAAAAATAGTAAAAATCATCCAAGAATCGGTATTTCATGTATTGTCTTTGTTGCAAAGATGTAGAGAGTACACTCGGAATAATTGTGCCAGAACACGTAAGTAAATTATGGGGGGAAATATGCGCTGACAGTGACACATCATGACATGTAAATGTTCAAGTTCAACTTAAACTCAAGTTAAAGCCAATAAAGGAAGGTGTATGGTGCCGTACCTCTAGCATGTCTATGACAACGTACTGTTTTACTAACATTACATAAGATTTCTATAAATTTGACCATAAACATTCTTCTATTTAAATCTGTAAAAGAGTTTTACAAAACGGTTACATGTACATTTATAAGTGAACGGGTGTCAGGACACTTCTGACCATATTCTTGTTTTCAAGTATCGTCCATAGTGTCCCCAAATTATAGTCTGATGAGTCCAAACGGGGTCAGCACATTAAAAATTCCACTACCATCATATACTTTATAGACAAGGGGTGCAACTCCCAAAATACCGGTGTTCATACAGACTCCACTAACTTCCGATCAAATCAACATTTTTAAACCAATTAAACGGCTATCGACTCTATATACATTTACTATCCAGTGCACATCAATATTATTTCGACCAAATACGTTGCATTAGCC
Organism: Mactromeris polynyma; assembly: GCA_032209605.1. Classification (NCBI taxonomy): domain Eukaryota; kingdom Metazoa; phylum Mollusca; class Bivalvia; order Venerida; family Mactridae; genus Mactromeris; species Mactromeris polynyma. Next base: position 1,645,889 of record JASFXZ010000051.1, read on the forward strand.
GCCGAAAACGCACATGAGCAAAAAAATCAAGTAGGACAAGTCTGTGGCAGCACGTAATAGTTAAAATGGAATGGCTGCGTTTTATTTTTGCCCAGGCTATATCTTCTATTGCAGCTGAAGGCCGCTCAATAGATATTCTATTCAGTGTATACTGCAATATTGCTTCATTGTCATGTAATGTGGACAGATTGTTGACTATTTGTTTATATTCCCTCGGAGCTCGGCCTCGGGGCAAGAGTGTCACCATTTTTACGTTTGTTGTTCAATTGTACGGTCTGCTCTGTGGTGTAAAGTTATGAAAAAAAACAATGCAGAAATATTTAGTAAAACGCATATATGCAAGTAAGCAAATCTTATGCAGAATTTACAGAAAATAGTGTGAGTCTGTTAGTATAACAATACCCCGGAGTCTAGGGGTACAGGATACCAATACACATATCTTGGTAACTCTCCGGGTACTGGTGTTTGACTTATACACATAATTTATCGAAACAATTTTTAATTGTAATTGGACCGACTAACAGTACGGCAGTAGTACCTATAATCGTTCAAACTGTTTATATTATTGTCACACTATGGAATGGTCATTTTGATGACACAAAACTCAGTGTTGCAGAATATATCATCATTGTCTTGGGACAAAACATGTGCGTAAGTGTATAAAACGAAACATGTTTTTAAAGTAGAAACAAATTGGGAATAGAGAAGGCCTCAATCACAAAGCAGAAGTTTCCTACACAGATGTAAAAATAAAATAGCACAAAATTCCCCTACCTGAGGACCCATGGCCCCAGTCCAATATTGTGGAGTAAGGGTCTTCTGTTATAACAATGTTAGTGATTTTAATAAATCCTTGAGTTTGATGTACAGTAAATTTGTGCACAAACGTTGATACATAACAATTTCTAGACTCCTAATCCTACACGCTGTATTTCATGTAATGTCTCTTGTTATTGTTGCAGATTAACATTCTGTTGAGGGCGTGGAAGATGGCGCCAAACAATGTGTTGCCCATTTGGGGCAATGAGAAGACAATGAATTTGAATCCCCTCATCTTGACCAACATTCAGTCATCACCATACTTCAAAGTTAACTTGTACGAATTGAAGACATATCATGAAGTTATTGATGAAATATTCTACAAGGTAGTGTTACATGTCATTTGTGTTTTGCTCTGATATAATGTTAAAAATCACCTGTTTGTAGAGATTATGTTGACTACATAGTGTATATTGACATCATGTGCCTGTGATTTTGGTCGTTCTCAAGCAAACAATTTATTCACTAATTTATCGGCAGACATGTGTCTGATTGCTTAAGATTGTGATTGATTGTATTACAATAACTTTCCCTTTGAAATGAAATGTCATTCCATATATGAATTGAATTAATGATTATTTGGTTATAAAATCAGGTTTCATATTGAATTGTTTAAAGTGAATTTGATGTTTTTCAGGTAACAATAAATTACATTTTAATTTCATTTAATTGTTACCATGATTTATTTAAAATATATACATACAATGTAAAAATATGGCTAATCTTGTATTCGCTTTATGCATTATTATTATTATAGGATTTTATATTGAATGTCCTAAAGAAAAATTCAAGTTTACTGTGATTCTTAAAATTAAAAAGTGTTCAAAGCAGTTCTATGAAAGCTATTATTGTATTTGCATAATTGAAATGAAATCAAAAGTAGATACATTTATAGCATTTTGAGTGAGTAATTGAATACATTGACAATAAAATGTATTATGTAATAAATTACAGGTAATTAATAATTACAATTACCCCAATGCCTGGTAATTACCCCATTTCTGTATGGTTTATATTCCAAAAATGGTGAAAGAAAAAACATCTTCTTACAATTCATTCAAGGTTGAGTGTTTTTGAAGTTTTATGGTATTTCAGTTATGCATTGCTGTCAGTTGACCTAACCATTGTTCTTGGGTTACCAACGTGTCCCAATGTGTTCCCCTGGCAACTGAAAACTTCCCCAAATGATATTTCAGGCCAGTAAAAAAACAGATGCGCATTCATAAATATGTTCTTTCACAACTACAATGCTGCTTTTTTTAACTAGGTCACACATTTGGAGCCTTGGGAAAAGGGCAGCCGAAAAACTGCGGGTCAAACAGGAATGTGCGGTGGGGTAAGTATATTTGACAAAGCATTGTTTATAGAAGTCCTTGTGTCCTGATTATATGTTGCTGACCTTGAAATGTCCTGTAAAGTGTAATTCGATGCTAGTCCCTAAAATTTGTCTCGAAAATGGATCAGTCCCCAAAAATCAGGAAATGTTCTTGAATTTTGAAAAGAAATGCTTGAATTTTGTCTGGAAAATGTTTTGTCAATAACTTGTTTAGAGAGAAGGATGAAGATATAAAAAGTCCTGGAAAAAGTTTAACAAGAATGGGTTTCAGGACATTTATCAATCTTAATGTGTCTAGGCTGAACATTTAGACTTGATTTTACGTCTATGTACACCAAGAAGAAAAAATGTGCAGTGTAGACATATATTGCAAGTTCTGCTAAAACTGCATTTTATATGCATTTTTGTTTCTAAAGAAAGTCACAACCTGTTGCCATTTTGATAACTGGTTAGTGACTTGAAATAAAAGTAGTCATTGAAACTTTAAAAAAATACTCACCAAGGTCCTAGTAGTTTGACTCAGAAGAAATAATTGTAATATCCTGTATGAACCATGACAATACATTTCTGTGGTCATGCAGTACTGTGGAATGTCTGTGTCTATTTAATACAAAAATGTAGAAAGCTTTCAAACCTGCCAGGTTTTTGGTATATATGCAAACATTAAGAACCAGCTTCTTGGCTGACCTTGTTGTACCCTTAGATGAAACATACAGATAATATAACTGGTCTGATTATGTCTTTTTCGGCACAGCTGTACTGTGCTTTTTGCATATATATATATCAGTGTTGTGTAAACCAATCATATCTTATATTAACCACTAAACCAACTTCTCTTCAACCGAACAATGTTTGTAACCTTGACACAGATTGGTTAACCTTTCGTTAAGGGGTACGTTACCTTACCAAAATACACTGAATTTTGTTGAATTTACCGAAATCACTTTCGGATCTGGAGTGAACAGCAATCGTAACATCTCTGCATTTTTTTAATGTTGCACCACAAATCTTAACCTTAAAATTGCACCGACCATCTTTTTACAAGATGTTTCTTATTATGTTATTATAATGCTTTAACCACGCTAAGTTTTCAGTTGCATTAATTATATTATAGGTCTCAATCAAATCTCATTTGCTCTGCCTTTCAGGTGCGTGGTGTGGGTGCTGGTGGTATTGTGTCCAGTGCTTACTGTTTATTGTATAAATTATTTACTCTACGTCTGACCAGAAAACAGGTCAAAGGACTTACTGATCACGCAGACTCACCATACATTCGAGGGCTTGGCTTTATGTACATCAGGTAAGTGTGGTGGGTATAGATACAAATATTACTTGCTTAATAAGTAGACTTTTCATTTTTGAAACACTAAAAAGTGATGAGGTATTGTATTTCTACACTTTATTGGATCATAATCGATACAATTGTGTAATACTAGTATACTGTTTGTTTCTATTTTCGCGGTACTTAAGAAAAGAAAAACATACTTTCAGTTTCTTTTGTGTTCAGCTTCTTCTTTCAAGCTGATTAATGCTGATAATATAATTTTTTTTTATGATGCTGTAAAAAAACAAAATACTGCGAAATCAGAGGTATCACGAAAATAGCAGCAAACAGTATATAAGACATCAAAGAAACTGATTAAACATGCCTTTAACTTGACAGGAGGTATTGCAGTGGTAAACTGTCATCTGCTTAAGCTGACCTCTGTCTAAATGTAACTTTTTTACCTGCTGTTCAACAGATGTGAACACAATCAATGTGAACTCAATATTGCAGCCAAGTTCAATGACAATTCATATTGCCCCAGATATAGTTACATCCTTTTTATTGTAAAAATACGGAAAATTATTTTCTGTCTGCATTGTCTTGGAAAGTTTTTGTCCAATCTTCATCAACATTTGTCTCAATGTTTATATGCATAGTTTCTCATCATGAAACTGTTGGTGAAGGGTGTATCTTGTGTTGATTTGGCACTCTTGCCAACTTTTAAGAACTGTAGAAATATAATCAGGGGAGAGAATCTTGCTATTTTCAGCTGATTTCCTTTTTGGACAACAGTCTGAAATACAAGTTTTCAAATTTGGTCAGGTATGTGGAAAACTGGTAACTTTGTCTATGGGTGCGAGTTGATTCTATTTACATTTGACATGTTAGTCTATTTTGTTTCAAGAGCATCCTCAAGCCAGAACAGTGCGTTCATGCTCCAGGTTTGTAGTCAGAGTCAGCTTCCGATTGAATGGGTTTGCCAAACGAGGAATGTACCAATATTGAAAATTTTTCTTGCAAACTGAAAAAAAGTAAGATCTGAAAACCAGAAAATTCATAACAATTTATTATTGTGAATAATTTTTGTCATGTGACATGATTCCCTAATTTAACCATTTAACCCATTTTTCAGATATACTCAGGACCCCAAAGACTTGTGGGAGTGGTTTGAACCCTACTTAGACGACGATGAGGTATGTTAAATGATAAAACACAAAGCAAACACATTGTACAGACAACACATAGAGGTCCCCTTCCCCTTCAAATTTTTCTTACTGAAAATAGTGATTAAGTTAGTCCGATGGAACGGAAAATTATTAAATTGGTCAAGAAATTGACGAAGGGGTGGCGGTCTGTCGGTATGTAACTTGTATTGGTTTGTAAGACAGTTTAAGTACAAATAGGTTTTAGTAAAAAGCGGAATTTTGTCATTCTTATCACTAGCTTCTAGTTGACTTTGATTTGAGGCTAATAACTTATATAGATGTCCATTTCTGTAAGGTGCCATGCTAGCAAGAGTGCTTTTGGGGGGCTGAGATTGGGCCCCATTTCCCTTTCTGAAAATTTGTGAAAAGTTCATATTTTCCCCTATTCTGTGAAACAATTCCCCTCTCACAGGATTGTTGATATTTTCAGGAAAAAATGACCTGTAATATCACTTATGCCATAATACTGATCTGTAATTTACATACATGTACCACTGAAAGGTGATGAATACAAGCTATTGAAACAGGTATGTTTACTTCGTAGAGTCAATTATTTTCCCTGTATGTCACCTCATGTCGCTGCTTTCCCCTTTCAGAGCCATTTCCTTAATACTAGGGAAAAAAATTGTAGCTAATTATGTGGAGCACCCACCTTCCATTCCAGTGATTTCAAACTGAACAATCCTACTAGCATCAGGGTCCACCCACCTTCCATTCCAGTGATTTCTAACTGAACAATCAGCTAGCATCAGGGTCTTCATGATTCTGAATAAGGTTCATAATACTCAATCATTTGTCCTTGTCCACAGCCTTGAAAAATAACTCACAAATATCAGACACTGAGCATTCAAAGTCAAATATCACTGCACAAATTCACACTTTATATATAGAGATGCTCTGACGTGGTAGACGTTTTTCTCGGTCAGAGTAAATATTGTTGGTGAGTACAAATCAAGGTTTTCTATGTTTTGTCTTTGCTTTGATTTCTGCTTTATCTTATCTACCTACCCTCTTCTGTCACTTCTTGCTATTAAAAATGATGATATATTGATTCTTACAGTTTGTATGATTTTTAAGAATTTAGTCACAGATATTTACATATGACATAACATGTAATTTGAATTACTTAGGATTGTCTTTGGTAAAAAGTGATGCATATTGAACAATTTTATGTTTAGTAAAATTTAAAAGTTCCATTGTGTTCTTAACATTTGTCTGAGACAATGTGTGCGTTCAAAATGTACTGCTGCTAGCAGTGTTGTCATAGATATGGTGAAATCTGACAGATTTCGGAATTGTGTATATTAAAGTGGCATTACATGTTTTTCTCTCTTGTCAGATGGCTATATCGTAGTTTCAAACCACCCAAATTGCATTTATTTTTACAAAAGGACCTTCTGTTAGTTTGATGTGTTTTCTGTATCACATTTTAGACCTCCAAATGAAAGTAGGGATCTTTACAAATTGGAGAGGATTTCCTATATTATCGTATTGATAACGAACATGGAACGACACAAGGTTTCGTAACATGAAATATGTTTGTCGTACAGTCATGTTATCATATCAGAAATGGTCACGCTCAACAGTTTCCTCCTAGAGTTCTGCCTTCAGTGACAGCAAAGTTTCTTAGAAGAAAGTCACGAGTTAATTGTCTTATTTATCGCAAATTATGTCAAATTCAGTGAAATAAATCACTTCAATTCTACAAGAATGTCATTCCTTACCAAGGTTGTGGAAAACTGTGTAATGCCACTTTAAAGATTTGTTGCCAAGAACTAGCCAACTCTACATTACTCTCTTCTTTCCATATCTTCATTTCGAAATTTAATTCCAGTTTGTCTATTGTCGTCTTATTTGTAATATTTTGTACTGCAGGAATTGCTCTAGTCATCTCCCAGTGGACATGCATCGACTCGTGGAGGCGGGTGCAGGGGCCTCATTGAGAGGTTATATATCTAAAATTGTATTACGATATTTGGCAGGCATACAGGGGCTGCATGTCGTGAACAGTAATCTAATGATTTCAGTCTGTACCGATTCTGGATTGAGTTACTCAAAATTTAAAACAATGATTTGAAGTACAGAACTTGGAAATTAGCTGTTCTGGTGAAGAAAACTTAACCAATGTGTGATGTAGATTTTTTTTCAAATCTGAGACATTCTAAAATGGCTTCAAAACTTAATTTCTGGGTTAGAATTTGCAATGACAAAAAAAATTGCATAAGTGTTGTAAATTTGTTTGCATTTCTACAAATGTGCCAGACCGTAAAGTTGGTTCTTTCAAACAACTGAACCATTTGGACCTATGCAAAATTCTGCTTACATGGCACTTAATACCTTTTGAAAAAAATGCATGGTTAAGAAAAGAAATGAAAGTTGGTTGTATTGTTTTACCAGTTTTAAGTCTCTGTTCCAAGATTGTTAAAATCATTATGTAATTGTTTGGTATTCTTTGTGCCAAACTATGATGTAAATGATGAATACCCATTGCCAGTGAGCTATTATTGCATTTAAATATTAATATTTTTTTTACAATTCACTAATAAAATGCCTCGAACAAGAATAACTTGAAATAAGAATTGTTGTTTAATATTTCAGTCTGCCTAGGTTAGCTTTATTGTTTGGTATGCACAACCACAATTCAAGAACTGGATCTCGGGTTATGATTATTGAGTTTAGAGACCAGTCTCATAATGAAAGCCTCTGATTGGTCAGTTCTTAGCACAGTCTTAAAATTGTCCAATGGTGAGGCAGCATTCGGAGACTGGTCTACAAATTCTATTGTTATTAACTTTGGCACTATTGAGTTAGATCCCTGGGCTTGACTTGATGTTTTCCGTGATCTTGTTTCATGAAGATCATGCATCTATAGTTCAAACACAATTGTCTTTTTTATTCATTTTCGAAGTTGGGAAAGCCCCTCGTGTTTTTTGAAAGAATTATAATTTATTAGCCCATTTTGGAAATACACACTTGAGTACAATTCAGATTAAGACAAGCCACATAAGTAGTATTATTGATTTCATTTTATACCTGACTTTAATAACAAAAATGGAACAAAATAAAAATTCCTATCTTACAGTTTTTTTTCAGCATGAAATCGGAAACAAACATTTTTTTATATCTTTTAATCTGGCATCAAGCATCAAAGTAACAATACACTTAATTTCATCATTCAGCCATTAGTTCTGTTACATGGTCTATATATAGTATACATTTTTTGTTCGTGTTCATGTCAAGCATTGTCACTTGTTTCCCTTTTACAGGATTTATTCTTTTAAAAAGTTTGTTCCACAGATAACTAGAGCAAATTCCAAGTTGATGTGATTTGAAAGAAGTCTGCTGTTTAACCATGTTTATTTGCTTCATTGCAGGAAGTTGACGTGAAGGCTGGCGGCGGACATGTTATCTCGATAGGTGAGATGGCGCGGCAGTGGCTCGTCAAACTAGAGTGGTACTCGACGTTATTTCCCAGAATTCCAGTCCCTGTCCAGAAGGATCTGGATGTCAAGATGAAGGCGCGCAATGCTGAGAAACTGCAACAGATTAGGGAGGAAGCCCCTCGTCACATTGCGGATGACGAAGTCAACTTTGGAGAGGCTGAGAAATATGCGTCTTCTAGTTCAGCCCGACGACGGTAGGTCTGATATTTTTATTCGCCCATTGTGAATGGACATATTATTGGATAACTCTTGATGGGCAGTGTCCCTAGTGATCTCCACTTGCAGACTTAAGCAGTTTTTGTAGAATATTCACTGTCAATGGTCAAAATTTAAGATCAAAGTTCAATAATCTATATCACCCCAGGAACTGTGGTATTATTGTGATGGCAATTTTTTTTTGGCATATTTAGTGACTGTTGGGCTCTACTGTTTTTATATATGAGTAATGTCCAAAATATAAGAATTGTCCATGGAATTATTGTGTAGATAACTTACTGGACTGGCATGGGTCCTACTCCGTCTGCTCCAAATTGAGTCTCCAAAAAAGAAGGTTCTTTTTGACGTTGTCATGTGACCAGTTTAATTCTCACTTCACTGTGCTGTTGTGGTATATGTAAATTGAATGATTGATTTTCATCAAAGTTTCCAACTACGGTGGTGTAAAATGCTAACCTGTCAGCATCATTTCTCATAATTTGTAAAAAGCGACTTGATACATCTGTTGATTTTCATTGCACTGAGCTAAAACATTTATGATTCAAATGTAAACCTGTTAACATCACTTTGTTTCTGATCTCTTTGTAATAATGAAGTGAAGATTTTTGAAATACAAAATGGCGAAATAGCTCTTTTTAGACCATTATATCTCATGTTTTAAGGTTTTAATACATGTGTGTTTTAGGTCAGCAACTCCACCATTCAAATCTCGACCTCGCTCTCCCCCTCAGCGTAGGTCACCACCTCGACGGTCTCCACATCGCCATAGATCTCCGAGAAGATCGCCTCCACGAAGATCACCCCCTAGATACAGACCCTCGCCTCCTAGGTTTGTATTAACAATCATGTCATTCCCTATCTCATCAGATAAAACAGGACGTATACATTTTGTCTACTGGTCAGTTTCTGTCTGTAAAATATCATCAACATCATTGAAGGGAATTCCATGAATCTTAATATGTTGGTAATCAGCTGTGAGATGATGCAGACTTCACAGTCCTCCATAGATACTAAGCAAACGGCTAATTACTTACATTTCTGGTTAGTAGAAATTCTGAGTAATAGTTCAAACAGGCAAGTGCTTATTTTAAGAAAGATCTAGCTTAGTATGAAAGTCAGCCATCTGAGACACAGTTCCTGTAAAAGTGATAAATTGCAGCTGTCAATGCTTCAAATATGTCACACAGTTTGAATTATAGAAGAACATCAGTTGAGTTAACCTTATATGCAATGTTAAACTCATATGGGGAAAAGAACGTTAATTACAGGCTATTACTATTACACTATTATGTGCTGACACAGGTCTGTAAAATTTGAGAACCAATTCCTCACTCTCAACTTAGTTTTGTCCAATATTATACTGAAGTATATGTTTAAGTTAAATGTTTTTGTAAACATTCAGGTTAATCACATCACAACTAACAAAGGACTAATTTCATAATCTTATTTCTTTTTGTCTTGAATGATATTTTCTCTATTTGGACTGGTTGAAATTGTATCGGATTTAGGGAACCTGAACCACTTCTTATAGATAGTTCCCACATTTACAATATTTAAGTTGTTTTTTTACCTCCCTTTTTCTGAATAGTCGGCCATATTGATACGCAAATTTCTTTCAAGTTTATGAATATTAATTTATATTCCCTACAAACTTGAAGGAAATTTGCCTATCAATACGATTACATTGTAATAATGTTAACGATGATAAAATAATCACATATTTAAAAAGATAACTTATTTATTATGCGCATGTGGGCAGTTGGTTCAGAAAGTTGCTGAAAAAGCGGTTGTCGCATGCAAGCTCACTTGGTATTTTCTCAATTATCACATATTTGGAAATCTAAGTGCTTATCAGTTTTGCCTATCAAAATGGCTGATTAAGTACAAGGGAGGTAAATATTGTAGATGTGGGAACTATCTATTGAGGGTTTGTACAAAATTATCGTAACTGCAATTTTTATGGGGGGAGGGGGCTGACAATTTCAACTAAATTCAACTGTTATTTTCTGAACTTCAGACATAGAAGATCTAGGTCAAGGTCACCAAAACGTTCATCAGGGTCTAGTAGAAGGGGCCAGTCTCCATTTGATTATGCTAGGGAGCTGCAACGAGAGAAAGAGCGACAAAACCGGGAACGTGAAAGAAGTCACAGAAGGTCAACGTCAAGAGATAAGAAGACCAAACGTTCAAGGTCAAAGGAAAAGTCACACAAACACAGGTCAAGGTCACGGGATAGGACCAGTAAAAGAAGGTCAAAGTCACGTGATAAAGTGTCGAGTAAACATAGATCTCGTTCAAGATCTAGAGACAAGAAGAAGCGCAAGAAACATTCGGGAAGTGTAGATATAAATAATCATTAAAGTAATCATTCTGCAACAAATAGTGTTCCTCCTGGTATTTGAAACATTTGGTCATGTTTAAACATTTGTTATGTTGTCATAGGTAAAAAAATTCTCTTCTGTTGGGTCTTCAAGTACATTTTTACCACAAAAATAAAGATATCATTCATTGGCGTTTTCTGCTGCATATCAAAACATTCCCCCTGAATTATGAGTGTGTTTTGCTTACTATCCTGTTTATTTCTTTTCTGAAAAAATGATACTGTGAAAACCATTTACAGTGCTCATCTGTTCTGTTTTTGTTGGATTAAAAAAAATTGTGGAACTTTTATTTGTATAAATATGACCAAACGTTCAAAGTTTTTTGTGCACTCCATTATTTAAACATTTTTAGGATAACTGTATTATACTGTTTGGATGTCCAGTATTTACAGAGATTTTTCCTTGCTAGAACTCTGTGTTTCAAACATGTCTGGACTGGAAGTTTGCGTTGAATTGAGTCTATACTGGAATTCTGAATTTTTAACCTGTCAGGACTGGATTTCTGATTTTTTAGTCTCGCTAGACAGAATGTATGGTTTTTAAACCTTTCTAGACTTAATGTCTTGTTTTTTTTAAACATTTCTAAACTGAAGTTTTGGCTTGTAAACTTGTCTGGACAGGAATGCTGGGTTTTAAACCTGTGACACTGTCTAGACTGAAACTCTTGGTTTTTAATTTTCTTTCAAGTAACATATTTGCTCTCAAGTTTAAAGATAGAAGGTGGTTGTTTTTTACATTTGTACAGGAAACGTAGTTTTTGAACATTATTTTGCTTTTTATGAGGACGACTCTAAACATGCTTAACACCATTAAAAACGCAACTGTTTTAAATAGGCTTCATTTTGTACACAAAAGCTACCAACTATTACCAATGTTTAAAATATTGTTCAAAAAGTATTGAAACTATTGACCAATAATTCATATTCCATGATTCAGTAAGTTTATGAAATTATGTTCGTGAATTAATATAGAATTATATAGAGATCTACTTTTTGTCATGTTTTGAAGCAGACAATTTCCGGTTGCGTTTTTAATTGCTTTAAGTATAGTTAATTGGTATGCAATGCCTGAATCAAGTACAAAAACTAATGTTGAAATTTATACTGACTCTGTATATCCATTATCTGCAATATTATAACTTGCCATAAATCAATTCCTGTGTATATTTTTCAAGTATGTTGCTGTCGACTTTAGTTCAATAGGGTACCAATCTTATTTCAGTGTAGGAAACATATCTTACATTATCAACCAATTCATTAATAATGTTCTCATATGCCGTGATTTGCTGCAGTCTTTGCCTAGTGAGGTCTCAAAAATTGTTTCAATTCAATGCATAAACTCATTGTGTAAATATTCACTCCGTCTTTTATCAATATTGTTGCATTTTTAGGAGATCATTATCACCCTTCATTATGTTTTTGTAATTTAATATTATTCATATGATGATAGTGTATCACTGTCTAAGTTTCGTTCGACATTTTTTGCGGGAATGTGCTGAAAGTTGTGTATGTATTTGTTGTAAAATGGACATATTTTCAAGTCTAACTTTATTTTCACGTCCGTTAGGTTCAATTTATAAATGTACCTATGCGCATGGTTACATGGCAACGTTCTTTACTTAGTTTTTAGCTCACCTGAGCACGATGTACTCGTGCTTCCTGACCTGAATAAAGTTACAGTGAGACAAGGTTTTCCGTGTACTGGTACAGTCCACTCTCGTTACACGACAAATCTAGTCTCAACAAACCTGCACATTTTGTCATAGATCAAATTCAATACAAGGCATATTCAGTACAAGGACTAAAGTTAGAGAACAAACATGGTTGTTAATCTGAGAGTTGTCTGTATACTTTTTTTAAAATATGTCAACTTTTGTCTTATTCATGTTTTTAATCTGAAATTATGTTACAACTTGTAGGTAGTACAGAATTTGTTGTTGTGAATGTAATTATTTGTCTGATACTATAATTGATACTGGGGACCATCACCGTATAACTGTATTTTGTTACCTAATGATACCATATCTTAGATATACTTTGCACAAAGGACCAGGTATTGTAGGTTTTTGTTTTGGCTCCAAGTCAGATTTGAAGGTCGTAGTACAAACCCTCTGCACAAGTTTTTAAAAATATCATTTTGGTTACCATGGCAACTGTCATTTGTCATTAAACATGTATAGATTGTTGTAAATATGATTAACTGATTTATTTCTACAAAGAAAACTTTAAAAAGTTGATTTTATTTTTTTCCAAAATTTTGGAGCCAAAATCACTTATCATATTAGGTCCTTTGCCATGTAACACAAATTTGTTGTAGGGTAACTCTGTCATGGTATTGTTAGGTAAAGCTGCTGGTTATATGGTGTCAGCCCCAAGTGACTGCGGACGAAAATTACTTTTGTAAGTTAAACAGGCTTGTATTTTGTCCCCTCATCCACAAACCATGCCATTTAAAGGCCTAGAAGGAAAATGAAGGTTGTTTTTTTTTCAATATAAATTTTGCTTATACTTTTTTTAAATTAAGAAAAGGTTATTTTATGAAATGTCATTAAATATAGAATTTGTTTCTTTCAACTGAATATTAATATCAATGACAACACTTTTACACTATGTATATAATCAGCTATGCTCTCCTTCTGACATTACAGCAAAACATTAAGAAACAGCAAACATGTTCAGGGATTTCCCTAACACAGAAATCTTGAGTCCCTGACTCCCTTTTCTTTCTAGGGACTCCCATTTTCCACTTACTGTGAATCCCTGGGACCCCTAAAATAAGCCTTCGTCAAGTATAAACTGCATATCTGGGACCCTGCAAATTTACTAAGGACCTCCATTTTGTCAAACACAAGGGTCCAAGGACCCCTAGCTGAAAAATCCTAGGGAAAACCCTGCATATTTAACTCATCTGTTTTGGAAAAAAAATGAAGAACTATTGTCATGCTCGAGTCGTCATCATCTGAATCAATAAAAATGTACAATATTGTGTATACCTGAGTGTTCTGAGAATGCATAAGTTGCGATGATAATGTAACCCGCAGATGAGTATCTGTAATCGCTTGCAGTGCTCTTGATATAGCATTCATACCTTATTAGTCAAAATAATTGTCTTGTCATTTGTGATAAGTATATTTTGAATGAGGCAATTTCCGTTGGTAGGTTATTAGTTTGAAAACGAAATGGGTTTATGCATTATGTAATACCTGTTTTACTGTTTGTATTTTCTGTGAGAACAGAGTCACTGTTTTTAGTATTAAGAGTTTTATCGTCGAATAAATGTACTGCAAAAAGCAGAAAATGTGTCAAATAAATGTATTTTAAAGGTAGATTGTATTTCTTGTTTTTGCATTCTGTTTATTCTACTCTGTTGGTTAGGGACAAATAATATGCGCTCTGTTTTAACACTTTATTAATATTTCGCCTAAAAAGGCTTTATCAACATTATCAAACTTTCTTTTACAAACTGCATTATGATCCTCTTGACACAATGCACAAAACAATAACAATAACGTCAAAATGTACTGCACAGTCCATATTGTTTGAAATATTTACTCACATTTAACATTTGTTCTTTTTAAAATACGAACAGGATATCCGTGGTTTATAAGTGCAATCTAGTGGCATTTCATAGGAAATATAGGTCAATTTTGTAGTGTTTTATATTAGGAAGTTGTTCTCCAAATGGAAAACGTGCCAAAAAATGCTGAACATCACGATACACAAGCACCCACTCATGTGCTGTTTTAAATATTGGATTTATATACTTTATTTGTTTAGAATCTTATGTGCACAACTATAAGTAGTTACGCTCCTGAAAAGTGCATTTGAAAATAGTCCAGTATGCACAAGGGTATTGATATATTCTACTACAGTCTTTGTTTTGGGGTAGATGGATAATAGTCAAATGTGAACATAGTGTCACTAAGTTTGTCATGTATAAGTTTATCCAGTGTTTCATTCTGTGCCACTGTAAAATGGTTCATCCAGTCCCCAATAACTCCTGAAACATAGAACATTGCAGCTTTATTCTTGATGGAAATAAATATTAGTACAGTGCAACCTCTCCAGAGCAAATCCCCCCCTTCCCGGTAAGTTCCGTGGTAAGAGTACTTGGCTTTCATCTCGGAGGTCGGTTCGATTCCCGAACTCAGCAGGTCATGTCCTTCCCTGACAAAACTTGAAAATAATCATTCTCTCACAAAATGAAATAAGAAATAAGGCAAAATGGGTTTTTTACTAGTGCCACAAAGAGTAATAAGACATGTTGGAATCATTGCAATTCGAATGTAATTTAACATCATCCAAAGTTTTGGAAATCTGGAGTTATCAAAACCTTGAAAAAATGTGTATCCCCACATTTTGTATATAGAAATCGGTTACAATGGCTTGGAAACACAGACATATGCTTGTTCATCATAGAATTACCTTTTCTGAATATAACTTGTTTTTTGTTTTCATCTAATATAGACGTTCTCGTTCTGCGACTCGCAACATCATCTTTAAGTTTTTCTAGAGAGCACCTGTCAACTGCTTCCTCTAATCTGGAATCACTAAGTTGTAAGCCAAGAAATGTCTGTATGCGCCGAGCCTCTTCAACTGGTTTCTGTTTAAAAACATAAAATAATGTGATTCCAATAGGCAAGGTCGAAACTCGAGTAATTAAAAATGATAAAGAGCCTTGGAAGCATATTGTCATTTACATGTATATGGATAAATTAATCATGAGGAAAAAAAGAATAGCGGAAAAGGTATCAAACAATTCATTTATAACGACCGTGTACGGTTTACATAAAGTTGTCTTTCTGACGTTTAGGGCTACCAACGTTATGAAGGTGGAAACGGAGGACAGGGAATGTCACTTCACAAAATACGCCCTCCATGTACATAGGTTGGTGACGTAAAGAAATACAACTTAATTAAGGGAGCACAAAACAAGTCAAAAGGAGGAGTTGCGTGGACAAGCCCTCTTGATTAGGTAGCATGGTACTTAGACTGCCGACTGTAGAAAACGAGCATTAAAAGTCTGCTTTTAGGTCCTCATTCCACGTACATTCTGATGTCTATTAAAGACTTACAAATGTACTTACCTTGATCAAGTTTTCGAAATGAACTACAAGTATATTTAGTTTCTTATTGGTACGTATCGCGTGATCCCAGGATCTCAAATATTCAAAGTACGACCCCATCAATACTGAAAATAGAGAAACGACTATTCACTTCCTTGTGCTATAGAACCGTTCATTTCTAAATATATCATTTAAATAAGGTTCTTTGACTTCTAGTTTGTACGGAGCCCCTAAAATGACATTCCATATTCTTTTTTATTTCGTATAAACGTAATATTATTTCGTTAAAACGTAATGTTATTTCGTTTAAACGTAATGTTATTTCGTTTAAACGTAATGTTATTTCGTTTAAACGTAATGTTATTTCGTTTAAACGTAATGTTATTTCGTTTAAACGTAATGTTATTTCGTTTAAACGTAATATTATTTCGTAAATACGAATTATTATTTCGTTTAAACGTAATATTGATTTTATTACGTTTAAACGAAATAATAATTCGTATTTACGAAATAATATTACGTTTAAACGAAATGATATTACGTTTAAACGAAATAATATTACGTTTAAACGAAATGATATTACGTTTAAACGAAATAATATTACGTTTAAACGAAATGATATTACGTTTAAACGAAATAATATTACGTTTAAACGAAATAATAATTCGTTTTTACGAAATAATATTACGTTTAAACGAAATAATATTACGTTTAAACGAAATAAAAAAAGAATATAGAATGTCATGTTAGGGGCTCCGTAAGTTTGGTCCTCTACTGCTCAGTTTTGATTGTGTCGCATTTAAAAGCACGAATTTGAAAAACTATTGGTTTTTATTCGAAATCTGGGCAACATGCCAAGTTTCCAACGTACTGGTGTTAGCCCTGCAGTTCCATTATGCTCCTCTTGTTAATTACCTTACTTTTGATTTTAAATCCAACGTCATCGTGAGTTAAGTAAAAGTATCGTTTATTCGGCTTTTTTACAACAGAAAACAAAGAACGAATTGAACATTTTTTTCATCACAAATCTGAAATTTAAAAAAAACACATCATAACATGCACAATGTGTGCATCGAGTTTTGAGCTTGTTTGGGCATAATTTGGATGTCACATTTAGTCACAAACAGAAATTTGACGTAAAAACGACTTCGAAACTTTTTGACAGTGCTACGAAAGGAACGGGTAAAACTATTTCGAGACATTTTAATTAAATAGATCTAATCATATGAACGGAACCGCTTAATGCACAGAATGCAACACTGGTCGATTATAAAGCAGATTTTAGTGTGGGAATATGCCTCAGTTATAAGTGCTCAGTCATGAAAGTTTACCCCCCCCCCCTTTAGCCACGCCCCTAAATGAATATAATTATACATTAACACGCGCGTCTATACCGTGAAAACAAAGGGGAACACTTACCATTTCCATTCATAAAATGATTCAGAAAACCATTCCAGGAAAGCTTACTGTTGAAGAACGAGTCTTTCTGTAGATGATAATACAAAGAGATAGCCACGTCTTTAGGATTGCGCACAGTGAGGATGATTTTCCCGCCTAAAGTCACGTGGTCTGTTGGCAAGCGTTCTAAGCGCAAGTGTGAGTGTAGAACACGTGGGCTAGGTTTTTTGTTGATTAAGTCGTGGGGAATTAATTCAATTATAGGTATATCTATAGACTTTGTCACGTGAGCTGGTGATGGTGCAAAAAGCATGGTGAGAAGGTTTACCATCCAATGTGACCCTGAAATTGTGAAGTAAAGGTCACAGGTTAAAATATTCAGACTTCTAACAGAACAGAACATAAAGATTTATTAATATCTGGATTTAAGTATAATACTTATCATCTAATGTATATAATTTACCAAGTAATACTATTGATGTTCTCTATGAGAGTAAGTACATGATTGTACATTTATTCATACAACAAAGGCAAACGCAATATATAACAAAACACATGACAAACGACAGTGATGCAACCGAATGCATGTATATGTATATGAAAATATGAAAACCGCATTATAATTATATCATACAATCAAGAACGAAATAGAAAACACGTACTTTAATAGCACCTTTTAGGTGCATTGTCTGCTAGCACCTTTTAGGTACATTGTCTGCTAACGACCTAACAAAGACTAATGTTTGCCTGCATTGTTATTTCCATTAATTATATAATGTCTTTGATGTTTTCATTTCTTTATCTGACCGATTGCGACTGGTTAGACCCTTGTCTCAAAATGCAGTGTGAAAATATTGGCGAAAAGTCCGTACCACCAGTATGACTCAACTTTTTATCTGAAATGTGTAATACCATACAGCTCCGAGAAAACGGAAATCTTTAATGTAAATCAACTACTACCATGCATGTATGTATGTGTATACCCCTCCACAATGGCCCTATCTTCAACAACAGTATCAGTTTTCCTGTAGTAAACATTTTACTTATTTAACCTCTCCATAGCAACCGACTCAACTACGGTCGAATTTGGCGGTTCCCAATGGTCATTGCTCTGGAATGGTTGCATTTCATTTAACTATTTTCTGCAGTTTTAGAAGAATGTCATGCTTTCTGACCCCCTGTAACAATCTTTTGAAGAATTTATACCTGATTTAGGATATGTGCAAACTATAACATCATCTTTACGATGGGGAAATTGTTTCAGAGATCGTAGCTGGGTTTTTGGGTCGAAATGTTTAAGGACGAATGTGCCAAATAGAATGTCTTCAAATTGAAGTAACTTTAACCCTTCGTTCTTTTCATCGAGTACATGAACTATGTGACATCCTTTCTGTTTGGCCAATTCGTCTTCCTCTTTTTCTTTCTAAAATGAATTTAAGTCAAAAGTTGTCCATAAATATTGTTAAATAATCGACACTTAGTTTGTTCGAAAACAATTAACTTCTTCCCTAAACTATAGCTTTAAAACCAAACAAACAATTGCACACTGTATATTGCTGTTCGGAAAAAAAAGAATAAAAAGTATCATAATAATATCGAAAATAAGAGAATAAAGGCATGCATGTTTTCAGGCATCTCAGAAAGAACTCGCCACCTGAATTCTCAGGTCTGGGCTCCCACTGGGGGTCAGCTACACTGCCCGAAGGTCATGCGGGCCTGAACTTCCAACTGGGACCATCTATACGTTTGGCAACAAGGAGGAAACAATATGAACAGGTGATATTAGATGCAGAAGTATGAACGAGCTTAAATCATCAAGACAGTACTCATTTTACATTATGATACCTTTTATACTAAATATGAGTCACTATCAGTTTTGCTGGGTGTAAATATCCGTTATATTCCCTAGCACAGGAATGTACTTCCGGATGAGATGTCACTCAGAACTTTGATTCAGCTTCAAAACACCAGTGAGCTTGGTACT
This sequence comes from Mactromeris polynyma, assembly GCA_032209605.1. NCBI lineage: Eukaryota > Metazoa > Mollusca > Bivalvia > Venerida > Mactridae > Mactromeris > Mactromeris polynyma. Next base: position 1,665,003 of record JASFXZ010000051.1, read on the forward strand.
CCATGTCGAGGCTAGCACTCATACAGTGGCCAACTACGCATCGTATAAGTTTCACTGTACCACTGGACATATGGTCGGTCATATATGCCCGACCTGCAGTTCAAACTGAAACTTGCGGCATGTCGCTGACCGAGTTCTTGTAACCACGCCTCATGCGTCCGATACCCGTGCTTCCTCCTCCAACTATGCCTCTGATAAGGTTACTGTCGCGGCTTACGATGCTGGGATTTGCACCTCAAAATGAGACAGGACCTATCGACCGTTTCCATTTTCCTTACTATAGCTCCATGACAGATCGAAAATCTACACATAAATACTCATAAGCAGGCACTAAGACCAGGTACGCTGCTGACAATAAAATGTCCTCGATTTCTAATCAGCACAAGAACAAATACTTAACCTCCCCCGTAAAACTTTATCCTCGCTACGCTCATGAATGTACAATGATGTATACATGTATACTTCGTCCAATATTCAGTCGGTCTGTAATAAATTTACAAAACAGTCTTACCATTTTGCGGTCGATTTAAGACGAGACTGTTCCGTATTCACTTAATTTGTGCAACATGAATATAATGCAAAGTCCAAGTACTTTTTATGTCAACTGTTTTAATGTTTATGAACACAGAGATAAGTTTAACCGATAGTTAGATATATACATGTATAATATTTTAGCGTTGTGTATAAAAGTCGAATCATCCGTTCTAGCACGGGTTCTTGATCTTTGCACGCTGTTAAAATGATATTTCAATACGTAGACTTCGTGTGTAGTCATTTGTATTAACTTTAATTTGTTTAAAATCATTTACTTTGTTCACTATCAAAGATAAGGTCATAAGTAAAGATACACCTCTAGCAAACGAAGAAGTTGTGTATAAATCTAAAACCAGCCGGTCTAGCACGGGGTAAATGATACTGTGCCATACTCGACCTATGTACGTATTTCTAAAGTTTGCATCCAATCGTTTTTTGCATGTACTCAATATGCAGTTTGTGTGTGATTTTCGAACAGGCTAATTGTATCGTTGTTATATATACTGCTGGTGTGGAACCACACACTGAAACAATTGAAACTTACATGAAAATAGAAAATACCGAGATATGAGAAATCTAATTTTGGATACTCGGTATCATCCGAAATAGATATCTGGTCCCGATGTATCTTCTTACGCAGGTCGAATTGAAATGGACTTTTCGAAACCATGTATTATTCGAAATAAAATTGCTCACCCAATGAATTCGAATGAACGAGGTCCGACTGTATAACGAAAACAAAACTGCAACATGTGTGTCTCTATTGTACTGCGCTTGTAAAAAATACATGTGTACGCGTAGTCCATTTTATTTAGTGCATGGCGAGAGGTGGTCGGCCAATGAAAACATGTTAATGAAAATATTGATGCATAGACATAACAGTATAAAGCTGAATCAATTATCTATTGTCCGCTTTTAATTACTTAAGCTGTAAACAATTCTGAGATGGTCAGCTAATGAAAACACGTTTTGCAAAATACGGACCGATATACATAGCTTACACAATAATGGTATTCTCAACTAAGTCTGAATTGACAGTATGTTACATATTGGACAATTAACGTAACCTCCATTGTAATGAAAGATAGATTAAGTTGTTACAGGGAACACAAGACAATTCCTCCACACACGCACCCTCGGGAAACAGCAGGCTACTCACTGTCTCACTGGGGAGGTGCAATGATTAACATGTATTGGCATAGGTGGAATGGTCTGGCCAGAAATATGCTAATAATCACTCTCATGTCCTCTTTCTGAAACTACCAGTGCTTGTGTCTTATGAGGAGAGGTGGACGTCACCTTCACCGAATCCACAACCATCGGATTAAGCTAACAACACCTTACCCCCGACACTACCGCTCACCTTAAATAGGTCAAAGCGTCTTGTCTTGATTTCTGCAACGATACATCGAACATAAGACAAAGAACAACGCAACACACTTTAACTTAATAATTTAATAATGTTAATGAGTGTTGTACAGTGTGAAGGTGGCAGTACATACCCTGCTTGACTTCTCCATTTATGTTTCGTATCAAATACAATAATTGTTATTACATCATTTGCGATCTAAAAAAAGTAAACGATGTTCATTAAATTGAATTAATTGTGTGTTAATTGTGTATTATCGACGATTTTCAATTACTAGATCGCAATGTTTCATATGGCTTTGTGCAATAACAAATGACATAACAAACTACAGGTATTGTCGTTTCCGGAATATCACATTAATATTCATATGTGTGTCTGGGTGCCATATCCAAACATAGGTGTGTTCAGAAACAAAAAAATAAGTTGGGTATAAAGCCATACCAAGGTAAATAAATACGTTTTAACCCGAACACAATTTCATTTTTGTTTTATATAACGATAATAATAATTCATTGTCTCTTTTCATCCATTTTGATGAAATGTCAAAAATGAGACCGGAGAACTGAGTTTTGTGTCACAAATGTTTGGATCGTCACAGGATCGGTTGGTTTAAAAGAAGTTCGTTCAAAGAGGAATGTTTCTATGGTAGTAACGCAATATTTTGGGTAAGGAATCAGTAATCCAAATGTAACACAATGGTGTCACAATGGGGTGGTTATGGACAGGCGTTTGATGCTGTAGAGGACAAGGATAAACACTCCAGATGTAACACAATGGGGTGGTTATGGATAGACGTTTGATGCTGCAGAGGACAAGGATAAACAATCCAGATGTAACACAATGGTGTGGTTATGGATAGACGTTTGATGCTGTAGAGGACAAGGATCAACACTCCAGATGTAACACAATGGGGTGGTTATGGATAGGCGTTTGATGCGGTAGAGGGCAAGAATCAATAATCCAAATGTAACACTCATTTGTAGATGCAGATAAGCACAACACACTTGTTCTGGCTTACGAAATTTAATAAATCCAGTTACATACGCACTGGACTTCAGTTGGAATAATCTACGTACTTGATGTACTTGTATACATTGTTGCAGTACACTGATTGTGTTCGATGTTCTCTGACTTTGTTTGTGTCTTCAGATTATGTTAACAAAATGCAAAAGGATCGGACCAATGGCAAAATGTTTGGCACTATCGTTTTCAGTAGTAAAATTCCGGGCTGCTATTGAGAGTAACATGCAGATGAAATCGCAACATCTCGGCAATTCCCGTACACTTCGATTTTTTTCAAATAGCCGAGGTGGTCCGATTGACGCCGATGAGTTTCTTTTAAAACACTTGTTGAACGATCCAAACCGGATTGGAAACATATAAAGCTCAAACTATCAACACACCTCGGGCGTTACTGCACCGTAGACTGGAATTCAAATTTAAACATGGTGGCACTTAGTTTATCACAGATCATTTTGTTAAATTCTTCATTTTGTGACACAGTAAAGTGATTCATCCAGTCTCCAATGACTCCTGAAATGTTACAATGAAAACAGAAGTCAAACATTCAAAGAAATTAATATTCAATTGGAAATGTTATGTAAACTGAGTCATTTTATTTAGGCCTACCTTACGTTTGAAGACTAATAAAATGTACAAAATTGAGGTATTGGGAAACAATATTGTGATACGGATAACCATGATTTTGTTGACTTGGAAAGATTCATTGAAATGTCTATGGCGTTTCCACGAATGTACAAGCAGAATTAAGAATTATTCATGAACGTAAAATTAAAAACTAAAATTAATTAAGTTATTCGACTTATTGTTTTCAGTGCCAATGTTTTCATCGGATTTGTGTGGGGAGGCATCGTCTTGTGAATGTGGCGTTCTCTATAGTCACTCGCTTAGTTCAAATACGTCGATGGCTGAAAGTCTATCTGCTTCGTTGATCGACTGCAGGTATATTAGATTCACGTTCTCTCCTCGGCGTACACTTACCTTTTCTATATATAACTGATATTCCATTATCATCAACCGCAACAAAGTTGTGGTTTCGACTATTCGTATTTTCCCTGAGTGTATTGAACGAGCACATGTCAATGACGTTCTGAAGTCTAAGGTCATCCAGACATATACCAAGAAACTCTCGTATATTTCGCATTTCTTTAATGGTGTCCTGAAATAAAGTGTGACGGAACAAAACTTGATTATATACTCAGTACATTTGAAAACGCACAGTTAGGCTTTCTCAAGTTTCATGGACTTACTTAGAGATACAAGGAAAAGACACGATATCCTTTCATGTTTACGCTATAGATCATTACAATCAACAGGTATTTTCGCTTAAAACGACTTTCAAAATGCAATATAATGACGCTTTACAAATATTTCGCAGGACTAAAACGGTGCGAGTATATTTATTATTTTATTAATAGTGTATGTAAATACGGGTATGTGCAAAAGAGCAAACATTTGTCAATGACTTTCATGCATAATCTCAAGTGCATAGTTTCTGAATCTGCAGTTTTCCATTTTTTCTGAATCGTTTGCTCAAGATTAAGCATCTGCTTGACATTTTATTTTTGAACCCAGTTTGGCAAGTTTTCAATAAGATTGAAATCATCTGAATAAACGCTTCGCATGAGGCTTTTAGGAAGAAAGTGTACTTTAGTCAACAATTAGGGGTAAGTTTCGATACCCCGCAAAACCTACGTCCCCAAATCTAAATAATCATAGAAAATCATAGTACTGACACCCATTGTTAGGCTCGACACGTCACTTAAGTGATAGCTGAAGTGCTTAGGCTGCCGGATTTCTAACCTCATGGTAATTTCAGTGGATGGCAAAGCCTCCCGACATATCATTTTGACCGGCTCGTTTCATAATTTGAATAAACCATGAACACAAATGTTATATCCTCAATGTGTAATGTATTAGCAAGAGCACTCTCTTCTCCACGACATAGCTACGTCAAATAATTACCTTTAATAAGTTTTCGTAGTACACAACAAGTATATTCAATTTCTTATTTGTGCGTATCACGTGATCCCACGACCTCAAATAATCAAAGTAAGAGCCCATCACCACTGAAACAGAGGTATATACAATGTACACCAACTTAACGTAATTAAGCGCCGCTGTACGATGTTTGAGATCATTTCCTGAAAACGACACATGTGACGGCACAATGTACTGACAGTAAGCACTAGTTGCCCCATGCGGCAATATGGAAACGAAGTGACCATATGGAGTAAATATTGTTTTCTGTTTGCAAGTAGTGACAACACATGTTCAAGCGCGGATCCTGCAATTTTCGTCAGCGGGGTCCAGTACAAACAGTATGAGGCATGTGCATCCACTCTGGATACAGGACTTTAAAGAGAAAAATCTATGTTTTGTTAAAATCTCAGGGGTTCCGGACCTCCGATCCCCCTTTGGATCCGCGCATGCATGTTGCGTTTTCTTGAATTGTCGTCTCTTACAGATAAGGTTGTTAATCCCATAGCAGCACACCTATATTAATTGGTATTATATAACTCTTAATATTAGTAGCCTATACACGTCTCCAGTCCCACGTGTATCGTCTGTTCACTCAATGCTCCGATCAATCGTTTACCCTACCGGCAAACAACAGGCATATAGAGGACGTTAGACAATGGACAGTTTCCCGGTCGTTTGCTTCAGTATTAATACAGTATAACAGTTATAAACAGATTTCTATTTATTAGAGAACACGTTATGTGAATTGAGATATAACTATGTACATGTTCAAGTATATACATTCTTGAATTATACATGAAACGAGTGTGGACATGAATATTGTTTGCATGTATAGTTTAAGGTGTTTAATATGCGGTACCATAACAATAGTCGTATACATAAGTGTACATGAAATAATACATCAATTAAATGAAGCAAATACAAACGAATGAGGGATTGAAATGATAATTGTCACACGAACTATCATAAACAACATAAATAAAACTGGAATATTAGAAGCTTTTTTTATTTTACACTCGATCTATATAAAGCAAGTTTTTCTTACTTATACTAAATACTATCGATGTCTCCTTCCTGTGTAACTAACCAATTATCGCGCCACATTCAGGGATTTTAATGTTAGCGGTACAACTCCGATCAAAGCGAGGCTCGAGCTCATGGCCTTCAGCCTTTTACCTTAACAAGTTCACACCTTGACCTATGGAACTACAACATATCTTCTTGTCCTATTGAGTACCATTATATATTCGGTATATTTAATAACGCATAATGTGGGATTCCTAAATTTTCATTAAATGACTTTTAGGATGCAAGAAATGATTTGACACGACATTATTGCATGTGTATGCAACATGTATGCTAAATTCCATGACAATCGACAGGTTTTGAATGAAAAATGAGTTTCGAAAGTAATAAAATGCAATTTAAAGAAGTATGGTTGGTAAAGAAATTTGCGTTTTTAAATGTACTGAGTATATATCCGTAGATAAAATAGAATATAAACTCACTATTTTCTGTCATAAAGTATTTCAAGAAGTCATTCCACGAGAGTTTACATCTGATGGCCACATCTCTAATCATATGGTGGTACAGAGAGATCGCCACATCCTTAGGGTTCCTAACCGTTAGAATTATTTTCCCGCCAAAAGTCACGTGTTCTGAAGGAAGTCGTTCAAATCTAAGATGGCTGTGGAGTAGCCGAGGACTTGGTAGCGCGTTGATGCGGTCGTGCGGTGTTAGTTCAAGGTTCGGCACCACAACGTAGCCGGTTCTTGAAGAGGTGGCTGGAGCCAACATGATCGTCAGCAAGTTTGACATCCAATGCGTGCATGTAAAATAATAAACAGATATAAACTAGGAATATGTCCATAGGATCCAGGTGTTCCCACTGTACGCAAACAAGGGGCATAAGTTTGTTCTTACTACATAAATCCAATCGAAAAAACAAGGTGCGCAATTTCATGTCATGATTAATATTCCTATGAAATTTCGTTATCTAGGTCATATTCGTTTTGAGGCATATCAATTCTAGAAATACCAGTATAATGTATCAATTTTTAATACGGGTATTTGCTGATGTTTATATATATCAATACAATTATATACACATTCGTGTTGTTTAAAAGTTACCGTTCTTTGATATACGCAAAGTATTATACATTATATATATACGAGCCAATATCAAATTTGGCCCAAAAAGCTGTCCCCAGTCATTTTCTCGGAAAATACAACTGATAAGATAGAATTTAAAATTGGATCATGTATACGACATTGTCTTTTACTAGCACTGTGTTTATCTTTAGCGTATGTTGTTGGTATGTATACATTTGAACTGGTTATATACACCAAGTACAGGTTGTGCTATATCTGACTAATCAAAATACTGTAGGCGCCATTGACCTAAAACGATAGTGACTACGTTAATTTATTGTCTTACCTGATTTAGGATATGTACACAGCAAAACGTCTCCGCTGCGATATGGAAGTTGTTTTATAGACTGTATTTGTGTTGCAGGATCGATAAACTTAAGAGCGTAAGTATTAAATAGAATGTCCTCGTATTGAATAAGAGCCAACGTGTCTCCTTTGCCATCGAGTAACTTGACAATATGGCATCCTTTCCTTGCAAGCTCATCTTCATCCTGAATTAGATCATCTATCTTTATACTTCTGTAATACCATGACAATGATAAGGTACATGCATGACTCGCTAAAGTGACATTGCATTTGTTAGTCGCAAACCACCCAAATTGTGATTTCATTTTACAAAAAGTATTTCTATCAGTTCGATATGGACGTGTTTCTAAACCGGGAGTAGTTGATTATAGAAATCAAAATGAAAGTAGCGACTTTGACATATTGGACAGGATTGAATAATTTATTGTTTCGATTGCGAATATGGAACGGCATAAAGTGTCATTACTTAAAAAAAACTTTTTCATACGTGTCTATGACATACCCAACTTTCGTGTCACTGCGGTCCGACCAACTTCCTATAGAATTATAGAAGGAAAATATCTTTAAACCGCGATAAATCAAAATCTCCAGAAGGTATCTTTCGTGTGCAAACAAATGTTAGAGATCAAACCTTCTACTTTATGATGGTATAAATACTATGTTTCTGTGATTTCTACATCACTGTCCTTTTTTGAGTTTTTTAAGATCCCCTTTTTTACATTGAAATAAGAAGGGGCTAAAACAATATCTCTGAATTTAAATACTTTCCGATTGAGGTAGATACTGTGTGCAGTGATATATTAGTGTTCAAAATAATTACTTTCGGATGCTCTTTTGAGATTTAATGTGGGTGCTCCATTATGCTGTCCTTTTTAACGATTTTTGTTAAAAACTGTCAGTTTTTTACTTTAATTTCGAATACACTATATATCGCGGTGTAAGCGTGCTGGGTATCCAACAGTGCGCGAACAGCATGACATCTGATTGAAGTGATAACGCCGGTTGCAGCGATTATACAAGCAGTTAATTTACAATTAGTGCGTTTTATAGGGAAGAATTTGGGGGAAATGTGACATTTTATAGAAAAGCCTTGAAATAAAATATTGGTGTGGTTAATTATAGGGTGACAATAGATTGACTTTTTAATGTGTAAAGGTGTGAAATTTAAAACAGTATAACTCGTTTACAATAAATATATTTTTTATAATTATTTTGTTTAACTTTATATTTAAAACTGAAATATTATATTAATATTGTAATACAGATGTTACAATTATTTAGACAAATAGCCTGCATAACTTATATAATATAAATTTAATACCACTAGGTTTGGTAAGTTTTATATCGTTTTTCGATAAAAGAGAGATCATTGATGAATAATATACATTAAATACTTTTCGTATGCAGAATTTCACTTCAATAGTAAGATGTTTTTACAAAAATGGTAAAACTAATCATTTATGACTCTGGTAATATTTGAAAATTAATGCAGATTTTATTCCTAAATCATAGACTAGTCAGGACCCCATAATAGTTCCCAAAACCTGTTTTTAGTTGAATGTTTGTTTGCAAATTTATTGAACAAATACCCGATTATAAACAATGTAAACTTCATAGAACAGAATACTTTATTCAAATTGTCCGGCGTACACACTTGTACATAAAATATCACAAATAAATATATATTTATATCAATTAGATAATTATTATCACCAATGCACATAATTAAGATGATGGTATAAATAATTGCACAGTGTAGGACAAAATCCCCTCCGGACCAAATCCCCTTCGCTCATTCTGCACAAGGTGGACAAAATCCCCTTCATGAATCTACAAGGTGGACAAAATCCTCTTCACAACGGTTTTTAAGTCACATGACTCTGTGGTATGGAACATGTCAACAAGAGTTTCGTATTCCCTTCGGGTAACATTTACATATCACTTACACTGGCCTCACAGACAAGAACAAAACAAACGGATAGCTTAATCTAACTGACGAAATAATAAACTTTATTTTAGAAGGTAACCCATTAAGATATGCACATAGAAACAAACATAAACTTATATCACATGAGGCCTTGATACACGCAATAATTATTACAAAAAATGCAAAGAATAACCACTTTTATAACGCTAACAATAAATCAGTGTAACAGTTTTTATGAGCAGAACTAATCATATTTTTCTGTCAAGATCATATGCTATTGTGATTTTGGTAATGATGATCCTAAATGTTTTAATGGGCTTCATCCAGTATTGTTGTTATACAGGCTAAAACATCCTTAATAAGAATAATAATGATTGCAATTAATAACCAATTAAAACGATATTGTTTTATCTTATTACTAACAGACAAAACCTGTAGAAGACCCGCTTGTTAAAAAAACTTTTTTTTGGTTAAATTTTATGATGATGCAAACTTCTTTTTCGACTAATACAGAGGATTACATTATTAGTGTATTCTTTGATAATGCATACACATGTATTTACTGTATTTTTAACTATATACAGTATATTTTTAATGTTTGTTGAGGTAAACAAATGAACAAAATATGAGCATAATATAACATTAACGTGCGAGTCATGTTGTTTTTAAATACGCAATCAGAGTACATAATATATCATCGTATAGACTAAACTCAATATTGTAATAAAATATAACGTAATACAAAGAATTATCAAGCGATTTAGTCGGTAATATTTGAAATATAAGCGCTAGAACACCAAGAGTTCTGTGCGGGCCTACAGAGAAAACACAAGAAAAACCCGTACCATGTTTGACCGATTTAAATACCAAAGTTATAACTAAAAAGCCGGCTTTACATCCAATGATTAATAAAAACACTAAACATGAGCGATCCGACAACATAGAACTGAATGAAGTTTAACATTAGGTAAAACCCAATTTGTACACCGTACAATAGCTGGATAACAGACGGTGTCAACGACCGATCTATGGTAGAGAACTAGCTAACCTACCTATGTCTACACCAATAATAATTTCATTATCGAGCCAAATATAGCGCCAATTCTTAAGTAAATAAAAGGTTTAAACTCTGTCAAACTCTTATAGACAGCAGCTTACATATTGTTCACGTTTGTTTTTCTTTTTTTGTAAGCTAAACGGCGGAGGTTTATAAGTAAAATAACTTGTACAGTATGACCTAATAAGGAGTAGTATCGAATTCCAAAGTATGTTTTGACTTTAACAATTTTAAATGATTGACCTATATTATATACATTACGTGTTAGGATCGCATTTGATACATGCTAATGGGGGGCATTGTCCTGACTATTACATGTTACTTTTATAGATTTAAGTACTGGCTAATCATGGGGTTATCATTTCATGTAAGGATGGATCACATTTATTACCAATGCATACATTTGCATTTGATTTTGTTATATATAAGGATACTGTATTGTCTTACTTGCTATGTGTATATTATTATGCGTGTATTAATGAGACGAAAATAAACCTCGTTATTCGACAACCTTCTATCTGAACATTGGTATCATCCGAAATAAATACTGAAAAAGCCCATTGCGGGGCCATCCATGTCCTAGTTTGCATACGTGTTTTCCTGTCAGAAAGCGACACATTCAACAATTTAAACCTCCCTTTAAAACATTAGCGACAACAATGCCTTCACACCATTAGCAGCAGCCCTACCGTTACAACATAAGCCACAACCATGCCCTCACATCATTAGCAGCAGCCCTACCGTTACAACATAAGCCACAACCATGCCCTCACATCATTAGCAGCAGCCCTACCGTTACAACATAAGCCACAACCATGCCTTCACATCATTAGCAGCAGCCCTACCGTTACAACATAAGCCACAACCATGCATTCACATCATTAGCAGCAGCCCTACCTTTACAACATAAGCCACAACCATGCCTTCACATCATTAGCAGCAGCCCTACCGTTACAACATAAGCCACAACCATGCCTTCACATCATTAGCAGCAGCCCTACCGTTACAACATAAGCCACAACCATGCCTTCACATCATTAGCAGCAGCCCTACCGTTACAACATAAGCCACAACCATGCCTTCACATCATTAGCAGCAGCCCTACCGTTACAACATAAGCCACAACCATGTCTTCACACAATTAGCAGCAGCCCTACCTTTACAACATAAGCCACAACCATGCCTTCACACAATTAGCAGCAGCCCTACCTTTACAACATAAGCCACAACCATGCCTTCACATCATTAGCAGCAACCTTACATTTACAACATAAGCCACAACCATGCCTTCACATCATTAGCAGCAACCTTACATTTACAACATAAGCCACAACCATGCCTTCACACCATTAGCAGAAGCCCTACCATTGCAACATAAGCCACAACCATGCCTTCACATCATTAGCAGAAGCCCTACCTTTGCAACATAAGCCACAACCATGCCCTCACATCATTAGCAGCAACCTTACATTTACAACATAAGCCACAACCATGCATTCACATTATTAGCAGCAGCCCCCCCCCTTTACAACACAAGCAACAGCCATGCCTTCACATCATTAGCAGAAGCCCTACCTTTACAACATAAGCCACAACCATGCCTTCACATCATTAGCAGCAACCTTACATTTACAACATAAGCCACAACCATGCCTTCACATCATTAGCAGCAACCTTACATTTACAACATAAGCCACAACCATGCCTTCACATCATTAGCAGCAACCTTACATTTACAACATAAGCCACAACCATGCCTTCACACCATTAGCAGAAGCCCTACCTTTGCAACATAAGCCACAACCATGCCTTCACATCATTAGCAGAAGCCCTACCTTTGCAACATAAGCCACAACCATGCCCTCACATCATTAGCAGCAACCTTACATTTACAACATAAGCCACAACCATGCATTCACATTATTAGCAGCAGCCCCCCCCCCTTTACAACACAAGCAACAGCCATGCCTTCACATCATTAGCAGAAGCCCTACCTTTACAACATAAGCCACAACCATGCCTTCACATCATTAGCAGCAACCTTACATTTACAACATAAGCCACAACCATGCCTTCACATCATTAGCAGCAACCTTACATTTACAACATAAGCCACAACCATGCCTTCACATCATTAGCAGCAACCTTACATTTACAACATAAGCCACAACCATGCCTTCACACCATTAGCAGAAGCCCTACCTTTGCAACATAAGCCACAACCATGCCTTCACATCATTAGCAGAAGCCCTACCTTTGCAACATAAGCCACAACCATGCCCTCACATCATTAGCAGCAACCTTACATTTACAACATAAGCCACAACCATGCATTCACATTATTAGCAGCAGCCCCCCCCCCTTTACAACACAAGCAACAGCCATGCCTTCACATCATTAGCAGAAGCCCTACCTTTACAACATAAGCCACAACCATGCCTTCACATCATTAGCAGCAACCTTACATTTACAACATAAGCCACAACCATGCCTTCACATACTTAGCAACAGCCCTCCCTTTACCACATAAGCCACAACCATGCCTTAACATCATTAGCAGCAGCCCAACGTTTACAACATTAGCCACAACCCTCCCTTTCGAACATAAGAAACAACCCTCCCTTTACAAAATTAACCACAACCCTCCCTTTACAACATTAGCCACAACCCTCCCTGTACAACATTAGCCACAACCCTCCCTTTAGAACATTAGCAACAACCCTCCCTTTACACGATTAACCACAACCCTCCCTTTACAACATTAGCCACAACCCTCCTTGAACAACATTAGCCACAACCCTCCCTTTAAAACATTAGCCACAACTCTCGCTTTGCAACATTAGCAACAATCCTCCCTTTGCAACATTAGCCACAACCGTCCCTGTACAACATTAGCCACAACCCACATGCTATAAACAACAGTACGTTGACATATCATCCCCATTCCTTGATTTCCAAATAATGCTTCCCTGTTCATCAGCACGTTTATCAGCTAACTTCCCAACATAAATCAGAGGGAGGTGCCGTAGATGATCTTCAAGGACATCACGTACGGGAACACTCGTCACCCTAAGATGTTCGTGATCACGACTGCAAGGCCACTAGTGAATAAACGTGATGGTATGTACAACGGCTCCAATAAGATAATTGTATTATTATCAATCTTCCGGTTAGCTCAGTCGGTAGATCCCGACAGCCAACCTAGATGCCGTAGGTTGAATAGTCTCTTTGACAACTTGGCTGCAGATGACGCATCCAATGTATATTGTCCCCCACCACAGATTAATGGGGGAAGTTGCCGGCTGCTTGTGGAAGGACGAGTTAGTACTGGTAAGTAACCAAGAAAAATCTGTATGGTGAACGGAACACCGTTCATATCTGAATGTTGTTGGCAAACGGCGTAAGACACTAACACATAATGTTCAAGTTACCTCCCTTCATAATTTTAATTCAGACATTAATTACATGACGCGGTAGTCTCTAACCAAACGCAGATATTAAGATATCCTTTGAACAAAAACCAGCTCTGATCACAGACGATGTGTCGGCAAAATGTCAGAGTTAGACTTGTATCGGAAATGAAACATGCTATCCTTCATCTGTTTATCAATGAATTGGTTGAAGTCAATGTTTTGCAATACAGTGAAATGATTCTTCCAGTCCCCAATTTCACCTGAAAAATATTAAATATCAAGTGTTACTGTGACTGGCATCCATATCCAAGTCTAAAAGCAGATAAAAGTGGATTAAAATGATTCTCAAAAAAGTCACTTTTTAACTACGATGTTCACATGAATTCATTGAGTCAAAGTCGTGTTCCTAAGTTGCTGATAGTATTTCATGATTTGATGACTACAATACAAATAATACGATAGGTAGCCCTTTGATGTACCCTCTCCTCGTCTTTATTAGTTTTGTTTGTACCCAAGAAATCAGTGAGTAAAGGGACGTCTTTCTCTCACTCTTGTTTCTTTAGAATTTTACAGTAGGCCTACCTTTTCTGTAAAGAAACGGCTGCTTGTTTTCATCTATCAAACGTGTCCGTAGTCTACCACTCTCAACATCTGACTTCAGGTTGGTCAATGAACATTTGGCAATTATCTGATTCAATCTCAACTTGGAATTGTCCAGACCTAAGAACTGCTGAACCCTCTGTAATTCTTCTAGAGTTTGCTGAAACAATGAAACATTTTTAGGTAATGCATGTATGGTAATTTATAAAACACAAGTGGTTTAAGGCTGTAACATCATACATCATTCATATACACCAGTGGTTAAAGCTTATACACATTAGATAAGAAAGATATTGTTAAAACGTCGAATTGATTTTTGAATTATCTGCCCAACACCGGTTTGAATTGAATTTCGAAGATTGGGAAGGAAACGTCAGCGAATTAAGGATGATAATTATGTAATTGGTCAAAATTTAATATGTGTTTACAAGTTATTGGCGTATATAAGGGTCGACCAATGCAGATACTGGGAGAAGGACGCTGGACTCTGAGCTTCGTATAATCAGGATATTGGAGAGAAGCCAAGCAAGCAACCAAAGACAGAGTGAGGTGGAAAGGTGCAGGGAAGGCACTATGCCCAGTAGAGGGCGAATATGACAGAGTAAAACTAAGTTACTGGAGTACTGGTGTTGCTTGTTTTCTGTTTTATTTTTGTAACATGTACATACAAGTACACAGTTCAAATACGCTAATACATAGCAAAGGCATTCCATTTTCTCCCACACATCTTCAAACACACTGACTGCTCGCACTTAAACCGAGTGAGGTAGAAAAAGGGCTATTTTGTTCAAGATTATTCTAAAATTCCTTATGTATTTTAGTTAAAGTTACACTATGTCTGTCTTGAAATCATCTCCGTCTGAAAACCAATATTATTCATTATTTACCTACCTCTTTCAAGTCTTCATAATAAATATACATGATGTTCGGATATTTCTCATTCTGGATCATTCTTTGCCACATTCTTAGATATTCAAAGTAGGATCCGTAAAGTACTGAAAGGATAAAAACAAGGAGGCATTAATAGGTACAGTCGTAGCCTTCTTTGAATGTACATGCAAATTAATATAATTATACTAATATGTCTCATTGAAAAATACAGAGACATTAAAACAGCAAGGACGTCATTTCTAATAAAAGAAGTCATGCCATTCAAAATACTTAACTGTTTCCTTCCATAAACTGTTTTAGAAAGCCATCCCACGACAGACTGCATCCCATGTACCTGTCCTTGGTCAGGTGATACCAGTACGATACAGCAATATCTTTTGGATTCCTTAACAAAACAATAGTTTTCCCACAGTTCTGAAAATGGTCCGCTGGAAGGTGGGAGACGGGCAGGTGCGAGATAAGTACACGGGGGCTTGGTGATGCTTCTAATTTGTTCAACGGATACGCCTCCATAAGATTCACATTAACTGATTTAGTTTCTTCAATGGTTTTTGGTGATAACATATGGTTTAACAAATTCACGAACCAGTGATTTCCTGAAATTTAAACACACACGTTTAACATATAAACTATTACATATTGAACAGATTGTTCAACGCAATGATGATAAAACAACTATCTCATTGTAAACTCAACTGTTATAATATCTCATTGTAAACTCAACTGTTATAATATCTCATTGTAAACTCAATGTTGATAAAGCAACTATCTCATTGTAAACTCAACTGTTATAATATCTCATTGTAAACTCAATGTTGATAAAGCAACTATCTCATTGTAAACTCAACGGTTATACTATCTCATTGTAAACTCAATGTTGATAAAGCAACTATCTCATTGTAAACTCAATGGTGATAAATCAACTATCTCATTGTAAACTCAATAATAATAAAGCAACTATCTCATTGAAAACTTAATGGTGATAAAGCAACTATCTCATTGTAAACACAACGGTGATAAAGCAACTCTCTCATTGTAAACACAACGGTGATAAAGCAACTAACTCATTGTAAACTCAACGGTGATAAAGCAACTCTCTCATTGAAAACTCAACTGTGATAAAGCAACTATCTCATTGAAAACCCAATGGTGATAAAGCAACTCATTGTACAGTAAGAATTTGTTGGGAAAGTTATGTAAGCTTTCGGTTCCGATTCTTTTCAGTCATGTGTTTTGTACCTTATTATACTATGTTTGAAATACAATATGTTTCAACTTAAACTTAATCATACTATGAGTATTGTATTTAACGCCGAATCCGCGATTCTAGAGAAAAAAGTGTATGTACTTGTGTCTAATGAGGTCTGATCGTGCCTTTGTTGGAGTTCGAATCCACGACCTACATGTTAGCCGGCCGATATTTATCACAGTAGCAAACTAGCTTTGTTACAAAAACAGAGAGAATGTCCCCGTTTGGTTGACAACAAAGCATGAAAGGCTATAGGGATTGTGAAATATTTGTCGGTTAAAAAGTGATAATAAAAACTCTCTTCAGCGAATGTTGGCATTCTATTGACACGAGATAAATGTTGAACTTCGTATATCCAAAGTGATTGCCTGCCTTTGTATGCCTTGTGCATGTAAAACAAACCTGATTTGGGGTATGCGCATATCGTTATATCCCCTTTCTTGTAACGGAAGTCCTTCAATGACCTCAAAAATTCCATTGGCTCCACTGCCAATGGAAAATATCGCGGAAGAATGAGTCCTTCAAAGTGAAACAGTTCTAAAAATCCACCGTTTTCGTCCGACAGTTGAACCAATTTTCCACCTTTGATATTCGTGTAGTCTTTGTCACCCATGACTAATTGCGAACATTTTGTGTATCTGTGAAAGCATAGATAACATTTAATATACTAGTGCACATATTTATTGTACATCGATTGTGAAACAAATTTTCGACTACAGTCGGACTTCTTTTTTTCGACAACCTTTTATCCAAATACATGTACTCGGTATCGTCCGAAATATATATCAGGTTCCGGTGTATCTTCTGATGCACGTCAAATTGTAATTGGCTATTCGAAACCGTGTATTTTTCGAAATAAAATATCGGACGCAATTAATTCGAATGAACGAGGTCCGACTGTATATTTATCACTCCAAATGACTGCTTCCTATGTAAGTAGCCATTGTAGTATTGGCGCCTAACGCAGGGGTTCAGAACTACACTGTGTCGAACTCACGACCGGTGCCTCACGGGTCAGGCGATCTATTCCTCGACCGCTATATGTCTACCGACAATAACTGTTTAGTTAGAGCGTCTTTGCTAAAGCATACAATGAAATACATGTATATTGTATTCTTAAAACATCCAACTTCTCTTGCAAAACATCTCACTAACGTCACACAGACAAAGAAAGGCAAAGAAATGCGTACAACACATGTATAATTCGGATGTTTTTTTAATCGGATTTAAAAAATATTCAGTTATATACGGCGGTCGGTTGACCTAATCAATTTTCCTAAAATTAAATAACAACCATTGTAGTACTCCTCTGGATCCACGCATGAATGTAACCCAACGTATAACCAACGGAACACTTCTCAATTATCACTACTCATTTCAAATATTACTCGCTTATATAATACAGTGTTACTCGTCTCTACGGTACCGGATACGAGTCGCCTAGCATTTGTGTCACAAGACATAAGTTAAAAAGTTTCACTTACACATTTTAAGCCTATATGCCGACGCCTGGGTGAATACAACGTATGTACGACATTTACCTTGATACAATAATTATCAATCATGTTATCACACTCGGTCGCACAGTGGTACACATCATAAAGTTCGCCATTGTATTTATTGTTGTTTCGGGTACACCTTCATGATATACAGTAAAACCTCAATAATTAGACCACGCTTGTTACCCTTGAAAACTGGTAATGATATTTGGGGATCTTAATAATTAGATGGTCTTAATATTGTGGTTGAATAAAGAGCAAAACAGTGAAAATAGATATGAAAATTGTGTTCTTAATTTTGAGTTGGTCTTATTAATGAGGTGGTATTAATATCGAGGTTAAATAAAGAGTAAAACAGTGAAAATGGGCTTGAAAATTGTGTTCTTAATTTTGAGTTGGTCTTATTAATGAGGTGGTATTAATATCGAGGTTATATAAAGAGTAAAACAGTGAAAATGGGCTTGAAAATTGTGTTCTTAATTTTGAGTTGGTCTTATTATTGAGGTGGTCTTAAAGTGACGTTTTACTGTATAAGTGTTTATACCACTCTTAAAATCTCAAACGCACCTATATAAGTATTGAATTGAACAAATAATACATGTACACGCTTCATATTCCATTCAATCCATTGTAAGAAACACATTGTACCCAGTACGATTTTATTGTATATGAAAAGAGCAAAATGTTTAGCACTTACTCTGTCTATTTCCCGCTAAAATTGTCTGTTAGTGTCACCCCTATTTAAAGGACCAGCAATTTCTGACTTATTAGACACCTACTTTCTGAGCATATTTACTTCCCGATTCCTATCCTTTAATGCCAGGCACAAGGTAGGTAGGCGCACGGTAACCATTATTTAACTAGCTGGTGGCTCACCCACCGGTCATATAAGAACGGACCCCAACCGGGATTCGAACCTTCGAGCTCCCGCTCCCAAGACGGATGCCTTAACTACTCGGTCACGGGAGACGGTACCATGATCATTAAAATAATACTAACAAAAAACCTACCTACGTACCCACGTAGCATTTTGGAAAATATATTAAGTATTCAATTTTTTATTTTTATTTTATTAAGAATCCCCTGTGAAATCAAAACTAAATAAACTAAGAGCGCATTAACTGGACTACAACATATCACGAGCATGCAGATCTAGAACATTGACCCTCAATACGTGAAACCTGGGACCATTATATACCCTGGTGAAACTTACTTCACTAATTTATACTATTTAAATCTACGCGAAACCTGATTAAAAAATAAATTTCTACTAATATAATCTGTATAAATGTTCATTATTTGAAGGATATGGTCTTCTTGATGAACCATTGCTAAAACTGCCTACATTCCGCGCCGCGCGTGACAAGTACGTTACCTAAGCTTTACGAACATTACCGATTGTTACCGAGCCAGTAAATAAGACGCTCTGCTCAGCATTCAATTTGTGCCAGTGTTTATAAATCAGATTTAATCGCTTAGTGCACTTATGAGTCGGGGGCATTTAAAGGCAGGCATACGTTAGATTTAAAAGAACGAGTAATAGACGAACAATAGTTATTGGCTTAAGCGTTTCATTAATGATAGGTTTTATTTTGTGTAAGTTGCATTAATTTGTTTGTGTTTTTAAATGTTTTGATTGCTATCGTATATTAACGCTGCATGCTATGGGCACCAACTGATCGATTGATGCCATTTATTAATGTGCATACCACAATCAAGGTTTACACATACTGTTCCATTGTCTGTAATAATGAGCTTCAACGAACAAACTAAATGGGTTGTACTACTAAGTCAGTTTGATAGGTCAGCTAAATGTACATAATTATGTTTCTACACTATCAGTTTAGTGTTGTTGTTTCTTTTCATTAAATTCAATAAATATATTAATGGTTCTTTCAGTGTAAAAAATACTTGCACACATTTATCCTGTTTCAAAGAACCATCTAATGGCTACAAAACTTACATTTGTCATAGATCTATATATTTTGAAGCTGCTTTGCGTTCGTTATTCTGCTTTCGGTTTTTATAAATAAGCTTAATTACGTTATACATTATAACCTCTCTTTCAGGTCACGACGAGGTCTGTATTATAACCTTGTGTACTTTTATCGATGGAATACTCATACAAAGTTAAAGCACGTATCAATGTTTTGCGACCGGAGAGGCGACGATTCCCGACAGGTGATCAAACTAGCCTTCTATTCGCGTAGTTTACATGGTGATATATTTTGATAAAGAATAGATACCGTTACTTACATGTATAATTATTCAAGACAAAAAAACACCACTCATCAACGAACGTTATTTTTCTTTCTCATGAGTTACCTCCCTTGTCCATTTGAATAACAGAGCCAGCTCTCGAAATGATAGTGGATGTTGTCCCATTTTTCGCTGAATATCATCAGTTAGGTCGATTTCAAGTTCAAATACTGTAAACCCTCACTCAAATACCGCATCGAAATAAAATCGTATTTTCGTGTATCATTTTTTTCTTTCGCATTTTGACCCAGATTTCAGAAACAATATGGTACTCTTCTTAGGCTATTGTAGTTTGAAAGAAGAGTGAAAATGGTCCATGGAAGAATCATCTTATCAATGTGGTGTTTGGATATGACTTTGGTTGTATTTCCAATAAAAAGAATACATTGTAAATAGAGAGAAAGCTTGCTTCAATGATTAAATACCAGGGGCGTCGACAGAGATGTTAGAATGTGTACGCAAAAAACAACGGTTCTAGCGGCATGATATCCCGGAAAGCACCGTTTTCTAGAACGTTCATGGTGCAATCAGGTGGCATTTTCATAAGCAGTAGAGTAATTTTTGAAGCGTTTTATCGTCAGAAAATTTATATCCCAAAGTGCTTATAAATGCTGTTTATTATAGTAGTTTCGTGTTTTTATTTTTTCTGTTTGTGACAACCATGTGTACGCAATAGCATATAAGCGTACAGGTAGCTACACGCCTAACTACGACCAACACTATTTCATTATTTTCTTTGACAAGTCGGGGCCCGCAACAAGAGATAAAAAAAATCCGGGGATCACGCCCCCTACACATCAATTTCAGCTAAGCTACGCCCCTGCCATCCGTAACATACAGTGATTATTGTCGTCGTTTACCACAACGTGCATGTCTGTGTAGCACGACTGTTACGACTCCGTTGTTAAGGTTTATTAGTATGTGTCTAATACACGTGTGTGTCAGAAGTTTGATAATGAAAACGTCCGATCATATCTGAATATGTTTTTCAAGGTCATTATGTCAACATGTTTACACTACGCTACGCTTGAATAAATATTCGTACCGTGTTCTTAATTAAGTATCTATAACATTTATATGCCGGATTTCGAATAACGAGTATTGGACAATCTCTGGGCTTTCTAGTTACATAATGGTACGTTTATTTTTTGGGATGTTTTGCATTCTACTGTTTATGTATTGTAAATGTACTGTACTCGTGAAATCGACTGATGTTACGTTAGACATTGACATTCCCCATGAAAATAAAACATGTTCATATTACCTCCTTCCCTTCAAGGATAGCATTTTTGATCGGAGATGGATATTGGCTCATCTGTTCAAAGGAGATCCCCTAGGATAGCATTTATAATTTGAGATGAATATAACTAGCCAATGTGTTGAATGGAATTCTCAAGGATAACATTTATGATCAGAGATGAATATGAGCCAATGTGTTTAAAGGGGGTCCTCAAATATAGCATTTATGAGTTGAAAAACTATTGGCTAATAGGTTCAATGGGGATTCTCAAGGGTAACATTTATAATCTGAGATGAATATTGGCCTAAAAGTTCAAAGGGACTCTCTCGATGATAGTATTCATGATCAAAGATGAATATTTGTCAAAGTGTGCAAATGGTTTGTTGAGGACATTTGACATTTTGTCCTCTATATGATTATATAAAGATACTGATACCTCATGACATTAAGTCCACCGACGAATACAACGATAAGAATGACAGAGATAAACTGTTTTTCTTATTCATACTTATCAAGATAAAGTGATGACACTTTCAATAAAAGCATAGTAGTCTCATATACATGTTTTGCGTAGTAGCAATAGCATAATATTTATACACCTGTTTACTGTCTATAACTTTGGTGATCAGTGTTTCCAATGGACAGGGTGTCTATTGCTTTATAGTATAAGGTGAGAACATGTAGATACTTTGAACACGTGTCACTACAATAAACAAAGTACTTACTGTTGTTCTTATTTTTACATGAACCCATTGGATGACGAATCTGCTGCATGTGATGTTGTCTGCTCGGCCTGTGAATGATGTCAAATCAATTGAAGTGCCAAATACTGAAATGCTGTCACAAATCGACACAATAAATCACATACGAAGTCCTCGTATTATTCATACGCATCTCAGATTCGAACGCTTGCCAACAGAGCACGTGGCAAATGGCGGAAAGATTATTTTGACACTGCGTAACCCGAAAGATGTGATAGTCTCCATGTTTCACCACTCTATACGTGATGTAGGCATCAACAGTAAACTGTCTTGGGAATATTTCTTGAAATATAGCATGACTGGAGAAAGTAAGACATTTCAGTTTTGTTACATATGTTCCGCTGTTTTGTGGCATTCCCAAATGGCGATAATCAAAGCATTGTAGTGACTACATACTGTTGTTAATATACACGTGTCTCTGTCTCGTTCACTCGTATAGAAAGTAACTAACTTTTTAGTAGAAATGGTTGAGGATTAACAAAGACTTTTAAGATATATGTCCTGTGTACGTTTTTATGTCCAATGACCTCGGCTTCAGACACAGTTCAAATATAAATCACATAAGCATGATAATATTCGTTATTTATTATATGATTGCTAATTATTAAGTGTTAATGCGTGCAGTAATGACTGGTAATCAGCGTGTATTACAAAATCTATGATCATTATTTTATATAAATTTCAGTGATAATGGGGTCTTACTTCGACTATTTAATACACTGGGATCACGTGATACGTACAAAGACAGAATTGAATATCCTCGTTGTGTATTACGAAAACTTAATAAAGGTAAGTATAAGCTGAAGCAAAGTTATTTTGAAAAATTGCAAGAACGTTCTATTTATTCACTTTTCCACTTTAGGAGGCTACAATGAAAATATTCAGAAAAATATATTACGTACAGTCGATTACCACAGGAAATACATTCTTCAAGATAAAATATGGAATTACACGTATCAGTTGTGTTTGTGACAAATATCAGCTCATCTATATAGATCTCTACCTACATCTGAATTAAGAAATCCAATACGAAAATGAATATGAATTAGAGAACACTATTTTATATTAATTAGTATTAAGAGTCGTATTATGTTAAAATAATCTTCTTTTGCCGTAGAATCCTTTCAATACTGTGCGTCGAATTCGGGACTTTCTCGGACTCGAGATGGATGACGTCAAGATACGTGACGTTATTGCAAGGTGCTCGCTGGAAAAACTCAAAGATGATGCAACTAGCGGTAGAACAAAATTAAAGTCCGTTGGTGTAGACAAGAAGCCAATTATATACAGGAAAGGTAAACTGTATACATGTACATACATTTCTTAAAAACCTGTTGGTTGAAGTAATAAACATGTTGAAAGAAGAAGAAAAGTACCGCTATATTCTATATGTAATTCTATTAAACTGCTTTATATTTTTTATATCGGAACCATCCAATTCAAAATCGTTAACTAAATGCTGTAGCACTGATTTTGTACCGGTTGGACGATTTCTCGAGACACTAATTGTACAAAGCTATGGCTTTCAGTCCTTTGATAATTACCCTGTTCAATAACTGGTGTTGTCTCCCCTGATTTTTTTATATTTCCTTAGTATTTATATCCCTTTGACGCTCTTTAACGTGGAGGTACACTCTTTATTTCCGGTCAGCCAAGATCGACAATTCGGTAAGGGAGGTAACAGTGACTATTAGACAGGACTATATCACTCATCAGCTGTGATTTTGCTTTTCAGGAGTAATTGGTGACTGGATGAAGCATTTTACTGTAGCACAGAATGCAGAAATTGATGAACTAATTCGTGATAAACTTAGTGATACGATGTTTAAATTTGACTACTATCCAACTACATCAGAATCAAAATTATAAATGTTTAGTCAACTCAAGAGAAGTTTAACGTTAGGTGCATTCTACTAATGACGATAGGTTGTCTTAAATTATCATTAGACAACACGAAACTGAAATTCGCCCTTCATACTTCGCCACTCTTCGTACTTGGTCGATGACAATTTACTATGGCATGAAAGTGTAAGCAGTTGAATTTGTTTCTTTGGTTCTGGTGAACAGGTACTGGTCCTAATATGGAGAGGAAACACGACAAAGGAATGAAAATTGTACGCATTTTCTAATTGTAGAATTATTTTAATGAATATAATTATATTATTATTTGATGCATTAAATTCCTTACTTAAACACATAGAAAATAACAACAATACATATGCTGTGTTTATTCAATCCTGATTAACAAATTCTGCATTGGAATATCACATGAATGAGATATACAACTAAAATTCATTGATTTATTATACACGGACACGTTCGTCAACTGTTTTAGTACGGCATAGTCATTCCACTATGTTATTTCAAACATAGAATACGATAACAAGAAATTAGCAATATATAGTGCAGCTGTTGTATAATAAGTGGATTTCGGTAATGGAAAATGGATTTCGGTAAGGTAAAATTGCTGGTCACTCCAGATCTAAAATATATTTCGGTAAATTCACCGAAATTCAGTGGATTTCGGTAAGGTAACGTACCCCTTATCGAAAGATTTGATTGGTTTACACAACACTGATATGCAAATAGCAAAGCCATGTAAGTACGGCTGCACCGAAAAACACATGGATATATTATAAACAATATTTCATGAATAACTTCTATTCTATTCCTGGTAGAAAATTGAGTTACAGCAAACCTGACACGTTCATCAACTGTTTAAGTACGACAAAGTCATTCCACTATGTTATTTCAAAATGTGTTGTAGACATAACATACGAAAACAGACTAAAACTCCAAGTATGATAGTACGAACTCAGCTATACAACACAACATATTGACAGTAAATCAGCAATAATCAACAAGACATTAATTCTGATACGCTGCTGTACATGACCAATTGCACGTTCAACTGAATAGTTTATCAAACAATTCCCTTGGCTTTTAAAAAAATATATAATTCTGAACGAAACGTGAACATTTATAATGCAATGGTATCCATCGATTTGAATAGCCGTTATCCTTTGTCGTCAGCACCGGATAAAAATACGTTTTTCACCAGTGATCAAACAGGTTCGATGAGTGTTTGTGTTTTACGCCTCGTAGTTAAATATACTACTGCTGAATTTTGCACTAATCACTCGATCAAACTGCTCTCGCTGGCTCACAGTAAACACGTTCTTCCAATGACCAACAACTCCTGAAACAAAACGCAAGATATTATACAAATGAAAACAGTGCCAGCCTCAAAAAGCCTTAAAATGAACAACACACAGGAGTATCATTTAAGACCTTCATTTGGAACGCCCTCCGTGCAGAAATAGACTGGTTATAAGCTCGTGCCCATGTATTTAGGTTGCTTCCAAAGTGAAACAATTTGACTAAAAATACCATACAGATCAATAATTTATTTATTCTATATCTTTGGTTACCGAACGTATTATGCCAGATGTTCGGGTAGAAATCCTGGATCAATGTATTTAAAGGACACATTAGAATGTATCCAATACTGTTGAAGTGGTACGGTGTTAACTCATTGTGTGTTTAAGCATAATACATGACTTCCTGAGAATGTCGAAAATAGTGTGCACTTTGTTCAGTCGAATTCCGGCCCAACTCAGTTATTACATTTATTAGGGTACAGAAAAACAAAATCAAGCGGTCCAGAAAGTATATACAGAGAGGGTACAGAAAAACAATATCCAACGGTCCAGAAAGTATATACAGAGAGGGTACAGAAAAACAAAATCAAGCGGTCCAGAAAGTATATACAGAGAGGGTACAGAAAAACAATATCCAACGGTCCAGAAAGTATATACAGAGAGGGTACAGAAAAACAATATCCAACGGTCCAGAAAGTATATACAGAGAGGGTACAGAAAAACAAGATCAAACGGTCCAGAAAGTATATACAGAGAGGGTACAGAAAAACAAGATCAAACGGTCCAGAAAGTATATACAGAGAGGGTACAGAAAAACAAGATCAAACGGTCCAGAAAGTATATATATATACAGAGAGGGTACAGAAAAACAATATCAAACGGTCCAGAAAGTATATACAGAGAGGGTGCAGAAAAACAAGATCAAACGGTCCAGAAAGTATATACAGAGAGGGTACATAAAAACAATATCAAACGGTCCAGAAAGTAATTACAGAGAGGGTGCAGAAAAACAATATCAAACTGCCCAGAAAGTATATACAGAGAGGGGTACAGAAAAACAATATCAAGCGGTCCAGAAAGTATGTACAGAGAGGGGTACAGAAAAACAAGATCAAACGGTCCAGAAAGTATATACAGAGAGGGTACAGAAAAACAATATCAAACGGTCCAGAAAGTATGTACAGAGAGGGGTACAGAAAAACAATATCAAACGGTCCAGAAAGTATGTACAGAGAGGGGTACAGAAAAACAATATCAAACGGCCTAGAACGTATATACAGAGAGGGTGCAGAAAAACAATATCAAACGGTTCAGGAAGTATATACAGAGAGGGTACAGAAAAACAATATCAAACGGTCCAGAAAGTATATACAGAGAGGGGTACAGAAAAACAATATCAAGCGGTCCAGAAAGTATGTACAGAGAGGGGTACAGAAAAACAATATCAAGCGGTCCAGAAAGTATATACAGAGAGGGGTACAGAAAAACAATATCAAGCGGTCCAGAAAGTATGTACAGAGAGGGGTACAGAAAAACAATATCAAACGGTCCAGAAAGTATATACAGAGAGGGGTACAGAAAAACAATATCAAGCGGTCCAGAAAGTATGTACAGAGAGGGGTACAGAAAAACAATATCAAACGGCTTAGAACGTATATACAGAGAGGGTGCAGAAAAACAATATCAAACGGTTCAGGAAGTATATACAGAGAGGGTACAGAAAAACAATATCAAGCGGTTCAGGAAGTATATACAGAGAGGGTACAGAAAAACAATATCAAACGGTTCAGGAAGTATATACAGAGAGGGTGCAGAAAAACAATATCAAACGGTTCAGGAAGTATATACAGAGAGGGTACAGAAAAACAATATCAAACGGTTCAGGAAGTATATACAGAGAGGGTACAGAAAAACAATATCAAGCGGTTCAGGAAGTACAGTTTACCTTTCTTCACAAGGTTTGATTTGGCTTCTTCTTCGCTCTGTGCCTTTCCAGTGTCAACATCTACACGCAATCGTCTCAAGGAAAATTTATCTAAAATTTGCTGCATCCTTTCTTCAGAATTCGTTGTCCCTAGGAAGTCTTGTATTTTGCGCAGTTCCGTCACGCCATCCTGAAATTAGGTTTTAATAAGTGTTAGTATGTGTTAATACTGTTTCATTGTTTACGACTTGATGACGCTGGATGAAACCAAATTGAGCTATCTGAATTTAAGTTATCTCCCTTTCTATATCATTCTATTTTCATTCTGTATTCATGAAAAAGAACACTTTATCTATGTCTATGACCGAAACCATTGAACATTCGGAGTACATGTATTAAAAACATGCGCTTTTGCCGTATTCTGATGTTGTTGACGCATTTCTGAGGAGAAGTTCGCCAATTCTTTACAGACTCGCATAAGGAAGGTATCATTTGAAAGATAAATTATTCACGCTTAGAATTTGGTGCATGTCATGGATATATTATGATGTCCTGCGATTTCAGCCGCGGAAAGAAGTCATGTGTAAAAAGCGTTAGACTCCTCGAATACAAACTAAAGAAGGATCTCGAGACAAGATCATGTGCAAGTAACCAACTAGAAGGTCAAAAGGACAAGACACAAACATAAATCATAGATGAAAGAATGAGTACTAGGGCTTGGAACGATCAGTTGCAAAAAAAACATTACTATATGTTTGTGTCGAACGAATTATGTTACAAGAAATACACTTACTTTGATCAAGTTTTCGTATCGTACTATGAGAACTTCTTGTGGACTGTTTTGATTCTCCACTGCCATTTGCCAGCTGTTATAATAATCGAAATATGATCCGGTAGGAACTGAAATAATAAGTCAAATATCCGTCAGGAAACTGAATTTTCTCAATCGTTGACTTGCCTTTCACATCAATCAGAAGGCCAGCTATACGAATATGCATTACTACACCTTTCTATTATAACACCTTCATCGATGATAGTTGTATGAACTACGATATGTTGTGCCATTATAACACCTTCGGCGAGGATATTTTTATTTAACAACGGTATACTGCACCATTGTAAAACATTTAGCGAGGATATGTTTACGAAATACAACAGACTACGTGTGTTTAATGTCGAATAAAAATGTTAATTGTTTGTTTAATGTGTACTTGCATTTGTCACAACTAACAGCTGGCGTATGCAAATGTGTGTATGTATATACGTTGAACAACTGATATATCTATTCAACGAAATTGTGAATATACACTGGTAGTGTTTCCCTAAGGCTTTTCAATCCACTAGCTAATAAACTACAGCTGCAAATATAGTATACAAGAAGTTTAATGAACATGTATTATAATATTTCATAGTCAAACACTTATCGATCTTTTATCATGGTTGCGTATGGAAACAAGACTGAACTTCTATAATATTGCGATAAATTCTAAGTTTTAGAGCATGATGAATGGTAATTCTGGCCATTTTGGAGATAATATGATAAGAATACAAATGTAGTTGGAAGCTGACTAGAGAGGCATAGAAGGGGGTGAAATGAACACCGTTAATCCAACCGACAGGCAAAATGAAACAGAGATGACCTGGTTTACACACTGGCATGAAGGCGGGAAACAGAGTTTAGAGAGGCGGATATGAGTTGATGGAATGCATACAGCAGAAAGAATGTCATGCAGAGGGAACAAAGATGGACGACATGGGATGGAATGCACTCAGTAATGAAAACTGACATGCAGAATGCACGGAGGTAGAGAGGGGATGGAATGCACACAGTCAGAATATTGGCAGGAATTGGGTAGTGAGGCAGGTATAGAAACGGTATTTACATGTACACAAGCGCAGGGAATGCCCAGTGATTGACATGCACAAGAGGATAGAAACAGACAGACACACAGCGATCAAGTCTGGCGGTTGACTGACTTGCAAATGATGGTAGCGGGCAAAGAGGCTGACATGCAGACAATAGGACAAGAATGAGTGAGACACACAAGGTGAAATGCATCCAAAAATACCAAACTATCTATCTATTGAATAATGTCAACTCCACTTTTGAGTGTTATAGAAATACTTACTTCGACCATTAATCCAGTTTTCAAAGAAACAATTCCATGATAGTTTGCTGTAATTAAACAACTCTAGTCTTTGTGTATGATACATATGCGAGACGACTGTATCCCGTGGGTTTCTTGCTAACAGTATGATTTTCCCTCTATTTTTCAAATGTTCATGCGGAAGACGGTTCGGCTTCAAATGGGTCACCATGACTCTGGGACTGCTATGTTGTTCGATTGTTTCAAGAGGGTGAAGGTCAAGCAACTGAAGGCTTGGTGTTAGTTTATGCTCCACGGGTCCCGGACTCATTAGAAAGTTGACCAAGTTGTACACCCAGTGGGTCCCTGTAATGATACACTGACGTTAATGTGATACAGTTAAACATGTCCGCCAAATGATTCGGATTCATTCAATATTTTTTTCAAAAAAATTGTATAGTGATAGACATAGTTAAGAAATAATGAACATAATCTATGTACAGAAGTAGATTATGATTCAAAATGTATGGTCTTCATCGTAGAAATAGACACAATTATTAAATCAGGGAGAGAACCAAAACAATGAAACAAAATGTAAACAAAATCAGATAAAGAGTGAAGAATAAGCAAAGGGAAAGGGCGTCAATAATGTTGCGATACTTGTACCCATTCCCTTTGTATTAAATTATTATTAAACTAAATTTCACGAATAAAGTTGCACACTTCCTTTGTTCGGTCTAATATAAATGATATTCAATGTTGTACAATCTTTATGACATGCCTTTCCATAAATTACATACACATTAGATTAAATTATTAATCATGAATGAGTGATATTAAAGTACCATTTTAAAATATGTATATATTATGTATTGTCCTTTGACAACCATGTAATCAGTTGTGCACATAAACTACTCGTACAGTACAACCTCTCCAGAGTAACACCCTTTGGGTGACGCATATTTGCCCTGTTGTTGAAAGATTGTTGCTAACTGGATAGTAGTTCTTACTACATGACAGATTGATAACGTTGTTGAAGAGAGGGTGGTTTCACTGTAATTGACATTTATCAGCAGGCTTGCGATACGACATAGAGTGTTTAAAATAAAACAATGTTTACACTCACCCGTTTTTGGATAGCTACATATCAGAACATCTCCCTCGCGATATTTGAAGTCCCTGATAGCGTCCATTCGGGTCTCCGGGTTCATGTGCAAGAACTTTTTAGGGAATACCATATCCGCACACTGTACCGTATCGAAACCCTCTCCATTTTCATCACGGATTTCTACTGTTTTCCAATCCATCTGTAAATTGAATGAATTGTAACACTTTGTAACATTAACAACTACATGTATGTACTAATTTTCCCGGCGGCCTTTGTACAGTTAAATGATTCACATTTTCACATGACCGCAAAGTACGTCTCTCTAGTGTGGGAATGCAACAAGAGCGTAACTAGAAATGACTTCGACCGCTTGCGCTAGTTTTGCCAATAAACGTTTTCATCAACTATTTAGAACTTAAGCCAACGAGTATAGTATCAATTGATAAACCAATTTTTCGCATTGTATAGGACAAATATTTCATAGGCGGATTTGGAACATAGAGTCCTCATATCATTAAAATGTAAACACATAACACATTTACTCGCCTCGCAATCAAATATATCATTATTGTTGCAAGGGCAGACACAGAAGACGTGTACGCGTGTAGAGCGCCCTGGTATATCATGAGAGGACGTAACAATACATATGTCATTTCTATTCTCAATTAAAATCTGAAAATGTTCTAAACCCATTGCACCTTAATGGAAATACAAGAGTGTAGTTGGCAACTCATTGTCCATTCGGTTAGGTCAGTATATGGAGTATGGCGTGATGGGGGTCGTAAGTTTAAGATCCAAGCGAGTATAAGATGTTCACCATAGTGATTGGTCAACAGGCATTCATCCTCCATCTCTGATTCCTAATATGCCTGGTGCTTGTGACAAACTAAGGTAGTACCGGCAAGACGAGCCTGCCATGTAAGCTCATGCAGTAAACCACTCGACTGCCAATCTGGACGTTGTAGGTTCGAACCCAGAGTCTTATCTTCTCCGTGATTGATACTTATTTGTACTGAAGTATATCAAAAGTCATTTGCTTTCCACCTTTGCTTAATGAGGGTACGTTGTGTTGCTTGTGAACTAACAAGCAAGTATTCTCTGGCATCCCAGGAAAGTCGGTTACCGCATTGAAAAATAGCACATAACTTCAATTATACTGGTACAAAACCCTCAAAAACTTATTCGATCAATTGGTTGTCGAGCGTATCGGTTATCACTGTAAAGGAGTGCTTGACTCGGTATTTATGATATATTTCCTCTTGTTTAGCAATCAGCCTAATACTTATCTCCGTATTTTAATGCATATATTCTATTGTGAAATTATTTAATCGATAGACCGTCACTTGAGTTTTGCATGAACAGTTATATCAGTATTTGCATTATGTATACAAGGCAAATGTATGCATGAATAAAAACTATACTGTAGATTCAAAATTAGTTGAGAAAAGCGTTATTGTGTACAGCGTGTCTATTGGTCGAGATATTTTGTAAAACATGTTTTCATGGCTGACCACTTCGCAATATGTTTACAACCGTTCTCAAGTAAAAAATGACTATTATTATCAACAGGTGAGAACACGAATCGGTAAATATTTCAGTGAATAAAATATATTTTCACCGGTAATAATGTCAAGTGTTATAAATGACCTCAGTTTAATCTTAAATAGGTTATAAAATTATCAGTGTCCACCACTTATGAGGAATTTATATCATGTACATCGAAATAAATGTGCGATAAAATCTCAATAATAAGACCATCCTTGGGACCCTTGATAAATGGTATTTTTATTGAGTAGATCTTAGTATTGATGTTGAATAAAGAGCAAAACACTGGAAATGGACTTGAAATTTGTGTTCTTAATGTTGAGGTGGTCTTATTATTTAGGTGGTCTTTAAGTGAGGTTTTACTGTACATGTATACAAACATGGTAAATTCTTTCTAAAATACCACATTGAACGTTTAAGTGTTGTTTGCTTCCCTATGGTTTTACGCCGTTTTTCAACAGTTTTACGTCATATACCTAACCAGTTTTTTCCTGGAATTAATTAGTACTAACTTGCTTTTCCGCAAGCAGCAGTCAAGTTCTCCACATGCGGAAGACATTACCAAAGCCAATGTCTCGAAAGAACATAACATGCCCATCCCGAGAATCAAACCCGCATCTGCCGGATGATAGTCGAACGCTCTACCAACTGTGTTAGCCGTGTGAGCTTACGACTTAAACGTCTACAGCTACTTTATTTATTTAGGAAAATGTTGTCTTCTTCTTTTGCAGACATGTATTTATTTACAGGCATTTACTTGAAAGATGATGTAATGTTATCTTCAATTTGCAACAATAATATTTAATCACATTATTAAAATTATTTTTAAATTCTCATCCATCATTTTGTATCACGGAAAATGACATTTTACGATCTAAAATCCGGACAGAAGGAATATCAATCATGATACCTATAATTTGTTAAATCTCATAATCTTTATACTTATTATTCGTAGCCATATCAATCACTTAAACGTATAAATTGTTGACTTAATACATACAGATAAATATACTGGTCTAAAGTGCGAACCCACCAGTATCCTACTACAGTAAAACCTCAATAATAAGACCACCATTGGGTCCCTTGAAAATGGTCTTAATATTGAGGTTTAATAAAGAGCAAAACAGTGAAAATGGACTTGAAAATTGTGTTCTTAATATTGAGGCGGTCCTATTATTGAGGTAGGTACTGTATTTCACACAGGTATTCTAAAATCGTCTGTTGAATTCTATTGCAGCAAGCTAGAACATTAATGGTACGAATGAATTGAATAATAGCTTTATTTTCAGAAAGTAAAACACAAAAGACAGTAAACTTCACATTGGTACATATAAAGACATGATAACAACAAATACAATGCACGTCTAATTTCCATGTGGCCTTCCATAAATCATTATAAAAAGGTTAAATAAAGGTTACAATTTGTTCTTGAAGTTATAATGAATTGATTATTTATGAAAACATTACATACATGTAGATATAATATTTTCAATTTTGACAAAACATGTTAAATATCTTCACTTGAAGAAACAAAATTATGAGTAATATACGACAGACACACAAACTTGATAAAACTTGAGTGAAGAAACAATCAAGTTGCTTTTTGTTATTGAAAATTTAAAAAGGTATGTATAATATATTTTTATAAATTGTGACAAAGATGTCATTGAACGAATATCTTTGATTTTATTCCAGCTAACTGCGGCAAACTATAGTGAAGCTTCTCATAATACAAACATGTGCTCTGTATAGTTTGCCTAACTCGACACCATTTTGATATGAGTAGGATATCATAGTTTCACTGTATTCTGTATGTATTTAATGTGTTATCTGCATTGCTGACCTGCCATATACGCTATAAATGTTGTACGCCAATCGTAACACAAGATCAATGTTCAAGCACATGTATATAGTACGAACAACAACGCATTCATTAAAGAGGCTGTCGCCCATAATTATATCGTATTTAAGCCTCAATTAAATCACATTTATATCATCTGAAAACCAATAACAGTTGTGGGAAATTAAAATATTAATTATAAGATACCTTAGGTAATTAAAATATTATACAAAGATTACTAAATAAAAAATTCACTATTTTGCTTCAAAGAGGATTGAGTCCATAAATGCAGCATATTTTAAACATCAATTTAATGATATGTATCTGTCGATTTATCTGGTGAATGTCGTTTCTGAAATCCGTTATTGTCACAATAGTATTTGCTCCTAACCGGGTTTTATACACGATCCATTATATTTTTTGCCAAACAACATTCATAGATCAAACAGGAACAATTCCAGTTCGATAATAAAGGGTTGACTGTATATATTACATCTGCTTTGATGTGTCACACTATAAATCTTTGACAAAAGAAACATGTAACAACACGCTGATATATACATTGTTGTTGATCATATTGCAAGCCTATCAACTAGGTCTTCCGGAAGTGACGTAATTTGCAAAATACATACTGAAATATTTGAGTTGCTTATCAGTATACGTATTTATGCAAGTGTAAACAATCTAGTCTATATTTCTTTTTGATATTATGCTACGTGTTTTATTGTGTTTATCCGTCTGTGTTGTATACCTGACTTGTAGTTATATCGACCTAGTGTCTGTTTCTTGCTTAATACAATATTTTCTGATATTTATGTTGACAATCAGTTATTTCCCCTATATTAACCATATAGTTACTTTAAAAATTTCATCTAGTACCGAACTGTCAAGCGAAAATATTCTGACACTCGTCACGTACATATAAGGCACTGGCGTTATTGTTTAGAATGTTATAATATGTTACTCAAACTATATTTTTTAAATAAATTATATTTCGAGTGGCATTAAAATGAATATTTAATATTTTCATATTTTATGACCAAATCTTTGTTACGTTTTTTCTCGCAGAATGAGGTATTCAATGTACCATATATCAAGTGGTACAAAAAAAGCAGGAAAATAGTGCAATATCACAGCCGTGGAAATGTAAAATTGTTTATTTAGGCCACAAATACTATGTTTGTCTTTATACAAAAACACGTCCGAATTACATCATGTTAAGTTGTCATAAAAACAAAAAACAAACGAACACATTATGCCAATATACATGTTATTCTATTTGTGACTTATGAAAACAAATAGAATATCATGATTTCAACTTAACTTACGTTTTATATATCAGTGTATATGAGTTAATCCGAAATATGTTCCTTCCTGTGAAATTGAACTCCAAAATTGATATCTCCTTGAAATTATACCAAAATAACCTTGGGATTTTATCTACATTTTGACGACACAAATATGTAAGATTACAAGTATAGGATGTTACACACACGAAAATCTTAAATCTAAGGTCAAATGTTCATAAAAAATATGACCCCACGAAAGAAATCATCTAAATAAGTATTATAATGATTCATTTTTCAAATACATATAAACAATATGACTGGAATACGGTTTTAAATCTTGGTATTTTCATTAATAATATTAATACTGAAAACTGCCGTACTTAAGCTTGCTTGATTTGTATGATAATCCTCAGTAGGCTGTCTAACTTGACCACCCTTCTAACTGGGACACAACATCCCAGTTATAAAATAATGTAATACACGAGTTTGAGCTACGTCGGCAGGGTTTCCGCCCTGGCTTCGTCACAGAAGCTGAATTGGTCTTGCCCTGTGGGATGCTAGAGCCAGTTTTTTTCTTTTAGAACTGCCCGTCTTTTCTCTCTGTAACCATTCATCTCGGCCTCAACGGTTTATGTTCGTTAATTTAATATCGTTTAATTCCCTTTGACTCGCGCGTTGTTATAGCGCAGAACCTAGTAACCATTTTCATTAGTGAGCAATGGGACATTTTTCACAAACATTTCAAGTCTTAAAATTTGAAACATTATATTTACCAGAACTTAGTTTTCATTGAATCTAAACGAATATATTTCAGACTGAATGATCGCTGTTTCCCTCTGTACACGTTTGCTCTTTTTTATTAAAATCTATATTTAACATTTTTTAGTCTAACTCTGAGTTTCCGACTTGATGTATATGAACTAGGCCTCCGGTCCTCTACAATACGTACATACAATAGACACGATCAAGGCTTATTTATGAAGATAGTTGTAAGAGTCCCTGTGGATATGGCAATGTCATTTTTGACAGAATGATGTATGTGGATGGACGTTATGTACTGATGCACTCAACCATGAAAAATCTGCAAGAACACCTGATTCATTGTATCGAGGCATCTTCGGTTGCATTAAATAACCAAAGGACTGAATTTCCTGACAGGCGCTTCCAAGGAAAGACTGCACGTTTTCCATATTATCGTATTAGCAATTAATACGCGACTATTTGGGTAAACTCTATCGCCAAAAATGACACAAATAATCCAGAAAAGCCGTTTATATCAAGACTCCCGCCATTCCACAATTCATATATCCCTAACAAATCAGCCATTCGAGTAGACCATCCGTTTGACGATGATGGCAAAGGGACGATTAAGCCCCTCCAAACATTTTGACTAAGACATGAACAATCCCACGTACTGTTTCTGAACTGCACAGCAGAATGTATGTATCTTGATGTATATTTGTCATAACGAACATGACAAGATCGCTGTCTGGTCATCCGTTAACAAGCTGTCAAATGTTAAACGGTACAAAACAAGACATATGCAGCCATGTTAAAATTGTATACTGAGCAACATATTCATATTTGGTGTTTTAGTTTCTACGAAAGAGTAAATCATTTGTCTTGTCCGAAGGATGAATAAATGTTTTACCATGTTGTACAAAGAGCCTGTAACATAAACAAATGTCCATGTTTCTTGCTTTACATAGCGAATAAGGCAAAACATGATTTTATTTATCAGCAATTGCACGAATACAACAGTAAAGATGAGTCACGCAAATAAGGGTTATGTTAAATCAAACTTGTTTAAACAGCGAAATATTAATTAAAACGTCATTTGCTTCATATTATTTGTAAAAGTAAGGGGGATTTCCCAGATGTTACGTTTGAAGTTTAGCTAAGTATATATATATAAAACAAAATGAATTGCTTTTGTTTAAACGCGTGACAAGCGCCTAAAAATTGATATTGTAAACTGCTAAACGTGCTCTAAAAATAATTTCGGGATAAATGATTGGGTGATTGTAATTAACACGATACGGAATGAACGGCTGCACATGAGTACGTTTCCTGGTTCCGGTATCAACGGTAATACGGCATTTAACTAAACATTGAAAGATATAAGTTAGTAAATCTGATTTTATGATAACATGTTGGTTTTGCTTAACACCAACATTTGACAAACCATCATTTAGTGTTTTGTGTTTTTAAATCATTGTAATGATCTAATCTTTTTTTTATTGG
This sequence comes from Mactromeris polynyma, assembly GCA_032209605.1. Taxonomy (NCBI): domain Eukaryota; kingdom Metazoa; phylum Mollusca; class Bivalvia; order Venerida; family Mactridae; genus Mactromeris; species Mactromeris polynyma. Next base: position 1,702,460 of record JASFXZ010000051.1, read on the forward strand.
AAAGTGACAAAATAAACACTCACGTGCTTAGGTTTAACATTGGATAAAGGAGTGTAAACCGGACCCAAGACTTATTGTTCATTGTAAAATATTTTTTTTTATTAAAATCCAAATTTACCACGATTTCATAAACTTTCTTATCAATCACAACAACATTTGATTGAGAATGGCTGGCGCATGGACGTTTAGACTTTGCTTTTTATATGTGTGTTTTGCGCTTGCAAACGCTCATGATAGACACTCGAATTTACAAGGTATGGTACTTTTATTTCGATTCGTTTAACATCGAGAGTTTAGAGCGAATATATCGTAACTCAGAGTTTCAGTAAATATGCTCTTACCAGAATCGTGTACGCATGATAAATCTAGTGACATTTCGGTACTTCATATTCATACATCGGGTTTCTGTCAAGAATCAGTTTTCTTTATCAAGATTTTTAAGTTGAGATTTAAATTGATTAAAGCAGCATAGCATTTAAGGTATTAATGCATGTACAAACATTTTACATATTTGATAAGAAATTACATCCATGCAGACGAAATAATGTTTATACTGCTGAATTAGAAATCATTTGAATTGAATTCTGAATTGTCTTCCACTGAATTGGACATCATTTTAATTGAATTCTGAATTGTCTTCCGGAAAACACGTTCCCCACTATTGTTTTGGTGACGAAAACAAACAGAAAGTCTTTATGGTTCTCACGATGATTTGAAAACAGGGAGTTCAAAACCATGCTTTTGGAAATGTCTTTTTAATGTTTATCTTGTCAACATATTAACTTTGTTACTCATACATCATTGAGACAACATATTAGACAAGAAGTATCTTTAAAAATAGATAAACGGCGTAGATAGAATGGTGTCTTCCGGTATGTTAAATGAAATAATGTTTGTTTGCATTATGTTGAAAAATAAATCCTTACAAAAAATCAACTCGGATCTTCACGTATATATACTATAACCATGGACAGGGCCATTTTATATATGCTTAAACAAATTAACTACTTCAGACAAAATTCGAACTGCTAACGAACGCACATCTTACGAAAACCCCGTTTGGTGCTTCTTGGGTGAACGAAAACCCCGTTTGGTGCCTCTTTGGGTGGCAATATGATTGGTCAGATTTAAAAAAGAAAGCTTCGAGGACAACATTTGGTTGTTCATAAGTGTAGGTCAAAATCAATGTTATACAGCTACGCCAATAAAATCGTTTTAATATAATAACTCAAACAATTCGCTTTAGGGAACAAATAATAAATCATAGTACAGAAATTACTACCAAGATATGTTGATAAAGGCTTTTGAAAAATGAATTCATGCATACGGTTCAGTGCAAGTAAAATATGTGTTAGGGCGCGACGTATCAGATGATCGTGCAGAACGTATTTTTTTCTGATTGAGAATTCTGATTCGAGTATAACTCGACCACCCATTCAAAAATATTCAATACAGGATATTTGTGTGTTTCGGTGTAAGCTCGAATGTTTGGTCACCGAGTACGCAGCGGCACAATATTATCAATATAAAGTCAGATACTCACGGGTGAAATAACTTTCGGTCTTACACCGAAACATACAAATACTGTATTTATTGCATGCTTCATTTTTTTATCATTTTTATTCGTTAAGCACATATAAGTTCCCCGTTGAGTGCCTCAGTATTTTATATGACGTCATTCGACGTCGCGCGCTAAGTTGCCATCGAGTAGTTATTCAAATTAAAACTTCCAATTTCTGACATTTCCGACGTGGACGTACACATTATGTGTTGTACTTAATGATATAGTAAGGAAAGAAATGAGTACATTCAAGTTTTCATCATGTATTCGTCCGCCACTATTGACTATGATGCCATTCAAATTACAACAACAAATAAGTAGTACAACGTGCAAAACAAAATGTAAGTTTTATCATCAAGTGTACTCCTTGTGGATTTTATCCTGTCACTAGCAGTAATTTCGATCAGATAACAGCGTGTCTGATCTGCTTTATCACTTGGTCACATAAACTTTGTCTCACGACACATGCGGTGGCTCCATCATACATTTAACTACAGACTTGAAAGTGTAAACTGACTGGCACATAACTAAACTGCAATATACTGAGTGAATACTTATTGATGGGAATAAAACAAGAATATTACAACACTGTCGACGTGTATGCTAAAATGTTGTTACACTTCCCTTTCAGATATTGTTCGGCAATATATCCAACAGGCAATCCAGTCGCAGTCGACGGGTAATAACCGGTTCGGTGAGTATTGAAACGTCACCTATGTTACACAATTATAACATAAACACGTACAAAGAAATATTCCTGTGAAGACAAGTTTTGGAAACAAGTGTTGCTGCAGATATATAACTAAACTCACGTCTTATTTTATAACTAAACAAAGAAACAAAATAGTTACGTTTTTTTCATTTGTTGCTAAGGAGTCATCCACTGACAATGTCTATTTACGTAAAGGAACGCGTCATATCTGCAATGCAAATTTTGTAATGACAAATACATGGATGAATGAACCAATCCGCTTTAATTGAACAAACAACAAATATAAAGGTATTACCAAATAATCTGACAATTTTGAGTGTATTAGAGGGCATCAGAGCATGCAAAAAATACCCAATGTCTTGACATGCTGTTTAATCTTTGTCTTAAATTTAACAGTGCTACCTATATATTTTCTAGTGGATATATTTACTGACCTCTTTAATGTAACAACCTCTCAACAACAGTCGAAATTTGCATCTCCCAAAGCAAATTAACGGTCATATTAACAACACATGGCATCCTCATACATATACAAAATAAATGCCAAATACGAGATGAAATAACACTTATATTGTTTATTTCAGTTGGTCCTGAATTGTCCGCCATATATTGTGCGTACTGTCGAGAAAAGGGTTGGACTAATTGTATTAATCGATTCTGCTTTCGACGCATCATCCCTCCCAGTTTCCCTCGAAACATCTACTCACCAACAAGAAGTTTTGGTTTACATGGAAATAACGCAAACGCTCATGGTAGACACTCGAATTTACAAGGTACTTTTGTTTCGATTCGTTTAACATCGAGAGTTTAGAGCGAATCTATCGTAATTCAGAATTTTAGTAAAATATGCTCATACAAGAATCGTGTACCAAACGCATGATCTATATGGTGACATTTCGGTACTTCATATTTCAGCGGCTCGAGTTTCTGTCAAGAATCAGTTTTCTTTATCAAGATGTTTAAGTTGAGATTCAAATTGATTAAAGCAGCATAGCATTTAAGGTAATTAATGCATGTACAAACAATTTACATATTTGATAAGAAATTACATCCATGCAGACGAAATACTGTTCATAGCGCTGAATTAGACATCATTTGAATTGAATTCTGAATTGTCTTCCACTGAATTGGACATCATTTTAATTGAATTCTGAATTGTCTTCCGGAAAACACGTTCCCCACTATTGTTTTGATGTAGAAAACCAACAGAAAGTCTTTATATGAAATCAGGGTTCTCACGATGATTTGAAAACAGGTAGTTCAAACCATGCTTTTGGAAAAAGTTGGAAGTCCTTCGATGTAATTTTAAAGAAATGTTGCCAGAAATAAGAGTCCCTGGTAAATTCAAAGCACAAAAGTGCTGTGGGACGGTACCACTCGTCTCTGTAGCCAAGCTGGCAACTCGTTGCATACAAGTTTCCGTTTTGTAACTAGACAGTTTTATAATTTCAAAGTATGTGTAAATAGGTAAGATGGTTTGCATGAAATAAGAAACAAAACTAAAACATAAGACAGAAATGCGAAAAAAATAAAAGTTTATTGAAAAATAGTAAACATTTTTTCCAAGAGATCTTCAATCCGACTTGTTCTAAAATGCTAGATTTTCAAACCGAAATAAAGACAAATGGCCAGTAATAATGGTAGAACCTTAAAATTGTAAAACAAATGTAATGTTTGTCACGATTGTAATTAAATTAAATACAAAGATATCAGACCCTTTATGTAACGTTAGTAGATATTAAATTATAAAATGACATATTAAATTATATCAGCACGAACTTAGAGTAAAATCAGTATGCCCAGGCAAAAAGTTATGATATCACTAGCTTGCCATAGGTTATGAGTTATCTTGTAGTAGTGGGATATTTTCCAATTAATTTTCCTAGCACAGAGTGAGGTGTACGTAGAAAGATGACACCGATAATTTTCGTAGTCGTGCGCAACGAGACCATATCTACGATAAATCCAAAACTGTTAACAAACTCGTGTGTATTAATACATTGCTTTAAACCCCATCAGAACTCCACAGAAACAGCTAATTAATTCACAAACCATTTTAGCAGGTCACCTTTTCAACATTTCATTTTATTGAAACGTTAATGATATTATTTCGTTCGGTGAACTTTGGAATATTATGTTTGCGTAGTAATTAGGATGTGGACGTTTTTGACATGTTACCGGCTTTCGGTCTTTTTCGTGTTTTGAAAACGGGAACCAATTGTTGTATGCCTCTCAAATTGCCACTACTATAGACGGTACCTGAGCAGTACCGTCCAAAAACAGGAGTCCAAAAATCCTAATTAGGAGTCTAGTGAGAACCCTGGAAATGAAATGCAGTTCGGGTGGATTAAATCAATCATGTCGCCATCAGAGGAGGGATTTAAAAAGCTTGCCGAGTGTATCACAAGACAACATATTAGACAAGAAATATCTTTAAAAAAAGATATTCGACGTATATAGAATGGTGTCTTCCAGTATGTTAAATGAAGTACTGTTTTTTGCAATAAGTTGAAAAATAAATCCTTACAAAAAATTAACTCGGATCTTCACGTATATATACTATAACCATGGACCTGTCTTATCAGGGCCATTTTATATATGCTTAAACAAATTAACTACTTCAGGCAAAAATCGAACTGCTAACGAACGCACATCTTACGAAAACTCCGTTTGGTGCTTGTGTGAACGAAACCCCGTGTTGTGCCTCTTGGGTGACAATATCATTGGTCAGATTTTAAAAAAGCACGCTTCGATGATAATATTTGGTTGGTCAAAAGTGTACGTCAAAATCAATGCTATCCAGCTACGCCGAAAAACTTGTTTTAATATCATAACTATAATATTGGTTCGCTTTCGGAAACAAATACTAAATCAAAGTACTGAAAGTACTACCAAGATATGTTGATAAAGGCTATTTAAAAATGAATTTATACATACGGTCCACTGCTAGCAAAATATTTGTTAGTTAGCGACGTATCAGATGATCGTGCAGAACGTATTCCATTTTCGATTTTTCTGATTGACAATTCTGATGCTAGTATAACTCGACCACCCAATCAAAAATTCCATACAGGATATTTGTGTGTTTCGGTGTAAGCTCGAATTTTATTTCTGCTAGTGAGCAGCGGCACAATCTGATCAAAATGAAGTCAGATACTCACGGGTGAAATAACTTTCGGTCTTACACCGAAACATACAAATACTATATTTATTGCATGCTTCATTTTTTTATCATTTTTATTCGTTAAGCACATAGTGCCTCAGTATTTTAAATGACGTCATTCGACGTCGCGCGCTAAGCTGCCATCAAGTAGTTCTTAAAATAAAAACTTTCAATTTCTGACATTTCCGGAGTGAACGTACACATTATGTGTTGTACTTAATGATATAGTAAGGAAAGAAATGAGTACAGTCAAGTTTTCATCATGTATTCGTCCGCCACTATTGACTATGAAAAATGCCATTCAAATTACAACAACAAATAAGTAGTACAACGTGCTAAACAAAATGTAACTTTTATCATCAAGTGTACTCCTTGTGGATTTTATCCTGTCACTAGCAGTAATTTCGATCAGATAACAGCGTGTCTGATCTGCTTTATCACTTGGTCACATAAACTGCGGTGGCTCCATCATTCATTTAACTACAGACTTGAAAGTGTCAACTGACTGGCACATAACTAAACTGCAATATACTGAGTGAATACTTATTGATGGGAATAAAACAAGAATATTACAACACTGTCGACGTGTATGCTAAAATGTTGTTACACTTCCCTTTCAGATATTGTTCGGCAATATATCCAACAGGCAATCCAGTCGCAGTCGACGGGTAATAACCGGTTCGGTGAGTATTGAAACTTCACCTATGTAACACAAGTATAACATAAACATGTACACAGAAATCTTCATGTGAAGGACAAGTTTTGGAAACAAGTGTTGTTGCAGATATATAGCTAAATTTACATGTTGTTTTTATGACTAAACAAAGAAACAAAATGGTGACGATTATTTCATTTGCTGCTTAAGAGTAATCCACTGAAAATGTTTATTTACGTAAAGGAACGCGTCGTATCTGCAATGCAAATTGTGTAGTAACAAATGCTTGAATGAATGAAACAATCCGCTTTATATAACAAACAACAAACACAAAGGTATTACCAAATAATCTGACAATTATGAGTGTATTAGAGGGCAGCAGAGCATGCAAAAACACCCAATGTCTTGACATGCTCTTTAATCGTTGTCTCAAATTTAACAGTGCAACCTCACATGAGAGGCCTCCTCTTGAGCAACAACCTCTCTCCAACAGCATTATAAATGTTCTCGTGGTAATCTTTACTAACCTCTTTAATGTAACAACCTCTCAACAACAGCCGCAATTTGCATCTCCCAAAAGGTGTTGCTTGGAGAAATTTCTCTGCACCAATAGTGAGAAAGAGAAGCAAATTACCGGTCATATTACCAACACAGTGCATCCTCGTACATACACGAAATAAATGCCAAATACGAGATGTAATAACAATTATATTGTTTATTTCAGCTGGTTCTGAATTAGCCGCTATATATTGTGCGTACTGTCGACAAAAAGGTTGGACTGAGTGTATTAATCTGTACTGCTATCAACGACCCAGTATCCCTCCCCGTTTCCCTGGAAACATCGTCTCAGCAACAAGAAGTTTTAGTTTCCATGGAAATAACGCAATTGCTGCAGGAGGGTTTGGATTCCGGCGTCGCCAGGAGACTTATGGATCGTCTTAGCGTTTGAGAATGCAAGCACCTATTTTCGGTCCGAGGACCCATTTGCCAAATACGGACAATAAATAACTGTTCAACTGATAATGACTGTAAAATATAAGATAAAGAAATGGGCAATATACAACAAACAACGTGTGTTGACTTCATTATTGGATGAAAAAACTAAAAAGGCTACTTCCCATGAGTCTATACATATTATGTCATTGTAGTACCACTGAAGACGAATTCCATTACATTACAAATCAACCGGGGTCCAGTCCACTCGACCTACTATCAAAATATGTCTAGTAATGAAGTATTAGAATATGACATGTTAATGCATTCGTTTAGGGGTACTCTAAAACATCGCATTATGACTATTCTTAAATGTTTTCTCGAACATCAAAACACGAGACTGGTTCATGTATTTCCTACGCTAGTGCTAATAGAAAATACCGGTTTTGCACAATTGTATTTGTGGTTTAGAGAAACATGTAAGAAAAGTGATAATCCAGTGTTGTAAAGTACATCAGTGTGAAGGCAATTCCCACCGCTTTTCTTATGTTCATGACTAAGGATTTTTGTCAGAAAAATAATACTATGTACCTTTAAGCATGCTATTATTATTATTATAAATGTACATGATTTAAATTGTACAAACCGACTAACATTCGGGGTAATATCCCAAATGCTAATGCCATCACGATACTATTTAAAAGCAAACGATACTACTTATGAAGCATTCCAATACCCAATTGTACAACTGAACATGCACCACAATTGCAGTGGTATGCGTCATTTTGAGTTTTATTGTATATTTGAATTTGGTTACAAGGAATACAAAGCGTACAGGGACCAAGGAATAAAAAGTTACAAGGACCAAGGAATACAAAGGGTACAATGACCAAGCAATACAATGGGTACAAGGGCCAAGGATTAGAAAGGGTATAAGGGCCAAGGAATACAATGGGTACAAATGCCAAGGAATACAATGGGTACAAATGCCAAGGAATACAAAGGGTAGAGGAACCAAGGAATAAAAAGTTACAAGGACTAAGGAATACAAAGGGTACAATGACCAAGCAATAGAAAGGGTACAAATGCCAAGGAAAACAATGAGTACAAATGCCAAGGAAAACAATGAGTACAAGGGCCAAGGAATACAATGGGTACAAGGGCCAAGGAATACAATGGGTACAAGGGCCAAGGAAAACAATGGGTACAAGGACCAAGGAATACAATGGGTACAAATGCCAAGGAATACAAAGGGTACAAGGGCCAAGGAATACAATGGGTACAAGGGCCAAGGAATACAAAGGGTACAAGGGCCAAGGAATACAATGGGTACAAGGGCCAAGGAATACAATGGGTACAAGGGCCAAGGAATACACTGGGTACAAATGTTAAGGAATACAAAGGGTACAAGGGCCAAGGAATACAATGGGTACAAGGGTCAAGGAATACAAAGGGTACAAGGGCCAAGGAATACAATGGGTACAAATGCCAAGGAATACAATGGGTACAAGGGCCATGGTATACAATGGATACAATGACCAAGGTATACAATGGGTACAATGACCAAGGTATACAAAGGTTACAATGACCAGGATTTTTGTCAGAAAAATAATACTATGTACCTTTAAGCATGCTATTATTATTATAAATGTACATGATTTAAATTGTACAAACCGACCCACATTCGGGGTAATATCCCAAATGCTAATGCCATCACGATACTATTTAAAAGCAAACGATACTACTTATGAAGCATTCCAATACCCAATTGTACAACTGAACATGCACCACAGTTACAGTGGTATGCGTCATTTTGAGTTTTATTGTATATTTGAATTTGGTTACAAGGAATACAAAGGGTACAGGGACCAAGGAATAAAAAGTTACAAGGACCAAGGAATACCAAGGGTACAATGACCAAGCAATACAATGGGTACAAGGGCCAAGGATTAGAAAGGGTATAAGGGCCAAGGAATACAATGGGTACACATGCCAAGGAATACAATGGGTACAAATGCCAAGGAATATAAAGAGTAGAGGAACCAAGGAATAAAAAGTTACAAGGACTAAGGAATACAAAGGGTACAATGACCAAGCAATAGAAAGGGTACAAATGCCAAGGAAAACAATGAGTACAAATGCCAAGGAAAACAATGAGTACAAGGGCCAAGGAATACAAAGGGTACACGGGCCAAGGAAAACAATGGGTACAAGGGCCAAGGAATACAATGGGTACAAGGAATACAATGGGTACAAATACCAAGGAATACAAAGGGTACAAGGGCCAAGGAATACAAAGGGTACAAGGGCCAAGGAATACAATGGGTACAAGGGCCAAGGAATACAATGGGTACAAGGGCCAAGGAATACACTGGGTACAAATGCCAAGGAATACAAAGGGAACAAGGGCCAAGGATTAGAAAGGGTATAAGGGCCAAGGAATACAATGGGTACAAATGCCAAGGAATACAATGGGTACAAATGCCAAGGAATACAAAGGGTAGAGGAACCAAGGAAAAAAAAGTTACAATGACTAAGGAATACAAAGGATACAATGACCAAGCAATACAATGGGTACAAGGGACAAGGATTAGAAAGGGTATAAGGGCCAAGGAATACAATGGGTACAAATGCCAAGGAATACAATGGGTACAAATGCCAAGGAATACAAAGGGTAGAGGAACCAAGGAATAAAAAGTTACAAGGACTAAGGAATACAAAGGGTACAATGACCAAGCAATAGAAAGGATACAAATGCCATGGAAAACAATGAGTACAAGGGCCAAGGAATACAAAGGGTACACGGGCCAAGGAATACAATGGGTACAAGGCCCAAGGAATACAATTGGTACAAGGGCCAAGGAATACAATGGGTACAAATACCAAGGAATACAAAGGGTACAAGGGCCAAGGAATACAATGGGTACAAGGGCCAAGGAATACAAAGGGTACAAGGGCCAAGGAATACAATGGGTACAAGGGCCAAGGAATACAATGGGTACAAGGGCCAAGGAATACACTGGGTCCAAATGCCAAGGAATACATAGGGTACAAGGGCCAAGGATTAGAAAGGGTATAAGGGCCAAGGAATACAATGGGTACAAATGCCAAGGAATACAATGGGTACAAATGCCAAGGAATACAAAGGGTAGAGGAACCAAGGAATAAAAAGTTACAAGGACTAAGGAATACAAAGGGTACAATGACCAAGCAATACAATGGGTACAAGGGCCAAGGATTAGAAAGGGTATAAGGGCCAAGGAATACAATGGGTACAAATGCCAAGGAATACAAAGGGTATAAGGGCCAAGGAATACAATGGGTACAAATGCCAAGGAATACAAAGGGTAGAGGAACCAAGGAATAAAAGGTTACAAGGACTAAGGAATACAAAGGGTACAATGACCAAGCAATAGAAAGGGTACAAATGCCAAGGAAAACAATGAGTACAAGGGCCAAGGAATACGAAGGGTACAAGGGCCAAGGAATACAATGGGTACAAGGGCCAAAGAATACAATGGGTACAAGGGCCAATGAATACAATGGGTACAAATGCCAAGGAATACAAGGGGTACAAGGGCCAAGGAATACAAAGGGTACAAGGGCCAAGGAATACAATGGGTACAAGGGCCAAGGAATACAATGGGTACAAGGGCCAAGGAATAGTAAGGACACAAGGGCCAATGTATACAATGGGTACAAGGGCCAAGGAATACAATGGGTACAAGGGCCAATGAATACAATGGGTACAAATGCCAAGGAATACAAGGGGTACAAGGGCCAAGGAATACAATAGGTACAAGGGCCAAGGAATACAAAGGGTACAAGGGCCAAGGAATACAATGGGTACAAGGGCCAAGGAATACAATGTGTACAAGGGCCAAGGAATAGTAAGGACACAAGGGCCAATGTATACAATGGGTACAAGGGCCAATGAATAGAAAGGGTACAAGGGCCAATGTATACGATGGGTACAAGGGCCAAGGAATAGAAAGGGTACAAGGGCCAAGGAATACAATGAGTACAATGACCAAGGAATAGAAAGGGTACAAGGGCCAAGGAATAGAAAGGGTACAAGGGCCAAGGTATACGATGGGTACAAGGGCCAAGGAATAGAAAGGGTACAAGGGCCAAGGAATACAATGAGTACAAGGACCAAGGAATAGAAAGGGTACAAGGGCCAAGGAATAGAAAGGGTACAAGGGCCAAGGTATACGTTGGGTACAAGGGCCAAGGAATAGAAAGGGTACAAGGGCCAAGGAATAGAAAGGGTACAAGGGCCAAGGTATACGATGGGTACAAGGGCCAAGGAATACAAAGGGTACAATGACCAAGCAATACAAAGGGTACAAGGGCCAATGTATACGATGGGTACAAGGGCCAAGGAATACAAAGGGTACAATGACCAAGCAATACAAAGGGTACAAGGGCCAAGGAATACAATGGGTACATGGGCCAATGAATACAATGAGTACAATGACCAAGGAATAGAAAATGTACAAGGGCCAAGGTATACAATGGGTACAAGGGCCAAGGAATAGAAAGGGAACCATGACCAAGGAATAGAATGGGTACAAGGGCCAAGGATTACAATGAGTACAAGTGCCAAGGAATAGAAAGGACACAAGGGCCAATGTATACAATGGGTACAAGGGCCAAGGAATAGAAAGGGTACAAGGGCCAAGGTACTGTCAAATGTTAAACCGCCACAGAAGCTGAATTGATCTTGCCCTGCGGCCGGGGATGCTAGAGCCACTTTTTTCTTTTAGAGCTGCCGAGCTGTAACCATACATTTCGGCCTCAACGGTTTATGTTCATTAGTTTAATATCGTTTAATTCCCTTTGTCTCGCGCGTTGTTATAGCGTAGAACCTAGTACCCATTTTCATTAGTGAGCAATGGACATTTTTCACAAACATTTCAAGTCTTTAGACTCAAAATTTGCAAAATTTATATTTACCAGAAATTTGTTTTCATTTAATCTAAACGAATATAATTCAGACTGAATGATAACTGTTTCCCTCTGTACACTTTTGCTTATTTTCATTAAAATCTATATTTAACAATTTATAGTCTAACTCCGACTTTCAGACTTGATGTTTATGAATGAGGCCCCCGGTCCTCTACATTACGTACATACAATAGACACAATCGTGGCTTATTTATGAAGATAGTTGTAAGAGTCCCTGTGGATATGGCAATGTCATTTTTGACAGAATGATCTATGTGGATGGACGTTATGTACTGATGCACTCAACCATGAAAAATCTGCAAGAACATCTTCGGTTGCATTAAACAATCAAAGGACTGAATTTCCTGACACAGCTTCCAAGGAAAGACTGCAAATTTTCCATATTATCGTATTAGAAATTAATATCAAGACTCCCGCCATTCCACAATTCATATATCCCTGACAAAGCAGCCAGTATACTCATCAAATATACATGTATAATAAAACCCGAGGAGTTTACATGTTCTATTTTCTTGAGACGATGAATATGGCGGTACTTCGAGAAGACCATCCGTTTGACGATGATAGCAAAGGGACGATTAAGCCCCTCCAAAATCAAACATTTTGACCAAGACATGAACAATTTCACGTACTGTGTCTGAACTGCACAGCAGAATGCATGTATCTTGAATTATATTAAGTATTTGAGTATTTTTGTCATAACGAACATGATAAGACCGCTGTCTGGTCATCCGTTAACAAGCTGTCAAATGTAAAACGGTACAAAACAATTAAGACATATGCCGCCATGTATACTGAGCAACATATTCATGTTTGGCGAATTAGTTTCTACGAAAGAGTTAATCAATTTCCTTGTCCGAAGGATGAATAAATGTTTTACCATGTTGTTCAAAGAGCCTGTAACATAAACAAATGTCCATGTTTCTTGCTTTACGCAGCGAATAAGACAAAACATGATTTTAATTATCAGCAATTGCCCGAATAAAACAGTAAAGACGAGTCACGCAAATAAGGGTTATGTTAAATCAAACTTGTTTAAACAGCGAGATATTAATTAAAACGTCATTTGCTTTATCTTATTTGTAAAAGTAAGAGGGATTTCCCAGACGTTCCGTTTGACGTTTAGCTAAGTATATATATATATATAAAACTAAATGAATTGCTTTTGTATAAACGAGTGACAAGCGTCTAAACAGTGATATTGTAAACAGCTAAACGTGCTCTAAAAAATAATTTCGGGGCGAATGATTGAGTGATTGTAAGTAACACGAAACGGAATGAACGGCTGCGCATGAGTACGTTTCCTGTACCGGTATAAACGGCAATACGACATTTAAGTAAACTTGGAAGCTAAAAGTTAGTAAAATCTGACTTTGCGAAAAACATTGTGTATTGCTAACATCAGCATTTGACAATCATCATCGAGTAGTTTGTGTTTTTAAATCATCATAATGATCTAATCTTTGTTTAATTAGAAAGTGACAAAATAAACAAATACGTGCTTAGGTTTAAAATTGGATAGGGTATAAATTATTGTTCATTGTAAAAAAAAAATATTTGCATTCAAATTAACCACGATGTCATAAACTTTCTAATTAATTACAACAACATTTGATTGAGTATGGCTTTTTGGATGTTTAGACTGTGCTTTTTATATGTGTGTTTTGCGCTTGTCAACGCTGATGATAGACACTCGCATTTACAAGGTAAGGTTGATTTTGTACTTTTATTTCGATTCGTTTAACATCATGAGTTTAGAGCGTACCTTTCGTAACTCAGAATTTTAGCAAATATCTTCATACAAGAATCGTGTACCAAACGCATGAAAATATAGTGACATTTCGGTACTTAATATTTCAGCGGCTCAAGTTTCTGTCAAGAATCAGTTTTCTCTATCAAGCGTTTTAAGTTGTGATTCAAATTGATTAAAGCAGCATAAGATTTTATGTAATTAATGCATGTACAAATATTTTACATATTTGATAAGAAATGACATACATGCAGACGAAATTATGTTTATATCGCTGAATTAGACATCATTAAAATCGAATTCTGTATCGTCTTCCGACAAACACGTTCCCCATTGTCGTGCTTTATGTCGGAAACCAACAGAAAGTCTTGATATGAAATCAGGGTTCTCACGATGACTAATCAAACAGGGAGTGCAAAACCATGATTTTTGAAAAAGATGGGAGTCCTTCTATGTGATTTAAAGACATGTTGCCAGTAATAGGAGTCCTAGGTAAAAGAAATAGGAGTCCAAAGGCCTAATTATGAATCTAGTGAGAGCCCTGGAAATGAAATGCAGTTCGGATTATTTAAATCAACCATTTAGCCATCAGAGCAGGGAAGTAAATGTGTCATACCGCTTTAATGCATTTACCAGTAATTTCCGCATTTAAAAAGCTTACTGAATGTATCAAAAGTCATATTAATGTCAGCCATGTCAACATGTTAATTGTGTTACTCAATGACAATGACAATGACATACACCATTGAGATGACTTATTAGACAAGGAAATATCTATAAAAAAGATAAACGGCGTAGATAGAATGGTGTCTACCGGTATGTTGAATGAAATAAAATAAATTGCATTATGTTGAAAAATAAATATTTACAAAAAACTTAACTCGAATCTATATATACTATAACCATATACCTGTCTTATCTGGGTCATTTTTATATATGCTTAAACATATTAACTACCTTAGGCATAATTCGAATTGCTAACGAACGCACATTGACGAAAACCCCGTTTCGTGCCTCTTGTAAATATGATAAGTCAGGTTTTAAAAAGCCCGCTTCGAGAACAACATTTGATTGGTAAAAATGTTGGTCAAAATCAATGCTATGCCGAAAAAACAAGTTCGAATATAATAATAATATTAATAATATAATAATAACTCAAAAATTGGTTCGCTTTTGGAAACAAATACTAAAATAAAGTACTAAAAGAACTACCAAGATATGTTGATAAAGGCTATTTAAAAATGAATGTATACATAAGGTCCAGTGCAAGTAAAATATTTGTAAGTGCGCGACGTTATCAGATTCTCGTGCAGAACGTATTTTCGTTTTTTTCTGATTGAGAATTCTGATTCGAGTATAACTCGACCACCTATTCAACTGTATTTAATACAGGATATTTGTGTGTTTCGGTGTAAGATCGAATGTTATTTCACCGAGTGAGCAGCGGGCACGATAATATCAATATTAAGTCAGATACTCACGGGTGAAATAACTTTCGGTCTTACACCGAAACATACAGATATTATATTTATTGCATGTTTCATTTCTTTAAAATATTTCACTCGTTGAGCACATTCAAGTTCCCTGTTGAGCGCCTCAGTATTTTATACATTTCCGACGTAAACGTATACATTATGTGTTGTACTAAATGATATAGTAAGGAAAGAAATAAAATATTTGTTTTCCTATTTGAGAGTACAGTCCATTTTTGTCATCATGTATTCATCCGCCACTATTGACTATGAAAAATGCAATTCAAATTACAACAACAAATAAGTAGTACTTAAACACGGTGCCAAAGAAAATGAAAGTTTCATCATTAACTGTACTCATAAAATAGATTTTATCCAGTCACTGGCAGTAATTTTGATCCGATAACAGAGTACCTGATATGTTTTGCTTTATCAGGTCACTTGGTCACATGACTTGTTTCACGATACATGCGGTGGCAATTCTAGCTCGAGACCCCATCATGCATTTTAGTGATTACAGACTTGAAAGTGTCAACTGACTGGCGCATATAACTAAACTGCAATGTACTGTATAAAATCAAACTTAAGCCTAAAACGTATTGATTGAAACAAAACAAGAATATTACCACACTGTCTTCGTGTAAGCTCCATCTGCTGTTACACTTCCCTTTCAGATATTGTATGGCAATATATTCAACAGGCAATCCAGTCGCAGTCGACGGGTAATAACCGGTTCGGTGAGTATTGAAACTTCACCTATGTAACACAAGTATAACATAAACACGTACAAAGAAATATTCCTGTGAAGACAAGTTTTGGAAACAAGTGTTGTTGCAGACATATAACTAGATTTGCATGTAAATTTTATGACTAAACAAAGAAACAAAATGGTGACGTTTGTTTTCATTTGTTGCTTAAGAGTCATCCACTGACAATGTTTATTTACGTAAAGGAACGCGTCATATCTGCAATGAAATATTTTTGTAATAACAAATGCTTGAATGAATGAAACAATCCGCTTTATATAACAAACAACAAATACAAAGGTATCACCAAATAATCTGACAATTTTGAGTGTATTAGAGGGCATCAGAGCATGCAAAAACACCCAATGTCTTGACATGCTCTTTAATTGTTGTCTCAAATTTAACAGTGCAACCTCACATGAGAGGACTTCTATTGAGCAACAACCTCGCTCCAACAGCATTATAAATGATCTCGTGGTAATCTTTACTGACCTCTTTAATGTAACAACCTCTCAACAACAGCCGAAATTTGCATCTCCCAAAAAGAAATTTCACAGCACTAATAGTGAGAAAGAGACGCAGGTTGATAGTCATATCAACAACACATGGCATCCTCATTCATATACGAAATAAATGCCAAATACGAGATGAAATAACAATCATATTGTTTATTTCAGTTGGTCCCGAATTAGCCGCTATATATTGTGCGTACTGTCGACAAAGGGGTTGGATTGAGTGTATAAATCTGTACTGCTATCGACGACCAATCATCCCTCCCTGGAAACATCGTCCCACCAACATGAAATACGAGAACTAAGTTGCAAATTACGGACAATAAATAACTGTTCAACTGATATTGATTGTAAAATATTAGGTCATGAAATGGTCAAAATACAACAAACAACATGTGTTGACTTCATTATTGGATGTTTTTTCTACAAAAGCTATGTAACATGAATCTATACATAGTATGTCATTGTAGTACCATTTAAGACGTATGCCATTACATCACTAAAAGTAGATAGTCTTACTTTTTTATCAAAATATGTCTAGTAATGATTTTTAGAATGTTGCATGTTAATGCATTCATATAGAGGTACTCTAAAACATTGCATTATGACTTTTATTAAACGTTTTCTCGAACATCAAAACACGAATCTGATGCATGTATTTCCTCCGCTTGCGCTAACTCGGCGCGTAGGTCAGAATAGAAAATACCGGTATTACACACTTGTATTAGTAGTTTAGGGAAACATGTAAGAAAAGTTACAATGCAGTATTGTAGCTTACATCAGTATGAAGGCAATTACCACCGCTTTTCTAATGTTCATGACTAAGGATATATTGTCAGAAAAATAATACTATGTACCTTTAAACAGGCTATTATAATTATAAATGTACATGATATAAATTGTGCAAGCCGAATCACACACGGTGTAATATCCCAAATACAAGACCATCACGATACTAAATAAAAACAAACGATAATACTTGTGAAACATTCCAATTCCCAAATGTACAACTGAACATGTACCATAGTTCCAGTGGTATGCGTCATTTTGAGTTTTATTGGCGCCGCCCATGATGCATTAATGCAATCACGAAATTTTTGAGACTATGGTAGGAGCATCTATTTATAACTGAATCTAATTTTTTATTGAGGGTTAAACTGCAGTAAATATTACACGTTACTTTTTGTATTTTTATGATTTAGAAATAAAATATTTTTAATGCATTTGTATGTCGAATAAATGTATTTTACAAAGTTAAAACGATATGTTTATGATAAATACGTGCTGATCCCCGAAAAATAGGACGATTCTACATAAACAGCATGTGTGTTAGGTGTCGAAGGTAAAATAATAATAAAATAATTATAAAAATCTTCATTTTCACTTTACTTAATTCAATATTAACACAGTGGTACTTGTAACGTGGATATTCATGCAAGTTACGGTGTTAAAAAGGAAATACACACCAATGATAGTGTGAAAATGGATTATTCCAAAACGGACGATTTTACATAAACAGCATGTGTGTTAGGTGTCGAAGATAAAATAAAAAATAATTATTAAAAACTTCATTTTCAATTTACTTATATCAGTATTAACACATTGGTACTTGTAACGTGGATATTTATGCAAGTTACGGTGTTTAAAAGGAAATACACGCCAAAGATAGTATGAAAATGGACTATTCCAAAACATTTTCCCGCCATTACGCAATTCCAAAACATTGTGCACCAAGGAATACAAAGGGTACAAGGACCAAGGAATACAAAGGTTCAAGGACCAAGGAATACAAAGGGTACAATGACCAATAAATACAAAGGGTACAAGGACCAATGAATAAAAAGGGTACAAGGACCAAGGAATACAAAGGATACAAGGGCCAATGAATACAAAGGTTACAGGGACCAAGGAGTACAAAGGGTACAAGGACCAAGGAATACAAAGGATACAAGGGCCAAGGAATACAAAGGTTACAGGGACCAAGGAATACAAAGGGTACACGGACCAATGAATACAAAGGGTACATGGGCCAAGGAATACAAAGGTTATAGGGACCAAGGAAAACAAAGGGTACAAGGACCAAGGAATACAAAGGTTACAGGGACCAAGGAATACAAAGGGTACAAGGGCCAAGGAATACTAAGGGTACAAGGACCAAGGAATACAAAGGTTACAAGGGCCAAGGAATACAAAGGGCATATGTGCCAATGAATACAAAGGGTACAAGGACCAAGGAATACAAAGGGTACAAGGACCAAGGAATACAAAGGGTACAAGGTCAAGGAATACAAAGGGTACAATGACCAAGGAATACAAAGGGTACAAGGGCCGAGGAATACAATGAGTACATTAGTAGATGAACAATTTGTCATGTGACGGAAACTGTGACTCGTTGATTTCATCAATCAGTGTTTTTATGAAGTTTATTTTCCGTATAGATCTGATATTATCTCCACACAGCCTATTCGCCATTAGTATTTCTTTTTATTCTTTTTAGTTCATATTACTTAAATGTTCACATGTTAAGTGTGTCATATATGTAAACGTGATTGCACAGATCTCAAGAGCCTAGCACGGTCTTCATTGTCAACCGTAGTAAACACTACATAACACTTCTTGATGTCGCCAGAAAGCAGCCAAGTTCTGCTGTATTTTTAATGCCACTTTGATGATTACGCACAAACATTCCATTGTCATTGTAAACGTTGTTATAGTACCCTTCATAACCAATTTGATTGTAACCAAAGTAACCACCATAGCCACCATAGCTTCCCATGAAACAAAAGCGTTGTAGACAATCTTGCCATTGCATCCTTTGACATTACTTTAACTTGACCATCTTTCTAATTGGGACCCTACACCCCAGATACAAAATAATCCGATCCACGGGTTGTAGCTGTGTAAGCAGGATTACAGCACTAGCATCGCCACTGACACTGACTTGGTCTTGTTCTGCATGATATTCGAAAGTAGCTAGAGTCATTTTTTTCTTTTAGAACTGCCGGTTGCGATCGTTCTGTCTATAATTATTGTAACGGCTTATGACCATTGATTCGATATCGTTTTATTCCCATTGACTTACGAGTCGTTTGTTATAACACTGTAACCATTTTCATAATTGAGCACTGGGACATTATTGACAGACATTTTGATTATTTTTATCATAACGAACATGATAAGATCGTTGTCTGGTCATCAGTTAACAAGCCGTCAAATGTTAAACGGTACACAACAATTAAGACATAAAAAACCATGTCAAAATCGTATACTAAGCAATATTCAAGTTTGGCGATTGAGCTTCTACGAAAGAGAAAATCAATGTTTTTCTCCGAACGATAAATAAATATTTTACTATGTTGTACAAAAAGCCTGTAACATAAACAAATGTCCATTTTTGATGCTTCACATAACGAATAATACAAAAAATGATGTTCCCCGGAGAAATTTCACTGCACTAATAGTGAGAAAGAGGCGCAAGATGGTCATATTAACAACTCAGTGCATCCCCATCGTACCTGTACGAAATAAATGCCAAATGCGAGATGAAATAACAATTATATTGTTTATTTCAGTTGGTCCTGAATTAGCCGCTATAAATTGTGCGTACTGTCGACAATGGAATTAGAATGAGTGTATTAATCTGTTCTGCTATCGACGACGTATCATCCCTCCCCGTTTCCCTGGAAACATCGTTCGTTATAGCACTGAGCCTTGTAACCATTTACATAAGTGAGCACTGACACATTATTCACAAATCTTATGAGCATGTTTGTCATAACCATTTGTTTGACGATGATAGCAAAGGGACGATTAAGCCCCTCCAAAATCAAACATTCAAGTTGACGAAGACATGAACAATTTCACGTACTGTGTCTGAACTGCACAGCAGAATGTATGTATCTTGAATTATATTAAGTATTTGAGTATTTTTGTCATAACGAACATGATAAGACCGCTGTCTGGTCATCCGTTAACAAGCTGTCAAATGTTAAACGGTACAAAACAATTAAGACATATGCCGCCATGTATACTGAGCAACATATTCATGTTTGGCGATTTAGTTTCTACGAAAGAGTAAATCAATTTTCTTGTCCGAAGGATGAATAAATGTTTTACCATGTTGTACAAAGAGCCTGTAACATAAACAAATTACCATTTTTTGTTGCTTTACATAACGAATAATGCAAACAATAATTTGATTGATCAGTAGTTGAACTCTTCTCTATTACTCAAAATGTCCATAAATTGCACGAATAAAAACAGAAAAAAATGAGCCAAACATGTAAGCGTTATGTTAATTTAAACTTGATATTAATTAAAACGTCATTTGCTGCATCTTATTTGTAAAAGTAAGGGGGATTTCATTTAGTTAGTTTAGAAGTTTAGCTAAGTATATATATAAATATATAAATCTCATAACAAAATGAATTGCTTTTGTATAAACGTGTGACAAGCGTCTAAACATTGATTTGTAAACAGCTAAAAGTGCTTAAAATAATTTCGGGACTAAATGATTGGGTGATTGTATTTAACACGGAACGGATCTAACGGCTGCGCACATGAGTACGTTTCGTGTTACGGCTAACAGTTGCGAGCGTTTTGTATAGTATCCCGTGCCCAGCGTATCACATTGACTGCGCACGGGGAACCAAATTGCAAAACGTTACGAAACGTGAGCCGCAAATATCTTTACTGAACGCAGGGAAATACGGCATTTTACTAAAACTTGAAAAATAAAAGCTAGTAAAATCTGAATTTGCGATAAAAAGTGTGTTATTGCTAACACCAGAATTTGAAAAACCATCATCGGGTAGTTTGTGTTTTTTAATCATCGTAATGATCTAATCTGTGTTTTATTAGACAGCGACTGAATAAACAACTCACGTTTTTACAAAGGATTGTAAAACCGGACCCAAGTGTTCATTGTAAGAAGAAAATATTTAAATCCCAATTTACCACGATTTCATAGATTTTCCAATTAATTAGAGCAATATTTGAGTGAGTATGGCTGTTTGGACGTTTAGACTGTGCCTTTTTTATGTGTGCTTTGCGCTTGCAAACACTGATGGTAGACACTCGAATTTACAAGGTAAGGTTGATTTTTGTACTTATCTTTCGATTTGTGTTAGTTAAACAGCGAAACTATAGTAACTCAGATTTTGGGTATATAAGCTCTTACAAGAGTCCTGTACCAAACGCAAATTCAATATATTGACGTTTCTATACTTCATATTATAGAATCAGTATTCTCTTACACCGAAACATACAAATATTCTATTTATTGCATGCTTCATTTTTGTTGTTTTAAATTTTTGCTCGTAAAGCAAATTTCATTTCCCGTTTGAGCGCCTTATCTGCCATCAAGTAGTTCTTTAATAAAAAGTTCCAATATCTTACATTTCCGACGTGAACATAATGTGTTGTAATTAATGATATAGTAAGGAAAGAAATGAAATAAAAAAAAATCCCATTTGAGAGTACAGTCAATTTTTCATCATGTATTCGTCCGCCACTATGGACTATGAAAAATGCCATTCAAATTACAACAACGAATAAGTAGTACTTAAACAACGTGCCAAAAAAATGTAAGTTTCATCATTAATTGTACTCATAGTGCATTTTATCCAGTCACTGGCAGTAATTTCGACCCGGTAACAGGGTGCCTAATATGTTTTGCTTTATCAGGTCACTTGGTCACATGACACATGCGGTTGCAATTCTAGATTGAGACTTCATCTGGTTTCTTAGTAACTACAAACGTGAAAGTGTCAACTGACTGGCACATAACTAAACTGCAGTGTACTATGTAAAGGCAAACTTAAGCCTTAAGCATATTGATTGAAACTAAACAAGAATATCACTACACTGTCTTTGTGTAAACTACAAATGTTGTTGCACTTCCCTTTCAGATGTTATATGGCAATATAACCAACAGTCAGTCCAGTCGCAGTCGACGGGTAATGTCCCGATCGGTGAGTAATGACACTTCACATATGTATCACAAGTATAACATAAACACGTACAAAGAAATATTCCTGTGAAGACAAGTTTTGGAAACAAGTATTGTTGCAGTTATATAACTGAACTTACATGTAAATTTGACGACTGAACAAAGAAACAAAATGATCACGTTTGTGTTAATTTGTTGCTTAGGAGTCTGACAATGTCTATTTACGTAAAGGCAAACTTAAGCCTTAAGCATATTGATTGAAACAAAACAAGAATATCACCACACTGTCTTCTTGTAAGCTACAAATGTTGTTGCACTTCCCTTTCAGATAGTGTATGGCAATATTACCAACAGTCAGTCCAGTCGCAGCCGACGGGTAATGTCCCGTTCGGTGAGTATTGAAACTTCACATATTTAACACCACGTACAAAGAAGTTGCTTGGAGAAATTTCTCTGCACTAAAATTGAGAAAGACAAGCAAATCGATGGTCATATTAGCACCACAGGGCATTTCCATTACATACACTCAACGACACTTCTAAGTCCACACTTTGCTTTTCATGGCTAACTTCGACATTTTGTGGAGTATTTTTATAAAACCTGGTCACAATCTTAACCAAATATTTTATTATATGAAAACATAACAAAAATAACAATCGGATACAAATCCGCTCAACCGTGACAGTTTTAATGCTGCTGGTCGAAATACTCCAACAAATGTCGAAGTTAGCCATGAAAATCGAAGTGTGGACTTAGAAGTGTCGTTGAGTATATACGAAATAAATGCCAAATACGAAATAAAATAATAATATTTTGTTTGTTTCAGTTGGTCCGGAAGTGCCCGCTATGTATTGTGCGTACTGTCGACAAAGAGGTTGGACTGAGTGTATTAATCGATACTGCTTTCAACAAGTCATCATTCCTTTTAGTTTCCCTGGAAACTTTGTCCCACCAACAAGGAGTTTTGGTTTCCATGGAAATAACGCAATTGCTGCAGGAAGGTTTGGATTCCGACGTCGCCTGGAAACTTCTGGATCGTATAAGCGTTTGATCTATTTACGGCCCGATGACCCAGTTTCAAAATACGGACAATAAATAACTATTCAACTGATATTGATTGTAAAATATAAGGTAATGAAATGGGCAAAATACAACAAAGAACATGTGTTGACTTCATTATTGGATGTTTTTTCTTAAAAGGCTATTTCCCATGAGTCTATACATATTATGTCATTGTAGTACCATTGAAGACGAATTCCATTACACATCCGGGGTCCAGTGATGATTGATCACTAAAAGAAGATAGTCTTACTTGCTATCAAAATATGTCTATTAATGATTTTTAGAATATGACATGTTAATGCATTCATATAGATGTACTCTAAAAACATCGCATTATGACTTTTCTTTAACGTTTTCTCGAACACGAGTCTGATGCATGTATTTCCCCCGCTTGCGCTAACTCGGCGCGTAGGTCAGGATAGAAAATACCGGTATTGCTCACTTCTATTTGTAGTATAGGGAAACATGTAAGAAAAGTGATAATGCAGTATTGTAAAGTACATCAGTACGAAGGCAATTACCACAGACTTTCTCTTTTTTTTACAAAGGCATGCTATTATTTTTACAACGCATGTTTGAATTAAGATACATTCAAGTGATTAGGTTATTCATCTATCGAAGTAAAAAAACTGAAGCCACGAGCCAAGAAATAATACAAAGGGAAATATTATATAATTGGAATTGTCGTGTGACGGAAACTGTGACCCGTTGTTTTCATCAATCAGTGTTTTTAACAAGGTTATTAGAATAGCGTATGTCGTTGGGCGGGCCGGCTGTCGGCTGGGCGGGCGGGCGTCAAACTGGTGGTTTCCGGCGAATAACTTCAGTTCCGTTCATTGTATTGACATCAAACTTGGTGTATAGTAAGAACATGTGGAGAGCTCGCTTGGGATTGCTTTTGGAATAGTTCCGTCAAAGGTCAAGGTCACCGTATCTAAACTTAGCAATTTGGTTTCCGGCGAATAACTGAAGTTTCGTTGATCATATTGACATCAAACTTAGTGTATAGTAAGAACATGTCGAGAGCTCCCATGTGATTGCTTTTGGGTTCGTTCCGTCAAAGGTCAAGGTCACTTAAAATTTAAAAATCAGTTTCCACTTAATATCTTCGCTATGCGCGGGTGTATTGACATCAAACTTGGTGTATAGTTGTTGCATATATATATAATATATCTAAGTGTGAGTGTGTATATGCATGTATCACCTATGGCACCTTTGCAACGTTGATGATCATCATGTATTCATTATACAAATTGAGCCTTGGCTACAAATAACTATGTACTAAACCTGGTTTGGGGGCATTGCCCATTTCTTGTTATGAAGTGTATTTACCGTGCATAATTGAAATTATCTCCACACAGCCTATTCGCCATTACTATTTCACTTTTGTGTATATCAGGAAAGTTTTAAAACATGTAAACTTGATTGCACAGATCACAAGAGGCCAGCACAGTCTTCTAAGTCAGTCGTAGTAAACACTATAACCCTTTCTGATGTGGCCAGAAGACGGCCAAATTCTGCTGTTCTTTTTATAACCACTTTGATGATTCCGCTCAAACATTCCATTGCCATTGTAAACGTTGTTATAGTACCCTCCATAACCAATCTGATTGTAACCATAGCAACCACCATAGCCACCATAGCCACTATAGCCACCATAGCCACTATAGCCACCATAGCCACTATAGCCACCATAGCCACCCGTGAAACAAAAGCGTTGTAGGCACTCTCGCCATTGCATCCTTCGGCAATATTCACAATACATATCTGACATCAAGACAGGTCCACCATCTGCGGTAAAAATAGTTTTGATTATATAAAACGATAGATAAATTAAATAGGTTAGAAATAATAACTAGAGATTCATTAGGTGCTGGGTTCATATATATATATGTCACATTATGTGTCGTTTGTTTTACACCGATTCAGTATTCAGTCAAATTGTCACAACAGAACATACATCTCACTCGTGGTTCGAACCCATGACTTGTCGATTAGAAGTCGAGCGCTCTACCGACTGAGCTAATCGTACGGGACATGAGAGTAAACGCCTTTTTTATTTATCTTAATGCAACGAGGTAGGAAAGTGTGATTGGTAAACAGGCTTTACTACTTGTATGTATATAAACTGTATGACACAATTATTATGAAAACGGCGTTTAATATGAATACTAAGTCGGCTACATCCTCCAAATCTAAAATATAGATAGTTCCCACATAAACAATATTTACCTCACTTGTTCTGAATTGTCGGCCATATTGATAGGCAAATTTTCTTAAAGTGTATAAGGAATATAAATTAAACGATAATCAACTAATCAGATATAAAAGTATAATTTATTCTTTATGCTCATGTGGGCAGTTGGCTCAGTAAGATGAAGAACAAGTGGTTGTTATCGTTCATTTCATTGGTCAAGCAATGCTAATTAATATTCATGCATATCGAAGTTCGCTATATTGTATACATGGGAACTATCGTTTGTTGAATTTAGGACGAATTAACTCCAGGATTTTATAACGCTGGTGTTTACGGTTGCCTTTTACACTGAGACTATAGGAAGAAACACTTACAACCTCCAGAAGACGAACTGACGGGCAAACTCCACAAACATTGATTGTCTGAAAGCATAAATGCATTTCTGTGTGTTTAATATACTAAAATCGTGTATACCCGCTGAAAGTTCTAAGTCCACACAATCATGCTCGGTAAGTTGTTTATCTAAACTACAGATCATTTACAGAAAGGACATCCTCGGTACCCTGGCTACTCATAACATACATATATATGATACCCCGGGCAAATTGGCTAGCGAACTTCGATATGCATGAATATTTATTAGCATTGCTTGACCAATGAAATGAACGATAACAAAAAAGAAGGAATCTCCTCTGTGAAGAGCTATCGCTAAGAACCGCGATTTCATCCTGAAATCCTCGGCGTTTTCCGTATTGCATGAGGTGTGTGTCATGCGGCCAATCAAGCGACTGGATTTCACCTCGTGAATTATTCATGAGTACAAGATTTTACAGTCAGTTTGCCCAGGGTATCATATATGTTATGAAAAGCCCGTGTACCGAGGATGGCCACATTCATATATCAGACCTTCCCTAGATAAATACAGACGATAGAAATGAGAGAGGAGGCACACGCTGGTAGATAACATCGAACACTGAACTTTCCACAACAACGTTATCGAAATTATCATCCTCTTCTTCGGATCTTTTCCTTCATTTGTTCTTATTCATCATCATCATTATGTCATCTTGGTCATTAATATCACCATATACTTTATCAAAAATAGTGTCGTTATCATCATCGACAATAAGCAATCTCCTACGCAGTTATCTCCCTTTACAAAGTACAGAAACCTCTGTATATATGCATGCAATACGAAGTTTCGCTAACCAATTTGCTCAGGGTATCATTTATGCTATGAATAGACTCGGTATCGAGGATGGAATGTGGCCTTCCCTGCTCTATCTCTGTTCACTCTTGCCAATGAACAAGATATTGATGCATTTGTAAAGGTTCAATATTAGCTGGGTGATTAGTAATATGCATTCACATTCTCAACGTACAAATTTACTATTAAATATTAATACAATCGTGGATTTAAAATCACTTATCAACCAAAAGTTAAAATGTGTACTCACTGGGCCATCCGTAGTAGTACTCACTGGGCCATCCGTAGTAGTTTGCGTTCACAAAAACTGCACACAGACCGACAACAAGATAATAACACTTCTGCACACTACAATGAGACATGGTGACTGATTCTCGTCGTCTTTATTTGTTTGCAAATTTGGTGAGAAAATGAATTACGTATATGAAATAAAACACCAAAGGGGAACTTCAAACAAGGAAACAATTTTACATCAACCGCCATCTCGGATGTGAAGTTTTCAAGGGACTTTTTTTAAACTAGTTAACGCCGGTAACCAAAGCAGTACTAAATGTGGTGTACGCATTTATGCGTGTATCTTTTGTGTGATATTATGCTTACATTTTGTATCTTAATTTGGTAGTTTATTTACCTTTAAACTTCATTTCGCGCATTCGATCATAATTAAGAAAATGCATCGGTCTTTAGTGGTTTTATATGCTTTGAAACTAAAGATATATGATTTCTATTAAAAACATAAGACACTATGACCGCCCATGCATCACAATTTTTCAAGTTATATGAATATAAATGCATGAAGTATATCATCAATCATGAGATACAAATTAAGCAAAGCATGAATACGTGTATAACTGTCTTATGTGTGTGGCGTTTCCTGTAGCTACTTATTATCTCTCTTTTACACAAAATTGCCTTACTGCAACAGTCTTATAAATGCCTTACTGCAACAGTCTTATAAATGCCTATGTACATTTTATTATGTATCATATTTGAGGCTATGTTTGATAATATATTACTAAATTAAGACATAAAAACACGGATACATATGCAACACATTGTATCAAGATACAACGTACATATGTTAAGCATGATTAAATTTATAGAAACCATAAGTAATAATCATGACTGAGGTTATGTAATGTAGACTAAAAATACGAAGTCAACGAATTCAATACTTTGAGATAAAAGTGCATTAAGTTTGTTTCTACGAGGATTTTTCTCTCAAGTCAAAGCTTTTAGACGTTAAAATAAACTGATAAGTTTTCAAGACCTTTTCGTTACTGGATTGTAACAATTCTCTAAACGTAGGTATATTTGGATTTTGTCTATATTAAAGTGAGAAATACGTATTTCTATAACTATTCAAACAAAAAATGGAAATGCTCTTTCAAATACAGAAGTTGTGTTGGGTTTGGTCCAACGGCCTTCTTCAATTTGCATTTCTAAATCGTGTTAATGTTTTGTATATTTATTCACATGTAGTCCTACTTGCACTGTGTGTTATTTCCAACTGTGCGGAAATAAATACCACGCATCACTGGACCTATGTTTGTTAAGTATACAGTAAAACCTCGATAATAAGACAAGCTGGTCTCATTCTTGAGGTGGTCTTAACTTTGAGGTTAAATGAAGAGCAAAACAGTGAAAATGGACTTGAAAATTGTGTTCTTAATTTTGAGGTGGTCTTTATGATGTGAGGTTTCACTGTACGTTTGACATCACTGACCCAATATATATCTTAGTTGGGTACAGTTTATGATCACGTAACATCATATCACAAACAAGTATATTTGAATGAACCACCTTTTCAGAATACTGGACCAAGATATGTAAACTTATGTACAATCTCAATATTTTCTCCTTTGTAAGTAAAACGGTCGTAAAGTAATATATTGGTACCTGAGTCCCAAAATCAAGGGCCTGACTGTTTTTTTTTTCAAAATGTACGTGTTACATTAGGCCTACAAGAAAACTCATTGCATTGCAAAAAATCATTCATATTGATTAACACATTATGTTATTATGTGAAATAGACTGAAGATTTTTACCAGGATCGTGGAATTAAATAGTCTACACTTATTTCCGAACCAGGATTCAATAGTCATTTTGATTTTCATAGCTTAGTAAAAGATATAGTAAAATTCATCAAAATTAAACAATAAACGCTTTGGGTTCGGAGCGAGTGTGAAACAACCAAAAGATTGCGGGGTGCCGAGTCATCACGATTATGAAACAGTTGATGTTAGGATTTTGGTCAGTGTATTAGTCTTGATCTTCCGTCTTCGTGTGCGCACCTGTCAAACATGGCCGACAGTGCAAAACGCGAAAAGATAGCGGCTGCTCGAAAAAAGGTTGGATTTATCTGTACTATTTGACCTCAATAGCGTTATCTTCAATCGAAATTGCCCATTTTTCCATTGTTGAACATTTTTCAAACATACGTTTGCCTCACCCTTGTGTAATATACTTAAAATCGGCGTCTATACGGTTTGTTTTTATTTTGTTTTGACTGTTTCTTGACAGATAAGATGTCATCTTTCGAGTAAGTTGTATCCATTCACGTTCTCTGGTCAAACATTGAATGGCCAACTATGATGATTTGGTATGAATCGTATCTGATACGTGATAAGTGTAAAGAAAGTAAGGCATTTCAAGGGGAAAGCGTGCCCAATTTCGGGCTTGAACCCACTACTACTGACTGCTGTAGCGGGGTGGGGTTAAAAGTCGACCCGATTAGCTCAGTCGGTAGAGCACTGTACTAGTGGTTTGGGTGTCGTATGTTTAAGCCCCACATTGGGCACACTTTCCCCTCGTGATTTACTTCAATGGTGGCACTGGAAGTGGTGTTTGATGGCCAAGGGGTGTCAAGTCTAAAATGCGGGAAGGCTGCGGAAGGCTGCAGGGACACGTCCTGGGTTACACTGGGATGGACCGGGAAACACGCTGACACCGTAAATGAACCGTGCCAAACTGGGAACTAACCAGGGCACTCCGGGACAATGACAGGAATGTGAGAATGCAATTGAATTTTCAGCAAAAATGTCCAGGATCATCCCGGTGTAACAGGCCAGTTCTTCCCCCCAGTCCAGTTCTGGACCGGTCCAGTTCTTCCCCTCTAGGAAATTATTTTATTTTCAACTTTCACACCCAGGAAATTATCTAATTTTTCGTGTTAGGGTGGGGAAGTTCTGGACCGGCCCAGTTCTTCCCCCCTAGGAAATTATTTTATTTTTTCAACTCTTTAACCTTGAAAATGTTCTTATTTTTCAGGTTAGGGTGGGAAAATTCTGGACCGGTCCAGTTCTTCCCCCCTAGTAAAATATTTTATTTTTTTAACTTTCAGCTAGTCTAATTCTTTTCCCCTAGTTAAATACTTTATTATGTGTGTCTGGGTGGGGAAGTTCTGGACTAGTCCAGTTCTTCTCCCCTAGTAAAATACTTTATTTTTTCTTCTTAAGGTGGGGAAGTTCTGGACCAGTCCAGTTCTCCCCCCCTAGGAAATTATTTTATTTTCAACTTTCTCACCCTGGAAATTGTCTATTTTTTGTGTTAGGGTGGGGAAGTTCTGGACCGGTCCAGTTCTTCCCCCCTAGTAAAATATTTTATTTTTTCTTCTTAAGTTGGGGTAGTTCTGGACTAGTCCAGTTCTTCCCCCCTAGGAAATTATTTTATTTTCAACTTTCACACCCAGGAAATTATCTAATTTTTCGTGTTAGGGTGGGGAAGTTCTGGACTAGCTGAGTTCTTCCCCCCTAGGAAATTATTTTATTTTTTCAACTTTCTCACCCTGGAAATTGTCTAATTTTTGTGTTAGGGTGGGGAAGTTCTGGACCGGTCCAGTTCTTCCCCCCTAGGAAATTATTTTTTTTCAACTTTCAGCTAGTCTAATTCTTTTCCCCTAGTTAAATACTTTATTATTTGTGTCTGGGTGGGGAAGTTATGGACTAGTCCAGTTCTTAGGGTGGGGAAGTTCTGGACAGACGGACAAGGGCAAATCTATATTCCCATTCAGAGTGGGGGCATAAAAATCCTAGGGGAGAAGGACTGAACTAGTCCAGAACTTCCCCACCCTAAGATGAAAAAATAAAACAATTTCCAAGGGGAGAAGAACTGGACTAGTCCAGAACTTCCCCATCCTAAGACAAAAATAATAATATTTTACAAGGGGAGAAGAACTGGACTAGTCCAGAACTTCCCCACCCTAAAGCGCAAAAAAATAAAACAATTTCCAAGGGGAGAAGAACTGGACTTGTCCAAAACTTCCCCACCCTAAATCATAAAAAAATAAAACAATTTCCAAGGGGAGAAGAACTGGACTAGTCCAGAACTTCAACGCTAAGACAAAAATAATAATATTTTACAAGGGGAGAAGAACTGGACTAGTCCAGAACTTCCCCACCATAAAGCGCAAACAAATAAAAAAACTCTAGTCCAGAACTTCCCCACCTTGACACAAATAAAGTATTTAACTAGGGGAGAAGAAATAGACTAGCAGAAAGTTGAAAATAAAATATTTTACTAGGGGGGAAGAACTGGACCAGTCTAGAACTTCCCCACCCTAACATGAAAAAATTGATAATTTCCAGTGTGAAAACGTTTAAAATAAAATTATTTTCTAGGGGGGAAGAAATGGACTGGGTGGGGAAGAACTGGACCGGTCCAGAACTGCCCCGGGGAAGAACTGGACCGGTCCAGAACTGCCCCGGGGAAGAACTGGACCGGGGCAGTTCTGGACTGTTACACCGGTATACCGGCTATCTTTCACCGGGAGATACAGGGACCAGAACCGGGACAGTGAGAATGGGGCTTTGGTTCAGTTGATAGAGCGGCATGCTAGTATTTTAGGGGTCCTGGGTTGAAGCCCCGCATTGGACACATTTTTTTTACCGAATTCAAGGCTCAATGGGCGGAGCTAAATCTGAATATTCATATAGATTACTGACATTGTTAATTGGTAGACAGTACAATTTATTACTTAAAAAATGGAAATTTTGGAGATTTTTGTGATATAATGGTGAATCATCTTTATTTTTTAGGTGGCATCAAGACAAGTTTTAAATCTGTTATGGCAAAGACAATGGTCCATAATATATTTCTTTACATTTATTTATAAATATAAGTAAAAACAAGAAAATGAGTAAATACATTTATTGTACATATATAAAGGCACATCATGTTAATTCTGCTGATCCTGTGGTTAAACATTTTCATTTTATAAATGCGACCTAAATATTCAAACGCTGTGGTGTCAAGTCCTTTTTCGTAATGTAATTCAGGTGCTCTGAGACTACCGTGTTAAATAGACCTGGGGAAGTCAGTGACAGTTTTTTGTTTAAGCTAGCATTTGTGAAAGAATTGCTGCTGTGATAGAATTTAGAATATAAATTTCCAAAGCACTTTTAGCAAAATTACCCATTGTGACCTGAAATGAAAATCTATTAGGCATCTTCCAAATTTCTGTAAAAAAAGTGCCATGCAAGCAATATACCCACTTTCAGATTTAATAAACTTTTATTGAAGGCACTTAATTTGACTACATCAAATTATATTGTAAATTTTTATTACAGTTAAAACAATTCCAAAAATCAGGAAAAGGACCAAAGTCCAGAGAAAGCACATCCAGTCCCAAACCAAAGCATCAGAAGAGTGGAAACAACAGTAGTATAGGTGAAGACATTGCTGCATCAAGAATAGAAGACAGGACTGTTCAAAACATTGAAAACCAAAATTCTGTGATAGACTGTGATTCAAAAGGTGCTAACTCAATAGACACCGATAGTACATCGGGTACAAGCCAACCAAATCAAGACTTCAATTCTGGTAGTTCAAGTGTTGGGCAGTCTGCAAGTTCAGGTCCTAACCAACATTTGCCTCAAGCTGTCAGAGATAACACAGGACATATAGGAAATAGTGGCAGAAATTCTGAAGCTGAGTTTGTGGATGAAAATAAAGACAACATTCAATCAGTTACTGAGAAAGTTAGTGACATTCAAGATTTAAACAAAACAACTGAAGTGTTGAATCAGGTAAAAGATCTAAAGATGTGAAATTTTTTAACCATCATTAATTAAAGAATAAAGATGTTATTTTCTCTTTGTATAGATAGGAGCTTACCTAAAATTTGATTTGATTAATTATAATATATATTGGAACTCTTGTACTTGTACAGTGCATCTTCAAGAAAATATATTAGAAGAGTGTTTTTATCATTTATGTAACCCACATGAATGTACGAAACTGTTAGTTTGTGTGAATTCTAAGTCACAAGTGGCATATATATTTAACATTTTACTAAGGTATTTATGGTATTATTAACTTAATGAGTCAAATTTGAACTTACTTTAGTTTGTGCATTTAGAAAGTGAATCTTTTACCACTTGTTCTTATTTTGACATGTAGGTTTCATTGTTGGATGAACTTTATTAACTAAGTTTAGGTGCCCCCGCATAATTGTGAGTGGGACACTTAGATGTATCCTTGTCCGTTTGTCAGTCCTTCCATTTATCCCACACAACTTGTGTCATTCATATCTCCTGGACCGTTGGACCAACAGTCAAAGTTCAAGCTTTTTATAGGAATGTATATCACTTTATCAGCATGAGACTTGTGCACCTTTGATTTCGCGTCCCTCACCACAATCGGAAAATAGAGTTATGGGCCTTTGATTGAGTAAAAGGGTGTCACCTGTGTCCTACGCATGGTCACATTCCTAATTGACATTTATATCAAAATTTTAAATATAAGACAACATTTATATGTAATTTAT